>JAMPIV010000347.1:1988224-2606599 GCA_024509875.1 Oreohelix idahoensis
AGCAGGGGGGAAGCACTGATAAATATTTATGAAACATTTCTCATCCAAGTTCTACATAATTCACCTGTACACGTACTCATCATCACTGGAACCGCATTTTGAAAACAAGTTTCATAATGTACATAAAGTACAAGATGAAAAATGTTAAACATGACAGCAAATCGAGTACAATACCAATTCAATCTAGTCAAGAATTTATAAACATCAACTGCCTTTGTTTCTTTACAAGTTTGTGAAATTAATATACATGAAGTTCATTACTTTACATAAAATCATAAGTATATAAAAACTGGTTTTTGGGGTAAATCGGATGTATTAAATTCACAATAAATACTGTTTCTTAATTAATCGCTGTTTCCAGGCATTGACATGTCATTGTATCCAAATATTATAAACGATCTGGTTTCTATCCACACTCAAAGTGATCTTTTTTTTTCAACAAACAAAAAAAAAAAAAAACAAAAAAAAATAAAATTCAAAAAAAAAAACAAAACAAATCAAAAAAAATAACAAAAAAAAAAAAACAAAAACAAAAATGTTTTGCTTTGTCTGTCATTTTAATGGTTTCTTCAAATTATATTTCAATGTTTTCAATAATTCTTTGTTTTTTGTGTGTGTTGATATCTTGCCATACTTGGTGTTAAAGAGGTCTGGCTGTTTTCTCTCTGTGTCGTTCAGATCTCTTTCTGTTGTCACAGTATTTTTCCCAGCTTTCGTCTTCTCCATACATGCACCTAAAAAAGTGGATAGCTTTCTTCTGGGTATAGGGATTAGAACATATCTAACTTCAAAGGTGCCATACATATGTGGAGCAGAGAAAACGCATATCGGCCTTACCCCAGTACCTTTCTGGAAAAACTTTGTACACTTCGATACACTACAGCTAAAGCTGGCCCAATGCTGCTACTTGATACGATATTCACATGTCGAACATCTGAAAGTGAACAAAGAAGAATTCATTAGGCTTCCTTTGTGCACTGGTCATTACATCAATCATTAGTCTAAGATCCTAAAGGGAGCATAGAAGCTTCAAACATAAGCTCTTGTGGTCATCCTTTCCGCTGCGTAATTAGCTCATAAAGGTCTCTTCTCCAAGTTCTTCATTTCGTTTCGTATCCAGTTCTCTTCTTCCAGGTCATGTTTATTTCTGGTTCATACTGGCCTCCTTTGACCTTGGGAATCCAGAAATTAAGGACTGCACTTGTATGCTATCAGCAGTTTCTTTAATGTGTGTCTTTTCCTATCGACAAATGTCTTCCATTTTACGTTCTGGCACTTGGTCTGGTTCGTTGTCATCACGTTCTACATTAGTGAATATTGTCATACCATTTCAATCCTACTATTCTATGCAGCACACCGTTTTAAATCAAAAGTCAATCATTCTACTTACCTTCAGATAACTGTCTTGAAATTGTAAGATACATTAAATGAAGTGTGATAAATTTTCTCTGACCTTTGACTTGTAGACATTATGTTGATTTAGTTTAACTGTCCTGACCTATTGACTTTGTGCAAATAAAATAATACTATAACCTTATTTCATCAAAATACCCCCCATTCTTGGCATTATGAGATACTTGTATATGAATTTCTTGACAAAATAAACATGGTACAGGCAGGTCTGTATACTTATAATCTGTGTATATCAAAAGAGCCAGTATTCATATTTAGTCGTTACAATAGTTATTGGACATGTAGACAAGCACTCATGCAAAGAATGATCCTAAGCTTTTAAGAATGCAATTTGTATCTGTTCTGTATGGAGGTTTACTATACTCAATTTCCAGTGGGAAATTCCACTGGTAAAAACCAATAGCAATTTATGTTCTTGGGTGTGTAATTATTGTCTAATGCAGTGGGTTCTCTGCATGGGCTATGGACATATTTCTTGGGTGGGACAACTCAAATAAATGCCATATTTCTCGAATTAATTGTACCTTTTTTTTTCCATCGAGAACTGGTGAACTATGATGGGGATCACAGAGGTAAATAAGGGCTCAGAAAGGGGGCCCATGATGAAAAAAAAAAGGGTAATTACCTACTAGTTTCCTTTACTGGGCTTCCAATATTCTGGGACATTGGCAGCTAAGTGGAACTTTGAACACACCCAATAAACAGATCAGAACCCAAAAACCAAGCATTGTAGAGTTCATAAAAGGGGGCATGAACGTCAACACCCATTGATAAGACGAGTTGGGAAAAAAGATTTACCTCACCTCCAGCCTGTGGAGGATAGATGTAGATAGACAGACGCCTCTTAGCAACAAGACGAGAAAATTTCAGGCGGGTCCTGATTAGACACCTACCCAATGCACCAAGAGGAATAAATGGGGACTCTGGAAAAGGTGTAAGACATGAAGCTGCAAGCCAAACTTTTGTAGAGATCAGTCAAAGCAAAAAGATAAGAGCTGACCCGCCCGATAATATAAACGCAATTATTCACACAAGCTACGACACAATATGTACTGACACTACAACGACTAACCAATTTGGAATACCAAAACATAGTGCCTTTCCCTGAAATGATAGATAATCTATCTCCTTGTATTGTGGAGATAAGAAACAGCCAAAGCGGAAACAGAAAGGAGAGGTCCTAACCCACAAAATTATATCGAGGAAAAACATTAATCCCAAGGCAACATTCCATGGATACTACGCCCATGCACAGGATGGTATCAGCAAATGAATGCAACAGATAGATGGAGGGTGATGTCGAAGGAGTTTTACATGAGCTTAGAAGCAATGGCACAATCCTACAAATAAACGATAGCGAGCTACAGCAACAGCGGAGGAATTTTTCAATGGTAGTATACTTCAGTAGCAGAGGGCAGTGGCTCTTAAAAAACTTGCCATCAGAAATTTTAATGACAGAAGAATAGCTCAGAGCGAGACACCTCAGTAGCTTATCTTCTTCAGAGATGAAATGGTCAGTAATTACAACGCCGGAAAAGTCAAAAGTATTGACTGCAACTGGGATTGAACTCAAGAGTAAACACTTCACAGAACTATCTGTCAGCAAATACAAAATGAGTCAGTGATACAGTGGACTCCCTTGTCTTCTCACTTATAACATCCATGGAAATGAAGAATGAGAGGCCGAGATACAGATTTGGCATGAAAAGATACAGGAGTGTGAAAGCTTCATCAAACTTTGGACCACAAAATATAACTTAATGTACGAGGAAGCCAAGAATTTTATCTAAAGGGCAGATACAGGCACAAGTGGGAAGCAGTGCTAGCACATCCAGGCCACACACAAAAAACTGATCCATTATTAACACAGCCTCAGCAAGAAGTGTACACAATGTGGTAATCTTCAGAACTTCGCACAGGTCATAACAGATTGAGATCACCATCGTATTCAACAAAAATTAAAGATAGGAACTACCTAATAGTGTGACTGTGGCACTGATATAATGACTGCCGAAAATCTGCTTTCAAAGGTTGCCCAAACATTATGGAGGGATACAGAGAAACGCAATTATGGCCATCACCAGTACCATTCCTGGAGGAAAACTTGGTCTTCGAGAGATATCAAACAGCAGTCAGGGCCTGGACCACTGCTTTCTTTGAACTTATTCAAGTTGGACGTCTGTCATACTGTTGAGGGTGAACGAAGAACGTAGGATATCTGTAGAAAGGAAGTCTTCATTAATGTAATTATTAGGAAGTGGGAGCACGAAGGAGAGTATCATTACTAGGTCTGATATACCTTGGTATCCTAAATCCTCCGAGGGAACAGCTCTCTGTTTCCGGAAACCGGGGGATTATTTTCGGTTATTTAGATTTTTGCCAAAAGCTGTGTTTTGTTGAAAAAATAAGGATCCAGGCAACTCCTAATACATACGTCAATAAATACACCCAAATTGTCATAGAAAAGTATCCCAAAGAAAAAAAGCAAACTTTTGATTTTCAGGAATTTTATGGTGTTTCCTGGAACAATACGTTATAGATCTCGTTACTACTCTTGAAAGACACAGACACAAAAGTATTTAATTTGTTTTCATTGTCCTATTGATAAGAAGAGCTGCCACTGTATCTGATCCCCTTGCAGGACAGCCTTCTACACCAAGTATTTCACATTCTCTTGCCGTGGTCGGTTTCCTGTGGCAGTTTGTTTTTACCATGATGAGGTTAGCCACAGCCCTCCATGCACACAAAATAAACCTCCTGTGTTTTGCCTTGCTACGACATGCCTGTGCGGTGCAGTAGGATCTATTGTGTCTTTGTCCATTTCAGTTGAGTCCCCGGGGGAGCTCTAAAAACTGAGCTGGCTGAATTTAATACTTATATCAGAGAAGATGAGTGGCTGATTAATAACTGTATATCAGAGAAGATGAGCTGGGCTGATTACTAAAATTATATCAGAAGTTGAATGAGGCTGGACCTGAATTACTAACTTATATCGAGATGATGTTGAGTGGGCTGATTTACTTAACTTTATATCAGCAGATGATGAGTTGCGCTGATTACTAACTTATTATCAGAGAATGATGAGCTACAGTAAAGATAAATGAATGTAGAGTTAGTATATGAAGGACGTTTAGTGATATTCTACATATAGTAATCAGTTATGAGTAATAATATAGACCACTTTCAAGAAAAAATTATTTTAGTCTATCAAAAATGTATTTACCAACCAATGCAATAGACTGAAATATTATCCAGAGTGCTCTAGGGTCTTTTAAAATATCACTAATCCATACATGAATATTACTTACAAGTGTCAGCTTTCTGTGATATTTTGTTAATGTTTTACAGACCATCCAGCGAACCATAAAAACATTATAGACATTTGGAAAGAAATAGGACATTATAGGCCACGTGAAGCTTTTAAATTAAATCATATATTGTATTGTTTTTATACAACAAAGACACACATATTATACATCACAGTAAAGATAAATTAGTGTAGAATTAGAATATGAAGGATGTTAGTGATATTCTACATATTTTATAGACTACTTTTTAATAAAAACTCATTTTAGTGAATGAAAAATGTACTCAACAACCCATGCATAAAAACTGAAACATTATCCAGAGTGCTCCAGCATATTTTAGAATAACACTAATCCATATATAAATATTATTTACAAGTGTCAGCTTCCTGTGATATTTTGTTAATGTTTTACAGACCATCCAGCAGACCATACCATCATCATTAAAATAAAAAAGAAGATATTCAAGGCAGCGTGAACTTTTAAATTAAATCATATATTGTGTTGATATTACACAACAAAAGATACACAAATTATGTTTCACAGTAAAGATAAATATATTTAGAATTATAATATTGGGGCTTTTAAGTGCTATTCTTCATATTATATTCAATTATCAGTAATAATGTAAAGAATTTTTTTTTTAAATTCATTTTAGTGAATGAAAAATGTACCCACCAACAGATGCATAAAGACTGAAATATTATCCAAAGTGCTCCATGGTTTTTTTTTAAATAACACTAATCCATATATGAATATTAATTACAAGTTTCAGCTTTCTGTGATGTTTTGTTAATGTTTAAGAGACTCTCCAGCGGACCGTACTATCATTATTAAAATTTGGAAACAAAAAGGTCATATTCAAAGTAAATCATATATTGTATTGTACTTACATTATTATGCATAAACAATATGTACACAATTTTATCTGAAAGGATATTTACATTTTAGTCAATGGTGGCTTGCGTATGCCATATCTTGAAGCAGTGTTTTGGGTGGAGGTGAGGATAATCATCGCAACCCTCGCAAATAAAATTTGTTCTTTTTGGAGAATCTGGTTTGCTGCAGACTCTACATCTTCTGTCTTTTTCTGTGTAAGCTATCATATGCTTAGCTCCTTCAAGCCTCTGAATTGGGTTGGCTGTCCTTGGTCTTCCCGGGGTTGCCTTGATACTCCTCTGTGGCTCGGGCATTAGATCTGCGGCCCACTGAAGCAAAGCATCAATCAGAGATATTTTGAACTGTTTTAATGTCATTTTTCTACTGCCTGTGAGCCTATAGAGGATGAAAGCATTGGTACAAGTAATTTCCATTATCCAGTAGAATATTTTTTTCCACCACTTGTTGCTGCGTCGTTTGTGAATGCCATAATACCCAAGCATTTGATCAGCACGGTCACATCCATTCATGCTCTGATTATAGTCATGGACTGTTATTGGCTTTGGTTTTGTCGTGGTAGTCATTCCTGTATTTGTTTTGGTGGAAACATTGATTACTGGCTTTTTTGCTTTCTTATCCCTCCATCCAATACAAAGCAAAGATGAATCTTTAGTTTGCCAGCATTTCCGTTCCATGTGTGGTATGGAAAGTGCTTTTATTTCTAATGGAAAGCCAATTCGGTTTGACTGGAGGGTGCCAGTATAGTATTGCTTTTGCTGAAGCAAATACTCAATGAGTGCCCTGGTGGTGTAGAACCTGTCTGCAAATATATGATAACCAGTTCCAATTTGCTGTAATAGAGTTCCAAAGACTTTTATTGCCATCCCACTATTGGTGTCTGTGCTTGGATTATATGAGGTATTCGCTCCATAATACGTAAGCAGGGATAAAACATACCCAGTGGTACTGTCAACAAGACCAAAACTCTTTATATGATACTTACTAGGCTTAGTTGCATTAAATTGCTTGTATTTCCATCTCCCTTTAAATCCTACAATCATTTCATCAACCGAAACATTTTCAAAGGGCGTAAAGGCATTATTGAAATTTTCAATCAAAGAGTTGATGAATGGCTCCACTTTACTTTTTCCCTCAGCATCAGGCTGTCCCACATGCAACATTGTTTGATAGATAGACAAAAATATATCTCTTTCAAAGTTTTTGTGATAAAATGGAGCATAAAGGCAATCAGTTTCTGATGAATAATAGTCTCTAATAGAAGGTCTGGGATCAATGCCCATAGCATTTATTGTAGCCATAAATTTTAACAACTCATAGTTTGATAGTGCTGTCCAGCTGCAAAATCTAGATCTTTTTAGGGATGGATTATTTTTAAGAACTTTAAGTTTTGCATACTCATTTACAGAATGTACTATTGAATTTGCAATGTCATCAGTAAACAATGTCCTATAGCAGTCAAAAGGAGTTGATGCCTCACTAAGACCTAAGTCATCGTGTACTCCTGGTTTGCGACCATATTTAGGAAGAAATCTGAATGCGCTTTGGGTCTCTGTAATACTGATGTTTGGTACTGAAATCCATTCATTACTAATTGCCCCTTGTTGCTCCTTGGTACTAATGCTTTTCCCCCTTTTTGTCGATGATTTGGTCAAAACTTTTTGTCGTTTTGTAGCACTAAGGCCTGGCTGTGACCACGCCCCCTCCTCATTAGAACTAGCTTCTTCGTTAAGTTCAAATTCGAAATCATCATTTTCAATTTCAAAATCTTCATTCTCGTCAAAGATACACAGTTCCCTAGCTTTTTCTACAGATAAAAAAGACCTAAGTTTTGATAAACATGATGTGGTTGGTTCGCTAGACATTGTCTGTATAAACAACAATAATCGCCGATCGAAAGCTGACAGATTTACCGTTTTTTCACAGTGGAATTAGCTAGAACAAGCGTGTTTCCGAATCACAACTCAAAGATAGCGCTGTTCTGAATAAAAAAATAGTAACTTCTGTTAAGTTAAAATACCAAATTACTAAAATACGGAACACATTTCACGGAACACAAAAACGACGTTGGGACCGTCGTGTTGGCTTCTAGGGGATTTGCGGATGTACGTTGGTAGCGTCGTTTCGGCTTCTAAGAATTAAGTTAACTTTATCCCCTTAAGGTAGTTAGAGGTAGTGGAAACTATAGCGATCTAATACGTCCGGAGTGGCGAGTAAGAGTCAACTTTGGTTCTTAACCTCGGAGCCAATAGTTTCAACTGTTCACATTTTCACTATCATTTTCATCTAATCTATCTTTTTTCAGTCTTTCTTCTCACTAGTGTCTTGTAATTATACGTAGACAGCCTCTAGTCTTAAATCCACTTCGTGACACAGCCCATTTACTTAACCTTGTTGGAGAAAAGGCAGTGTCTACTGTACCTGAAGTTGATGATTATTTTGGCATTTTGCAGGAGCTGTATGTTTTCTTTTCTGGATCTCCTCGAAGATGGGGGATTTTAAACACACAGGGCAATCTACATTTTTCTCTAAAGAGCTTAAGTGTAACTAGATGGTCCGCACACTATGATGCAGTCCGGGCAATTAAAAATGGATATATGGGTATTTTACAAACTCTCAAACATATTTTTGAAGACTCAGAAGAGAAGCCTGGATGTAAACGAGGTCCAAAGAATTTATGCAAGAAGTTGGTACATCTGGAATATGCTATTTTAACAGTCGTTTGGGAAGAAGTGATGAAGCGTTTCAACAGAACAAGTAAGAAACTCCAAACCCCTAGTTTTGATGTATTTGAAGGTTATCTTCTGCTTTCATCTTTACTTTCGTTTGTTAAAGAACTCAGAGAAAATTCAGCCGATAGAATTGCACACTATGAATCAGAAGCAAAAGGTTTGTGTGAAGATATCACTTCAAGTTATTCTGATGCTTCCATTCGCATTGTTACAAGGAAATTTTCAGATGGAGCAAGTGGTATTGCTTCTTTGAGAAGAGCTGACAAATTTAGGATAGAAGTTCTATATCAACTGTATGACTGCTTGATAATCCAGTTACGCAAGAAGATTAACCCATATGAGCAGATTGCAAAAATGTTCAAGTTCCTCTCAGAATTGGTGAACAATTCTGAAATTGAAGAGGACAGTATTAAACTTACAATATCATATTACAAAGATGGTATTGACCACAAATTAGTAAACGAGTGTTATCAATTCAAAGAATATTTGCACCTTAAGAAATCTCATAACGCAGAAGAAAACACGCCATCTAAAATGCAATGCGCAGAAGTTCTTCAGCTTATTTGTGAGCAACACCTAATTGAAGTGTCCCCCAATATTACTACTGCGCTTAATCTGTACTTGACAATGCCCATCACGAGCTGTGAAGCAGAAAGGAATTTTTCAAAGCTATCCTTTATTTAAAAAAAACAATTTTCGGTCTACCATGACTGAAGAGCGCTTAAATTATTTAATGCATATTGTCTCTAGAAAATGACATTGCAAGGAAGCTCTCATACGGCAAAACTGTGCGTGAATATGTTGCTAGAAAAAACAGAAATAAGAGTATTTTGTAAAATGTGCTTCATGTAGTATGTTCTGGTAAGTCTAACTTTTCCTTCTGAGCACAAATCTCTTATGGATACACCCATTTTATATTTTCCTCATTGCTAAATTTCTTAACTTATAATTTTCTTGGTATGTCTTCAACTAACTAATTCTAAATGATGGAAGCAATCCTTGAAATAGTCAAGATTTAAAGTCACATATACCAAGGTGGATAGTGGTTTAGTGATCAGAACATATGCCTTCCAAGCAAATGTTCTGCATTCAACTCCCAGCAGAGTTGTTTCTTTTTTGAAAATTCATTCATTTGTCTTCAGTTTTTATATGTGCGTTGTTGTGGATCTACTATAAAGCTTGAACTTCAGGTCCTCCAAGTCCATTTATTTCTATAATACATTTCTTTCCCATCCTCACAAATTTTTTTTTAAATAAAAGGGGCCCCTTCAAGAGTTCAAGCTTCAGGGCCCCCAAAATGTAGATCCGCCACTGCTCATCAGTAGTGGTATTGTCACAGTAGAGATATTCGCCGAAATATATTTAGTTGGTTACGCTGCAGAGTGGCAACAGCGTAGAATAGAAAACCCGTTTGGCGAGTCGGGTCAGAACGGAAGAGGATGTAGATTTTTTGGCGCGATGGATTCTACGAGATGTCAGCCGTCTTGTTCGGTCGTCTGTTCCCTTTGTCAGCGGTTTTGCTGGGATTACATGAATGCCATTCTTGTTCATTGCTTGCCGATTGTTTCAGGTGGTCAGGATTATTGATAGATTACTAGAATGGCGATGTGATTTCTAGTGGTTCTTTCCTGGATATTATTTACGGTAGAATCTTGCAATTATGTATTGCCTTGTTTCAGTATTGAACGTCGCCTGTGAGCGATAGTCAGGGGGAGTCGCTGGTTAGATTATGTCGGTGACTGTTGTGCTATTATGTTGAGCTGGTGATTTTGGCAAGTAGTTCGGCATTTTTCATTATATTGTGTATTGCATTTCATGTGTATTGTTAGCCGTGTGTGGCTCATATGTGTGCACAGTACTCATTAAAGGGATATTACCTAATTTAGGTGTTATTGGATTTTCTCATGTCAGCTACTGTGTACTGTGGTCGTACCTTTGAGACAGCGAGCTAAGAGTTTAGTGTGAGTGTGCCTTAAAATCCATAGTACCAGTAAGGGGGGGGGGGGGTCTTTTCACACAGCACAAGTAGCCTGGTGTGCTCTGTGTGTGTGTGCTGTGTAGTATTATCTACATATAAATTATTCTGACAGGTATCTTCATGTCTCTCTTGCACACATCTTTGAACCTCAGCTGCAGTCGCCCGACTGTTATTTTGCCATCTGCCTGTTGTCCGTAGAAAAATATCTTTGATGAAGATATCATCTTCCATGAGGCGGACGTCGCCAAGCTAGCGTATAGAATAGGTAACTTATAAGATTAAAAAAGACATTCGCTCCGATTCCTGAAACCTGAAAACAAAAGAAAATAACGAATTCCCAATAACAAACATGTTGTAAGAGGCGGTGCTGAATGTTGTGTAAGAGTCATCAGCCTCATCTTTTAATACAAAATTTTCACAGAAAAAGACAACGACAATCAGGAAGTTACTGTGTAGAATTGATGGACTGAGACGACAAGATCATCAATGTGGAACAGATGACAATAATCAGACTAGTACCAGCGGAATAAGAGGGGAGAAGTAAATGTTGGCGTAGAAAAGGTCACACACTGAAGAAACCTGCTGATAGCATCACAAAGCAGTCCTTATTCTGGAAAACGTATGGTAAGAGAAATAGATGGAGAATGAAAAAACATTGAGATTGGAACTGCAGGCAGGCACGACAGGGTTGAAGGAGACGTGGACAAACTGTAAACGAATGGAGACTTGGGGTAAAGGAGAGGAACGATGATGGTGATGATGATTGTGATGATGATGATGATAATACTGCTGATAATGTGACTACAAGAAAAAAACATAATTGCAAGAGTACATAAAGCGTTTTGTCGCATGTTTGTTACACAGGAACCAACTACATTAGTGGTCCCACGACGGGTAATGAGATTTAAAAAAACGTAATATGTTTTACAAAATTATGATATACGATGTTTTTTATATGACTGCATCACATATATTTTTCTCTTTCTAGATGCCAATGCGATTCTAATAAACAACACAGACGACCATCCTCAGACGGCAACTGAAAGTGGAGCAGCAAGACACTGGATAGAGTAGGGCGCCGAAGTTTCAACTAATACAGAAATCATTAGAGTAACGACTAATCGCCATGGACTATTCAAGTAAGTTACACTACTATAGCTCGGTGGTCCATGGTTCGATCCCCAGTTGAGGCAGGATATTTTAGACCGCAATCGGCTCTGGGGTCGACCCAGCCTCATGAATTGGGTACCAGAGCAGTTCTGTGAAGATTAATGAGGCCGGCGTGATGCTGACCACATCACCCCTAGTGTGCTGATGGTCGAGAAAATATAGGCCTAACACCATATTCGCAATATGACTCAATGGGTGCCTGTAACGGGCTCTTTACCTTTTACACTACTATAGAGGACATCGAAAATTTATTTCCTAGTTTTAAATTCTTATTTATTCACCCCTGTCTAACAAACGTTAGAAAAAATGAAACAAACGTCAACATTAAATGTATTTAAAAACAAATCAATGCTAAATTGTACTAACATTATAACGCAAAGCAAGATTTAGGTTGTTTAACGCATGATGACATAGCCCGCAGCAATTTTAACAGTCTCTAGTAACGTCAGTTAACTGGCCAGTTTAGATTTTAGCAGTCTATAGAAACGTCAGTTACCTGCCCAGTTTAGATTTTAGCAGTCTCTAGTAACGTCAGTTAATTGGCCAATTTAGATTTTAGCAGTCTTTAGTAACGTCAGTTAACTGGTTAGTTTAGATTTCACCAGTCTCTAGTAACGTCAGTTAACTGGTCAGTTTAGATTTTAGCAGTCTCTAGTAACGTCAGTTAGCTGGTCAGTTTAGATTTTAGCAGTCTCTAGAAACGTCAGTTAACTGGCCAGATTAGATTTTAGCAGTCTCTAGTAACGTCAGTTAACTGGCCAGTTTAGATTTTAGCAGTCTCTAGTAACGTCAGTTAACTGGTCAGTTTAGATTTTAGCAGTCTCTAGTAACGTCAGTTAATTGGCCAGTTTAGATTTTAGCATATTTACAGTCGGCCCTCCGTATCCGCGGATTCCGCATCCGCGGATTCAACCAACCGCGGATCGAAAATATTCGAAAAAAAAAATTCCTGAAAGTTTCAAAAAGCAAAACTTGAATTTTAAAAAATGGCTCCTAAAAAGCAATGAGCTACAGATGATGATGATGCAGAAGATTTACAGGAGGCAGAGCCATCAATTTGGACACTTGAAAAATTTGCAGCAGTTTTTCAACAGGCGCAAGTGTTAAAGGATATGATCCGCGAGTATGATCCTTCGATGGAACGAAGCCTCCGTGTCACCTGAGGGATAACAACATGCCTACAACCACTGCAAGTTTTGTTTGATGCTGCAAAGAAAAAGAAGAAACAGCTTCCTATAACAGTGTTTCTAACTAAAGCGTCTGCAATTGTGAAGCCTTGACCTTCAACGCTTGAAGATCTTTAGCCCTCAACCTCCACAGATCCTGACATTAGTATTATTGAGCCTCCTCCAAAGCTTCAATGTCTGCAATGGGAACCTGGTTCTTCCTACGTAGATGATCCTTCTGAAGTCCTGTCAGAAAGTTCAAGTTAGCCTGATGTCTCACAGCTTACCTACAGTGCCACACATCTCGTCGCCTCACCACATCGGCACTGTAGGTACCATACAGCAATCATCATCGTCATCATACGAGGGTTATCAAGAGAGAAGAACCAGGGTTTTGGTGGGTGCTGACATAGTGTGTGTGTGTGTGTGGGGGGGGGGGGGGGAAGAGAGAGAATGAATTTATATTTTCTCTATTTTTAACTATATTTTCTATTTGTACTTGTATTTTAAATATTATGTGTTTTACTTTTATTCTATGTATTTACTCTTTCAGGTCATTAAACGAAAGCAATCTGTAAGTGTTGAAAGAAAGACAAATGTTACGTTGTTGCTGACGTGTACTATGTAGTTAGGCCTACGATGGTTGCGTCTGTACTGAACATGTACAGACTTTTTTTCTTGTCATTATTCCCTAAACAATTCAGTATAACTACTATTTACATAGCGTTTACATTGTATTAGGTATTATAAGTAATCTAGAGATGCAAATTCAGTACTACGCCATTTTATATAAGGGACTTGAGCATCCGCGGATTTTGGTATCCGCGGGGAGTCCTGGAACCAATCCCCGGCGGATACGGAGGGCCGACTGTATTTGGTTTCTAGGATTTAAAAATAAAACAAAACACATTTATAAGGCAGTTATTGATCCTTGTTTTTATATTTGCTGCATGTATTTCCAGTGGATACATGTGAGGAAATAAAAAATTGAAAATAGTAAGTGGATTTTCAATGACCATGTGACCTAAAAGTTCCCCCATGTTCAGTAAGACTCTTGTTTCAATTCCTTGTTTATACTTGTATCACTGCGTTAATATGGACTGTCAGCACAAAATTTAATCATTGTAATTAGGCTAAAGGGTAGTTGTTTAGTTCATTACATTAACAATCATCCGGCAAGAAGGTCTTTTATAATTGGATATGCCCCCTAATATAACCGACGGACACGGTGTTTAGGTTGAACAGGCGCGGTTCGCCTAAAAACGAGGCAAACGTTTAAGTTACCAAAAAAGTTCTTTATTATATCCTTTCAGCTTCCTCTAGAGCACATGACCTTCAACAAATACATTCTGTCCTTGACTTACGACGGGGTTGCGTTCCGACAACTCTGTCGTAAGTCTCACATATTTCAAATAACACGTATTCTATCATTTCCTCATTGGCTAAAGCAATATACTGTACAATAAATAAAAGTGTTGAAATAAACGATTTTATTAAATTAAAATGCGATTTACTGTGTCTAGGGTTGCTGCTGCTTTCGCGTTTCTGAGCGATATAGCACAAAACAAACACCGGCACTTGCTTTAGTAATTTATAAACATACTATTTTCATATGTTGAGGTTGCTAGCCTCATTTATAACTACGTAGCAAGGAAAACATGTCAAATTCACGTTTGTAAAGAAATGTTTACACTTACCCAAAAGTAACTTTTAGGAAAACAATCTTCTGGTACAGTTTGAATGGACACAGCACGTTGATGCTTTCGAAGGAGGCGTCAACAATTCACTCCCTGTGGCAGTATCTGCTTGGGACTCACAGCTGCTCACCTGTGGGAACATTTTCCGCATGCGCTGACAACACACGATGTCCCAGGTCATTCAGCAGCAGATTTCCAAAATGTCACAAGTTCTTATTATATGCCAGCATAATCTGATTACGTTTCAAATTAAGTCTAATTTACCGTATGAATGGTTTAGATTTTGTGCGTTTGTATGTTTTTTTTCTTTTTAATTTAAATTTTAAAATTTATTTTAATTAATTAATTTTGTTTTCTCCCTTTAAAAAAAAATTTTTTTTTACATACTTAAATTTGATTATGACTGGATGTTACAAATGTATGTTATTATTTTACCTTGATAATGTTGTATGCTTAAATAATGCTCAAAATACATGTGCGATTGAAAGGATATGGTATGTAAGATGACAGAGAGAAGAAGGGCAGAATGTAAGACGGGCCGGCGTGCCCAATTCTTAACCCTTTGAAAATAAAGTTCGTTCGTTCGTTCGTTCGAATCACTTGGTCTGGGAAATTTTAGTATTCCTCTTATAACGATTGATCTAATTCCTCAGGTCTCCAGTATTTTAAAATGCGGGTTTGCTTTTTAAGTTTTAAAGTTGCCCATGTACTTCGATCTTATTCCTTTAAGTTTCCAGTCTTTGTATTTAAAAATGCAGGTTTACTTTTTTTTTTTTTTTCGTACGCCCGCTCATACTCGAGGCGAAATCTCAGGTTATTATTTATGTCTAACCTGACATTGATTTTACGTGAGTATCCCTTTTTTCTTGTACAGAGACAGGTGTCCCTCGCCATTCAGGCAAATACTCTCCGATTTCGGAGGTACCCATTACAGCTGGGTCGGCTTAGGAGCCGCCAATCCCTGGTCGACGACACTCCTTCAAATGTCCTCGCCAGGTCTCGAGTTAATCCAGTCCAAATCCCGGTCGACGAAAAATCCTCAAATGCCGTCACCCGGGTTTGATCCTGGATCACCCGGTCGCCAGAGCGGTGTAGTAACCACTTCGCTAGCGCGGCTCTCCAGGTTTACTTTTAAGTTTTAAAGCTGCCTAAATACTTCGATCTGTCTCTTATAATTTTGGAATTCTTGATCCGATCCTTCTCTGGCTCTGGTGATTTGCTAGCTTGACTGCAGTCTGATCTGTGACTCCAATTTCGCTAGGTTATATTTCCATTTCTCGGTTCAAATCCCAGATTGTACTTCCAACGAATTCGCCAATGATGTCGAAGTCTATTCTGGCTCTCAAAGTAAGCTCTTTAGAATATATGGGTCGGGGTGTTAAATCATAATATCCGTCGTGTGTTTTAAGATATTACATTTTAAAATTCCAACTCGTGACCTCCTTTTAATAGGGCTGTAATACTTCCGCTTGCAACTTTATGCAAACTCACAAACAAATCTGTGAACTCATTCCTGTCCCAACATAATCTTTCCAGACAGGTTATTCGTAATAGTGATACCAAGATGGGCCAGCGGAAGCAAGATCTAATTATCACCTGTGTTGGCGCAGATCCCCCAGACGGATCTCTCAGACAGACAATATGGGTTTCTTTTCATCGCTCGTGTGCGACCAGCTTGCGTCAATAAAGAGCGTCTCTAACAACGTACGCGACGAGGAGTTTTGTCAGTCACTTAAACCTAGCACTCAAATTAAAGAAGTATGGAAAAAGCTTAAGGCAATCAAAGGGAACAATAAGAAAACAATAATGCCAACAATCAAACTACCAAAGAGAGTAGAAACAGATAAAGAAAAAGCTAATGCCCTTGCTAAGTATTTCTATAAAGTCAGTACAAAAAGTAGTCTTGGACAGGAAGAAAATGACAGAAGAGAAAGACTTAGGATACAGTTTTCAAAAGAACTACCAGACCAGATAGATGAAACAAATTATTTAGATGCTGATATAACAGAGGAAGAAGTAACTAGTGCAATAAGTGAGTAATCTAACACTGCCTCAGGGCATGATATACTTAGTTATGAAATCCTTAAGAAAGTACCCAAAAAAACTATAAACAAAATAACTTCCCTCTATAATAAAATCTGGAGCTTAGGAATACCAAAAGCATGGAAAGTAGGTATGATAGTACCCATCCTAAAACCCAATAAGGAAGCCCATGATGTAAGTTCATATAGGCCTATCTCCTTAACATCACAACTAGGTAAAATACTGGAAACTGTTGTGAATAAAAAAAGAGTTAAATTCTACCTGGAAAAAAATCAGTTATATAGCCCAAACCAGTCAGTGTTTAGAGCAGACAGAAGTACAGTAGACCAGCTTGTAAGATTAGAACAAGATGTAAAGCTAGGGTTCAAGAGGAAAGAGAAAACAGTGGCAGACTTTCTAGATGTAGCTAGAGCATATGATGAATGCTGGCGAGATGGAGCTCTTTACAAAATGAAAAAGATTGGCATTACTGGTAAAACCTATAGGTACCTAGAAAACTTTTTACAGGACAGTTATTTTGCTGTACAGGTGAATAATGATAGGTCAGAAATATATGAACAACAGAATGGGATTCCTCAAGAATAAGTGATTTCTCCTTCAATTTTCACTATAGCTGTAAATGATTTAGCAGATGAATTTAATGACATAAAGAATGCAGTATCACAATTTGCAGATGACTGTGCCATTTGGCGATCTGGAAAAAACTTGAACCATGTTTACCAAAAACTTCAAAAACAAATAGACAAAGTTTCAGAGTGGATGAACAGTTGGGGCTTCCAAATTAATGTAAACAAAACAGTAGGTATGATATTCAGCAAAGGAAATCTATTAAAAAAAAATAACAAAATCAATATAACCATTAACGGTCAGAAAATATGTACATCCTTAACAACAAGATTTCTGGGCGTAACTTTAGATAAACAACTAAATTATAATAAACATATAGACAATTTAGGAGAAAGCTGTAGGGGACCCCTAAATATACTAAGGATAGTAAAAGGTAATGGATTGGGGGGGGGGGGGAGCAATGAAATAATGCTTATGTTCTACAAGTCTTTCATCAGGAGGAAACTGGATTATGCCAGCATAGTCTATGACTCAGCTGCAGCGTCTAACAAAGCAAAACTGGACAGGACTCAAAATGCAGCAATGAGAACCATTACAGGTGCATTTATACCAACACCAGTAGAAGCGCTAGAAGTAGCTCTTGGCATACCTCCCTTGGTCTAAGAACGATTAAATAGAGTAAAGTGCACAAGAATGACCCCACCCAGCACACAAAGCATTTGTCAAAAACCAACCAAGTGTATGGGACGTCCCCTTAAGTAGATAGTTAGCAACAGGGTGGATAGAAGACCCTAACCCAGTTCAAAGCACACAATTGAAAATAGCATTGGGTCAAAAAACCAATCAAAGTACTCATGGGACTAAAAAGTCCAAACCATTAAATAAAAGCCAAAATATAATAGTAAGATAAATCAACCTAAACAAAGTCTGGCCGTCTACACTGATGAATCCAAGGGTGATAGTGGGCAACTAGACCTAATACCACAAGAAATCAAAAAAAAAGCTACAGTGTAAGTGAATCGATTTTTTACCGCAGAAATGTAGCAATTCTTAAAAGTTTAGAAATACTGACAAACAACATTTTTCTTTCTTATATATAATAGGTCAGTTTCTTGCGCTGAAGCAAATTTGAAATACCTATCCCGTCGGGGTTCTTAAGGGAACTAATAAAAACCATTTGCTCTGTTTCCATATAACTTTTTAAAAATTAATAAAATGCAAAAATAGATTCTACGTTTTTATACTGATCTAAAAGAAGATTCATAAACGTTATATTTCAAAAGTTACTGTAGAATAATGAGTGAAGCTTCAATTCGGCTGATCTGTTCTGTTACGTGTGCGGATATTTTACCGATCCGTGTTCATAAGTAAAAACTTTACACCATTGCTAAAGAAAGCAACTAACTTTATTACGATTCGAAAGTTGAACAAAATCTTGGAAGCCAAATGCAGTTTTGTTCGACTTGTGCTACATTGCAGGTTGGTTACGGATCTGAAGCAAGGGTGCTTTTTAGGGGGGCAGACACTTAATATGGCGTGCCGACAAATCATGACTGTTGTTACCTTCTGCTTGAAAAAATATCCACTTTTAAAAATTAGAAAATGGTTTATCCAATATTGAAAAACCAGTGCCTCAGATCCAATACAGTGTCCGATCCCAGTTCCACCAGAACAAATCCGTTTGGACGTGGGCATCATGAAAGTGATAGTTTACCTGCAGAAAAACTAATTCTGACAAGGAATGTCTTGAAATGGTGTTTACTTAATTAACCATTCAGAAAGATACGTGACCTCACCAAAGGACAAGCGGAATTACTCGGTTCGCGACTCAAAGAATGGAATCTTTTAGCGCCCAGTACTCCGATATCTAAATTTCGTCATAGACACAGAGAACTTGTTCAATACTTTGAGATGGATATGAATTTGTAGCAAAGATGTAAAAGGTTAATGGTGCACCCCATTGAGCATAAAGTCCAAGAATGGCGACTATTCATATCTTCCAAGACTATCTAAAAATGTTATTGCATAATGGAAATTTATTTTCATCAAGAATTAAGAAGTCCCCTACTCTGTTCAAATGAAAGAAACGTTATGACAATATGGCTATACTAGTTTGGCAAAAATAAAGTACAAGACTACCAATGGCGGATTTGTTGAAGCTAAAGGACCATTGCAAATTCTCAAGGGCAAGCAATGGAAGTAATACATAAAATTTTGTTGCTTCCTATGTGAATAAACAGACAGGCAATATGCAAAAAGGTGTGGCCTATCATGGAATCGATGCAGCTCGGGCATAAAAATAATCACGAGCCATTAGTTAACAAAGAGCCACCGTTACATATAAAGGTTGTGGGCTCATGAAGAATTTCGTAAAACGTTAGATAAAACGAGCAAAGGAATCTTCGGAAAAGTTTCCGCAAAAGCATGCAAAAAAGATTAGCGATGACAAAAGAATAAAGGAATAGTATCTTTTGTAGGACCTCAGATTAGGAAGTTTTTATTGCAGACAAACAATTCGGAGAACTGCATGGAGTGAAACCTTAGCGCTTATGGGACCAACAAATCGACGTCCGATAACCAGGAAATCACTAAATCTGTCGACAATGTGAATTACAGATACCAGTGCAAAGATGCACTTACAGAATTATGTGGCGACATCCGTCAAAATCCATTTGCTCGATTCGCATCATGACTTTTTCACTGACAACCTTGGCGAAGTCAGCGATGAACATGGAGAACGATTCCATCAAGATATCGCCGTAATGGAGTCACGTTATCAAGGACGGTGGAGTGTGACCATGCTTGCCGATTATTGTTGGATGCTTCATCGCGACTACCTTGCCATTCACCGACTCGACTAAATTCAAGCCTACATAAACTGCTTATAAACAATGATGTTGTAATACTGTAATTAAAAAACTTACAATGCCGATTTCTAGAGATCCCGACCTGATAGAGAAAAACGGTTTGCAGATTTAAAAACAGCGCATTAAATTGACCAGAAAACATAGAAAATTGATACAAAGTAAAAAAAAATTTTTTTTTTGTTAGTCCAGTGTAAACGAAGATATCCCCACCAAGTGTTACGGTATTTGCCACTACAAGCAACTAGAACACCCAATAGCCGGCTAAGACTTAAAGGAAGAAATAGCAAATAATACATCACTAGAAAACAGTGGATGTAGGGTGAGGCTAGTGTGGGTTCCGCAACGAGTTTGGCAGACCAGAACGCCAAGAATGGAATAGCGAACAAGTAAAAACATATAATAAAAGCAGGACAGGGAAGGTCAAGATCAAGAGCCATAGATAACTCAAACGAGGAAAAAAGACATCCTGAAGAAAATAGAATAAAGGCAACACGCGATCAAAGCTGCTGAAAGAACTAACAAGTGGACGTGCCAGGTCAGACAAGAATTACAGATACCTAACTTGTGGCGTCTCCATCTCGGTGCAGCATTACTTTTATGGTAGAAGAACCACACTGCCAAGGTATTCAGGAAAAAGGACATAGACAACTACCTGATCCTACTCCAAAAGTATGAACAAAGGTTTGAATTAAAAACTTACAAATTCACACAATAAACCAACAGATGATAAAGTGATGATGCCGCAAGAGTGCCCAATCAATACTTAAGAACTATATACATAAAGCTAAGGAAATTATGTAAGGTTAGGAACTTCATAAAAATACATCCTTCCCTAAATAGAAATTAAGCACAAAACTACAAAATTAACAAAAAAAACTATCAGACAAGGTAAGACAACAAGGTATTAAAAAAGGGGCAACAACTCAAAAAGAACAAATACTAATACAAATTAAAACCAAGTGTAAAAGACAAAAGGTATCTATAAACAATACAAAAGAGAAAATAAAATTGACAAATACTAAAAAAAATAAAAATCAGCAACTGCAAAAGACAAAAGTTATTTAAATTGAATACAAAATTAGTAAATAAAATGACACTAAATACCCCAATTATAACCAACTTTCAGGTTGAACAGGGTAGACCAAGATGGAACGAGAAGAAGCAACAATGACCAGATGTTAAGTGCCCGATCTCCACCCATCAACCCATCAAAACAAAACAACAACAACGTGGCTAGACGCCTAAGGTGATAAACGTATTATCCGATGACCGGTCTAATTAACCTCGATAATACTACTGTTCACCTGGTGAAACGTAGACAAGTCTGGTGACGGATTCAAAGCAAAAAATGTAGGGCATAAAATATGCCGAATAATAGGACGATGAATGAGGAAATGAAGTGATACTGCCGGAGAGAACGACATTTATGAAAAGTGCACCCAAATAATAGGACGATGAAAGAGAGAAAGAAGGGCGACAAAGTGCTTGCAAAAATCGTTTTGTCACACCGCTTTGTAATACTGTAACCTGGTTTTCTCTGTTAATGCTATCCAATGTATCATAATTTATGTGTGTGTTTTTTTTAATTTATAGTATATTAATTTAATAGCTTTTTGTATTGTTTTTTTTGTATTTGCTTTTTAAAAACATTTATCCGTCCCATTATTAGGGTTAGGACATTTCGTTCTTGAACAAGAAATGAGAAGAAGACCCTGGAGATGGAAAGGACACACATTAATGACACTTACTGACATGACACTTACTGACATGACACTTACTGACATGACACTTACTGACATGACACTTACTGACATGACACTTACTGACATGACACTTACCGATAGCATTACCAGACACTCCTAACTTTGGAATCCCCAGGGTTAAAACAAGAGGAAAACGACAGAAAAAAAAACTTGGAGAAGAAAACTGGAGGAATATTTTAAAATTTTGAGGAAAAGATGGAAAAACATTGAGCTGATGGCAGAGGCACAGGATGACGTGGTATGAGTTGATCAACGTATATGGTTCTTTGGGAGCTGAAGGGTGATTTTGATGACTAACATCAACAA
This sequence comes from Oreohelix idahoensis, assembly GCA_024509875.1. Lineage (NCBI taxonomy): Eukaryota > Metazoa > Mollusca > Gastropoda > Stylommatophora > Oreohelicidae > Oreohelix > Oreohelix idahoensis. The sequence goes on from JAMPIV010000347.1 coordinate 2,010,129, forward strand.
CTGTATCACTCTGTGATAATGATGAATAACATCAACAACTGTATTACTCTGTGATAATGATGACTAATATCAACAACTGTATCACTCTGTGATAATGATGACTAATATCAACAACTGTATCACTCTGTGATAATGATGACCAATATCAACAACTGTATCACTCTGTGATAATGATGACTAATATGAACAACTGTATCACTCTGTGATAATGATGACTAAGACCAACAACTGTATCACTCTGTGATAATGATGAATAACATCAACAACTGTATCACTCTGTGATAATGATGACTAATATGAACAACTGTATCACTCTGTGATAATGATGAATAACATCAACAACTGTATCACTCTGTGATAATGATGAATAACATCAACAACTGTATCACTCTGTGATAATGATGACTAATATGAACAACTGTATCACTCTGTGATAATGATGACCAATATCAACAACTGTATCACTCTGTGATAATGATGAATAACATCAACAACTGTATCACTCTGTGATAATGATGACTAATATGAACAACTGTATCACTCTGTGATAATGATGACTAATATCAACAACTGTATCACTCTGTGATAATGATGAATAAGCCCAACAACTGTATCACTCTGTGATAATGATGACTAATATCAACAACTGTATCACTCTGTGATAATGATGACTAATATCAACAACTGTATCACTCTGTGATAATGATGACTAATATCAACAACTGTATCACTCTGTGATAATGATGAATAAGACCAACAACTGTATCACTCTGTGATAATGATGACTAACATCAACAACTGTATCACTCTGTGATAATGATGACTAATATCAACAACTGTATCACTCTGTGATAATGATGAATAAGACCAACAACTGTATCACTCTGTCATAATGATGACTACCATCTGTTATGATTAAAGTTCATAACATGTATGTCGATATCAATTCAGTTCGACATAGAGTTTATTTGTTTACTACCGTTGACCCTGGTTACAGGAAGAATACTCCAGATTTTGCCGTCTTCTGAGTGGAGCGTCCTTTGCCTGGGATTTACTGTGTGTATTTTCAAGGTGCTGGACATATGTGTTCTATGCTCCTGAGTGTTTGAAGATTTATTGGCCATATTCCTATGTCTTCCACTTCTAGATCATCCATACACCTCCGTGCGATGATGCCAGTATTTACACTGTATTTAAGAGGAATGATGCTTGACCTGATGAACGTGAGTTGAATTATAATAACATTGTATGGAAATGTCCTCGACATTGTTCCAGTTTCAAGACTGTACAGCGACGATAGAGACTGTCTAGGTGATGCCATAACTTTATGTGCATATCATTCAAGATTTATTTGGAGCTACGAGATGTATAATAAATATTTATGTGAATCGTCCAACCTGGCCTTGGAGCATCATTCATGTTGAAGAATACGGTTTTGGGTGGGTACTGAATGGTCATACCCCTATCGGCACTTGATCTGAATAAGTGTCCGATTCATTGTGTAATAATCAAATAATATATATATATATATATATATATATATATATATATATATATATATATATATATATATATATATATATATATATATATATATATATCAGAAGGACCTCGAGCCCAACGTAAGATCCCGTATTACCATCAACAACTGTATCACTCTGTGATAATGATGACTAAGATCAACAACGGTATTACTCTGTGATAAGGATGAATAACATCAATAACTGTATCACTCTGTGATGATGATGACTAACATCAACAACTGTATCACTGTGTGATAATGATGACTAAGACCAACAACTGTATCCCTCTGTGATAATGATGACTAATATCAACAATTGTATAACTCTGTGATAATGATGAATAACATCAACTACTGTATCACACTGTGATGACTGGACTTTGTATTCACATAATTTATAAAATAAATCGTTGTGTCAAACAACTTTAAGAATTTTTGTCATTTCTATGCGTTGAAAATTGTTTCAAACCATGTTCAAAAATTAATTTTATAATTATATTTGAAAACTATAATTTCTACGCCTTACCGTTCCTTTTTTTTTTGAGACTTGACCCCAGATGAATGTCTGTACGTCCGTAGCAAAGGTACCTTTTCTTTCTTTGCCATTGTGAAAAGTGGTTCTTACATTCTGTATAATTTAAAAAAAAACTTTTTAACGCAAATGTATTGCAATAACTATCCTAGTAGTAATCTTTTGAATCAAAAAATCAAAATAGCGCTTTTTTCCAATCGTTTTATTAACAAAAGACCAGCTATAGCGATAGCTTCAGCTTGCTATATTTAATATATGTCTGTTATAGTTCTATTGTTTGAATTAATGAATCAGACAACTTACCATGCACAATGTTTTAACAGACTGTGATGAAGTTCAGACATCGTTCTTACCTGTGGATACCGACAGAATGGAGAATAATAACTGCAAGAATAGTGATGATGAAGATGATGCTGAAGATGAGGATGACATTTATTGTGGAGTTGGTTCCTGCAGACCCAGTTTTCTTCAGGTAGGATTGTGGACGTGTATGAATGTGTGCATGTTATGTCAATGCTGTGTAATCTCATATTTTGTAGTCTCTTAAGACTGTGATGAGATGCATTTTCTTTATTTATATTTTGAAGTCTTTCGTTCTTCTTTCTCTTAATTTATATATCTATCACTTTTGTTTCCTCGACCAATTTCTCACAATTTAATCTTGCCCACTATCCCTAAGTTTGGGCGTAACACATACCTGTAACCAGGGTCGGATTAAGGCCAACAGATGAACTCAGCACATCCCTCCCCCCCCCCCCCCCCCCCAAATGGTGCGGCCCCCCCCCCCCCCGCCGGGCGCTTCCATTGCTTAACTGACAAGACATTAAGACTCAATAAATGCTGAAGAGACTGAAAACAATTTTCTTCCTGTCCAGACACCACTGAAATTCATGCAGAAAAACGTTTGTAAGACAGGCAAACATACTGAACTCTAAGTCTATGTCTGACACTTTTAGTCACTCACCATACCAAAGAAAACGTTTTATTTTGTTGTTGTGGTTTTTTCTTTTAACAATTCGGATTAAAGTCGACCACGGCAGATATTGAAAATTACAAAAAATTCGACTAAAGACGACTGTGACAGTGAAAGAGATGAGAGTTAAAGGCATGATAGCTAGAGGGAAAATTATGTGGTGTCCCCGTTCCCTTGGTGCCCTAAGCACGGGCTTATTTTGCTTAATGGTTAATCCAGCACTGCCTGTAACCTCATCTATAGTTTCTACCACTGAGCTAGAATGTCACTCAATGATCGAGTTCTTACGATATTAGAAAGTCTATCGAGGTGGGAATTTCATGTTGATTTCTCAGCGAAAACCGAGGTGTCAATTATGCAAATAACCTCACTGTTACCTTATACTTATTGAAGGGTATGGGTAACGAATATATTAATGTGCTGCCCTGGTCTTGTAAGGTATTTTTGTTATAACAGACAACAGTCTAAACAGTAACGTGACAAATAGCCAACTTGAATAATCTTGATCAACAGCTTGTTGTACGTTTTATAACATTTAATATGTCAACAATACAACCTGAGCGTACTTCACTTTTGAGAGCATATGATGATATGGCGGTACATCATTAATACAAATGTATTCAGTAGCAGACATAAGCAATAATGTCGTTGTGCCGGTTTAAAGTCAGAATGTCTATGTATCGTCTACGACGCCTTCATTCTTTAAAAATCAGAACCGTTTTCACTCCTGACTCTGAAATAATTTATAACATTGAACACTGGTCTGTCCCTCTCACATATATATCCGTGCACTTTGAAAACACAAGCCAAAACTAACTGCCCGAACGATGACCTTCGTTCACCGCAGCAGACCATGCTTACGTCATATGCTAATTACAAGTGCGACACAACTATCATCACTGGCACGCTTTCACACTCAAAGCGTTTTCGTGTTCTACTCAGTTGCGCACAGCGATGAGTTAACAAGCCAGTGTGCAAAGTGAGAGGTAACACTTTTACCCCCCCCCCCCCCTTCCCCCCCACCACAGCGAAAACTGAAAATTGTCCATATAAAAAGCCATTTTTGGTTAATGCGAGAAGTCAACGTCCAGTCTATGTCATACCTGATCAACAGTCTATGGAATGTAGTCAGCAACATGGAAAAATTGATAAAAATCAATGAAAATGTGAAGAAATATGATAATGAAATTGTGAAGTTTTAGAAAGTGAAATATGTCAATGCATTTAATTAAAAGATGAATGAAGTGAAAGATCTAACTACGAGTAATTAAATAGTGTTAAGTAAGTATAATAATTGAGTTAATGTCAATGCCCATATGATCGTATGGGTGTTGCCTGTAGCATTGTGTAATACTGATAAAGTAAAGTTACTGAGTGTCATCAATGGTAGGTTCATTTATCATTAGCGTGAGAGCTTACTATTTGTAATTTTACCATTCTAGAGTCACAGAACTGGTTTAAGCAAAAGAATGTTCCAACGGCGAAGTTCTCCATAGTCACATCGATTAGATTGTTTCTTCTGTGAGATTTCTTTCCAAATGTTGCCTCTTGAGTGTCACAGTCTCTGTGCCCAAAAATGTTCAAGTTCGATTGCTGGAATAGCAAATATGGGCTTTTTAAAGTTCTGCATCACAGTCATTTTGTGAAGGATTGCCAAAAAGATATAACAATGACCATTATATTGTTTCTATGAGATACTGTTTGATTCGGTTCATCTACCGCATACGTCATGACTTTGTCAGGAAATCAGGTCCTGCGTAACTGTTCATCGATCTCGATGTAATGTGAAACGATTTGCATGTATTCACACAGAAAGTCTAGCATCCTGACTTCAAATGACTTGATTTGTTTCTCTTGATAGCGATGGTAACATGTATCTACGTACCTCTGCCTGGTTATGGATCTTGTCAAGATATAGCATTTTAGTTAGCGAGGTATCTGTAGACGATCAGCACTGTACCTTGGACAATGGGTTGCAGCAATGTCAGATCCTTGAGAATCGGGCATGTCTGTCTGTGTGCATCTGGACAGAACATCTGCAAGCACATTGGACTTGCCATCAATAGGTCGAATGATACTGTTGTAGATTTGCAAATGAATCGCATAACGTGCGAAACGTGCGTTTTTCATGTTGGATTTCTAAAGGAACGATAGGGCCTTCTGATCTGTCTCAATAACGAACTCACAATCAAGAAGGTAATGCTGAAGCTTTGTGACAGCCCATATGATCGCGAAAAGCTCGCGCTTAATAATTAGATATCTGGTTTCCGTCTCAGTGGGCTTCATAGACACGTACATCACAGGATGAATCATTCCATCTACTTCTTGCACCAAGGAGCCACCTATACCGTACATCGAGGCGTTTGTTCTGAGAAGAAATGGGAGATGAGGATCAAGGAGTTTTAAAATTGGTGCACATGAAAAATAATGCTTTAAATGGACTAGAGCAATGCTGCAGGCCTCCGGTAAGACAATTATATTAGAGGAACCTTTTGTAGTTAACTCAGACAGAACTGACGTAACTGAAGACAAATGAGGCATACATTTATTGTAGAACTGCTTCTTAGTCTCAGGAATGGATAAATTAAGAATCTTCGAGACAGTGTTATCCTCAGTTTTAAGAAATCCATGGCTATTTCTGTGATCTAGGAAAGAAATGTTTTGAAACCTTTGTGAACTTTAGAAGGATTTGCTGTCAGATTATTAGAGCGAAGAATTTCGAGAAGAGATTTGAATCCAGAAACATGTTTGTCTCAAGAAATGTGGAACAAACAAATGTCATCTATATAAGAGATGATATCAGACCTATGAGAAAAGATTTTCATCCTCATACTATTGAAAGTCGCTGGTGCGTTCACCAAGCCAATGCACATGAAATTCCACTGAAAGAGACCCTTAGGGGTAGCGAAAGCAGTGAAAGGTTTTGCTCTTTCAGTGAGAGGTATTTGCCAATATCCCTTGGGTAAGTCAAATTTGCTAAAGTATGTTGCTTTAGAAAGCTTTGACAGTAATTCGTTAAGAATTGGCATTGGTTCTTCGTTAGACTCCGTTATGGAATTGAGTTTACGAAAATCCATGCATAATTTAATATTGTTATCCTTCTTCTTGATTATAACTACTGGGAAAGAATAAGCAGAATCTGATGGTGCAATAATGTTAAGCTGTAGCATTTGACCTAATTTTTTTCAACTTGATCCTGAAAGTGGATATGGATAGGGTAAGGCTTTAATTTAATAGGTTTGTGATCAGTGAGTCTAATATCGTGAGAGATTATAGAAGTTCGGCCTGGAATATTAGTCAGAACTTGTTGATATGGCTCTAGGATAGAAATCATTTGAGATTGTTGTTCATTAGATAGATCCGGGTAGATATATACATTTACCCACGATTCTGTCGGACGAAGAAACATGACAGGAAGTTGCAAAGGTACATCATGAAAAGAAGTGGGTTCTTCTTGAATCACTGATAATGAAGAGTAAGATGTAAGATGATCAGTGGATACATCATTAACAGCATCTAAGATATGCTTGAGATATTCAGGCCTATCATGGAATTGTTTGAGCATGTTGATGTGAAAGGTTTTATTCTTGCCTTTCACGTCAAGAATGTAATCAACATCGGTAAGTTTTGAAATAATATCATATGGACCAGTCCACGAAATGAGAAGGCGACTCTCTCTCTCGTTGGTAGCAAGACGTAAGTTTTGTCTCCGGGAAGTAATTTCCTTAACTTTTTCCAACGGGTATGAAGAGATCTAGCTTTTTCTTTTGCCTTTTCAGATGAATCAGTCGCTATTTGACAAGCGTCTATAAGTGTCTTTTGTAGATTTACCACATACTCATAGGATGACTGGAATTCCTGAGTCACATCAGAACCTTTAGCAATTGTTTTATTATTGACTTGGGTCCTCGTGGTGGAGCACCATTCATGAGCTAAAAAGACGAGAACCCAGTAATTTTGTTCTGGACTTCCCGATAAGCGAACAGCACTTCTGGGAGCACTCTATCCCAGTTTTGTGGATACGTCGTGGTCACCTTCCCCAGTAGTTGTTTACGAGTTTTATTTAGGCGTTCTACCATGCCATTGGATATAGCATGATAAACGGAGCTAAGTGATCCATCTATTTTACATAGTTTCATGACAAACGACATGACATCTGAAACAAACTATGTTCCCCTTTCTTTTTTTAGTCGTTTCCTCTTCCTCTGGAGCCTGTGCCTGTGCTCTTGTAGTGAGCATATTAGCGTGTAGTATATGCTGACGTTCCAGCTTTTTATATCTTGGGGTGAACAGTATACAATACCCACAATATTGCCCATGATCAATTTAGCATTTGGTTCCTGTAATAAACATACTTTAACTTGACCTGACAAAAATGGAGTATAAATGTGCACAATGGCTGCAGGATAGATTTCCATGGTGCCCCAATTGTGACACATTTTTCATTCTCTCCAGTGCCGCAAGATGGGTCGACCAAAGATTTGGTCCCCACAGTTGTGCAACCTGTATCACGCAAGACTGAAACTAGTTGATTATTTAAAACAATACCTGTGAAACATTAGTGAGCCTTTCCCATCATGAGAGGCTAATGCAGGTAATAACGCGGGTAGAGGATGTCCGCAGGAAAGTCTGGAGACCACATCCGGCTGAAACAAAGTGCTGCATTCTGAACAATTTGATGGATTAAATAAATCAGCAGCACAAGCATTTGCAATATTTGTGTTTTCACCATTGTGATTAAAAGCCCATGTGTTACTATTATGACTCCAATTCGAGTTTGTCCGATCAATGCTACGAGAGCGATGAAAGTTGTTATTACCACGGTAAAAGTTCCGATTCCCTCTGCCATTCTGAGGATTACTAGAATGCTGAGGGCACGTACAACCTGAACAGTGTTGAGATGGAGCAGAGTTCTGGTTGTTATCCACATAATACGATCTATCCCATCTGTTCATGTAGGCATTATCAGATCTACGCCATTCTCTGTTAGATCAAAAGTAACACTTTGATGGTCCATTTCCATCAAAATATCGTTGGGAGTTTCTCTGATTGTGATGAGGTTGAATACCGAAATTGTACCGTCCTCTGAAAGATCCACTATTTCGGTTATTATTCGTGCCAAAATTTCTATCCATACTTTGCGATCGAGCTCTTGTGTTGTTTATCTGCACCGAATGAGCTGAAGCAAGAGCTCTTTAATAGCAGAGTTGCTCACACTCTTCCCTGGTTGTGCCGTCATAAATTGACACCGTAACAACTCAACGGATTGTAAAAATTCTGGCTTTCGTTCATGTAAATAAGCCATAAAATCAGGACTAATGGAGGAAAGTACTTTATCCCTCAAAATAAGGTCTTTCAAGTGATGTAAAATAAAAATATATATGTGTTACGCACAAATAATTACTTTTTTTCCAAAGTCTTTGTATGTTCGTTTTTCGTATGTATGATCATTATTTGACTGAAATGCATGTTATATATATTTTATGGTCAAAGGGACAGAACCCGAAATATCGATACTACTATTTTTTATGGGTTTACCTCATCTTGTATAGAGACACGTTCGGTCTATAATGTCTTGAACGAAGCGTGACCATATCTCCTTATTTGGTAGTATCAGTCAACTGTTGTAGATGTTTGAAACCTTTCTTAACGCTTCTGTTCATGTCCATAAAAGGCGCGACTGTGTAAGACTTTTATCTCGAATGTTCTTAGAATCGTCTTATTGTGAACAGCGACTCAGAGATTGTCGCTCTGCGCATGTCTCGACTGGGTTGTCGTTTTGTGGTTCCGCCCAGGTCGGGGAGTTGAGAAATGGACTGATTGCGAGCGGACGCGCCTTGCGTCTTGTGATTCTCTGAGGGAAATACATTGTCTTTGTGAGTTAGTTAGCTAACTAGACTATTTCCCGGTATTAGTCAAGCCTGCCTGGAGGCATATGTTCATGGTTGATTTTCCGAAATAAGGTAATTCCTCTTGTAACGAACTTTATGCTATCATCTAGAGGTTCGTCATTTTGTCGCCTTTTTGCTCGCCTGTGTGATTCAAAATGGAGAGGTACTTTGACTAGGATTAAGTCACCGGTATCTTTATACCTGAACTAATTATATATATATGGGTCGCTCTAGACCAACAAGACTATTGTCTGTGTTCCAGGATTCGTTATATCAGAGATCACGTCCAAGTCAGATGGTTAGACTTAGGAAGGTTATAAAGGTCGAGCTGACCTGTAATCCATGTATGCTACTCACGTGCGGACAGTAAACGGACGTATTGTATACATCTGATCTGCTAGCATCAGGAAGGAATAATTATTATTGTCTATGAACATTAAGGATCTGCAGCTGACCACGGTTGCAGAAGTTATATGCATTATTCATCAAGCTTCGCTATGATATTTGTTTGCCCATACAACTATTGAGTATTGACTTCTACATGACTGTCAGTTAACATGAGTTTGAATGCTGCATTCGTTGTAACTATGCTGATGTGAACATAAGTATCATGACTGTTTTGTGGCGTGCAATAAATGGTATAAACCTAAAGCGAAGTTACCATTTTTATGACTCTACACGTCATGTTGCCTGTGGTGTACCCTGAACTGTCCTACTGCAACACACACACAGCAACAATCTAAACCAGATAAGACACCCACATCTTACATTGTAATATCTGGTGTCGATAGAGGTGGTAATTTGACGGCATCCTAATTCCACCCTTATCAATTCATGGTGGCCAATAGTTGGTTTATTCTGGTACCAACTCTCAAGGGGGTCAACAAACCCAGACATCATCAGCAGACTACAAGACAACATTGCAGTTGCTATTCATCACCTTTGATGAATTTTTTTTTTGAAAGACGCAGCAGTACTGACAGTTGTTGATATTTTGAAACTACCCGGCGCTGCTCGGCGGTATTGAAGTTTGTCTACAAATAGAAGGACAAGTACCGAGCGAATGGATTTCCTGATCTGTTGAGAAGAAGGACAAGTGCCGTAACAACTGTTCCGGTCTCAGAATTACTGTTGCAGATTCAGAAGGTCAAGTTCAGAAGCTGTTTCCTGTCAGAAGCTGTTTCCTATTAGAAGCTCATTTCCTTCGTCATGGCAGTTTACGAGAGCAGATATGGATCAACGTTGGATCATTGTCCTAAGAATGCTGATCACATCCTGTTCTGAACTGTGCTGTCGTTGTGGATACATAGAAGTTAAGTGGCCTGTTTTGTTTGTGAACTGTGCCCTTATGTTCTAACTGAGCCTTCTGTCTATCACATTTTCACACTATTTACATGTTTATATGTTATATGTTATTTGGATTTGTATTTATATGTTTATATTTCTGCGGGTTTTTCTCGGTTGGGCGGTGTCTTTCAGTAGATGATACCACGTCACAGAGGTTCTACTGTTAGCGTTTTCGTTAGGGACTGTGCGAATTTCCTACTGTGGAATTTGCTAGCGACAATCGTTGCTATATCTGTTTAGTTGTGACGAGTTGTGCTTTATTTTCGTTTTTTGTATATTTTTTTTTTTGTTTCTCTCTTGCTTTCTGTTTTTTAGTTTCGGTTTCGATTGTTTGTATTTGTAGGTCTCCTCTTTTCTATTATTCAGTTCTTTAAGTATATTTTTGTGTATACACTGTAGCGTCATTTGTTTGTTATTGTTTACATTGACTCTGATCTTTGTTATTGTTTACATTGACTCTGATCTTTGTTTTTGTTTACATTGACTTTGATCTTTGTTGTTGTTTACATTTGACTTTGATCTTTGTTATTGTTTACATTGTTGGTGACCTTTGTTATTGTTTAGATTGTCTTGTTATTGTTTGCATAGTTCTTGCATAGTTAGCTTTCACTATTGTTACATATATGCTCATGCACTATTGATCTATAGTGCACTTATCATAACTAGCTGGTGGTTTTTTCCTTATGCACTATTGTAGTGCAGTTATGATAAATAACTGATGGTTATGCACTGATTTGGGTAGTGCACTGATAATTAAGAGGTGACTTGTGATATTATTGTACAACTGATAATACAAATTGGTGTCAAGTCTTGTTTCCCACAGAGATTGGAGTAAACATAGTAATTATACAAGCACTTTATTAAGTCTTGTTGCTATTAAGATTGAAATAAGATAATTAATTATTTCAGGTTCTGTACTCACATTTTAGACATCATGTCTACATTTGAGTACTTTATTGAGCAGGGTAAAGCCCTTGGGAAGACAGGTGATAAATTAGAAGAATTTGCGACTGTTCAATATGCCAAGGCATTGAAGTCGGAGGAAAAGAAAATGAAAGAACTAACTGAACAAAAGAGAATAGATGCTGAAAATTTTAAAACTGCAGATGCAGGTAGATGAAAAGAGATTACAAATGGAAATGGAAAAAACAAAAAAGAGAAGCAGAATCTCAGGAGAAGAGACTTGAAAAAGAAACTGAAAATAAGAGACTTGAAATAGAGGCTGAAAATAAAAGATTAGAAAAACAGGCTGAGGCTGAAGAAAGAAGGTTACAAAGAGAGTCTGATGAGAGAAAAGCAAAAATGGAACATGAAGAAAAACTCTTAGCTTTGGAGTTAGAAAAGTTGAAGTTATCTAGTAATGCTAATGATGCTAATAAGGTATCATCTGCTAATAAGTCTAATGCTGTTGATTTCAAGCTTAATTTACCAGCATTCAATGCTTCAATTGATGATATAACATTTTATCTAGATAGATTTGAAAGTGCATGTAAGGTGCATAATATAGATAAAACATTATATGTTTATCATCTATCCAAGATACTTAGAGGTGATGCTTTGACTTTGTTGGGTATGGTAGATGTGCCTGACAAGAACAACTATGAGGTTGTCAGGGCGGCATTGTTAAAGAAGTACCAACTTAACGAAGACGGATATCGTCTTAAATTTAAAAACATGTTACCAGAAACTGGAGTTGAATTCTCAGAATTCATCTCAGGCATACGTCTTACTTTTTTACGATGGGTTGAGCTGTCTAAGACAGAAAGTACATTTGAAGCCCTCATGGACTTACTTCTTAGAGACAAGGTTATGTCTTCTGTTAATGAAGCTTTTCTTTCTTTTCTTCATGAGCGTAAGCCTAAAAATATAAAAGAAATGGAAGAATACTGTAGCCAGTATGTTACTGCACATCCTCACATAACCATTAGCAACACTAAGGTAAAAGAAGGTCTGCCAGTTGCTTCGGCAGCACCTTATGGCCCGAATTTTATGAGTAAATTTCAGGGTAGCCAGCAAAATTTCAATAAAAAGAGTAACCGTAATTATGCCCAGAACCAGGGTAATCAATTTCAGGGAGATTCTTCTTCCCAGAACTGGAGACAACCTAATATTACACGGTATTCTATTCCCGGTAACTTTAGGAATTTTCATAAAGGTAATCGGTATAGAGGAAAATATTTTTCTCAGAGACCTCAATACCAGGATAATAGAGGTTCTCAACAGTATAGAGATGGTAATGACAGTTATGGAAACTGGAACTCAAACCAGGATAAAAATTACAGTAGGGACTTTAATGATAATTGCAGAGGCAATAATGGTCGCGGTAGATCGCAACAAAAGAGAAAAAGATATCAACAGACAAACTCTGTTCAACAAGAATCTCAGGGAGCAGATAAACAGGTTAATAATGATAAAGACCATAATGCTATCGGATGCTCATCTTTTGACTTTGGTAGGGCAAATAAATGTATCCAATGCAGTACTTTATTTGATCCGAAAACCATTAGTACTCTAAGCTGTGGTCATCCTTTGCCCGCTCTTCCTGCTAATGTTGCTCATGATGGGAGAGGTTCTCTTATATTACATAAGGGGCTTGTAAATAGTAATCCAGTCTCGGTGTTGTTTGATTCTGGATGTACTACTGTCGGCGTTAGGCAATCTCTTGTAGATCCATTCTGTGCTACAGGAAAGGTCATCAAATGTGTCACATTTGGTGGCACGTTGGAAAAATATCCTACTGCCATAATACATATTGCTACTCCTTTCTTCACGGGAGAGGTCCACGCGTGTCTACTTCCAAACCCTATTGCGGACCTTATTATTGGTCGTATTCACGGAGTTAGGGAATGTACCCCACAGCAGATTGCTGTTTGGGAAGAGCAAAACATTGAAGCTACCAATATGGTGGTCACAAGAGCACATGCTCTGGATCCACCTCAAACTTCATTAACTAATAATGATGAAGTAAATGAACAAAATAGTCACTTGACTATTACACGTGACTCATTTATCAAATTGCAAGAAGAAGATCCGTCGTTACAAAAATTCTTCATTCTAGCAAAAAAAGGTGATCCTAATCAAAATACTAATAGAAAATCTTGGATTTCTATGAAGAACGGCGTACTTGTACGTATGGTACAAGACTCGACTACATCCACTCATTCACAAATTCTTGTGCCTAAGAGCATGAGGGTGCAAATATTGCAACATGCTCATGACTCGCAATGTGCTGGACATATGGGTTTTTCCCGTACAAAGTCGAGAGTTCTTGCGGCTTTCTTTTGGCCATTTGTGAGCAAGGACATACGAATGTACTGTCGCTCTTGCAAAGTATGTCAGGAGGTCAAATCTAAAGGACCACGACATGCTGCGCCTATTCAGGCTGCTGACATTCCAATTCGCCCTTTTCAAAAAATGGCAATAGATATTATCGGTCCTTTTAGAATTAAGTCGGCTAGAGGACATCAATTTATTCTTACATGTGTCGATATGTGCACACGTTGGCCAGAGGCAATACCTCTCAAGAGCATCTCAACTGCTGATATTGCAGACGCTCTTTGGCTGATATTTTCTCGCTTGGGTTTTCCCGGAGAAATATTGTCAGACCATGGCACTCAACTGATATCAGACACTATGTCACAGGTAATGTCTATGCTACATATAAAAAGGTCTCTCAGCAGTATCTATCACCCAATGTCTAATGGGTTGGTCGAACGTTTAAATAGGACTCTAAAAACTTTACTGGGTAAAATAACTGAGGATCATCCTCAGGATTGGGACAGGGTCTTACCCGCGGCTCTCTTTGCGTATAGAGAGGTCCCCAATGAACATACGGGGTTTTCCCCTTTTGAACTTGTCTTTGGCGCGCAACCGCGCGGCCCTATGTCTTTACTTCACGATCTAATCACTGCCGATAATATTAGCGATGAGACTCAGTCTTCTTATGAGTACGTCATTGCTCTTAGGAAAAAAATCATTGAGGCATGCAGACTAGCAACTTCGTCTTCCGAATTTGCTAAAGAAAAGGCAAGGCAGTTTGCGAATAAGAATAGATGTCTACGACAACTTTGTCCAGGTGACAAAGCTCTCGTTCTACTTCCTTCAAGGGAGAACAGACTTCTAATTGCATGGAAAGGTCCATATGCAATAGTCTCCAAAATTTCTGATGTCGACTATGTTGTCGATATTGATGGAAAGCATAAAACTTTCCACATAAAAATGCTCACGGAATTTCATGAAAGACCAGACTATTTGCAGCCTATTTTCCAGGCAACGGACAATTCTCAAGTACCTCATGGTCAATACTCATCGCTGTCAGTTATACAGGATGAGGAAACTACTTTTTCTGATGTCAATCTTCCTCTTTCTATGGTCCCACTTTATTCTACGGAATCTTGGAAAAACGTGACCGTTTCTCCAAATCTTTCCGCTGAGGAACATCGACAAGTTTCTTCGATGTTGCAAACATTTCAGGATGTTCTTACAGACATCCCGGGACACACACATGTCATTGAACATGACATTGTGCTAACTGATCATAATCCTATCAGAGTCAGACCCTATCCAATACCTATCCATTTCCAGTCTCAAGTCGAGAAAGAATTGGATGAAATGATACGTTTGGAAATCATTGAACCATCCACTTCAGCATACTCTTCGTCTATGGTTATTGTTCGAAAGAAGGATAATAACATTCGCATTTGCGTAGATTATCGCAAATTGAACCAAGTTACGAAGTTCGACGCTGAACCTATGCCTTCATTAGAAGAGCTACTCAATAAACTTTCTAATTCTAGATTCTTTACCAAACTAGATTTGTCTAAAGGTTATTGGCAAGTCCCGCTAACTGAACGTGCCAAACCTTTTACAGCTTTTTCTACACCTAGGGGTTTATTCCAATGGAATTTCATGCCTTTTGGTCTTATGAACGCCCCTGCTACATTCGTACGCATGATGCGGCGAATTCTCGCATATCGTACAGATGTCATAGCATATCTAGATGATATCTGTCTATTCAGTGATTCCTGGGAAGATCACTATTTGGGTTTATACGAATTACTGTCTACTCTTCGCGAGTATAACTTGACTGCAAAACCCTCTAAAGCCTTTATAGGATTTAGTGAGATTTCTTTCCTAGGTCATCGTGTTGGTCATGGTCTTTTAAAGACAGAAGACCACAATGTTTCAAAAATACTTAACATTTCGGTCCCTAAGACAAAGAAACAAGTAAGGAGTCTATTAGGTTTGATCCAATTCTACGGACGATTCATTCCGAATCTGTCCTCCATTATGGCACCGCTTTCTACTTTATTGAAGAAAGGGTCGCCTAATTTGATCCGCTGGTCAAAAGAATGTCAATCCTCATTGGACCAGGTTAAAGACCTATTTTCATCTCCACCTATTCTTAGGTTACCTACTATTGAGAAGACTTTTGTTCTTCGAAGTGACGCCTCGTCAACTGGGATTGGGGCAGCACTAATGCAGGAGTATTCTGATACTCTGCATCCGGTGATGTATATCTCTAGGAAATTAAATGCTGCAGAAAAGAATTACTCGGTTTTAGACCGTGAGTTATTGGCTATGGTATCGAGCTATCCGTGGTTCGGATAATGTAATGGCGGACATTCTGTCCAGATGCCCACACGATTCCACATGATTCTTCTGTCATATATATATATATTTCCTGATATACAGTCCAATGTTATAATGACATGTTAGTAGATATTTTTTTTTCTCACTTTTTTGAGGGGGAAATTTATAACATTGTACCATGTAATTATCTAAGAAGGCTTAGTTAGTGATATACGGGCCAAAAGATCACTCGGCCACATTTAAATAAATTATTTTCAGGATTGTATTGAGAGATTTACCAGTTGTCTTTAAGATTTGTGTTATTGATATTTTCGCAGCACATCATTGAAGATGCGAGATTGTGTCCATTGTGGAACTTTGAGTATATCAAGTCCTGTCCTAGATTGGGAGCGGATGATGTCCACATCTTCTTCTATTGAATGTTTTATGTCAACGAAGATCAACACATGTATTACTTATTAGTTACTGATGCATTACATAATGTAATAAAATAGTGCGGTATATTAGTATATTACACCGCTATTTGCAACACATTGTATGATATCATAATAATATATTTGATTTCATATATTGGTATGAGAATAATTTGACTTTTATTATGATGTTGCCAGCATTGTGGTTTGTGTTGGTGGCACCTTCCTGGGATATATACGCGTATACTTAGATAAATTTTTCTCTAAGGACCTGGGATATGATCTCAGTTTCGCTCCAAGTGTTGAGCTATTTTGTTAGGTATATCCGCGCATCATACGTGCGTTAGGAGCCTAGATTTTTCCGGCTCCAGGATTTAAAAAAAAAAATGTTTCATTTTTTTTCCCGGGAGGGTGCGGTAATGTTACGCACAAATAATTACTTTTTTTCCAAAGTCTTTGTATGTTCGTTTTTCGTATGTATGATCATTATTTGACTGAAATTCATGTTATATATATTTTATGGTCAAAGGGACAGAACCCGAAATATCGATACTACTATTTTTTATGGGTTTACCTCATCTTGTATAGAGACACGTTCGGTCTATAATGTCTTGAACGAAGCGTGACCATATCTCCTTATTTGGTAGTATCAGTCAACTGTTGTAGATGTTTGAAACCTTTCTTAACGCTTCTGTTCATGTCCATAAAAGGCGCGACTGTGTAAGACTTTTATCTCGAATGTTCTTAGAATCGTCTTATTGTGAACAGCGACTCAGAGATTGTCGCTCTGCGCATGTCTCGACTGGGTTGTCGTTTTGTGGTTCCGCCCAGGTCGGGGAGTTGAGAAATGGACTGATTGCGAGCGGACGCGCCTTGCGTCTTGTGATTCTCTGAGGGAAATACATTGTCTTTGTGAGTTAGTTAGCTAACTAGACTATTTCCCGGTATTAGTCAAGCCTGCCTGGAGGCATATGTTCATGGTTGATTTTCCGAAATAAGGTAATTCCTCTTGTAACGAACTTTATGCTATCATCTAGAGGTTCGTCATTTTGTCGCCTTTTTGCTCGCCTGTGTGATTCAAAATGGAGAGGTACTTTGACTAGGATTAAGTCACCGGTATCTTTATACCTGAACTAATTATATATATATGGGTCGCTCTAGACCAACAAGACTATTGTCTGTGTTCCAGGATTCGTTATATCAGAGATCACGTCCAAGTCAGATGGTTAGACTTAGGAAGGTTATAAAGGTCGAGCTGACCTGTAATCCATGTATGCTACTCACGTGCGGACAGTAAACGGACGTATTGTATACATCTGATCTGCTAGCATCAGGAAGGAATAATTATTATTGTCTATGAACATTAAGGATCTGCAGCTGACCACGGTTGCAGAAGTTATATGCATTATTCATCAAGCTTCGCTATGATATTTGTTTGCCCATACAACTATTGAGTATTGACTTCTACATGACTGTCAGTTAACATGAGTTTGAATGCTGCATTCGTTGTAACTATGCTGATGTGAACATAAGTATCATGACTGTTTTGTGGCGTGCAATAAATGGTATAAACCTAAAGCGAAGTTACCATTTTTATGACTCTACACGTCATGTTGCCTGTGGTGTACCCTGAACTGTCCTACTGCAACACACACACAGCAACAATCTAAACCAGATAAGACACCCACATCTTACATTGTAATATCTGGTGTCGATAGAGGTGGTAATTTGACGGCATCCTAATTCCACCCTTATCAATATGTTTGATTTTTGTCAACTCAATCCAGCTATTGAAGCATAACTTTATAGTTGACATGAACTCACTAAAGTCCTTGTTGCTTTCGGATTTTTTATTTTATCTTAGTCTGTAACCATTTTCGTCTAATTGATACTTTCTTAAAAGTAATGTTTTAGCTGCCTCATAAGATTTTCTGTTTTCCTCATCCATTATTGACACAGCTGTCAACGCTTCCCCTGTCAGTAATGAAAATAAATGTATCACTCATGATGATTTTTCCAGTTTGAATTCCTAAAACACTGTCTGAAATCGGTATAAAAAACACGAAATATCATCTATATTATGATTAAATTTGGGTAAGTGAAGTTTAAATGATGTAGCATGTTCTTTCTTGGAAGAATCTGCACCTTTTTGATTAATCTGTTTATTACTAGCTTCCAATTTGAGTCTATCCATTTCTAGAGAAGCCATCTTTTCCTCATGCAGAAACTGGGCTTTCTAAGCCTCTATATCTATCTATCTCATCTTGTCTTTTCTTTTCTGCCAATTCTTCTTGTCTTTTCTTTTCTTCACAGGCCAATTTTTCTAACTGAATTCGTTCATCTTTTTCGCTCTCTCTAATTCTTGCTCTCAGATCTCATCCCTTTCCAGTTTCTTTTCTTCTCTTTCCAGTTGCTCCATGACAAACTCTTTAAGCTCGTGGCCTTGCATTCCCTGCTCTTTAACTAGCTGGATAAAATGATCCAGACTAGACATGTTGTAAGGTTTAAGTATATATATATATATATATATATAGATATATATATATATATATATATATATATATATATATATATATATATATATATATATATATATATATATATATATATATGTCAGCGCCAGCTTGAGATATGTCGTTCTCGGCGCTGGCCCTATCTGGGCAGTCATATTGTCTATGTGGTTTAGTGCCTTTTGATCACGTTATCTTCAAGCAGATTTGTTGCAAGGCCATAATATATGCCTACATATTAGTTGTGTTTTTGCTCTAGGAATAGTTGTGTAAATTTGTGTTTTCATGCATCCTGGAGCAATAATCGCGTGTGTTATCTGTGTGGCGCAGATTAATACGCGTAGTGCGCAGTAAATTGAGTGGTTAGGCCAGGGCTTATAAAAAGGGGTAGCAAGCGGCGAAACCAGTCTATGTTTGAAAGAGCCACCCAGTGAGAACAGACTAAGAAGACACACAAGATCCAAGCTGTAAATGCCTTGAGCACGTGAGTTAATTTAAATTAGCATTAGTTTTCTAGGATTCTGAAATTATATCGATGTGGCTATTTTAATGTTTAATGGGATAAATAGATAGATAGATAGATGTGAAAGTTTAAGAGCGATTATATCATTCTTCAGAAAGGCAGACATAGTGTGAGGCTATTAAGATTAGCGATCGCAAGATAGCAACCTCGTGGTGATAAAAGGCGGCGATAACGAGTCTGAGCAAACACGCTCCGCATGTTAAACCTATAATATGTTATGCCGAGCGACACGCGGTGTATTTAGTTCCAGTTTTTGGTTAAAGCCAAGAATATTATTCTTTAATGTAAGAGTAATTTTATTTTATCCTTTAATGTAAAAGTAATTAAGTGTATTTCACGATTATTGATTATTCTGCTGTTTATCTTTAGTGGTTACTTAGAAGGGAGAATAGTCATTTAGATTTCTGGTGCGTAAGGCAAGTTGAGACAGGTGTTTCTCTGTTTGCTCCCGCTGGAGCATGGAAACACCAATGCGGCTGGTGTCCACCACAAGTCAACAGAAGCATTTTTATGCTGTTACAGTGGTTGTTCCTGTAATAATGTGTTTCATGTGATGAGTTCCCAATCTCGTCAGGGGTCACATATGACACGTTTGTGGCCAGGCGCACCAGTCGTCACTTACGACATGTTCAGAGTGCGGGAACGAGTATTGATGTGGGTCGGTTGAGAGGTAGTAGTTAATTCTCATTATTGAGATTATTTGTTGTACATGTATTGAAGAATATTATTTTATGTCCAGTTGATTATTATTGTTATGTGAACATGGTTTGTGAGAGCACGTGGGCGTACTTAGAGTTGTATATTTCTCTCCTCCGCTCCTGAGGGAGCATGGGGCCACCGGTGTGGTTTGCCTCAGCATGAAGCATTCAGATGCTCTTGCAGTAGTGGTTTCGGTAGCAACCTATGTTACCTGGTGCGATTGCCAGCCTCATGCACAACACCATACTAGCCGCATTGGACGACACGCATGAGTGTGTGAGATAGTTGATGATATCAGGTGAGCGCATGTTTTCTGTATGGTAAGTGTTATTATCCATGCTATTGATGTTCACTTAGACGTTGTTTTATTTATTATTTTTCAGACAGTCTATGAACACTGACTGGGTGTTCGTTTGATTGTTTGTTGGATTGTTTGTTTGGTGTTCGGTAGAATTAAATGTTGATCTGCATAAGGCTTTGGGTTGCTTGAATTGTTAAGTCTGCTGCTGAGAGGGTTGCAAGCAACCAATAATTGCAACCCCTGTCAAACGATCCTTTATAAATTTTTCTTGGTGCACGGGTCTTGGGTGTGAGGTACCCCTAGCGCCCCTGTCACAAGTGGCGTCGTCGGCAGGATTGACAGACAGCACGCAGTGAAGCAACTCTTCAGCAATCAGAGCAGCAACAGCCGAAACAGTAGAACACCCAGTTCAGTGCAAGGCGAGGGACGGGATCAACCAGTTTGCCAAGATTTCTAGTCAACTCTACTAGCAACAAGATGGCGGCACGCAACACACGTGCTGCTGGTAGAACTGATAACGAAGATGTGGCTGAGGTGGATGACCCTGTAGTAGGGCTGGATCGTCAACCAGAACGAGTACAGTACATCGTGGTACCTACTCACAAGAGAGTGCGGTGCTTTGGGGAGCGCACGGGTCCTACGGCCGAGGAATATGTCAGAGAGGTGAGAGCTGCCTGGAGAGTAGGGATGATGAGTAAAGAGGACCAGGCAGATGTTATCCTTGACAGTGTGACCCCAAGTGTCCGCAGGGAGCTGAGGATTCAGGCTGATGATGATGACCCAGAATCGATGCTACATTCCATTCTTAGGGTGTATGGGGAGCGTCTGAGCATCCCAGAAGTAATGGCCGCGTTCTACTCTACCCGGCAAGGTGCAAGGGAGTCTCTTTGGGAATTCTCCCATCGCATTCACGAGGTGTTTGAAAGTGTTGTAAGGGCACAGAAGCAGAACAACGTCACTCCTTTGGCGCCATCCTTTCTTCGTGACCAGTTTGCTGCTTGTCTGAGAGATGACCTAGTAAGAAAGCTTGCAAAGGAAATGATCTTTAAGGAGCCTACAGCATCGTTTAAGTCGGTGAGGGACTATGCCCTACGGTTTTTTAGAGATTGAACACGCCCCTGGGGCTGGTGTTGCCAGCGTCGGAGTAGTAAATACCGTGACGGTACCCGATATACACGCATTAGGCGCAGAAGTAGAGCGGCTGAGAGCACAGGTGGCTCAATTAGAGGCTAAAATTGATGCGATGTCTCAGGAGCAGGGGGGACGTACCAGGACAGTTCGCTGTTTTAGACGCAGAAGACTAAGGCCACGTACAGAATCGATATCCACAGGCATTAAACTAGATTCCTCTGCGGCTGGGAGTCAGGTTAAGGAAAGGGAACAGAATGGCTCAGAGATAAAGATGGTTGGTGGTCGACCGGAATGTGATGTACTAATAGCAGGGAAGAAAGTCAGGTGTATTCTTGATACGGGGTCACAAGTTTCAACTGTTACGGAACAGTGCTTTCAGCAGCTTTTTAGAGATCTGGCCCTGGATGAAAGTAAATGGGTACGACTAACTGCTGCCAATGGTGTCACGATTCCTTATGCTGGCCATCTAGTGGTTGACGTCAAAACTGGGGAGTGCCATGTCAAGAACTGTGGCATCTATGTAGTTAAAAGTGTGAATGGGCCTGACAAAGCGCCTGGTATAATAGGCACCAACATACTGGCGGAAGTAAAGAACATCCACAGCTTCCTCAAATGGCAAGCTCCTGGAAAAGACACACAAGAGGTAATGTTAGATAGAGTGAAGGTGTGGGTTGCAGGAGGAAGAAAAACCTACATACCAGCTCGCTCGATCGCTACTATACAGGTGAAATGTAGAAGAGGCTCCAGATTAGAGAAGACAGTGCTTTTTGAACCCTCAAGAGACTTAGACCATAAAGGGCTGGTTATATGTCACACACTAACTGTACTCAGAGGAAGGTTCTGTCAGGTCCAAGCAGTAAATCTTGGAGATGAAGACCTTTTGCTGGCTAGGGGTACTCAAGTTGGAGAACTTTCTGAGGCATGCGCAGACTATGAGAGACACTTCAGAGTTGTTGGAGCCCAGGAAGTGGAGATATCTGCACAGCCGGGATGCCCAGCCAGGGTCCCTGTTTGCAGCCCAGTTGATTTAAATGGGTTTGAGGGCAGCCAGGACGAAAAGCGCCAACTACAGAAGTTACTACAACAATATAACAGCCTTTTCGCTAAAGATGAGAATGATGTAGGGTATACAAGTAAGGTATCTCATTCGATTCAGTTGACGGATGATACTCCAGTAAAACAACCCTACAGGCGAATTCCTCCAACTTTCTACAAAGAGGTGCAAGACCACCTTCGGGGTCTCCTCGACAAACAAATTATAAGAGAAACTTCAAGCCCCTGGGCTTCGCCTATTGTGCTCGTGAGGAAGAAAGATGGCAAACTGCGATTATGTGTAGACTTCAGAGCTGTCAATGCCAAGACCAAAAAGGACGCCTACCCTCTTCCTCGTGTGGAGGAATATTTAGATGCTTTAGGAGGAGCAAAAATATTTTCTTCACTAGATCTAGCAAGTGGCTACTATCAGGTAGCTATGAGGGCAGAGGAGCAAGAGATGAAAACTGGCGTCTATCTTCACCACCCCAGAACATTTGTGTTCCATTGCAACAACTAGGCCTGAAAAGAATGCAGCTAAATGTCATTTCTGCAAGCCGAAGGATTTTTCTGTGCCCTTTATACTGGAAGTGGATGCCTCATACCAGGGATTGGGAGCCGTGCTGTCACAAGTGCAAGATGGCAAGAAAAGGGTGTTAGCATATGCCAGTCGCACTCTGCGACCATCAGAGAAAAATGCCAAAAGTAGCATGAAACTTGAACTGCTAAGTATGAAATGGGCTATGACGGAAAAGTTCAGGAGTTATCTGCTCGGTGCTCAAGTTGAGGTGTTTACTGACAACAGGAGTTTGGCTCTGTGGCAAAAGTCTAAGCTTGGCGCAATCGAACAGAGGTGGATAGCACAGATGTCGATGTTTAATTACTCTATCAAACACAAGGCAGGTAGAGCGAACGGAAATGCTGACTACCTCTCTCGGTATCCTATAGAGAATCCAGAACACACCGATGAAGATGATGATGTTGCCATCAGTCACATAGCATTAGTGCCAGCTCGCTCAACAACTATACCCCCAAGGTTAGGTTTGCTGCAGAATGTGGAGTTAAGAGCCATGTGTGGAGCAGTGGAGATGGGAGATGCACCGGGCCCGGATCCAGGCACAGGTGCGTCACAAACGTTTCCATCCTATTCTCTTGAAGAACTGTTAGCATTGCAGGAGGCTGATACTGATATTATGACAGTCTCCAGAATTATGAGAGATGGTACTAGATTGCCCAAGGAGGGGACGAGGAGATTATCGAAGCCAGCAAAGAAGTTACTAAGGCAGCGTAGGCGCTTAACACTAATTGGAGGCTTGCTGTATCGGACAGTAAGCGGACCAAATGGGACTAAGATCACGCAACTTGTGGTTCCAGAATCTTTAAAAACGCGAGTTCTGGAGGCAGTGCACAAAACTGGCCATCAGGGTCGTGATCGCATGTTGCAGATACTGAGGAACAGATGTTTCTGGGATGGCATAACGTGTGATGTAGAGACATTCTGCAGAAGGTGCAGTAGATGCAATATAGCAAAAGCCCCGCATCTCAAGATCCAAGGCCCAGGTTTTTGTACCTAGGGGTGCCGCAGAGGCTTCATTCCGACCAGGGTAGAAATTTCGAATCGGCTGTCATATCCGAACTGTGCAGAGTATATGGCGTCGAGAAAAGTCGAACGACGGCATACAACCCTCGTGGAAATGGCCAGTGTGAGCGGTTTAACAGGACGTTGCATGATCTCTTAAGGCCATTGTCCACCACTGAGAAACGGAGATGGTCTGACCACCTGGCAGAGGTCCTTGCAGTCTACAACGCTACTCCCCATGCGTCTACGGGTTACTCCCCTTACTATCTTTTGTTTGGGAGGGAGCCGAAAATGCCCGTCGATTTCATATTGGGCCATTCAACAGAGGACGAAGAACCAGCTACAGTTGACCAGTGGCTTGAAGGGCACCTTTCCAGGTTACGGGAGGCGCACGTAAGAGCAGAGGCACGGTTGCAGAAGTTGGCAGCAGTACGGAAAGAGAGATGTGACAAGCTGCCGTGTTCCACTCCACTACAGGTGGGAGAATTGGTGAGGAAAAGAATGCACTACGCTGAGAGATCCAAAATTCGTGACATGTGGTCAGAAGAGGAGTACATTGTTATTCGGGCTCCCACAATGACAGGAGGTCCGTATGTCATCCAGCGAACAGACAGAGCGAGTCCGGGCATTAGAGTCACTGGCAACGAACTCAGACGTAGTGAAGACAAAGATGATTCACCAGACTTGATAGATACGACACTAGGCCTACCTGAAGCACCAGCTTTGCCAGAGGAGACAGACCCTAGGGAGAACGAAAATGATTTAACGCCCGAACCAGGCTGGTATGCCCTGCAGCCGATAGAAGGTCCTGCCCCGAGACGTTCTGAGAGAATACGACTGAAGCGCATAGCTTAGTGCAGTTGTCGGGACGACAACAAAATCAGGCGGGGAATATGTGACAGCGCCAGCTTGAGATCTGTCGTTCTCGGCGCTGGCCCCATCTGGGCAGTCATATTGTCTATGTGGTTTAGTGCCTTTTGATCACGTTATCTTCAAGCAGATTTGTTGCAAGGCCATAATATATGCCTACATATTAGTTGTGTTTTTGCTCTAGGAATAGTTGTGTAAATTTGTGTTTTCATGCATCCTGGAGCAATAATCGCGTGTGTTATCTGTGTGGTGCAGATTAATACGCGTAGCGCGCAGTAAATTGAGTGGTTAGGCCAGGGCTTATAAAAAGGGGTAGCAAGCGGCGAAACCGGTCTATGTTTGAAAGAGCCGCCCAGTGAGAACAGACTAAGAAGACACACGAGAGCCAAGCTGTAAATGCCTTGAGCACGTGAGTTAATTTAAATTAGCATTAGTTTTCTAGGATTCTGAAATTATATCGATGTGGCTATTTTAATGTTTAATGGGATAAATAGATAGATAGATAGATGTGAAAGTTTAAGAGCGATTATATCATTCTTCAGAAAGGCAGACATAGTGTGAGGCTATTAAGATTAGCGATCGCAAGATAGCAACCTCGTGGTGATAAAAGGCGGCGATAACGAGTCTGAGCAAACACGCTCCGCGTGTTAAACCTATAATATATTATGTCGAGCGACACGCGGTGTATTTAGTTCCAGTTTTTGGTTAAAGCCAAGAATATTATTCTTTAATGTAAGAGTAATTTTATTTTATCCTTTAATGTAAAAGTAATTAAGTGTATTTCACGATTATTGATTATTCTACTGTTTATCTTTAGTGGTTACTTAGAAGGGAGAATAGTCATTTAGATTTCTGGTGCGTAAGGCAAGTTGAGACAGGTGTTTCTCTGTTTGCTCCCGGTGGAGCATGGAAACACCAATGCGGCTGGTGTCCACCACAAGTCAACAGAAGCATTTTTATGCTGTTACAGTGGTTGTTCCTGTAATAATGTGTTTCATGTGATGAGTTCCCAATCTCGTCAGGGGTCACATATGACACGTTTGTGGCCAGGCGCACCAGTCGTCACTTACGACATGTTCAGAGTGCGGGAACGAGTATTGATGTGGGTCGGTTGAGAGGTAGTAGTTAATTCTCATTATTGAGATTATTTGTTGTACATGTATTGAAGAATATTATTTTATGTCCAGTTGATTATTATTGTTATGTGAACATGGTTTGTGAGAGCACGTGGGCGTACTTAGAGTTGTATATTTCTCTCCTCCGCTCCTGAGGGAGCATGGGGCCACCGGTGTGGTTTGCCTCAGCATGAAGCATTCAGATGCTCTTGCAGTAGTGGTTTCGGTAGCAACCTATGTTACCCGGTGCGATTGCCAGCCTCATGCACAACACCATACTAGCCGCATTGGACGACACGCATGAGTGTGTGAGATAGTTGATGATATCAGGTGGGCGCATGTTTTCTGTATGGTAAGTGTTATTATCCATGCTATTGATGTTCACTTAGACGTTGTTTTATTTATTATTTTTCAGACAGTCTATGAACACTGACTGGGTGTTCGTTTGATTGTTTGTTGGATTGTTTGTTTGGTGTTCGGTAGAATTAAATGTTGATCTGCATAAGGCTTTGGGTTGCTTGAATTGTTAAGTCTGCTGCTGTGAGGGTTGCAAGCAACCAATAATTGCAACCCCTGTCAAACGATCCTTTATAAATTTTTCTTGGTGCACGGGTCTTGGGTGTGAGGTACCCCTAGCGCCCCTGTCACAAGTATATATATATATATATATATATATATATATATATATATATATATATATATATATATATATATATATATAAAAATTAGTCTGGGTACGCATATGGGTAATGATGAGCAATACACAGCACCAATGCAAATTCGTTAAAATTCAGTACTCTGCAAATATGACTTAGCAAGTAATCAATGCAAACAAAATAGTGTAGTACACTATAAGACAGAACACGTGATACAGTAGTGTAGCAACGAAAAGAAAATACTACGGTGTAGAAAATTAAAAATATTTTTGAAATGTGTGCTTTCACTATAGGGTTAGACTAAACAATACCAATCTACAACGTAAAATCCAACAAAATGATAGATAGAGAAGACCAACAGTAGACATTCAAAAATGCAGAAAAATTAAATAAAAAATAAACAATCGACAAATATGAACAACAGTGAAAAAAACAGGACAGCACACGTCTTTAACATAAAGTAAATATAGTACATTCACAAAGAGCGCATTTCACACAACGTTTTGAGCCGGGCCTCTTTGAGAAAATATTACATAAATGTCCGTATCGACACCCTTGATTGCAGTCCCGTCCGAAGATGAGATGTAATTCTGCCATCAAGGTCCCACGCCGTCCTCTCTTACAACCACAACAAACATAAAACAAATAAACAAAAAGACTCTACTATAGAATTGTGCAAGACTAAGGCTACAACATACTAGACCACTTAGCTTTTTGTGATCCCTCCTCATTAGTATAAATGCACGTGACATTATTGTTGCCTCCAACATATGCAATAGGTAGAGCGAAATTTCATCGATGCAGACTGCTCCTGCGTGTAGAACTAGCCATCTTGTTTCGCTTGTTGAATGCATTTTCTTAGTTTTGGTTGAGGAATTTTTTGATTACCTTAATTCTTCTTGACTAATCCAGCCCGTAAGTGCGTAGAATGATGATTACTTTCTTCTCAAATACGCTGATGAAGAAGATACGAACTTCTATTGGTAAAGTTCAGCAAATATTATGATTGAAGTGGGCTGTTTACTCGTTCAGCATTTTCTCGCCAGCACTAGTTTGTAGACGGCAGGTTTTCAAAGGTTGCGCATAGGGTTTCTGCGCAGAAATTTCTATGCCTAACCGATACTCTAAAATTCGTAGATGTGGCTAGGGACAGTAGTATCGTTTTGATAATATCTTGTAGGTAGAATGAAATCCCATGTATACTGGCCACCAATTTATACTGTTATCTTATACATATTGAATGCTATGGATAACGAGTATATTAATGTGCTGCCCTGGTCTTGTAAGGTATTTTTGTTATAATAGACACCAGTCTAAACAGTGACGTGACGAATGGCCAACTAGAATAATCTTGATCAACAGCTTGTTGTACGTTTTATAACATTTAATATGTCAACAATACAACATGAGTGTACTTCACTTTTGAGAGTATATGATGATATGACGGTACATCATTAATACAAATGTATTCAGTAGCAGACATAAGCAATAATATCGTTGTGCCGGTTTAAAGTCAGAATGTCTAAGTATCGTCTACGACGCCTTCATTCTTTTCAAATCAGAACCGTATTCATTCAAATAACTTACTGTCCTACACCTTAAGCTACATACAACCAGGCACACATCATAATGTAGTCAGTAAATGAGACTGACTCTGAACTATTTTATAACATTGAAGACTGGTCTGTCGCTCTCACTTACCGGTATATATCCGTACACTTTGAAAACACAAGCCAAAACTAATTGCCCAAACGATAACCTTCGTCCTCCGCAGCAGACCATGCCTACGTCATATGCTAATTACATGTGCGACACAACTTTCACCACTGGCACGCTTTCACACTCGAAGCGTTTGCGTGTCCTACTCAGTTGCGCACAGCGATGAGTTAACAAGCCTGTGTGCAAAGTGAGAGGTAACACTCACGCTAAACTAAAAACGAATTTTCTCTTGAGTGCTTTTTACGATTCAGTGTTCAGTACATGAGTACACGCATCATAGTCTCTCTTGCTGGTATATGTTTTGATCTGATGAAGCCTGATTAGTAGAGGCGCGACCTGCGTATTATGATTTTTTGATACTCTAATCTAAATCTTGTCCTTATTATAATGTGTTATATTTCATCATTGTTATTGTGACGGTACTGCCTCCCTTGCTTTGCAGTAGTGGTTCAACAGTGGCCAAAACTCAAGAGTATCTAATATAGGCTTCAATGGAGTCTATCTTTACACAACATTACTCTTGGCGGAAATGTCGATAAAAGAGTAGTAAAGCTTCTATCACACGGGAGTCTTCATAAGATATTCAGATAAGTGAAAACAATGATGGCTGTCGCTAAGCAGGTTAATTCTATAATCTGCCTACACTTTTATGAAGAATTTAGCGATGGTTTATTCTAGCTCATGAAGCCCCCACCGCCGAGTTAATCAGTGGAATTATTATTATTCTACTCTTGAGTGTGTGATTTATTGAAACTGTTGGGGCCGAGGGGACAGTCGAGAACAAGGGCACTGAAGAGACTTAGTGAAACTGCGGAAAAGGTATCATGCTGGCTGTGGAACAACCGCAATGGGCTATGGAACTCGGGACAGTAAACTCTGCGGTACAGAAAACATCAGGAATTTGTCCAAGTCCACAATACGTTGAGTTTTTCAGTGTGCTGGTGAAAGGGCTGTTACTGATGGGCAACACGTAGCGTATATTATAAGAGGGGTTGGGCACAGAATTACAGTTGCTACTGCGCAATGGCCAGCCTCGTCGACTTCGTGCTGGTGTGTCAGTGTCTGTCCCTAGTCGTGGTGTACGGCGGAACGAACGGAATAATTTGTCTTCTCTTTGGTTACTTTCACAGTTGCCTCCATGGCTGGCGGAGTTGTGGATTTTAAAGTTGCTATTAAAATGAAATGGGTTCATTTTCAATACAAGACAACAGGATGCTGAGACACTTGGAAGTCATGACCCAAGTGGGCCCGCCCCCCTTAGAGTGTAAAGGAGTAGAGGGCCGAAACAATTGTTCGACGGGGGGACCCCTTCTAATGATCAGATTGCCTGCTGTTGTATCGCTCTGTATAGATTTTCCTATCATCTTATTTTTTTTCCCCGTACGTATATATATATATATATATATATATATATATATATATATATATATATATATATATATATATATATATATATATATATATATATATATATATATATATATATATATATATATATATATATATATATGTGGGTGTGTGTATGTATATAGCTCTTTTTAGAGTGTGGGTTCAGTAACTTTGACTGAGATAAACATGTAATACATTTAAAAGGATTAAATCCAACTTAAATTTGTAACATTACAAAGAACAAAATTTAATTATCACTTTAAGTTTTAACAGTTGGAAAATAAACTGAATAGTTATGGAAAAAGTTTCATCACTTGATTGGAATTTAACTGAATAAAGGAGGTCACTTTTGGTAGCGGATATTTGCACTTAGCCGCCAATGGTAGTTTCTTCTCATGCTGTGTCAGTTCCTTTCACTCTGCTCTTGCTCGTCTTTGGTCAAAGTTTGTAGGGTGAATCTCGTTTCCCAGGAAAGTCTAGGAGAGTCTTCAAAGCTGGTCTGCCATCGTAATGCGTAAACCGCTTGTCCCTGCTTGTGCTAGAAATGGTCCTTTATGCTGGTACCATCAATAAGCCAATCCTGGCTTCATACTTGTCGCACAGTTGAATAAAAGAGACGAAACGCTCTCTTACACGTGTCTGGAATTTCTTTTAATTTTACAATAGATTGCCCCTTCTGACTCCGTGTTTCTTCTGTTTCCGAGTCCCGGTGTTCCTTATTAAAATTTGAAAGAGATTTCCTGTGCTTTATAAGTCTTATCTGGTTCTCCAATAAAAGGTGCGGATAAAATTAGGAATTATGAATCTAGTTCTTTGCTCTGGCGAAGGTCTAATGTTGTCTTGGCGAGCTTACAATTCACAGAGAAATAAAACTGTGAAATTCTCAACCTATTTTCCATCCAACGATGTTATTAATCTAATCAGAAATATCCAATCATTTCAAACAGGTCGGATGTGGCTCTTTCAGAATATTTCCTACACGGAAAAATTTTGCAAAAGGTCACGTCTCCCATACATGGTAATATGATTTGTTGCATACATTCTCACAAACCCATTTGTAGACTCAAATTATCTAAAATGTAATATATCCATGATTACTTTTAACCAAGTGACCGGAAGAGATTATATCACTCTTGTCTGCCTACAGGTGTCCCACAGACGGTAATGTTGGTGTAGCAAGGATGACCGGGAAGCGCTTACGTCATAAGTTCCGCCTCGTGCACGGGTTATCATGTGTTTCGCCAGACAAACAAATCTGGTTCTATTCAACACTCCTTATCGCTTGAAAAGATGGACAGGCCGATATTGTGATAAAGTACTGTCGATTACCTTCTAATAACCTGGCGTAACTTAACACGTCTTCGGGAAGCGTGAATGCGACACAATAAGATAAGAATTACTCCCGTAGCAAATACTGTCATAGGGGAGTGGCGTGTTAGAGACCTCACCATGCTATGTCCAGCATAGAGCAAAATAGTGAAAATACAAATGAAAAGGCATGATTTATGCCAAATAAAAGCGTTGAGTGAGAAAACTGAAGAAAAAGAAAGGATACTGCCGGAGGGCTGAAGGTGTGAGAGATCCCACAAAAGAGCATGTTCAGACGTTTTGTCACAGTTATATTATTTTACTGTATCACGTTTTAAATCTTATTATTTAACTATGTTTGCTGTTGACTGTTGTATGTGTCCACCTATTCAAATATTTGACAGTTGGTATACAATTTTGCTTTATTTATCTAAAACTTGTCCAGGGATGTAAGAATATGGCTTGTTTCACCGCCGTCTGCAGCGTGGTTGGTTTAGTCACGACAGCTCTAAATTTCTACATGAATTCACAGGTGAGTATTTTATTGTTCACATACATTGTTATGCATGTTAAAATGAAAAGCACTGAAATAGGCCTTGGACGAATACGAAGCTAGGAAATTAAAAGCCGAAAAAGGAAAGAGTTCAAATTAAAATTTACGCGAATTCACAAACAGCAAATTTTAATTACTGCGGAGGCACAGAAGAATATGACTGCTGCTCTTTCAGACATTTTGTAGGAGGCTACTAATATCCTAATATCAGGTTGTTGGAGGCTACTAATATCCTAATATCAGGTTGTAGGAGGCTACTAATATCCTAATATCAGGTTGTAGGAGGCTACTAATATCGTAGTATCAGGTTGTAGGAGGCTACTAATATCGTAATATCAGGTTGTAGGAGGCTACTAATATCCTAATATCAGGTTGTAGGAGGCTACTAATATCCTAATATCAGGTTGTAGGAGGCTACTAATATCGTAATATCAGGTTGTAGGAGGCTACTAATATCCTAATATCAGGTTGTAGGAGGCTACTATTGTAGGAGGCTACTAATATCGTAATATCAGGTTGTAGGAGGCTACTAATATCCTAATATCAGGTTGTAGGAGGCTATTAATATCGTAATATCAGGTTGTAGGAGGCTACTAATATCGTAATATCAGGTTGTAGGAGGCTACTAATATCCTAATATCAGGTTGTAGGAGGCTACTAATATCGTAATATCAGGTTGTAGGAGGCTACTAATATCCTAATATCAGGTTGTAGGAGGCTAATAATATCGTAATATCAGGTTGTAGGAGGCTACTAATATCCTAATATCAGGTTGTAGGAGGCTACTAATATAGTAATATCAGGTTGTGCATGGGGATGGCATCTTATCTTGTTAAAAAGGAAAAAAAAAAAAACCAGCGACTGAATCAACTGCTACAAGAGCACGTGCATGCTGCCTACAGGGGAACGGTCGTAATGGTGGTCCAACGCTCTATGATCAGCGAAAGTGTAATTAAAATTTATGAAAGTTGAAGGATTGTGTTAAATAAATAACTAGGTACTAGGCATAGCGTTGTATAAGAGGACTTAACGTAACGCTATGTTTAAAGGGAAATAAGTGGTTTAAGTACATTTGAAACGTCATAATCCAAACGTCAGTTATATGAAACGTCAATAATCCGAACTAGCTAGCATTTTTTAAAATATGCTGGTACCATATGTGAGGATTGTGTCTGACCTGAACCGTACATGTTCCTGACAGTGAGAATTATATTGATGGAGAGTATCTATTTTTAGCTCTCACAAGGGGGTCGGAGTGGCTACAATTTATGGGGCCCGCCTTTAAGTCTAAAGGTACCGGGTTTGATTCCCAGTACAGGGAATATATTTGATGAAAATTTTTTCAGAAGTTGAGTCCTATTGATGTCAACCTCCCCCCCCCCCCTTCCCCCTGATCTACTGGGTAGTGGGATTGGATGCCTAGCCTTCTCGGATAAGGGCAAAAAACAATAGGATGACCCGTGCGCAAGTTGCGCTTATTAGAAATCCCTCGGCAGTTGGAAATCTTAAAGAGTAGGCAATAAGGCCGCTGCACTGGCAAAATTTACAAAATTAGGAAAACCCGCCCGCCACAAAAATATTGATAGAAAGTGTTATTCCTACATTAGGATCCTCGCCGGTGCTACGGAGTTCGTGCACTGTGCTGAGATCTTCCTTGTGTAATCTAAGATCGGAGCACTGATAGTGTTGTCCGTGTGCAGTGAAGATGTTCCTTAAAACCAAACCAAACCAACTCTCACAAGCGTTCGGTCTGTTTCTCAGATCGCTTCCAGTGAATATGATCGTCTAATATTTACATAGGTTTTATTTATTTATACTAAACTGTAGTGGCTTCTTCGTTTATTAAAAGTAAGCAGAAATTTGTAACCGTTGAATCGAAGATTGACTTTTAAAAATTGCCTTGAACGGAAGAAAGCGGGTCTTTGCAAATACAATTTTACAAGGTTAGAAAGTGATCCACCTCAAAAATAGTTTATGAAGTTCGCACCGAATCTTGATTCTGATGCTGGGTATACGCTTGTCGAGGAATTAGCTGCGATAGAGACTGTGATGGCTTGGTACGGGCAACAAATTGAATGTCATCCAAATCAATTACTCTTGCTGAAAAGGCTGAGACTTGGCAGTACCGTTACCGTGACCATGTCAACCTTACCATCTTTCTTGTCAACAGTGCCAAAAGTTACGAAATGGAGATAAACATAAGAAAAAAAAAAGACCAATATTCAAGAGGAAATACAGCCAAACATCATGATAAACAAACTATATCTCGATCTGTGTCCCATTTCAAGTGTCTAGAAGCAATGATTGCGATTTAATAATATTTAATATTATCAACAATCTCGGGCGTTGGCGTAGCTGGCGAGTCGTTTTAGGGCTTTATGCTAGCAGATAGATAATGTTAGCCCTTTTCAGGACCTAGTATCTATCAACGCTGATCGGGTTAGCAGTCAACAGAGTTGACTTGTTTGGGGGGATGGTAAATGCGCTCTGATATAACCAAATAGGTTGAAAGGCACGCGCCTCGCCAGAAGAAGGCACGAAAAAAAAAATGATTGCGACGGAAATGTTCAGAACAGAAAGACTAGCATGAACAGCACACGCTATGACAGGCATAAGGTTTTCCCTTCAATGTGAGAATTCAAAATGATCCCCGTTTGAACCATACAAGGTACTTAAACTCCTAATGCTGATTGGTAATTTCCACGTTAACATCATTATGTAAAATCCTAATTTTGACAGAAGATTTATATTAAGGAATACAGGCACAGGTAATAATATGTTACACATGGATCTTAAGAGCGTTATGCATATATCATATACCAAATGAACATATAAGACATATAGTTAAGAGGCTGTCGGCCCATATGTATGGCCGGTACTCATTGTTTCATATACGTTGTATCATTCTTCAGTTTTTCGCATGCTAAGGCTCCCAGGCCCATGTATCAGATGACTGGTTAGTACACACAGCATCTTTGTTTAGACATTTTCCCTTTAGGTCTTCACAGTTAACTGTCGTGGATGAATTATCAGATAGGTAATACATGTTTATAGCCCTGTCTGAGCAGAGGTGATAGTGATGACAATGTGAAAGTAAGGGGTAAGATATAGTTTTGGTTTTTTCACGAGGGTGATCGTGTAAGAGAAAGGACAGTCTTTGGATAGAAGAATTTATCTAACCCAGCCTATCTGGACGACGATATTTAAATCAGACGCACTTTCTCTCCTTGTACGAAAATACATGTTACACTGCACTCAAATGCACACAATTCTGTGACAGATACGCACGAACGTGAAAACAAACTATGGATAACATAATGGATATGGGTTTGACCGACTCGATAACTAAAGGTTTAATAAAGTTTATTATTAATAGAAAATCACAACATAAATCATATGCATCAATAGATCACGTGTCACAGGAGCAGTGACATATGGGTCAAAATGACGTAAAATAGAGAATAATGGACCGACTATGAGACCCATGACGGGTTATGGGTTGAGATGAGATGATGATGAGAAGGAAAGAAATACTCTCTATGCTGGTCAGTTTAAATCCACACCTGTGGCCATCCACTTCAATGGCCCGGACCACCACGGTGCCACTGACATCCAGGTGACAGCCATCAAATCCTGTTCCTCGGACGCCAACAGTCGGTTTAGCCAGGAACAACGCCTCATCCATCTTATGGGTTGCCTTAAACCACACGGCTTGAATACCCAACATTCTTTTGTCTGAGACGCCTTTCTCTATCTAGTCCCTATTGTATTATGACTGTCTACTTTGATGTGATCACCCATTTTTTTTTTTAATTTGTTTTATTTTATTTTTTAAATTTTTTTTTTATTTATTTATTTATTTTCTTTTTATAATTTTTTTGTTAATTTTTTAAAATTTTATTTATTTATGTATTTATTTATTTATATAGTTCTATATATATATTTTTTAAATTTTTTTTTAAATTTTTTTAAAAATTTTTATTTAATTTTATTTTATTTATTTATTAAATTAATTCATTTATTTTTTTAAAATTTTATTTATTTATTTATATATATATACTTTTTTTATTTAGATTTATTTATTTATTTTTTTGTTAATTTTTTTTTTTAAATTAATTAATTTTTTATTTTTATTTTTTTATTTTATTTTATTTATTTATTTATTTTTCTAAATCGCTTTTCCCTCACTTTATATATATATATATTTATTTTTTTATTTTTTATTTTTTTTTTCTCACTCTTTCCGGTCCTTATTTTCATTATTTCTTATTTTTTGTTTTTAATGTACTATCGACTTCCGCTTTCCGGTTTAGTGGCAGCCATCTTGCTTCTGTGACTGGACATGTGACTGGACATATGGGAGTTGTTTTTCTCTTATTTTTATAGTTTCATGTTCTCTACTTAATTCTCATTTTCTTTTTTTCCCTCCTGTCTTGTTTGTCTGTCCCTGACGAAGGCCTTGTGGCCGCAACGTAGGTTTTTTGTCCTTTCTCCTTGTAAGACGTATTACTATTTGTGTTTTTTTTTCCCCAATCTACTCTCTATGCTGGTTACGGGGAGAGAAATAAAACATAGGGAACAACGTCACAGAACAACGATGACGATATAAGACAGACAGAATCCATCAAGATGCAACGAAGAAAGAAGAACTTAACCCACAGACTGAGAATGAAATTTCTAGTTCAGAGAATGACATTCGATCGAAAGGAAGATGGTAGCTTCCAATAAAATAAGACAGATTCATGAAAAGTGAGTACCTAAAGGTTGCGACTCCATACAGCAAGTCGACAAAGTGAAAAGAAAGACATCGAAGTGATGAAGGTCGTCAGGGTGGGAGCCCCACTGGTCAACGTTCAACGAAGAAGGAAGAATTCAGAGAACGACGTGCGAATCCTTCAAGGTTGGTCGAGTTATTAGACCTTTATATTCATTCCTTGGTAGGAAGAAAAGGACGCTGTTAAGAGATTCAGTCGAGGAAAGGAATCATGAGATTAAAAGAGAAATTGAGGCTGGATATTTTATAAACGGGTGAACTTGAAGGTTAAGGTCATGGGTGTTGCTGTCATTTTCGACGGAGTCATCTGTCAAGTTATTTGCTTATGTTTGTATCACTAACATCTGAAGTTATAAAACTATACCTGCGATGTTCGAATGATATGGTGACAAAAAAAAAAAAAAAAACTGTGTCCAAGCTACTAAGAAATCAATTAAATTAATTCAGATTTAATTGGCGTAAGTTTTTTATACTTGTGATATTGAAGCCGGGAGGTCCTGTTTTTCATTGACCATTCATTGTTTTTCCAGTTGTTGACTGTTGGCTTTTCAGTTACCATATAATGGATGGTTCGGGGGAACTGAATTCCTTGATTAATTCTGAAATAAAGGTAATACCTACCTTTATGATTATTACGCATTTTTCAGTGGGGGCAATGAAGGATTATCTAAATGAGAAGAGATAGAATAAGACATCAGAAAATAAACATTAAAACGAGGTAAACATTCCAATGTTGGGGAGTCTTATATTTCCAGAAATCGTGACGATGAATATATTGTATCCCCATTTCGGAATCGTCCACGAATTGCTCACCACTGCATATGATGATAACCTATTTAAAATAGTAAACGGCCGACTCAGAAAACATATAACGCGATATGTGCAATTGGCACAGTTGAGAGATACCTGACGCGAGCAAAAGACCATGGCACGCTGTGACACATGCTATTTACCAGACAAAATGAACCTTTTTTTAAACAAATAGGTTCTCCCTATCTGTAAAGGAAAAGAAAGGACGATCCCCACAGAGGTTGATAATTTCCCCAAAAAAGATCAAAATGTAACAGTGTAAGTGCATGAAATAGTCAGGATGGGCAAAAGAATAGGTTCCTAATGTAATCATATCCCGTCGCACTAATCAATTATTGAGATACAAAACAACAGTATACTGTCTTGGGCCATATAAGTATATTCAATGTTAACAAAAAGTTACAATAAGTTTCTTTCTCGTTGTTCTTTTCATTCACATACAAACAGTGGATTCGAATGATATTTGACAAAAAAAAACTATGCTGTCCAGTAGTTGTCGCTAAGAAATCAATTAAATTAATTCACATTTTATTGGCGTAAGAATAATACTTGTAAGTGAAAAAGGTCCTGAGTTTTGACATTCATTGTTTTCCAGTTGTTGAGTTGGCCATTCAGTTACCATATATGGATGGTTGGGAACTGACTGCATTAATTTCAAATAAAGAAGTATTTAGGAGAACATTTTTCAGTGGGCAATGAAGTAAATCTAAATGAGAAGAGATAGAATAAGACATAGCAAATAAACATTAAAACTGAAACATTGTATGTTGGGGAGTCGTTATCGTCCATGAATATGTATCCCCACTTCATCGTCCAGCGAATTGCTCACCACTATATGATCAACTAAAATAGAAACGGCCTACAAAACATAACGCGAAGTACACAGTGAGAGATACCATCTCGAGCAAAAGACCATGGCACGCTGTGACACATGGTTTACAGACAAAATGAAAATTAAACAAATAGGTTCTCCCCTCTGGTAAAGGAAAAGAAAGGACGATCCCCACAGAGGTTAATTTACCCAAAAAGATCAAAATGTAACAATAAGTGATGAAATAGTCAGGATGGGAAAAGAATAGGTTCCTAATGTAATCTATCCCGTGACTAATCAGATTATTGAGATAAAAAAAAGAAAAGAAGAAACCATATAAGTATATGATGTTAACAAAAAGACATAAGTTTCTTTCTCTGTTCTTTCAATTCACATACACACAGTGGCCACTTTCAAACTATGCTTACCCCAGTAGTTGTCGCAGGCATTCCATGGAAATACACTAATAATTAATAATACTATTAAGTGTCAAATTTTAGTTTTGCCACATCCAGCCACACACTCTCCGTAGTTGTTGACTGCAAATTTCACATGAGTCGCTAGAGTCGGTGTTTTAATTTGTCCTGGATACAATAAGTTATCTATGTCTTCAGTTGGTTGGAGTAAGGTTCATGCGTGGTGATCGCAGATGTAGGATAAATAGAACATATACACTTCCTAGGTTGTTTAACCTCAGGCGGCTGAAACGCTAGGTTACGTTACACAAATGTTGCTGACAATATAGTTCGCCACAGCTGGCTGATGAGATTGATATAAGTAAATCTGGTAATAGTTCTAGTCCAGTTAATATTATAATTTAATGTTTTTATTTTGGTTTCTCTCATGGAAATGAGGAAAATGGGACCGCACAGGTCACAGCAAGAAGCTCATCAATATTAAATATTCTTGGATGCTTATAATATTATAAGTTCGTATGATCATAAGTTCATATGCCCATAAGAAAAGCCGCTAGTACTCAGGTTTGATCAGCCTATATTTTAGGAAAAGAAAATATAAACATTTAACCAAATTATCAATATCATATCTAACACGTGTTAAAATAGGACCACTTCACCACTCTGTTATAGATTAGATTTAAAACACACGTGTCTAGCTTATCCTATCGTTCTTTAACGTGTGATATGAACACTCGTCATTTATAAAATTACATAAAATGGATAGAAGTAAATAATATATACCGTCAGTAGATAGTTATTTAATGTATGTACTAGCCAATTTAAAACATCTCTTACTGGGAAATAGCGAGAAATTAAATTTACTTTACGGCTGGAAAATTTAGCTATAAGTTATTCAATTAGCACAGAAAATCTCAGTGAAATATAATGAAAACTTTAAATACACCAAATCACTTTAAAGCTAGTATATAAATTACCGCTATCAGAAAAATGAAACACTACACGAAAATCTAACAATTTTCACTCTGTACGAGAAATCTTAAGATAATGAGCTAGTGAATTCAGATAGATTTCTGGGCAACTGGTCATGGCTATCGGAGAGACATGGTATATATATTGATAAATTTCGTTCTATCGTTCTTTAATGCGAAAGTCACACCTACTGCCAGACCCGAGCCAATTTGACTTTCATCATCTCCGCCTTGCCGAATATCAGCTACGCAATTACTTCCCTTGAAAGTTTTACAATCCAAGGTCCGTCTCAGACTGAATATCTCGTGTTCCCCTGATCAAAGAATCTATTACGCCATGCTCAGTGCTTCGCTCTCTGTTTCACATAAGGCTTAATTGCCAGATGGCTCACGTGTTCATTGCACTGGTGAACCTTTCGTTCATGTAGCAAAAAATGTAAACTAGATGGGGAGGGGCAAAAGTGGATGATTACTGCTGCACTATTTTCATCTGTGACATTAACTACTAGCGTATAACTGATTGGGCAAAGCCTTTGTTGAAGAATATAGTTCAAAAACTCTGATGTGGCGCTGTTTGAAAGACTATATATTATAATACATTGACTTTTTATGGATGCGAGTCATGGGCAATGACTACAACCCACAAAAGCCAGATCCAAACTTCAGAAATGAGGTATCTGAGGAAGGTGGTTGAAGTAACAAGAAGAGACATGGTCCGCAACCAGACGATACGTCAAGGCCTAAAAAGCCAACCCCTGCAGACCCAAGTAGTACAGTCCCAAATGAGATGGTTTGGCCATGTCTGCAGAATGGGAGAAGATCGGCTACCACGGCAAGCATGGGAAACTAAAAGCCAGGGATCCAGACCTCCAGGACGACCCAAAGTCCGTTGGGAGGACAACATTAGACAATCTTTGAAGGACCGAGGACTAGAATGAAACCAAGCCAGGAGGAAGACAGCCGATAGAATAGTATGGCGCTCTCTCTTACAGACATCTACACCTCACGGTAGAAGAGGAACGACTAAGTAAGACTTTTTACAAGCAACCATGTTTCATTCACAGATCTCCCTTTTCGTCATCAGACAATAGCAAAATGTGCACATAACTCACTCATAAATTGGTGTACCTGTGATTCTCACTATTTTTAGTATACTACAAAGCTTTGATACACTGTTCAACCTGACCGTTGCGAGTCATTTCGTCTGGTGCATAGTGTGTGAGTTTTTGTTAATCTAATTTTGATGTTAGATTGATGATAGCCCTGAAAATGGCTGATCCTGAAAAGGACCGCTAGCTGACTATCTGGATTCGTCAAGTCCGGTGCTTATTCCTAACAATGAAGCTTGAACAATCAATTACTGTGTAATTTTTTTGTAATTGTGATTTGTTGTATTCTCCACATCTGTTCTCGCTAGTTTGCTGGCAGCCCTGTCAAAGGTTAGTCCTTAACATAACTACTAGCTGAATTGTGGATCCTGGTGTGTTTTTGGCCGGCTCATTTTCATACATGCCACACGCTATGGTTTACCCATAATCTGTACGGGATGTTTGCGTTTTCAGATGTGTACGGCCCGTACAAACGTCTGTACGGGATTTTTCGCCTAATTATTAAACATACATATAAATCGATCGTCTTGTGCTACCGTAGCCGTAATTTGCGTCATTTTTAATGTTATTTGCAAGAGAGTTAGCTTCCGTTTCCGATCTTTATTTAGTAATGGGAGTATCCGCGTTTATTTTCTGTGAATTTTTTTAAATCGCAATCAATCGGCATCGAACACGCGGCCATTTTATCGCTCTAATTTTAATGGATTCTGACTCCGATGCGATGACAAGGAGATCTTTGTCTTTATTAGCGCTAATATCGGTTCTCAGAATATGGGTGATGGCAGAGATGGAAACGAAAGTAGAATGTCATTGCTAGTATGTATAATTTTAGGGGTTAGGATTAGGTTTATCGGAAAGATTTAGGATTACGGCCGAATGTCCCTGCTGACGAGGGCGTTTGTTGCTGTGCTACTGATGATGGGTGTAACGAAAAGATCATCATTTGATTTGTATTGGTCAAATGACTTCATTGAGATGCAAAGGAAAAGGACTCTTCGTTGTTGGTTTTTTTTTTTAAATAAATAAAAAAAAATTTTAAATAAAAATTTTTTTTTTTTTTTAAATCGTTTTTTTTTTCATCTTTCCATACCTCTCTTCCTATCACATCTAACATGTACCCAAACAAATTTTATATCATCAGATTCATCATTCATTTATTTCTATACAGTCCAAAAATTAGAGCAATTGACCAAAAAACTATAGAATTTACAAGTCATCCACTATAAAAAAGGGGGTGTTGTGAAAAAGAATGCAACTGCAGGGCACATTTTCGGGAAAACAATGCAGCGTGCTAAAGGATAAGGTCCTATCAAACACAGGATTTCCTGGTATGTTAGTGATAATTAAGCGCAGAAATAGACTAAATGATGACACGATCACATCATTTTTACAGTGCAAAATAAACTCGACAAATATTGTTTGAGTTTTAAAATAATGAAGACCTGTTTTAAAAGGCAAAGTCCCCATGCCTTTATGATGCAGCTGTAATTGAAAATTTTTTTACACGAATTAACTCTTTTGATACGTTTTTTCTGTCTTCTTTTTGTACAGGTTGTGGGGGTCTTTGTACAGGGTTTTTGAATTTTTTGTACAGGTTTTTCATCTCCGAGGTGTGGCATGTATGCATTTTATGCGTTT
The DNA here is from genome assembly GCA_024509875.1 of Oreohelix idahoensis. Classification (NCBI taxonomy): domain Eukaryota; kingdom Metazoa; phylum Mollusca; class Gastropoda; order Stylommatophora; family Oreohelicidae; genus Oreohelix; species Oreohelix idahoensis. Next base: position 2,052,313 of record JAMPIV010000347.1, read on the forward strand.
ACGTCTCGTGTCTATTGCATGAGTCGTATTCCTTGATTCTATTTGGTTTAAGACCTTCTCGATATTGATTGCAAACAGATCCTATAGGATTTCAATGATGATTCTCGCTAAGTTATTTTTTTGTAGTATAAATAATAATCCTACTAATCAGCTAAATGATTACTAACTAATAAGCTTCATGGAAAAAAATCTCTATTTCAAAGTATATTTGATGCTCAAAAATCGTAGCACTTCTTAGATCAACTTAAATTATATATCGTTAAAACAGAACACGAATGAGACACGTCTATTTTATTTTTTCTAAAGGCAATTCGTATATACGAGTACTATTAGATCTCGGCATCTTCATTTTCAACAACGTTTACAAATTGCTTCCTGCACAAGAAGTAACAGAGCTTCTACACATCCTGTTGCTTTAAACAGAAAGATGGAAAAACTCCCTATGAGTTTATACGTTATCCAACTGTAGAACCACATCTATGCTAGTATATGTCACTGCGATATAGCGTAAGTAAAATGATTCTGAACTAATCGCCCGAGAGCTTGGAGTTACATAAGAAGTGTTCTACATTGGCAGAATTTTCTAATTACACATCTACAGCTGTAACCATGAAAGATCATAATCAGTATAAATCTAGCTGCTTCGTCCTTAAAACTAATGCTTCAGCTTCTCTGGGTGTTTAATAAAACTAAGATTTAGTTTTTTTAAACAAGACTTAGACTCCCCAAAATAAATTCATTGATATACTTTCGTAGCATTACATCAACATTTGCAATTATCTTATATAGACATAGGATGTTTCTTGACCATATAAACACATCCAAACGTCTGGTTTCACTGCAACACCATATAGAAACGTTTAACAACGATAAAGAGACAGATGCTGACATGCATTTGTCACATATGAAAATCGGAGATAATAAAAGACTTTCCCTCAAGGCGCGGCATCGGGAATAAAAAGACAGAACAAATAGAACGTTGAAACAAACTAAGGAAATAAACAAATGGTGCAGAAAAAAAAGATAAACAAACAATCAGGTGATAAGGATGGCAACTGTCATTAAAAGACTTCTGCTTCATCGATTCCAATAACCAATTGTCTAATTTATGATCTGTGTATGCGTGTTCTAAGGTGTGTGTTGATATATACAGCGCACGTGCACGTTGATAGTTTTCATATATTACTGTACCTACTTACTTATTGATAATAGACAGCGAATGCTTGTAAATCCTCCTTCACAGATTACAACCCTGGAAAAGCATTTTAACTTTAGCAGCTCAGTTAGTGGTTTCGTTATGTCCTGTAACGACATAGGATACATGGCAACGTCCGTGTTCATGGCTTATTACACTCGACGAGTTCATGTGCCTCGAGTTTTGGCTTTGTGTTGCCTCGTGTACGGATTGTCAAGCCTGGTCTGTACCATTGCTTTCTTTGGTACGAGACATCAAATTCCTAGTCCACCAAAGGACAGCGATGTTACAGAGACAGGTACACATTTATCTTCCTGTTTTTCACCATCTCCGACATCTTGCACGCCACGTTCCCTCTTTTTTTGCTTGTGCCTAGCTTTCTACATATGCCATCCTCCCTTTTCTTCTTCTTCATACTTTCTGTTTAAATATATTAACACTTTTTTCTTCCATCATGTTTACTTTTTTCTTTTTCTTTTTCTTTTTAATATGTCTTCTTTCTACTTCGTGGTCTTTGTAATCGACTTCTTCTTTATCATGTTATCGTCATTGTAAACATTTATTTACTTCTTATTAATCTTATTTCGTAGAATAATTGTATACATTACCAAGAAGAGACTTCGTGATAATTTTCTGACAGAGAAACGGCCATTGCAGACTGAGATACCATATGGACAACAAATTGAAAATCGGACAGACAAATGACTGTCAATGTGGGGAAGACAAATAAATAGTAGAACACTTACTCTAAAACTGTCGACTGCATGAGAGGAGCAGGGTGGGAGCTTGTCCTTCTCTAACCCAGTTGAGGTAGAAACTGTATGGTGACGAGAGAAGCCTGGGACAGACTACTAGCTTTATAAAGACATAGATGTTGTTATTTGAGAGCGAACGACGAAGTAGAATCGTTGCATTCTTTCTTTTTGTGTAAAGAAATAATAAATTAAGAACCACTATTACAGATGAGTGGTGTAAGTCTTTATGCTGGCAATGATTAAATTTATGTCATCATATTAGCACGAATATAAAAATATTTACAGGCTTTCATGGCACATGGCAGTATATACAAATCAATAAAAATGAAGTTCAATACAAGCTTAAAACATTTAACTGAAATGTCATAGTAGTTCTGGCGTGTTGCTATAAACATGGAGGAAAATAAAAATGACAAACAACATGTCACAAACTTTCACACACAGGTTCATGAGCAGAATAAAAGGATTACAATGGTACAATGTCACAAACTTTCACACACAGGTTCATGCGCAGAATAAAAGGATTACAATGGTACAATGTCACAAACTTTCACACACAGGTTCATGCGCAGAATAAAAGGATTACAATGGTACAATGTCACAAACTTTCACACACAGGTTCATGCGCACAATAAAAGGATTACAATGGTACAATGTCACAAACTTTCACACACAGGTTCATGCGCACAATAAAAGGATTACAATGGTACAATGTCACAAACTTTCACACACAGGTTCATGCGCACAATAAAAGGATTACATTGGTACAATGTCACAAACTTTCACACACAGGTTCATGCGCAGAATAAAAGGATTACAATGGTACAATGTCACAAACTTTCACACACAGGTTCATGCGCACAATAAAAGGATTACAATGGTACAATGTCACAAACATTCACATACAGGTTCATGCGCACAATAAAAGGATTACAATGGTACAATGTCACAAACTTTCACACACAGGTTCATGCGCACAATAAAAGGATTACAATGGTACAATGTCACAAACTTTCACACACAGGTTCATGCGCAGAATAAAAGGATTACAATGGTACAATGTCACAAAAATGGAAATGATGGAAAAAAATCAGTAAAATGGAAGGACAACAGGAAGCGAGGACAAAAAAAAAAACGATGGCGTTGTATAGCATACACTTTAAGATAGCATACACTTTAAGATAGCATACACTTTAAGATAGCATACACTTTAAGATAGCATAAAGAGGCAGTCCTCGTTCTAGAATCCCAAAGAAAAAATGGGGGGGGGGGGCCGCAAAAATGCACGGGGGGGGGGGGGGGGGAGAGAACTTGGAAAATCAGAGGAGACCTAGGAGAAATTGGAAGGGAAATTTTAAGATGAGGAGAGCTTGAGATTGTCGTAAATTTGTGATAGTTGAATTAAGACTTAGTTTGGTCCCTTCTGAATAGCAATAGAACAGAGGATAGTTCAGTGGTAGATGATAAAATAGAAATAGATTTCACGAGTGAGATGGAGGAAATATATTAGAGTCGGTCTCTGACACTCGAGAGATTTCTCTCAGTCAGCCAATCATCTACAACAGATTAAGATTTGTCAGACCATCTAGTATAATATATATTAATATATATATCCCTCACATACACTCACACATAAGTGACTACAATAGACGCACAGACGTGAAACTTTGACAATGGAAATATAGATAATTTGGAACGAGCTGACCGACACACTGATTAAGTTTAAGTGAATTTTAATTATCATAAGAAAATTCCATCACAACACATACAAATTACATCAAGCGTATACAAATAGTCATAAGTCAATGAATTGCTACAAGAATGATAGACCCATAGGTATAATCTTTTCCCTCGATGTATAGCCCACAGTCCTGTTAGAAGAAAAGTGATAGCCCCAAAGAGTCACGGATGCATACGCTATAGTCTAAGATTTCCCTTTAAAGGTATGAACAGAATTGATACTCTACTCTCTCCTAAAGAAAATATCATTAGCAACAAAACTGCCTAAAGGAATTTAAGACAGCAAAATGGGTGCCAAAATACAACAATACAGAAATAACTCAGTCCTGCATTCACTCTATTCATGGCAGCCGTGGCCACGCGCTTGCATTCGTACTTACAGCTTTGGTAGCAACTTCTGGGAAAACAATTTTTAGGACATGTACATACAGACTCTCCCGTGTTAGTCTTGGCCAAGGAAACCCCAGCTCCACAAAGACAGCTTAAATTAACTACTTCAGGGAACGTTTCCTTGGTTATTATTATTCTAGGATATCTGTTTATGTCACATTAAAACTGTCCAGGAACGAAAGTTAACAGCGAGCACAGTGTCAATAGCTTAGGTTTTCCAGTACCTAGGAATGCCAGGTCGGTGCCTTCTCTCAGTATAGGACTTTTATTGGTCACGCCACAATTAGTCAGAATTCGTCGGAATGTTACTGATAGTAATATTTTACTTGCCACAAGGGCTGAAATGTACTTGAGGTTTTTCTCAGGAAGAATTAAATCTGGCTCGATAGGCCCAGTTACTTCATTTAGTCTTAAAGTTTATAAAATGAGTACTTTGTTGTTCTGGATGCAAACGCAATGCCAGACGGGTGTTACTTTGTACACCCACGTCTTTAAGGACAAAAATGTTTTGTTCTTCACAGATATTTCTCATCAGTACTAAAACCGCTGGTACAGTTGGGCTACCCCAGTTTCACTGAATAAAGAAAAAAGCAACATATAAAATACTTATACATAATATTCGGACCCAAAGATGCAGCAATAGAGAATGCAGTCAGCGACCCATAGCTTGACTGCTTGCATCAGGATCAGCGAACCAGAGCTGGTCAAGACCCAACTCCACCTCCACGTGGTGGTCCTGGAAACAGATTGCATCACTGCAGTCTGACTGAGCGAGTAGGGATCGCAGAGAGAGGCAAACCCGGTCCCAAACATGCCGTGCAGAAGTCGGATGTGTCGACCGAAAGGTGCAGATATCACAGCTTAGGCGTAAACAGACACAACGCAACCACCGTCCTTTTCAGGACGAACGAGGAAGAAGAAGAAGATACATAATATTCACTTCGGTTGTAACTTACATTATAAACTGCAAGCGGAGAGCTTGACTTATCGTTTAAAACTCCCGTGAAATAAGTTATATTCATAAAATCAATCATCATGAATTAGAAATACATACGTATTTCGTCAATACTCAATGATGAATCAGTGCAGTTATAAGATAGTTTAAAATATTCTCGACTAATTACTAGCAATTTAGTTAAATTTATTTATAGCCGCATGAGTTTAAGCTAGAAATTATACTTTATTTTGCTATCCACTGAAACACGTCAGCTAGAGAATATAACAGACTTATAGATTTAACTTCTTCTGCACAGAAATCTAACTAGTAAAATGAAATAAGCGATTTATCACTAAATCACTCAACACTACTAGATAAATAATATTACCTCCAAACAGAACTACAAGCGATCGCACAAACATAGAATTATACACTTATATACGAGTATATTGGTAGTCTAGAAGCTCGGCAAAATTGTCGAGACAAACTAAGACTTCGCTATACAGCTTATTCTCTTACCACGAACGACCTGTCTACTGCAGATTTAGGAGGACTGAATGAAGTCAAGTTTAAACTACGGGTATAGATATCTGAAAAACAGACAAAGGATGACACGCGATTACGAAAACCCGAAATTAGTCCCGCCTAACACTTCACATACTCGGGCGCCTGCAATAGGCTGCCAATACGCGTCTTTTACACCTCCTGCTAACTATGGCCATTTCTGAGCGATGCATGTGTCTCATATCACACCTATCGCCGAGAAATCTATCCTAGAAGCGCTCGTGTCAGATGCAAATGTAGACGAATGTCTGCCCTCTATGTCTGTCGAGAACGAATTCCCACGATTGTCGTTCTCACCCAGGGACTGACATTACGCAATAAAATGAGTTGCCAATATAAGAAAAGAAACAGGGGAAAGTTTGAATGGGACAGTTATATTTTTCTCGCAATCGAACGAATGCGAGAAAAAAAAAGATAAAAGAGCGATAATAAAGTAGAAGACACCAGTAGAATAAGAAAAGAATATAGAAATTTTATTGATCATAATCTCTATGCCACAGAGATGAACTAATTAAAGACCTATCTTTCACATGGAGATAATGGGTAATGCCGATTATGATGATCTCATTGGTCTTACACAAAAATATCAAGAAAAGTTTTAGAGAATAACAGAAGCAAAATTATAAACCTGTCTTCCAACACAATGTTCCCTGATGAGAATTACATCGGCGCTATTCGTCTTGCCTTTCGTGTAAAATTATATTGATAGTATTATATTAAATGTTAACTTTATTGAAACATTTTGTTACAACCACCTCATTTCTGGTCTCACACAGTCACTCGGGCGAATTTCATTCCGACGTGCTCAAATATGACGTCACCCTCCAACGCCAGCTGCCAGGACGTGTCAAACAACACTAAAGCCATCTTTGAGGTATCTGACTCGTGGAGAACTTTCGCCGTTTGCATACTATCTGTGGGTATGATCCTTCAGGGCGTGGCCAAGTCGCCAAGAGTGCCGTTCGTTGGTACCTATGTGGATGACAACACGCCAAAGACAAAGACAACATTACACTTAGGTAAGACTGTAAACCTCATGCATTTGTAAAAATGTGTTTGAGTGTCTATGAAACACAGAACCAGTAGGAAGTATTCTACCAAAGATTCGTGTCTATGCCCCCTGTAACATCCGGTACAGTGAGAAAAAAACAGATTTCTTTGAGTACTTGTCAGATCTTATAAGTAGAATAAACAAGAATGTTCTGTTTGTGATTTCCCTAGACGAGTGGCAAACAAGAGCATCAAGAACTACCTGACTACCAGCGTTCAGTGACACCTCAACAGAACGCAGCAGCATTCCAGAATACATAATCAACGTGTGCAATGCTCGTAAACTTGTAATTATCAACACTTTCTTCGAACACCGCCTGAGCCATGTTAAACAATGGAACGTCGCAGATTTATTACATGCTATTCAGACAAAGGCGAGCAAAAACATGATGCCACAGTCAGTCCAAATATCGGTATGGGTACCGACCACCGACCAGTTGCAATGACCGAAATTCCACTACTAATTAAATAACAAATCAGGCAAAAACATTTATTCATATTAAATCTAGAGAAGTGAGATAATGAAACTATAAGAAAAGACATGTGCAAAGAAATGACAAAGATTGTTTTAATATAGATTGTCTCAAGAAATTGGAAATGTAAACAATGAATGGGGGTTCTTCACAACAGCAATGCTGGATAATATGATTGTGAACTTTGGAACGATGAAAATAAGACATCATCATTACCCGCTGCCATCTCCACGTCGAAGGTTAGCGGTAATGGATCTCCAACGTTTTCTGTCTGTTGTCTTGATGGTCCACTCTGAAAGACTCTTTCTTGTTCATCTCTTGAAAAAAATAAGACACAGGTAAAGGAAAAACCAGCATGGTTGAACAACAATGTCAAGAAAACAGTATAGACTAAAATTAAAATCTATAAGACATAGTAAAAGTAAAAGACAAAAGAAAATTTGATAACATTGCAAGTAGCAAAAAGAAATGCCCATCAAGAGAGCACAAAAATAAAGAAATAAATGACTTGACTTTGATCTACTGTCACTGAGCGTCAGCTTTTGGTGATCTTGACGCCATTATATTGTACTGCGCAGTTCGTATAAGCTGTTCTGAGCTGCCATACAGTGTATTGTCTATGGATGGGTTGGGTGGTAGCAGTTGTTGCCTCAGTCCCTGAAGTGCTGGGCACTGTAGTAGGTGGTGTTCTGCTGTCTCCAACGGGTTTTGGCAGTGTCTACATTTTGCTATATGTTGTGAACACATTCTGTTTCTGTGGCCATTTAGTGTAGAATGACCTGTTCTCAATCTTAAAATTTCGGTTTGGTATCTTCGTTCGATATGCTTCATAGCATCTTCCTTATTTGGGGCTGTTTAGTGTATGAAGAGTCTTCTTCCTGTTTTAGCCTGTGCCCTCGTCTTCAGCCAAACGTCTTTACAGTTGTTTTTGATTATTTGTTTAATTGTTGACATATGCAATGGTTAGTCAATCTGTGACATTTTTGCTTCCTTCTTTGCCAGTATCAGCTCTTCATTCAGTGTGATGTTTATGTGGCCAGGTATCCATTGCATGTATATTTCTGTTCCGTACAAGTTCATCATTTTGTGGCATGTTTCTTGGACCTTCTGGATAGCATTGATTGAGTTGGTTTTCCAGTTTCCTATTGCAAAGGGGGCAGCCTGCGAGTCTGAGAATACTACAAAATCATTTGGTTCCATTTCGTTTGATTCAAAGAGTTCAAAAATTCTAGTTAGGGTTTTCTGGATGGCGACTACTTCGGCTTCGTAGTTTGTGCCCCAGGTACCACAGGGGCGTGCAATTTTGATGGGTTCTTTTGTACTGGGTGGGATGATTATGGCCCCAAATCCAGCATCCATGGCTGCTTTAAAAGCTGATCCGTCTGTGTAAGCATGGATAATGTCTTCATCATACTGACAGATGGTTTCCATGGCAAGTGTTTTCAGCAGGGTATGTATGAGGCTTTTATTTGCGGGTTGCAGAAGGTTTGTACGTATTGTTGGTCTTTTTAGTTCTATGTGAAGTTGTAGGTCAGGTACAGCTTGAGTAGGCAGCTTAGTCTTTGGTATGAAGTGCTTCCCTGAAAGCTCTTGGTATCTTCTAGTAAAGGAGGTCTTTTTAATTCGCTACTTGGAGTTGTGGTCACTGATAACATTTTTGCAGGGGTAATCCTTGTCAGCTCGGAAGAAACTTTGCGACTTCTCTCTCCTTAGTTCTAGGGGTTTCACATTGGCGGAAATCTCACATGCGCTGTTCGAGGTAGTTCGCAAGTCTCCACAGATGAATCTGAGTGCCTGGTTTTGTATGCGATCTAGTTTCAGTCTAAGTGTTGGGCTAGCAGTGGCTTGCAGGGGTAGAGAGTAATCCATAACTGAGCGCACATATCCCAAGTACAGTTGTCGTAGGGTGCACTGATTGGCTCCCCAATCAGTGCTTGCCAATCGCTTTATGAGGTTCAGCCTTCTAGAGGCCTTTGCAATTAGGTACTCAACATGTGTTTTGTGTGTGAGTCTGGTACCTAGATGTATCCCAAGATGTCGGATTGTTCTCTTTAGCTAACTTTGTATCACCAAATTTTAAATCCAGTTCTTTTCTTACTGTTTTGTTGCTGAGTGTGAATATAGTGTAGACTGTCTTACTCGTGTTGATTACCATTTTCTAGAAGCTGCAGTAGGTTGTTAGAGCAGCCAGTGCACGGCTTAGTTTCTTTTGCAGTTGCCGAAAAGACAAGGTCATCAGCAAACAGGGCGCTGAGTAATTCAAGGTAGTCTGCCAGATCATTTATGTATATAAGGAAGAGGGTGCAGCTTAGGGGGGGGGGGGGTGCGCCTTGTGGGAGTCCTTCATGGATGGTTCTTTTTCCTGATGTTGTTCCGTTGAAGGTTGTGAAGATGGTTCAATTTGACAGGAAATCCTTTATCCAACGAAACATTATTCCTTCTATGCCCATCTTCTGCATCGTGAAATATAGACCATCTCTCCATACTCGGTCGTATGCCTGCTTGAGGTCTACGAAAACTGCGGCCACATGATTTTTATCCTGGAAAGCATCAGCAATCTGTTGCACCAATCGGATTACCTGGTCAACAGTCTTTCCTCACCTTCTAAATCCTGCTTGGTTAGGATGGAGGGCTTTCCCTTTCTCAAAACACCGGTAGAGGCGTGCATTTATCATACGTTCTGCCATTTTCCCAATACACGAAGTCAGAGAGATGGGCCGGTAGCTACTGACTTCGCTTGAAGGTTTATCTTTTTTGATAATTGGGATAATGTTAGCCGTTTTCCATCCTGTAGGTACAGTGCTACTTCTCCACGTCTTGTTTATTAATTCCAAGCCCTTTTCCCCAAGTTTGACTATCATGTCGTTGGTACCCTGGTCTGGCCCTGGTGCTTTTTTGAGTTTGGTCTTTAGGAGACTGGTGTGGCCGTATGACCGACCACCATAACATATATTCCTGCTAGTGTCTATTTATAATAAAATAATAAAACCATCATTCGCTATTTTGATAAATAAGCAAGAAAGATTTTTTTCTACAAATAAATAAAAAAAGAAAAGAAAAGAAAAATACACGTCACACACTGGGAGCAGGGTGGAGAGAGGTGAAGTGGTAACTAGTTCAACTTTGACAGAACCCACGCCACAATTTGGCTACAGTTACCATCATGATTCAGTGACGTACACAGGGACAGCCTTGCTCCCTGTGAGATAAAATGATGGATTGACCAATAAAAAGGATATAGAAGAAAGCCTTAACCAATAGAAAGCAGCCAGCTAAACACGCACTGCGAGGTCAGCGGCCGGGTAATATTCGAGGAGTTGGAAGAAATGAAGTAATGCATACAGACGCGTTTAGTCAGCGTCTTGCTTCCACATCGAGATATCGATGATGTTTGATAGGATTTCGGTATTCTTCAAATGTGCATGCAGATGCAGGAAAGGGCATACTGTTATAGGTATAAACATCTGTTCATGCAAATGTTAGCTTGGTGGTTTGATCATGTAAGTAGACCCAAGTCTTGTATCGCCTTTTTAAATTTTCAGCCCAGCTCGTCTAATATTTTTATAAGAGGTCGCAATGATTCAATTAACAAAGAATTGAAGTATTATAAGGAACGAAGCCCAAGACTGTAAGGACATTAGAAAGAAACTAAAAGTGGTAAAAAATATGCACAAAAGAGATATGCAACCCAGCAATAATCATCAATAAGAAAACAAAGGATATTGATGATACGGATGAATATTATACGCCTCCATGGATTGAATTAAATGGTGGGAAAGTTATTGTGCACATTTAACATTTGTGGGATATCTTGAATCGGATGATTGATCCGAATTTGTAACCATTGCTGTTGGTTCATTTCATGCCATTTTCTGTTCCAAATAAAATGCAAGTTAATTGACCAGGCTGTTGAAGACTTCATTACATGTTGGATAATGAAGTAAATGAGTATTTGAAAAAATGCACACCACTATCATCTCCAAAACTATAACATCTAAATAGAAGAAAGAACGGACTGGTACCCTATAACATGAACCAAGAAAATAACATCTCTGGCGGACTTCAAGCCAGTCAAAGATCTAACTTGGAAACGGGAAAATAAAACAAATAGAAGAAATACCAATACATAACAATATATGTGGCCGTATGACCGACCACCCTGGATTGTAGTTCAGCTAGCGAACATCCCTGATCAAAGGTACTGTCAACAGCCTTGTGTGCTTTTTGCATGCGTTTTGTAAGTGTCTTGATGGCTTTATCTAGTTTGGCTCTTTTTAATGTTTTATTGACTTCAGCAAAGGATCGATTTATGGCTCGGGCTTTTTCTCTGTTGGAAGTAGCTGTGTTACTGTTTGGAAGTTTTATAGGGAGTGGGCTTATCTTCTGGGATGTCCCTGCCATGTTGTTGATGAGTTTCCATGCTTTCTTACCTTCTTTATTGAGGTCAATGTTTTCGCATTTTTCTTTCCATGTTTCCATTTTGGCTTTTCTGCTCGCTAGCTTAACCTGTGCAGTGAGTCTGTTGTATGTGGTTTTGTTTTCACGGCTAGGATTTTTCTGAGCTGTTTTTAGTGACTTGCGTCTTAGTTGTACTTCTTCTTCTTCTTCTTCTTCTTCTTCGATCCTTAACCACCGACCGTCAAAGCAGTCAGTGGCCATCACGCCTAGTGGCGTCTTGTAGGGCAACAACAAATTGATTCCACTTTGCACGATCGGTGGCCATCCTTCGTACAGTGCCCCAACTCTGGTTCATTCTTTGCATCTCAGCCTCCACAGTCCTCCGCCAAGTTGTTTTTGGTCGGCCTCTCTTTCGCTTTCCTTCAGGGGTCCAAAGCATAGCTGTTCTTGTGATGGCATCGGGGTCTCTTCTGAGGACATGACCAACCCAGCTCCAGCGTCTGCCAGCTATGATGGTATGCATGTCCTCTTGCTTGCTACGAGTAAGCAGATCTTGGTTGGTGATGGTATTCGGCCAAAAGATTCGGTGAATTTTTCTTAGGCATGTTGTGTGAAAAGAGGACAATTTTGACATTTCATTCTCTGTGACTCTCCAGCATTCCGCACCATAGAGAAGCACAGAAAGCACGCAACTCTGGTATAGTCTTAATTTTGTGCTTGTGCTGTATTGGGAGGACATCAGATGTTATTTAGGCTAAAGAAGGCTGTTCTTGCCTTATTCATTCTGATGTTGATGTCTTTGCCTGCCCCACCGTCTGGTGTTACTATGCTTCCTAGGTATGTGAAAGTATCTGTCTGTACCAGTTGCTGATTCCTTACTGATATGGGCTCAGGGTTGCTCACATTGAGCGTCATGACCTCAGACTTCTTTAAATTGATGTTCAAGCCCACCTGCTGGCTAAATTTATTAAGTCTATCCGTTTTTTTCCTGGATGTGTTGATGTGAATGTGCCAGCAGTGCAATGTCATCTGCATATTCCAGATCTTCCAATGTTGAAAATGTAGTCCATCTTATTCCTCTTGGACTGCCCTCTGTTGTCTGTCGCATCACCCAGTCTATGACTGTTAAAAATAGAGTGGTTGATAAGGGGCATCCCTGTCGTACTCCTGTCTTCACCTCGAAGGTTAGGTTGCTCTGCCCAACACTACACGTAAAGTTGGCATAGAGGCTTTTTATGATTGACACTATGCAGCTTGGAATTCCATAAGCCCTCAGTATTTTCCATAAACTGTCCCTATGTATGCTGTCAAAAGCCTTTTCAAAATCAACAAAATTTATGTAAAGCTGTCTTTGCCATTCTGAGCACTGCTCTATAATGTTCCTGAGAGTGAATATATGGTCTACACATCTTCTGTTCTTTCTAAATCCTGCTTGTTCTTTCCTCAGTTTGTAGTCTACTGCCTTTGAAATTCTCTGTATAATTATCCTGCCTAGTATTTTGCTGGGAACTGAGAGAAGAGTGATTCCTCTCCAATTATTGCAGTCTGAAAGATCTCCCTTCTTGGGCAATTTGACAATTATTCCTTTGTTCCACTCTGATGGTGTTGTCCCCGTTTTCCACACTTGTGCAAATAGTGGTTCTAATAGTTCTGCTGCTAGCTCAGGGTCTGTCTTAAATAGCTCTGCATTTAAATTATCATGGCCCGGAGCTTTACCGTTCTTTAACCCTTTGATTGCTGTGATGATTTCTTCTTTTCGTGGAATGTCTGTATTTATATCTAGATCGTTTTCAGCCTCAGGAACATTCAATTGTGTCTCTGGTATTTCCTTGTTCAGAGTTTCTCTGAAGTGCTCTGCCCATCTTGTTTCCTGTCCCTCTGCTGTCTTGATGAGATTTCCTTGCTTATCTCTTAGTAATGTAATATTGTTTGCACCTTGTTTTCCGCTGATGAATTTAGTTATTTTGTATACTGTGCTTTGTTCATTTCTCAGTGCTGCCTCTTCTGCCTGTTTTGCAAGATCGTCTAGGAAATTAATTTTGTTGGCTCGTGTTTGGCGTTTAACTTCCCTGTCCAGTTGACTGTACTGTTCGCTATATAGTTGCTTTAACCTGCGGGACTTCGCTTCTGTTTTCTTTCTTTTCATTTCCTTTCTCATCTTTATGGTGTTTAGTGTTTCTGGTGTTATCCAGTCTTGCTTCTTCCTTTCCTGGAATCCTAAGCATGATTTGCTACTTTCCTTATATATTGTTGAAATGGTGTTGAAATTCTGGTCTATATCATCAGTCAATGTCTTTTCCTGGCTTTTGGCAAATTGATATCGTTTCTTAATGTCGGCCGCAAAAGCTTTTCTGGTAAGGGGGTCCTTCAATTTGCTTATGTCAAACCTTTTCTGTGTAGTTACAGTTGGTCCAGCCCTTCTTAGTTTCACTTTCAGTTTTGCTACTACTAAATAGTGATCGCTTCCCACATCTGCACCTCTTCTTACCTTCACATCTTGTAATGCATGTCTCCATCTACCGTTAACCATGATGTGGTCTATCTGGTTTCTGTCCCGACCATTTGGTGATTCCCATGTTAACTTGTGAATTTCCTTATGTGGGAAAAGTGTTCCTCCAATGACCAGGTTGTTAATGCTACAGAAACTTATTAGCTTATCCCCATTTTCGTTTGCTATTCCGCTGCCGCATTTCCCCATTGTTCTTTCATTATATGTATTGTGTGTACCAACTTTCGCATTGAGGTCTCCCATTACTATAACAAGATCATATCTAGGTGTGTCCTCCATTTCTTTCTGCAGTTGTTGATAGAATTCATCCTTGACCTCCTCATCGCTATCATTCGTTGGTGCGTAGCATTGTATTATTGTAGTGTTGGTGAATCTCCCTCTCAATCTCAATCGTATCAGTCTGTTGTTGATGGGTTTCCATTCCAGTAATGTCCTTTCTATCCCTATCTGTAGAATAATGGCTACGCCTTCACTGTGCTGTCCATCCTCTCTTCCAGAGTAAAGTACTGTTTCTCCTGTTGCTGTTTTAACTTTTCCTGCCCCTGTCCATCTGCTCTCGCTTATCCCCAGGATGTGTAACCTATAGTTTCTCATTTCTGCCGTGACCTGTCTTAGTTTACCTGTCTCGTACATTGTCCTGACATTCCAAAATCCTATTCTTGTATCCTGTTTTGCGGTCAGGACATCCGTTTTCATGTCAGTGGCTTCCTTTCGGCTTTCACCACTGACAGTCATACGAGCCACAGACTCCGAATGTCCATCCCGCAGCAAAGTTTGTTCATTTGATGTTGTTTCCGTAACTTCATTATTTTTTTTACATAGACAGGGGTGTCAGCCCTATGCTAAAACCCCCAACCTGGAGGACCAGGGTACCAGCTTTTGTCTGACCCCTACCCACACAGACCAGTCCAGCTTGGTTGAACCTACCAGGAGTAAAACTCCCACTGGCATAGCTCTGGGGATTGTCAGGGTACGCAAGCTGCCATACCGCTACAAGGTATAGGTACCATTGATGGCAGTTAGTTGTACTAGGTGTTCTAATTCCTCATTCCAGAAAATGCTGTATTTGATACGACTGCCTTTGGGGATTGCCTGTTTGGCTGCCTGCAGGATGGCGGTAGAGATCTGTTCGTTCAAGGTATTAATGTCTTGGTTCATGTCTATTTCAGTGAGGAGCTGGTCTGATACGAGTTTGTAGTGTTCCAAGTTTGCTCTAGCGTAGTGCCATTTCGACTGTCTTTTGGTTTTCGTATTAGTTTTACCCTGTGAGATGGTGGTGAGGATGGGTAGGTGGTCACTTCCTATGTCCTCCAATACCCTCTATTTATACCGGTTGGTGAGGTCTGCAGACACTAGTGTTAAGTCTGGTCGGCTACTGGTTCCGCTAGCTTTATGGTAGAGGGTTGGTGGGGATCTTTCGTTTTGGAGGACTATAATTTTGGAAGTGTTACATAGCTCTTCTACGGCCTGGCCTGAGGTGTTGGTGTCCTGGTATCCCCAGAGTGGGGAGTGGGCGTTGAAATCCCCTGCTATGATTGTTCTCTTGTATTCGATATCATCAAAGTAGATTCCATCAGTTTCTCTGGTTGGTCTGCAGACATTAAAGATTTGGAAATGTCTGTCATTTCCCCATATTATCACTCGTTGTATGTCAGTTTCATCATCGGTTCGAAGACTTTCGACCTCTGCATGTAAGTCATTCCTTACCAAGGTTAGGATTCCTCGACAACTATTTTGGCAATGACATTTGTACCTTGTGTAGCCTGGGAAATTGACGGATTTGTCCTTAAGTACAGTTTCTTGAATCAGTGCTATGTGAACTTTTTGATCCTTCAGTAGTTTCTTTAATTCTAAAGATTTAGTTCTTATTCCATCCATATTTAACTGTAGAATGTTAATATACTCCTCGGTAGCATACTTTTCGCCAGTAGCAGCCGAGGGGTGACCTGCTTGGCGTGACCTTTTACGACGCGATGTCCGAGCTCGTATATCTTATGTTGTATTAGTGTCATGGCATCATGAGTAGTGGGGGTTGCGATGACTTTCTTTCATCCCGGTAGTTATCCTCTTTTTCCATGAGGAGTGGGCAAGACATTGTGGGCACTCTACCATCATCGGTGGGGAAGAATTATTTTCCCTTGCTGTCCTGTTCGCCTGATGTTTGTCTTACCGCCTAGGGGTTGACAGCCTCAGTACCATGTTGCACCACCTCAGTAGGGTTCACCGTTGTGCAGTCCCCGCCACCAGATGACCGCTGTTTTTTGGAAACATCCATAATTTGACAGCTATTTAGTCAGCACTAGCTCTTCAAAAGGATCGTCACGTCGTGCACCATGGTGCCTTCACTATGAGATGCTGTGGATGGTTTGTAGCTGTGCTAGTCCGAGTTGGAGGCCGGTCACCGGTAAAAGCAGGGCTGTGCAAGGGTGCTCAACATAGTTTAGCCAGTCGGTCGAGATTGTTACCGGAGAATGGCCGCCATTGTCTTTGTGGCTTCTGGGAGCTATATGTCAAGATTAGAAGGTCAAGGTGGACAAGTGAGTTTGAGCAACTGGTTCAGTTCTCCAGTGCAACTGCTATTGCCCAAAGGTGCTACCACTCTTGGCCTCAGTAGTAGGGTATGCGCAACTTAGGTATTATTATGGAGGCGCCATGGAGGCGCGCATGGAGGCGCGTGACTTTTATATAGCAAAAAACGCCTGGAGGCGCGTGACTTTTATATAGCAAAAAATGGCGGCGCGCTGGAGGCGCAAGATGGCGGACTTGAGATAACAAGAAGAGGGTATATGGGACAAGATAGCGGACATGAGATAACAAGAAGATGGTATATGGCGCAAGATGGCGGACTTGAGATAACAAGGGGGAGATAAGTAGGTTGTTGTATTGCATGACTTTTTATATAAGGAAATACTCAGTGTGCAGGTGGAGCATCAGGCGTTGGTACATGACTTTTTTATATAAGGAAATACCCAGTGTGCAGGTGGAGCATCAGGCGGAGGGTGATGACTTTTTATATAAGGAAATACTCAGCGTGCAGGTGGAGCATCAGGCGGAGGGTGATGACTTTTTATATAAGGAAATACTCATTGCGCAGGTGGAGCATCAGGTGTTGGTACATGACTTTTTATATAAGGAAAAATGTGGCAAGATGGCGGACTTGAGATAACAAGAAGAGGTTATATGGCGCAAGATGGCGGGATGACTTTTTATATAGGGAAAATGCGCAGGGGCAAGATGGCGGGGTGACTTTTTATATAAGGGATTGAGGTGGAGCATCAGGTATTGGTGCATGACTTTTTATATAAGGAAATACTCAGTGTGCAGGTGGAGCATCAGGCGGAGGGTGATGACATTTTATATAAGGGATTGAGGTGGAGCAGCAGGTGTTGGTGCGTGACTTTTTATATAAGGAATTGAGGAGGAGGAGGAGAGGAGGAGGCGGATGCGTATGACTTTTTATAAAACATTGCGGACTTGAGATAACAAGAAGAGGTTATATGGCGCAAGATGGTGGGATGACTTTTTATATAAGGAAATACTCAGTGTGGAGGTGGAGCATCAGGCGGATGTGTATGACTTTTTATAAAACATGGCGGACTTGAGATAACAAGAAGAGGTTATTTATAGACATATATTAATTCTGCAGGAGTGATGCAGGGGCAAGATGGCGGGATGACTTTTTATATAAGGAATTGAGGAGGAGGGTAGGAGGAGGCGGATGACTTTTTATATAGTATTATTATTGGTGTTTATTTTTAGATAACAAGAAGGCGTTATTTATAGACATATATTAATTCTGCAGGAGTGATGCAGGGGCAAGATGGCGGGATGACTTTTTATATAAGGAATTGAGGAGGAGGGTAGGAGGAGGCGGATGACTTTTTATATAGTAATATATTAGTGTTTATTTTTAGATAAAAAGAAGGCGTTATTTATAGACATATATTAATTCTGCAGGAGTGATGCAGGGGCAAGATGGCGGGATGACTTTTTATATAAGGAATTGAGGAGGAGGGTAGGAGGAGGCGGATGACTTTTTATATAGTAATATATTAGTGTTTATTTTTAGATAACAAGAAGGCGTTATTTATAGACATATATTAATTCTGCAGGAGTGATGCAGGGGCAAGATGGCGGGATGACTTTTTATATAAGGGAAATGTGGTGGAGCTTTGTGGTGGTGCGTGACTTTTATATAGCACTATATTAGTTCGCTAATAGTGTGTTGTGGTCGAGTGGAGGTTTTTTGTGGTGGGGGGTGACGAGGCATGGGTGTAATGTACCAGGTGGGGTTAGGTTAGGGGTGATATTTTTGTGTCATGTGGTATGGTTTTAGAGGTGGAAGAGAGATATTTTAGATGTTGAGTGGAGATGTGATGACGTTGTCAGGATGCATCTGTGTACATTTTTGGGGTGTAGCAGGCGAGTGGACCAGCATTGAGAGGTGGGAGTGAAGAGGCGTCGGTGACGAGGTACGGGTGTAATGTAGCAGGTGGGGTTAGGTTAGGGCGGATTTTTGTGTGTTGTGGAATGGTTTTGGAGGTGGAAGAGAGATATTTTAGATGTTGAGGGGAGATGTGGTGACGTTGTCAGGATGCATCTGTGTACATTTTTGGGGTGTAGCAGGCGAGTGGACCAGCATTGAGAGGTGGGAGTGAAGAGACGTCGGTGATGAGGTACGGGTGTAATGTATCAGGTGGGGGTTAGGTTAGGGCGGATTTTTGTGTGTTGTGGAATTGTTTAGTTATGTGTGTTGGTGTGTTTGTTTATACAGTCTACAACCGCATGACTTTTATATAACGAAAATGTGTTGGAGGAACGTGGAGGAGGAGAAGTCTTGGTATATAGTAATATATAAGTTCATTAATGGCGGGCGTGTTGTGTGATGATTATTTTACATACAGTTATACGTACATATTACAGATAGGTAGACAATATTACAACAGTTAGACGCTACTTAGTTATACATATATAGAAATATAAAAGAGAAAACACTAGATACATTTTATATATTTATTGACAAAGTTAGTTGATCTATGGGTGACGTATAACCGCACTTCTTTTTTGGATACCACTAGGAGCCCTCAGAACACAAGCGGTTCGGATTACTTGACGAGTCTGTCACGTCTTTTTCGTGTAACCATCTTCAACAAGGTGAGTGTCTGTCGTTATCACGCCATTGTCTATGAAAAAAAACAGGCTTGGGGTGGGTTAGCCAGGGTCTGACTAAACGCGTAATTAATCGCGGGAGGTGTGTTGTATTATGGGTTGTATGGTTTCTTGGTTGTTGTACAGAGTGGAAGATTTTGTCGGCCAGGTAGTTTATGTGTTGGTGCATATACCTGTAGGTATCTGTGTGTGTGTCTGTAGGTAGTTGTATTCAGAGAGTTTAGATGTTGAGCATCACCATACGTCACTTTAGCTTTCTTGGTTAACATAGATTGTACAGGGTTAAATATTTTAGAAAAGTTGTGCCCCGGCTGATAGGGTACAGAATACTTTATTATAGAACAACGTGTCTCAACGGTTTAGTCTAAGAACCCTATGATGTCTTACAAATTATTGAGGTCCCAGAGATCTTTTGTAGATAAGAGTTGTACCACGAGGATATGACAATATCAAAAGAAGGTGTTCGATTATAAGGAACATAGTGTTCACCTCGCTGACCTCCAAATAGGCTTTCCGCGCACCATATTTTGAGAATCACCGTTCGTATGTCTTTATTTATTCAGTCACCCCCTTCCACGCGAACCCAACTTAGAACACATGGATAATCGATAAGAAATTTCATTACAGGGCATGTTTAATCAGTACGAGATGTGTTTGCTTGGCGCAACGTGTGGTGCAAATCTGCCTCCCGCTCGCAGCATAACGAAAAAGAGCCGTTGGCTGGGAGGGTTTTGCATGCTCTGTGTTAGGCTGTTAAAAATATCTCTATTTAATAAAATTATAAAAAGGTTTTAGTTGATTGTGTATTCGTGTGTTGTATTAAATATTTAAACAAAAAGATATGTCTGTGCACTAGTCGGTGTTGCTAAAAATCTGTTTCAAAATATAAGTGTTTTCGTTAGGATACCATAAATAACTTTAAAAATATATGTTTTCTATTTAAAAGATATGTCTGTGCACTAGCCAGTGTTGCTAAAGGCTGTTTCAGATTAGTCTAACTGTTAATATTTGTTTGTTAACGCAGATCGTCACTTGTTATTTTTATCTGTTAAGATGTTAAATCAGATACTAAATTGTTATTTTTATCTGTTTTATGGTAAATCCGGACATGTGTGTATATTTTTTTGATAAGACTTAACCGATTATGTACTAGGAAAAAAGACTAACACTTATCCGTTTTTCTCCCCTATTGGTCATTTATGTGAGATTACTCAGCCTGGATTTCAACTGATGGTGCAATACTTTCTACAAACTAAACTCGAGCGTGAGGAATATTTTTGTGTGTTAACATAATAAAGAAATAAAGAAAATTAAAGAGAATATTTAGAACATAGCATATTTTTTAACAGTACTATACATGTAAAAATATAGAGATAATACAATCAACATATTACATTAAGTCACCCTGATTGAAACACGTTCATATTTATATCTCCATTATTTTAAACGACAGATCAGTTCGTTGGGTCACGCACAGGTTGGGTTTTTTAATCGATATCTTTCTGACAGCGCGCGCGTGAGGCATTTTTTCACATAGAATAAGAAATAACACTGTTTATTCTCTCTCTCTCTCTCTCCCTCTCTTTCTCGCTTTTCTCTCTCTATTGCTTTCTCTCTCTCTCTCTCTCTCTCTCTCTCTCTCTCTCTCTCTCTCTCTCTCTCTTTCTCTATCTTTCTCTCTCTCTTTCTTTTTCTTTCTTTCTTTCTCTCTCTCTCTGTCTCTCTCTTTCTCTCTATTTAACTGCTTGATATATGTATTTAATTTTATGTGTTAGTAACGTTTTCTTGTTTCTAATCAACAGATGTCTTCAATTCAAGGGTACGTTTGTGGACAATGCAATAAATCTTTTACGAGGAATCGTGATCTAACGAGACATATGCGGACAGTCCACGCTGAACCGACACATCCCTGTCAGTGAAGTGTTAGAGACTTACCTATACTACGTCTACCATGAAGAGGTGGCGTGATGTGTTAGAGACATGATTATACCAGGTTCGGCAGTGAGAGGTGAACGCGTTTCGTGGTAACAGCTGGTTGATTACCCAGAAGCGTAATCGATACACAACGTGCTGTTGAACAAATATTCAGTGTTAGCTTTCTTGATTTGCGAGAGTCTGTCACTATGAGTTATCTGTAAGGTTTTACATAGTTTTGTTAAGGCGTTTATTTTCTAAAATATTGTATGTTCGTAAGCAATAACACGGGCTTTACAAATTGATTGTTCCAAAACCTTCAGGCAACTATGTTACTAATTGACTTGAGAAAAAGGACTTTTTATAAACACTCTTGAGTGAATTCCCATTGTTTTCCTACCAGCTATAGAATAAAGAGGGAAATATATTTTTAAAACTAATACCTGTTATAGAGGCAGATGAGTAAGGGTTGGTATGATGGGGATGTTTTTGTGTTGTGTGTGTAGCTAGTGATAATATGATAGGGAATTCCATTGTTGGGTGAATGTAACTACATATTAACACATGCACCGTGTCACGTGGTAGTTTTCTTTATTATTTATATTATATCATGAGTAATAAAATCCACTTACCCCAATGTTCAGTTAATGTTATGTAAATCCATCTCGCATGTGGTGGATATGTTCAACACATCGTAGACTTCCCTGTCTCACCCGGTTATACAGACTTTGAAATCCAACACGTGACAACACCTCAACACTTGGTGGTTTATCTTTCGACGAAATACCGAAGAGGTGCCGCAGACACGGTAGATGGAAGGTAGTGAGACTTCTTTCTTGCTTAGTTGTATTGTCCTGCAATTTTCAAACTTTAGTGAAAGGTTTTCTTCCAAACACCAAAGACGATCCCAAAATTTTCTCCCAGGCCTCCCCAAAGGGGCCAACCTATAGGTAAATAGATCAACCGGCAAATAATTTTTTTTAAAAATTTCTCCCCACTTGTCAAAAAAATACTGCCCCTTGTCAAAAAAATACTGCCCCTTGTCAAAAGTATATCCCCCTTATCAATCAAATTTCGCCCCCTCGACAAAGAAATTTCGCCCCTTTGTTAAAAAGATACTTCCCCTTCCCAAAAAATACTGACCCTTGTCAAAAAAAATTTCGCCCTCTTGGTAATCAAACTTCTCACCACTTGTCAAAAAAATACTGCCCCTTGTCAAAAAAATATATCCCCCTTATCAATCAAATTTCGCCCCCTCGACAAAGAAATTTCGACCCTTTGTTAAAAAAAAATACTTCCCCTTGCCAAAAAATACTACCCCTTTGTTAAAAAAATACTTCCCCTTGTCAAAAAAAATTTCGCCCTATTGGTAATCAAACTTCTTCCTATTGTCAAAAAATACTCCCCCTTGGTAAATACTTAAAGTTCCGGTCTTCAACCCGCTCCCCAACGGTTTAAACACTTCATCACTTCTTGTCGTGTGATAAATTATTCTATCCAGAGACTGTCCTTTCTCTCACACGATCACCTTGTGATAAAACTATTTCTTACCACTTACTTTCACATTGTCATCACTATCATCTCGGCTCAGACAGGCCTATAAACATCTATTACCTACCTGATAAAAGCTACGACAAACGTTATCTACCAGTTGTATACCAGAGACTGTCCTTTCTCTCACACGATCACCTTGTGATAAAACTATTTCTTACCCCTTACTTTCACATTGTCATCACTATCATCTCGGCTCAGACAGGCCTATAAACATCTATTACCTACCTGATAAAAGCTACGACAAACGTTATCTACCAGTTGTATAGCAACGCCCTTTATCAGTTGCATATAAAGTAACTAGAGGGATGACGGGATATATTTTGGATGATCTCTTACGAACCCGCTTACCAAAACAAGTTAACTAATCTTTTAAATTTCTCGATATATACATATAATAGGAAGATATATTTAGACAATAAGAAGACTTTGAGACAATAGGAAGACGAGAATAGGAAGAGGTTAATAGGAAGACGATATATTTAGACAATAGGAAGATGATATATTTATAGATAACAAGAAGACGATATATTTAGACATATATTTATATACATATTTTACAACAGTTAGACGAACAGTTATACGATATATTTAGACAAACAATTAGACGATATAGGTAACAAAAGAAGTATACACAAGGTATGTGTGATGCACCGCACACAACCCGGGAGGGCAGACCCAGTTTTAACTGGGCACCAGAGGAACTCTGGAACGGTTAAGGAGGCCAACCCGATGCTGGTTACAGCATCGGGCCGGCTGACTTAACACCATGTGCATCACACGTACCTTGTGTATACTTCTTTTGTTACCCATATCGTCTAATTGTTTGTCTAAATATATCGTATAACTTTTCGTCTAACTGTTGTAAAATATGTATATAAATATATGTCTAAATATATCGTCTTCTTGTTATCTATAGATATATCATCTTCCTATTGTCTAAATATATCGTCTTCCTATTAACCTCTTCCTATTCTCGTCTTCCTATTGTCTCAAAGTCTTCTTATTGTCTAAATATATCTTCCTATTATATGTATATATCGAGAAATTTAAAAGATTAGTTAACTTGTTTTGGTAAGCGGGTTCGTAAGAGATCATCCAAAATATATCCCGTCATCCCTCTAGTTACTTTATATGCAACTGATAAAGGGCGTTGCTATACAACTGGTAGATAACGTTTGTCGTAGCTTTTATCAGGTAGGTAATAGATGTTTATAGGCCTGTCTGAGCCGAGATGATAGTGATGACAATGTGAAAGTAAGGGGTAAGAAATAGTTTTATCACAAGGTGATCGTGTGAGAGAAAGGACAGTCTCTGGTATACAACTGGTAGATAACGTTTGTCGTAGCTTTTATCAGGTAGGTAATAGATGTTTATAGGCCTGTCTGAGCAGAGATGATAGTGATGACAACGTGAAAGTAAGTGGTAAAAAATAGTTTTATCACAAGGTGATCGTGTGAGAGAAAGGACAGTCTCTGGATAGAATAATTTATCACACGACAAGAAGTGATGAAGTGTTTAAACCGTTGGGGAGCGGGTTGAAGACCGGAACTTTAAGTATTTACCAAGGGGGAGTATTTTTTGACAATAGGAAGAAGTTTGATTACCAATAGGGCGAAATTTTTTTTGACAAGGGGAAGTATTTTTTTAACAAAGGGGTAGTATTTTTTGGCAAGGGGAAGTATTTTTTTTTAACAAAGGGTCGAAATTTCTTTGTCGAGGGGGCGAAATTTGATTGATAAGGGGGATATATTTTTTTGACAAGGGGCAGTATTTTTTTGACAAGTGGTGAGAAGTTTGATTACCAAGAGGGCGAAATTTTTTTTGACAAGGGTCAGTATTTTTTGGGAAGGGGAAGTATCTTTTTAACAAAGGGGCGAAATTTCTTTGTCGAGAGGGCGAAATTTGATTGATAAGGGGGATATATTTTTTTGACAAGGGGCAGTATTTTTTTTGACAAGGGGCAGTATTTTTTTGACAAGTGGGGAGAAATTTTTAAAAAAAATTATTTGCCGGTTGATCTATTTACCTATAGGTTGGCCCCTTTGGGGAGGCCTGCGAGAAAATTTTGGGATCGTCTTTGGTGTTTGGAAGAAAACCTTTCACTAAAGTTTGAAAATTGCAGGACAATACAACTAAGCAAGAAAGAAGTCTCACTACCTTCCATCTACCGTGTCTGCGGCACCTCTTCGGTATTTCGTCGAAAGATAAACCACCAAGTGTTGAGGTGTTGTCACGTGTTGGATTTCAAAGTCTGTATAACCGGGTGAGACAGGGAAGTCTACGATGTGTTGAACATATCCACCACATGCGAGATGGATTTACATAACATTAACTGAACATTGGGGTAAGTAGATTTTATTACTCATGATATAATATAAATAATAAAGAAAACTACCACGTGACACAGTGCATGTGTTAATATGTAGTTACATTCACCCAACAATGGAATTCCCTATCATATTATCACTAGCTACACACACAACACAAAAACATCCCCATCATACCAACCCTTACTCATCTGCCTCTATAACAGGTATTAGTTTTAAAAATATATTTCCCTCTTTATTCTATAGTTGGTAGGAAAAAATGGGAATTCACTCAAGAGTGTTTATAAAAAGTCCTTTTTCTCAAGTCAAGTAGTAACATAGTTGCCTGAAGGTTTTGGAACAATCAATTTGTAAAGCCCGTGTTATTGCTTACGAACATACAATATTTTAGAAAATAAATGCCTTAACAAAACTATGTAAAACCTTACAGATAACTCATAGTGACAGACTCTCGCAAATCAAGAAAGCTAACACTGAATATTTGTTCAACAGCACGTTGGGTATCGATTAGGCTTCTGGGTAATCAACCAGCTGTTACCACGAAACGCGTTCACCTCTCACTGCCGAACCTGGTATAATCATGTCTCTAACCCATCACGCCACCTCTTCATGGTAAACGTAGTATAGGTAAGTCTCTAACACTTCACTGACAGGGATGTGTCGGTTCAGCGTGGACTGTCCGCATATGTCTCGTTAGATCACGATTCCTCGTAAAAGATTTATTGCATTGTATACAAACGTACCCTTGAATTGAAGACATCTGTTGATTAGAAACAAGAAAACGCTACTAACACATAAAATTAAATACATATATCAAGCAGTTAAATAGAGAGAAAGAGAGAAAGAGAGAGACAGAGAGAGAGAGAGAAAGAAAGAAAAAGAAAGAGAGAGAGAAAGATAGAGAAAGAGAGAGAGAAAGAGAGAGAGAGAGAGAGAGAGAAAGAAAGAAAGCGATAGAGAGAGAAAAGCGAGAAAGAGAGGGAGAGAGAGAGAGAGAGAGAGAGAGAATAAACACAATGTTATTTCTTATTCTATGTGAAAAAAATGCCCCACGCGCGTGCTTTCAGAAAGATATCGATTAAAAAACCCAACCTGTGCGTGACCCAACGAACTGATCTGTCGTTTAAAATAATGGAGATATAAATATGAACGTGTTTCAATCAGGGTGACTTAATGTAATATGTTGATTGTATTATCTCTATATTTTTACATGTATAGTACTGTTAAAAAATATGCTATGTTCTAAATATTCTCTTTAATTTTCTTTATTTCTTTATTATGTTAACACACAAAAATATTCCCCACGCTCGAGTTTAGTTTGTAGAAAGTATTGCACCATCAGTTGAAATCCAGGCTGAGTAATCTCACATAAATGACCAATAGGGGAGAAAAACGGATAAGTGTTAGTCTTTTTTCCTAGTACATAATCGGTTAAGTCTTATCAAAAAAATATACACACATGTCCGGATTTACCATAAAACAGATAAAAATAACAATTTAGTATCTGAGTTAACATCTTAACAGATAAAAATAACAAGTGACGATCTGCGTTAACAAACAAATATTAACAGTTAGACTAATCTGAAACAGCCTTTAGCAACACTGGCTAGGGCACAGACATATCTTTTAAATAGAAAACACATATTTTTAAAGTTATTTATGGTATCCTAACGAAAACACTTATATTTTGAAACAGATTTTTAGCAACACAGACTAGTGCACAGACATATCTTTTTGTTTAAATATTTAATACAACACACGAATACACAATCAACTAAAACCTTTTTATAATTTTATTAAATAGAGATATTTTTAACAGCCTAACACAGAGCATGCAAAACCCTCCCAGCCAACGGCTCTTTTTCGTTATGCTGCGAGCGGGAGGCAGATTTGCACCACACGTTGCGCCAAGCAAACACATCTCGTACTGATTAAACATGCCCTGTAATGAAATTTCTTATCGATTATCCATGTGTTCTAAGTTGGGTTCGCGTGGAAGGGGGTGACTGAATAAATAAAGACATACGAACGGTGATTCTCAAAATATGGTGCGCGGAAAGCCTATTTGGAGGTCAGCGAGGTGAACACTATGTTCCTTATAATCGAACACCTTCTTTTGATATTGTCATATCCTCGCGGTACAACTCTTATCTACAAAAGATCTCTGGGACCTCAATAATTTGTAAGACATCATAGGGTTCTTAGACTAAACCGTTTGAGACACGTTGTTCTATAATAAAGTATTCTGTACCCTATCAGCAGGGGCACAACTTTTCTAAAATATTTAACCCTGTACAATCTATGTTAACCAAGAAAGCTAAAGTGACATATGGTGATGCTCAACATCTAAACTCTCTGTATACAACTACCTACAGACACACACACAGATACCTACAGGTATATGCACCAACACATAAACTACCTGGCCAACAAGATCTTCCACTCTGTACAACAACCAAGAAACCATACAACACATAATACAACACACCTCCCGCGATTAATTACGCGTTTAGTCAGACCCTGGCTAACCCACCCCAAGCCTGTTTTTTTTCCTTCATAGACAATGGCGTGATAACGACAGACACTCACCTTGTTGAAGATGGTTACACGAAAAAGACGTGACAGACTCGTCAAGTAATCCGAACCGCTTGTGTTCTGAGGGCTCCTAGTGGTATCCGAAAAAGAAGTGCGGTTATACGTCACCCATAGATCAACTAACTTTGTCAATAAATATATAAAATGTATCTAGTGTTTTCTCTTTTATATTTCTATATATGTATAACTAAATAGCGTCTAACTGTTGTAATATTGTCTACCTATCTGTAATATGTACGTATAACTGTATGTAAAATAATCATCACACAACACGCCCGCCATTAATGAACTTATATATTACTATATGCCAAGACTTCTCCTCCTCCACGTTCCTCCAACACATTTTCGTTATATAAAAGTCACGCGGTTGTAGACTGTAAAAAACAAACACATCAACACACATAACTAAACAATTCCACAACACACAAAAATCCGCCCTAACCTAACCCCACCTGATACATTACACCCGTACCTCATCACCGACGTCTCTTCACTCCCACCTCTCAATGCTGGTCCACTCGCCTGCTACACCCCAAAAATGTACACAGATGCATCCTGACAACGTCACCACATCTCCCCTCAACATCTAAAATATCTCTCTTCCACCTCCAAAACCATTCCACAACACACACAAATCCGCCCTAACCTAACCCCACCTGCTACATTACACCCGTACCTCGTCACCGACGCCTCTTCACTCCCACCTCTCAATGCTGGTCCACTCGCCTGCTACACCCCAAAAATGTACACAGATGCATCCTGACAACGTCATCACATCTCCCCTCAACATCTAAAATATCTCTCTTCCACCTCTAAAACCATACCATATCACACAACAATATCACCCCTAACCTAACCCCACCTGGTGCATTACACCCATGCCTCGTCACCCCCCCACCACAAAAAACCTCCACTCGACCACAACACACTATTAGCGAACTAATATAGTGCTATATAAAAGTCACGCACCACCACAAAGCGCCACCACATTTCCCTTATATAAAAAGTCATCCCGCCATCTTGCCCCTGCATCACTCCTGCAGAATTAATATATGTCTATAAATAACGCCTTCTTGTTATCTAAAAATAAACACTAATATATTACTATATAAAAAGTCATCCGCCTCCTCCTACCCTCCTCCTCAATTCCTTATATAAAAAGTCATCCTGCCATCTTGCCCCTGCATCACTCCTGCAGAATTAATATATGTCTATAAATAACGCCTTCTTGTTATCTAAAAATAAACACTAATATATTACTATATAAAAAGTCATCCGCCTCCTCCTACCCTCCTCCTCAATTCCTTATATAAAAAGTCATCCCGCCATCTTGCCCCTGCATCACTCCTGCAGAATTAATATATGTCTATAAATAACGCCTTCTTGTTATCTAAAAATAAACACTAATATATTACTATATAAAAAGTCATCCGCCTCCCCCTACCCTCCTCCTCAATTCCTTATATAAAAAGTCATCCCGCCATCTTGCCCCTGCATCACTCCTGCAGAATTAATATATGTCTATAAATAACCTCTTCTTGTTATCTCAAGTCCGCCATGTTTTATAAAAAGTCATACACATCCGCCTGATGCTCCACCTCCACACTGAGTATTTCCTTATATAAAAAGTCATCCCACCATCTTGCGCCATATAACCTCTTCTTGTTATCTCAAGTCTGCCATGTTTTATAAAAAGTCATACGCATCCGCCTCCTCCTCTCCTCCTCCTCCTCAATTCCTTATATAAAAAGTCATGCACCAACACCTGCTGCTCCACCTCAATCCCTTATATAAAATGTCATCACCCTCCACCTGATGCTCCACCTGCACACTGAGTATTTCTTTATATAAAAAGTCATCACACTCAACCTGATGCTCCACCTGCACATTTTCCTTATATAAAAAGTCATCACCATCCGACTGATGCTCCACCTGCACACTAAGTATTTCCTTATATAAAAAGTCATGCACCAATACCTGATGCTCCACCTCAATCCCTTATATAAAAAGTCACCCCGCCATCTTGCCCCTGCGCATTTTCCCTATATAAAAAGTCATCCCGCCATCTTGCGCCATATAACCTCTTCTTGTTATCTCAAGTCCGCCATCTTGCCACATTTTTCCTTATATAAAAGTCATGTACCAACACCTGATGCTCCACCTGCGCAATGAGTATTTCCTTATATAAAAAGTCATCACCCTCCGCCTGATGCTCCACCTGCACGCTGAGTATTTCCTTATATAAAAAGTCATCACCCTCCGCCTGATGCTCCACCTGCACACTGGGTATTTCCTTATATAAAAAAGTCATGTACCAACGCCTGATGCTCCACCTGCACACTGAGTATTTCCTTATATAAAAAGTCATGCAATACAACAACCTACTTATCTCCCCCTTGTTATCTCAAGTCCGCCATCTTGCGCCATACACCATCTTCTTGTTATCTCATGTCCGCCATCTTGTCCCATATACCCTCTTCTTGTTATCTCAAGTCCGCCATCTTGCGCCTCCAGCGCGCCGCCATTTTTTGCTATATAAAAGTCACGCGCCTCCAGGCGTTTTTGCTATATAAAAGTCACGCGCCTCCATGCGCGCCTCCATGGCGCCTCCATAATAATACCTAAGTTGCGCATACTCTACTACTGGCCTCCCCAGATCCCCCAACAAATAAATAAATAAATAGATAAATAAATAAATAAAATAAAAGTCTCACCTGTGAGCAGCAAACAGCCATCTGGAAAAATATCCCAAGAAATGTTTGCAAAAACATTAAATCAGTGAGTGTGTGATATGAATGGTCCACTCCTACAACAATCATTAATAATAGAAATGAAACATCGATATTCAATAAAAACAGAAAGAAAGACTAGATGGTGTGACGGTATTGCCTCCCCTGCTTTGCAGTAGTGGTCCAACAGTGACCAAAACTCAAGAGAATCTAATATGGGCCTCAAATGTGTCTACCTTCTTAAATGACTATTCTTGGCAGAGATGAAGATAGAAGGGTAATGATACTTCTTTCACAAAGGGAAACTTCACAAGATATTCAGATACGCGAAAACAATGCTGCTTTGGCTGAGCACGTTAATTCTAGAATGAATCTGCCAACCACTTTTGTGAAGAATTAAGCAAAGATTAATCTTAGCTCGTTCAGCCCCCACCTCTGATTTACTCAGTGGAATTCTTATTTTTCTGGTATAGCTCAGTTTGGAGTGTGTGTAGTAAATTGACTGAGACAAACATACAGTACATTTAAAAGGATTAAATCTTTCACAACGTTATTTTGTGGCCTCTTGCTTGTTAGTGACAAGGCAAGCCGGTCGGAAGCCGACGACAAAAGCCGAACGACCGGGTCATGTGACCATCGGAAATTCAGGCGCCAAGGGTTTGAGCGCGAACGATTGTTGACTGATCGGACCGTCGTCCTGTGAGGACGGGATTTTATGCCAGCTTGGCGCTGCCCAAATTTCAGTGAATATCAGAGTACAATGATCGCCAGATTAGTCTTGTGGTGGTGATATTTATTCTAGGGAAGTGATTATTTGCTCAGTGATAATTTTTGGTGTAAGCTGAGAATTGGTTGTACGTATTTTGATAGTCGTTAGTACTATGTTGGTTCGCTGCTACATGGAGCGGTGTTCACCGTAGGAGTTAGGTAGCCATGTTGCCTGTTCTTGCGTATTGATATTATATGTTCATTCCCTTTGGCGGCAGTTATTTATGTATTGGCATTTCATTAGGTCATGTGTGGTCAAGTTGTGTTCTTGCTAATAAAAGGGATATTAGCTGTTCAGACGCGTTAGTTCCTTGTGTTACCCACTGTAGTATAGCCATACCCTAGTGGACACGAGCCAGGTTATGTGTCGTAGTTAAATCTGTACAACAGTAGTAAAGCCCTTAGTGGTGACGGGGTGGCCAGCTAGTACCTTCTCCCTCACCATAGATAAATATGTGGCTTTGTGTGTGATATCTGAGTAGCTCGTGCCGATTTGTTTTTGAGCCAAGAGGCCTTCTGTCCATTTTTCTTGGATATAAGTTCATACAATTTTTGTTTCGGCTCATATTGGCACATGTTGAAAGTATTGTATAACGGCTATTTTGTTTACTACACGTTTAGACAATGTTGACAGCACTTACTTTTCGTCCAATCAGCGTTGTGGGCGATTTGATTTAGGTCAGGTTGCAAACCAGCACGCGGATTGTTAAGTAGGTCATAGGGTAGTGCGGTGTGTTGTCAGATCGGTCAGCATTATTCAGGTGTGAAATTCAGCTGCGTTGTAGTTCTGGAAGCGTTGTTTAAGTGTAGATTTTGTTTAGATTTATATTGTCAGATGATATGTTTGCTAGAATGGTCAGCACAGTAAGGTAGAAATTGTCAAGCAGTGTTGGTTGTCATATTACAAGGTAGACTTCGCAGGTGGAGGCTATAAAGCTTGTGCTCCCAGCGCAGCAGGTGACTTTGACTGTTGCAAAGTTGGATTGTCCCGCTTTGGTGGTAGTCCTTTTTAGGGCTAGCAATCGTGTGCCTGACTGTGCGTGTCGGCATAGGTTACATTCATAGTAGGTTGCTGCATAGGTGTATTTGGGGCTAGTTGTCGCTTAGGAAAGACTGGCGTAGGCGGGCTACTGTGTTCGCAAAGCGACTACTATCGTGCGCAGACTGCCTGTTGAACAAGCCTATCTGATTCAGAGTGCGGCTCACTTGGCACATAGGTGGGAGTATGCCAGTGCAACCTGCCCTTGATAGTACCTGACAATACCCTGTTGATTTTTCGACTTTTAAGACGTTACTTCGCCTACTGCAATGTTTATCTGCTGCGACATTACGTCACCTACCTGCAGTACTTG
Organism: Oreohelix idahoensis; assembly: GCA_024509875.1. Lineage (NCBI taxonomy): Eukaryota > Metazoa > Mollusca > Gastropoda > Stylommatophora > Oreohelicidae > Oreohelix > Oreohelix idahoensis. Next base: position 2,084,732 of record JAMPIV010000347.1, read on the forward strand.
TTTTCACCAGTGGGTTGCAATGTTTACCTGCTAAGACGTTACGTCGCCTACTGCAATGTTTATCTGCTGAGAAATTACGTCACCCATCTGCAGTACTCGTTGCCTGAGTTCAGACGTTGTCCTGCCTTACTGATGTGATGTCCCACCTGATGTTATGATCGGTTGAGTATTCTTGCATTGATCGTGTCCTGTTTGGTGTTACTGCGTGAAGTGATGTCGGTGCCTGAGGACTGCTGACCTGCTGATGGGACTGCGATCTGCTGCCCCGATGATAGAAGCTCGTGATTGCTGCTTGGACGTGAGTGTCATGTACTGTGTTCGTACGTATACAACATAGTGTCGAAGGACGTTAACTTTATCTGGCACGTATTTGCGAATGTCAAAGATTTCATTATCAGATTATATCTCCTATTACGGTGGACATTTTATCAGAGGAGTGGTTGTTTTGCTCTGGGTTGTGCTGAGTTATACGTGGTAACGGCACCTGTTGGAACTTCTTCAGTTATTCGTGATTATCTTGTTTGTGATGTTTTCATCATACGTCATCTGTTTCTGAGGAGCATTTGGATCTGCATCGTTGTGGTCAGTGCTGGATCATCAGTTAAGTTAATGTTTTGTGGTATTTTTGTATTGTAATTTGTTATATTTTCTATATTTCAATATGTTTATGCTCTTCGTCTGCTTTTCTCTGTTTGTCCATCTCATTCAGATCTCTTCACATTTTGTCTTGTAACGTAGTGAGACTTTTCTGTTGGGGTCGTGCTAGTCTATCATTCTGGAGTAGGTGTCCTTTATCGGGTACTACTTCTTATTCCAGGAAAATCTTTGCAGATATTCAGCCTCGTGACTTTATTTAGGGTTACCGGGTTCCTTGGGGCCTTATCTTCGACTATTTTCTATTCAGGGATATTTTGTTATTTTATACATTTTTGGAGTTTAATTTTGGTTATTATACGATCTGTTTGATCTGGCTGGTGGCTAGTTTGTGCTCTAGCTCTCAGCATTTCATTGTTTACGTGTAGTTGTCTTTCCGTTCGCGTTCAGTATTAGTATATAGCTATGTCAAGGGTGGAATGGTGGCGAGTTTAATCCTTTCTAATCTCCAAGTGGAAAAGATTGGATTAGACTGAATTCTTTGTAAAGTGTGGCTGTGTTTGTTTAGTGGCGGAGCGTAGCAGATGTGAATTCATGTAGCTGCCGCGCTGAACAAACCGAGCAGAGTATTCGTTAGTTGTGCTCGTGTGGTTCGTGCATACGGCATCGTTTACATTAAGTAAACCTTACCGTCATGTTTAAGTAGTGTATTCTTACATGTCCTTCTTGCTATCTAGTATATACGTTCAGCGAGTATCCTGTGTTTTTGTATGTTTTCAGTCACGTAGTGTACATATCATGCTGTTTCTGTTCTAGCTTAGTCTACCGGGAAAACTGTGGACTGTTACATAACCTGCGGTTTCTGTAAAGTAGGAGAAATACATTTGGTTGCTATTGTTAATAATAGCGAACCTGGTTAGTGAGTTACTATTTGATGACAAAATATTGTCACCTTCGACATTTACTTGGGCGAGTAGACCCTAAGGAGGTGGTGTATTGTGGTGAGAATATTTGTACACATATTTATTGAGAGTATAGATTGAGGTGGTGAATAGTGGTGAGAATATTTATACACATATTTATTGACAGTATAGATTGAGGTAGTATACTGTGGTGAGAATGTTTATACACATATTTATTGAGAGTATAGATTGAGGTGGTGTATTGCGGTGATAAGATTTACACTCATATTTATTTGTTGTATAGGTGATCAGCACTTATATACCTTTTACAACTCTTGTAAGACTAGGATATTGATGTTGAGCTACTTAGGATGGTACATTATGGAGTACCAAGAGTAGGCAAGGAATGTGGTTACACAGGAAAAGAATTGTCTGACTATGTGAAGACAGAATTCCATTCAAAAGAGAAACACGATTCCTTAAGAGATTTACGTGCCGAGGAACGAGAACTCAAGAAAGCAGAGAAAGAATTACAAGAGATAAAGAGGAAAGAAGAGTTGAAGCTTAAAAGAGAGAGAGAGAGAGAGAATTACAAGAGATAAAGAGGAAAGAAGAGTTGCAGCTAAAAGAGAGAGATAGAATTACGAGAGAGGAAGATGATAGAAGATAAAGAATTACAAGAGAATAAGAGGAAAGAAGATAGAGAAAAATAATTAGAGAAGGAGAAATTGCGAATAGCATTGGAGGAGAGGAAGATTGATAAGGAAATAGAACTAAAAAGACTAGAATTGGGTGCGAGTGGTCAGAACACGACTCCGAGGGAGTCCCATCGTCCCTTTAGACTGCGGCTACCGAATTGTAACGATAAAATAGATAGTTTAGATTTCTTCCTCAAGATATTTTAGGCCGAATGTGTGGCCTGGAAGGTTAACAGAGACTGGTGGCCATCTCTTTTGTCCACATTATTGGTGGGGTCTTCGATGGGGACTTTTTACAGGCTCTTGATGGAAGATAGAGCTGACTACGAGAAGGCGAAAGAACGACTGCTCAAGAAATTCCGTCTGACAACAGACGGATATCGTACTCGGTTTAGAAATGCGGCGCCGAGTGCAGACCAGGACTTCGAGGATTTCATCTCAAAGACCAAGCTTCTGCTCAATAGATGGATCGAGATGGAGGGGATTACAAAAGACTATGATGGTTTGTTAGATCTTATGCTTTGTCAAAAAAGCGTTGTCGTCATGCTCATCAGAGCTAGTATCGTTTTTTCAAGAACGACAGCCAAAAGACATTGATCCAATGGCGCGATTGGGCAATCATTATGTCCTGGCCCATCCGGGCAAACCCATTCATTGGTCCGGACTGTCGGACACCTTAGTCGCAGGTGTCGGGAAGGTCCAAACACAACCGTGGCAACGTCGGTCGGGCAGTATGGATAGGTCACAAAGGCAGAGGTTCGACAGGTCGCCCGGTCCCTATCAGCCGTTTAGAGGTAAATACGATAATTTCCAAACTCGTCGAGGTTGCCATTCGAGGTGGAACAACCGGTAATCAGGAAGCGATAGCGACAGAGAAATGCACCAAATGCGTAAGCAAGTGCGCTTTGACAGGTCGCGAGGGAAGGAGAAGTTTTACTGTAAAGGGAAACCATCAGGGCAGAGAAGCGGATCCTCGGATAGCCGAGCATCTGATTCAGAGACGCGCTCGTCACCAAAGCAGAGCCCACAGAATGAATGAGCTTTATTTTCAAAGGGTTAAGAATTGGGCGCGCAGGACCGTCAAACATTCTGTCCTTTCACTTACATTTATCTTGCATACTATTTCCTTTCATTCCCACATGTTACTTTAAGCATTAATTTAAAGGCATGCAACATTATAAAGTTAATATAGCAGCCTTCATTTACAGTATCTAATCATTATAAAAAATGAGTCGGTTTTTTTAAGCAAACAAGATAGTGGTTGAATAAAAATAATACTTTTAATAAATAAATAAATAAATAATAAAGTAAAATAATCAAAACAATAAACAGAAGGAGCAGAAGCAGATAATTTGTAATGCCTGTGGAGGTAAAGGCGTGTGGCTAGAGTGTGCACAAATAATGCAGAAAATTCAAACGTTTCGTGTGTTCTGGATACTGTTAATGACGAAGAATGCGAAGGCTGCAGACAGTTATTTGTATCAGATGGCAAATCATTGTTGATATGTGGTCATACGTTGCCATGTCTGACATCCCTTGACGACAGTGGGAACCTTGACTTGCACTTAAGAATTGTGCAGCAGAAACCTGTGTCTGTGCTTATAAACACTGGGTGCACCACCATAGGGGTGCGTCGATCCTGCATCCAGAAATCGTGTTTGACGGGGAAGACAGTGAGGTGCATTACATTCGGGGGTAATGTGGAGTATTACCCCAAAGCCATTTCGAAATTGACACCCCTTTCCTGTCAAGGTAGGGGTGTGTGTGTGTGTCCTCGAGGCGTCGGTGGCCGACTTGATTGTCGGTAACGTCCGAGGGGAGCGGGAGCGTTCACGGGTGGAAATAGTCGAATGGCAAACGAGTAGACACCTAGTCGCTAATACGGTGCTCACTAGGGCACAAGCGAAGGCAGAGAAGGAGTAGGAAACCTTAGAAGCCATAGGCGCACCACCTCCAGTAGACGTGGTGTCCAGCTAGCAGGACGCATCGGTCACCGACTTCGCGCAAGCACAGAGAGCCAATAGGTATTTGCAGAAACTGTTCTTGCAAAAACAGGTCATGTAAGGCACACTGAAACATCCCGATACTGGTTTGAATGTAAAAACCAGATTTTGACCCTGCACTTTGCAAGGCAACAGCAACCTCTGCGTCAAGTGGTGGTACCAGATACAGTACGACCGAAAGCTTTGAAGATAGCACACGACTCCCATTTCGCCGGCCATATGGGAGTGGCTTGGACTCGGCACAGGGTCCTCTCTCAATTTTATTGTCCAGCGTGCAATGGGGACATCAAAGTGTACTGCCGTTCATGTGTTGTAAGTCAACAGATGGCTCACAGGGGCAGAACACCAAAGGCCCCTGTTCAGGCCGTGGACATGTCCCTACGCCCCTTTCAGAAAGTCGTGGTCGATATTATAGGTCCGTTGCCGATCGCATCAGACAGAGGGTTCCGTTTCATCCTTACGCTGGTAGACCTGTGTACCAGATGGCCGGAGGCAGTTCCGACGCGCTCGATTACGTCGCAGGCGGTGGCCGAAGCGTTACAAGTTATACAGCAGGTTTGGGTTACCAGAGTGTATTCTCTCTGATAGGGGAACACAGTTTATTTTTAAGGAAATGGCTAGGGTCACCAAGCTGTTAGGTATCTCCCAGATTTTTAACCTCCTCATACAACCCACAAGCGAACGCGGTTTGCAAACGCCTAAACGGCGCAGTCAAGCACATGTTAGCGAAGGCCACAGCCGAATTCCCACAGGAGTGGGACAGATATCTCCTGGCAGTACTGTTCGCGTACAGGGAGGCCCCTCACGAGAGTACGGGGTTCTCACCGTTTGAATTGCCATATGGAGCAAACTACAGAAGGCCAATGCATTTCTTGAAGGACTAATTGGTGGGAAAGCACACAGGAGAGTCAGCTGTATCATCTTATGATTACGTTGGTTATTTACGCGAGCGTATAATTAGGTCGTGTGCGATAGCTCGTGAGCAACTGACGCAGGCGGGAATTCAGTACCACAAGTATGCGAACCGCAAGACTAGGTTAATTTTCATGTTGCCAGGGGAACAAGTATGGTTGTTCCTGCCTACCAACGAAGATAGACTAAGTATTTCTTGGCAAGGTCCATTTAATGTTCTCAAGAAAGTAACGGACGTAGATTATCTAATCGCAGTTAGAAATAAGGAGAAAGTGTTCCACATCAACATGCTGAAACCACATGTGGGACGCGCAGGAGAGCTAGCACCGATAGTTGATGCGGTAGCCGAAAACGAGTCGGAGGTAGTAGCGGCAGTGGTTGTCGACGACTGTGGAAATAGTGGTGACGATGTTAAACTTTAGCTGCCTCTCGTCCCTCTGACGCTATCAGAGTCCTGGGTAAATGTTTGAAAACATACCTTTATGTTTGTCTAATATTTATTTAATTTTTACAGGCCTCGGGTTTCCCTTCATTATGTGTTATAAATGTTTATACAATACCAAAAACCTACCCTCTGTCCTGTACTTACTGTTCTTAGTCGCCTATCATTTACTAGACACAGTATTAAAGGTCTTTGTCTTGTGTAGTCTGGCCAATACTGTATAATAGAGGAACAACAGAAGTGATTGCGTCATTAATAATCTGGACTGCCCATGGTAAATTTCCGGTGTTATGTGTTGCGGGTCGCACCAATGACCCGTCATCAAAGCATCATTTTTTGTTGATGCCTAGATGGCAGGGAGGATAGTGTTATTCGCTTGCATAGCTAGGTGGGGTTGTCGCACGGAACGTCCTGGGTTCGAGTACTGGGTAAGCCACTCACGTCTGTTGTTTTTCTGTTGTCTAGTGTTCTACTTCTTTATTTCTTACGAGTGCCTGAAAATATACCTATATGTTTGTCTAATATTTATTTACTGTTGAAACTGTAACTGCTCTCTGGCAGACTCCGCGATACATTAAAAAGTGGGTTAGCCAAAGGTGGGTCCATTGGACCTGTGACGTACAACTCTACCCATAAACCAATAGCTAAGCCTCCATCTTGTGGATTTTGCAATTACACCCTTCCGTGCCCTGTCAGCGTACGTCGCTGGCTACAAGTGGGTGAGCTTTTCGCCACAAACTTTCAATTCCGTGCTATGGGTTAGTTTGCGTCACAACCCGGTATTTTCTGATCGGCCGGTTAATAAAAATCACCCACCTTCTACTGTCACAATTGTTGCGTCCATGGAAAGTTTGTGAGACGATTTTCCCTAATCTCCTTGTTCATATCTAAGACGTATGCCGCTATATTTTTACCATCTGAAAACAATCATTTATGAGTGCTCCCTGAGTCCATTGTCGCCCACGTCTATTGTCGCGCCGGCTATTGTATTGCCAGGCAGTGACCGTCGTTCGTTTAAATAGCGGCTTATCCCTGAAAAGACTACCATTTTGTGTCGGCAGGGCGTATTCCAAAATACAATGTGGCATGTCTGACGATATTTACACGGGGACTTAGAAATCAAAGAAGTTGTCTATGATCAAGCTGGTGTTTCACAAGATAACAATAAAGCTAGGTGTGTTTCACAAGGTGGGAACATGAAACAGAGGAGTGTTAAGTTAGATACAAGTCGTTATTAAGGAAGATTACTTTAACCACGATGAAATAAGAAAATGTTGGTGAAAATGAAATACGAAAGATGTTAAAGATGTTGGAAAAGATAGAGAGTGATAAAGATAGACCTACTATGCGACAATTTCATATTACACGTCTCATGTTCTATGATTTCATGCTTCATAATTGCATGATGTTCCTGTTTTTCCTGGATGAAATAATATAATTTCTTGGCGTGCTAGTTTACGCTAAAACCCATGTCTTATGAGTTTGTTATTATTACATGCACCGAACATTATAATGTTTTTGTCCAAACCACTAAACTAGTGAGCTGTTAGCTTCAGTGCGTCTCCATTAAGACAGCCACGGTGTACAAAGAAATTCACTAGAGCCGTGCTATTAATTGAGTGGCCTGTGCCTTTGCTCTTTTTCAGGCGCATACATCTTTTCCCGAAAGACGACTACAAGTCTTTAATCATATCAACGAGTTAGGGAGCGGTAAATTACCAAATCCCCAAACGCCATTTTCCTGTGGATATACATACCCTCAGCTGAGGCAACTTACGGCGCAGAAGGAATATATTTTCTTTTTCGATAGATTTCCTGCTTCGCTAACACTTGGAGTAATTAGCCTGGCACGGAAACTCTAGAGCTTGCTCAACTAAAGAAGTGTACCATCATTCCGGAATATTTATATTGAAACAGACTTGGCCGTCCTTACTTATGAAGCGGACTGTATCAGTTATTTCAAACATTCGTTCTTGGTTTTTGGTTGCTCACTTCTAACTTTGTTAAATTTTATTGATAATTATTAACGCATACTAATATCTACGGTATATTTTATCTTTACGACTAGTTGTGTTGATATATATATATATATATATATATATATATATATATATATATATATATATATATATATATATATATATATATATATATATATGTGTGTGTGTGTGTTACGTGTCTTTTTAGATGTGAATGTGAATATTTAATAACAGGATGGTTCCTGTGACCAAGATGACGTCTAGGGTAGTAAACTCTCAAACACCGCAAACAGCCCACACCACTCAGAATGATTTGAGCCACAATGGACTAAATGGACGATATATAATTTATTTAGGACGGCACGCATCTCCACAAATAAATAGTTCAAGCCAACATATAATGGCAGATAATATGCAGTAGACGAAATACCGTAGGCAGTCAGTCAATGTCAGGAAGGCTGTCCTTTTGTTCTCAATAATCTTTATTCACTTAACACTCGACACTGAGCAATTATACTTCTTGTAATTACAGATACTAGATAACTAGATACATCTCACCGAAGGTCTTGATGTATTAGTGATAACAGAACTCCATTATAAACACTTCAACATTAAAGAGCTTAAACACATACGTCCACTCGCCATTACACACAGCCAATGGAAACAAAATTTTCATTATTTCCGTGGTGTGAGTATAACAACACCAGACTGAAATAGCGTAACATCAAATTTCACTATAAATAAGAACTAGTATAGCACCCAGGTGTCTGCCATAGGGAAGGCAATTTAACACTAAAAGGGTGGTCGATGGTTAATACCAAAGCCAATGTCTCCTTTAGACAAAATCCTTTTTAACCGCAATGTGAGGTCGCCATAACTAATAGTACTCAGCATATCAAAAAATGATGGTAGCAATACATACACTCACATACCTTACACCGTCGAATAACGCTATCAGTCAAGTCCAGTATCAGTTGTCCATTAATTAATTCATGATCTACATCAAAAATGCAAAGCAATAAAGAATAAACAAATATGCACCAAAGTAAATAGTTGAAATGAGGCAGACAATCATATTAGTAAAGTGAATGAATGCAACATCTTACGCTAAAAGATTAAAGTCATGTGTACATTTTAAGTACTTGTCATAAACAGTGTATTGTCGTATCAAATAAAAACCAAATATTATTTTGTACTTAAGGGGAGGTTAAACCCCCAAAATGAAAAACACAGAATTATAAGTTAATATCTATATCTGGTCATTTATACAAGCAAAATGACTGAAAAAAAATACAAAACATTGAGGTATATACTAAAAACTTGCAATCTATGGCGGAAAAACAGTGAAAAAAAGGCAAATTTTAGCTTTTTTGGGTATTTTGTTGCCCAAGATATCTCAAATGTGAGTACAACTTGAGTTATGAAATTTGGCTGTTTCATTTGTTAATATATGATAATGATTGTATACTAAAATAATTTTGATTGGTTTGATATCTGAGTTTTTTTGGATTTTAACATACCAATCGAAAAAAAGTTGAAATTTTTAAGGGGGGTATCTTAGCTATTTCTCAACAGTTTTGTAGTTTGTTAACATATATCCTTTATTTTAGTTTATTTTAATGAGCACTATGTGTACAGCATGTGGCCCAAAATTTACTGCTGTATCACTAATAGTTTTTGAAAAATCATGGGCAACGTGCCCACATTTGTGTGAAAAATGAGGTGGTTTTGAGAAAATTAAGAAAAAAGGGAGGAATTACACTTTTACACAAAATTTACTCACCTCAGTATCCCCCTGCTATGTAGGAATCATCTCTAGTATTTTCCTTTATTGATTCCATGTTCTGTGTCATACTTTGCAGTTTACTTTTCATTAAATTCTTCATTTCAGCAGACTGTATGCGCTTTTCGTCAGTTTCCGAAAAAATACATCCTTTCTCCGGTAGACATGTACTATGTGGGGGGAAGCGATTGCTCTACCCTCAGCAGACTCAGTACATGTAGGAGAGGCTTTGCTCTCAATATTCACAAGATTAGGATACCCTTATCAGATATTAACTGACAATGGTTCACAGTTCAGAGGGAAACTGATGGAGGAAGTTTTTTAGGATTTTTCAAAATATTCTTGTCCGCACATTTTATCATCCACAATTGATTGGACAAGTGGAAAGATATAACGGGACTCTACTTACAAATATATGTAAGCTCGCACAGGAGAAACCAGAATCCTGTGATTCGTTCTTACCTGCAGCTTTATTTGCGTATAAGGAGGTACCCTACCACTCTACTGGAATACCTCCAGCCACGTTATTATTTCGATGACCCATGGTTAATAAAAATTAGCCAGTCAAAATTATTTTTACACATGAAACTATGTTTGAAAAACTTGAATTCTGTTTGCTTCAGGGAAATGAATATGGTACCGAAAATTAAAATCCATGCATTAGAAGCAATATAGCAAACAAATATACCAATTTGTATATTTTACATATATAATTAGGTAAAAATACACTTACCTGACATACTTTAAAAATTTATATAAAATCATCCACAAAAGTTTTAGTGAAAATAAACATACAGAAATGTGGGCAAATGAATGTACTTTCCAGTGAAATATGTATCTAAAATTTGATATTTTCAATGAAATTCTTCATTTTTGGGGGTTATACCTCCCCTTAATGAATGTGTGTGTTAAATCAGGTAAGAATAAGCTGATGTATGGTACAAAATGATAATAGTATTGAGAGCTGTCAAAATGTTCCGTCAATAATTAGTGTGAGTGTATTAAAGGCATGTGTCAAAGACCAAATCTTCCGCGAATTAAAACTATTTAACCGCTAATTAAAGCACTATATTAACTGTAATAATGTCCCAGAAGTATACACACTAGTGGACTAATACACTAAAGTCTCAAGTTCAAGACCATGATCCTCTGCTATATTCTGGTATAATTCGCATTATAATGTAACTTTAAGCACGATATGGTTATAGTACTTGCGTCCCCTTGACTAAGCGAAGCATTCTTGAGTTGTGTCCCTTCATCTTGAGAGTCAATTTCAATCATAGCACAAAACAAGATTTTGCATTTAAAAGATCGAAAAGTCACCTTCTTCTAAAATGATCAATAAATGTGTGGGTTTATGCACATAAACTAAGTATGACAACTGTTCAGAAGGTCCAAGACATCTCTGTAATTCTTCTTCTTCTTTGATCCTTAGCCGCCAACCGTCAAAGCAGTCAGTGGCCATCGCGCCTAGTGGCGTCTTGTAGGGCAACAACAAATTGATTCCACTTTGCTCGGTCGGCGGCCATCCTTCGTACAGTGCCCCAACTGTGGTTCATTCTTTGCATCTCAGCTTCCACAGTTCTCCGCCAAGTTGTTTTTGGTCGGCCTCTCTTTCGCTTTCCCTCGGGGGTCCATAGCATAGCTGTTCTTGTGATGGTATCAGGGTCCCTTCTGAGGACGTGGCCAACCCAACTCCAGCGTCTGCCTGCTATGATGGTGTGCATGTCCTCCTGGTTACTCCGAATAAGTAGTTCTTGGTTGCTGATGGTGTTTGGCCAAAAGATTTATTTTGTAGGTAGGTAGCTAATATTCACCAGCACAATAGTAACCGGAAAAAAATATAAAGCTACTTGCCTTTTCTCCATATCCAAATAAATCGCTAATCAATTATAATGTCAGAACATACACACATTTTCTAGCACTAATAATTTACATGACAGCATCTGTGTTGACGAAATTGTTAGTAAGAACACTACACAGTTGAGAATTAATCAAAATTTTAATAGGCGAGAAGTTTTCAAACCTTTATTTCAAAAGAAACCTGCCTTACAAAATTTGCATTACAGTTGAAACGCACTAATTTATTTAATTAACATTTCCTTATAGCTGTGAATGATTTAAAGTTTTCTTATTAATATCTTTCGTATAAAAAAAAACTTACATACCAGAAAGCAAGGTACTTTTTTTTAGTTTAATAAAAAAGAATAAACATTATAACATATAATTTACAAGTTATTTACCTTGCTCCTTGAAATAAGAATGAATGAAGTCCCTTGAGATAAGAATGAATGGAGTGAAAATAAATTCAGTGCTCTGCCTCATGCTGTTGTATCTTGACGATATTAAACCTTAAAACCTTCCATGCAAAATGAACAATACGCTGGTGAAAACCGCATGAAAATCGGTTCAGCAGATCTCGAGTTATGAGATAACAGCGCGAAGGACATTTTTCATTGTATAAAGAGAGATAAAGATATATATATATATATATATATATATATATATATATATATATATATATATATATATATATATATATATATATATATATATATATATATATATATATATATATACTGTTAAAAAAAAGAAAAGCATAGCTACTGAAGGCACATACATAGCCATAATTTTGACATTCAATAACATTTTTAATTTAATGAGTTAATTGTTCAAATAGCACAAAAGAATACCTTAGGGTTCAACCAATCAATTGACAGTTGTTTTGCATCTGGGTCACGAGAGTTTTTTGGCGTACGAGATTTCCCGTTAGTATGGTGTTTGGCCTCCTCTTGCATCGATCAGCGACTGGCATCTCCTGGGCATGGATGCGATCAGACGTCTGATGTGGGCCTGTGAGATGGCTGCCCACTCTTCCTGGAGTGCCTTTGACAGATCACGACGATTGGCTGGAGCAACGTCTCGGCGACAAACACGTCTATGCAGCTCATCCCACAGGTGCTCACTCGGACTCATGTCTGGAGTCAGGGATGGCCAGGGAAGGGTGAGAATGTTGTTGGCAGTCAGGAACTGTGTGGTCAACCGTGCACATTCGGGTCTGGCGCTGTCCTGTTGAAACACAGACCTTTAGGCAGCCAAAAGTGGAAGGACATGGTGTCGAAGAATTTCATTGACGTATCGTTGCGCATTCAATGTGCACTAATTGACTCCTTCCGTTGTAACTGATCATTCCCCACACCATTGCACCTCCACCACCGTGCGGCGGAGCTTCTTCATCGCAATTTTGGGCAAAACGTTCATTTCGCCTACGGTAGACCCTACTCCGTCTATCATGACGCTGCAACAAAAAGAAAGATTCGTCATTAAACCAGACACGTCTCCATTGATTGTCAGCTTCCCAGGGACGATGCTGGTTGGCCCAAAGAAGTCGATTTTGCCGATGGCGGCGCGTAAGGACAGATCCTCGGTGAGGTCGATGTGCCCAAAGTCCAGCGTCATACAGTCTATTCCGGACAGTTTGATCAGACACATGACGTCCTGCAGCCAATGACTGGGCAGTTGAGAGAGCTGTTGTAAACCTGTCTCTGAGGTGACGAAGCCGAATAAAGCGATCCTCCGCTGCTGTTGTCACTCTGGGTCGTCCACTGCGATGCCGGTCTTCAACTGAGCCAGTGGCTTGGAACCGGTGCCAAAGTCGACTGATGGTACTCTGATGCACGTTTAGATGCCTGGCAACCTGACTGACTTTCGCCTGCATGCAGTTGGCCAATAGCAATGTTCCTTAAATTTATCGATAGAGACGCCGTAAATGTCTGCTTGAAAATGAACTGAATTTTTTTAATGTAGCGTTATCCTTTTATAGGGTTTCAGTTGCGTAGTCAGTGAATAGTGTTCACCTCAAATTGTGTTGCTTTTACGTGCGCGCAACATGAGCCGTGGTCAAAAACTGCGTCATAAACACTTTTGACCACTGCGTTGTAGCGATTACAAAAACGAACGCAATTCAGGTCAACACGTGCATTTGACACTGTAAAGAACATTTGAGGCTGGTTTTTATATACCCTAGCACCAAATTTTACTTACAAACTCATAAAAACGCTCCCTCGGATAGCTATGTGTTTCTTTTTTTGAACAATATATATATATATCCTTTCCTGACTGTCACATACCACATTCTACTCACATTCTTCGTCTTGGATCTTTAACTCCTGACTGACAAAGCAGTTAGTGGCCATCACGACTAGTGGCGCATTTTAGTGCAGCAACAAACTGTCTCCATTTTGCTCGGTCTGTTGCCATCCTTCGTGCCGCGCTTCAACTCTGGTTCATGCTTTGCATCTCAGCCTCCACTGTTTTTCTCCAGGGTATCTTTGGTCTGCTTTACTTTTGCCGTTCTTTGATATTTGGCCAAACATTTCGAAGAATTTTCTTAAACAGATTCTATTCACATTCGCGACTCAAATTCTGTCTACTATCACACATCTCACTCAGAATTTTATTACTTCAGACATATTTTTCAACCACCTCGCGACAGAACCACGTATGACATTCTCACAATATCTATGTAAATGTGATTCTTAATGCCCCTAATCTTCTCTCTTAATCTGCTAACATCAAAGTCTACAGTTTCGTCACATGTAACGAAGTTTCCAAAACTATTATTTGATTAAAAATGAGATGATCAAAATTAGATAAGGATAAGTAAGTATTCATTAATGTTAACATCGTCGTTAACATTTATATTAATACCTAACATGCACATTCATTCAGACGAGAGTCTCTTTTTTCTAAAATACTTCATTGTTGTCATCTCCATTTTAGGTATTTTCACCGGAGTAGCTGTTTTTGGACCTACAATTGCATTTACATTAGGCGGCGTCTTCAGCAGCATGTACATCACGCTCGAAGGTAAATTGGCATGATTCTGGTTCTGGTTTCTAGAATTGTTTGTGCTTATTACTTTGCATCTAATTCTACTTTTTGTCATCTTTAAGTTTGTTTTTCGTTTTTCTATGCGATATGATTCTTTTATTCATTATTAAATTTATTATCTCTCATAATGTCTATTGCCATACTTGCTAAAAAATAATCTGACTTGATTATTGGTGATAAAGAAGTGAAAGAATGAAAATATGGTGGCGAAAAGACTAATGGTGATTATGCTTTGATGATAGTAGCGATGAAGGTGAAGAAGAAATTTTAGAAGATAATATTGGTACCACAAATTATTGTGATAAAAAGACTGTGTTACAAATGGAAGCAATGATACTAAGAGTGGTTCAGATGATACTATTGATTATGATGAAACAAAGAAGAAGAAGAGGAAGTTGAAAAAAGGACACGAGGAGGAGAAGAAGAGGAAAAGAAAAAAGTAGTAAAATATAATGAGTATAATGCCATGATGGTTATTGTCACATGACAATTAGAGCTGAGGTTACGTAGCTGTGCTCTGGATGGAGCGTGTCGTGTATGGCAGTACTTGTTTTATGAGTGAGGTGTCCGTGAATTAGACTGATTGGTTATTGCGAGTAAGAGGTAAAAATGAATGAATTTACCGTCGCATTTAGGTTCTCGTGTGTGTGAGTTGGTCATGTGATGAAAACAGAAAACAATGATTGGGTTGTAGAGTCAGAAGTTTGGGGGTGTGGACTAATGTTTAAGTCACTAAGCGTTTGGCCGTGGAAGGGGCAGGATCTGTTCAGGGAGAGGGCAAAGTTTATCAGTCCATTAGTTCGTTGAAGCTTAGTCACTGTTGATAATCTCAGGTTGGTCTAATGAGTTGACAGCTTGTGAGACTTGCTTTCAGACAAAGGTGTCGTGAGTTTAGTCAGCGGTTAGAAACGTACATGAACTTTAAGGGTACAGTGACTATTTCAGCAAGTTGGCCATATTGTATTCCAGTCTAATTTCTTGTGTGACCGCTTGGCATACACTACAATTAATACGTGTTAAAAACCACATAAAATGAGAAATAACAACGTTAAAAGCAGTTAAGACATTTGTGCACAAAATACAGTATCATGAAAAGTTCACGGCTTCGAGAAAAGCTGTCCCAGAACAACAAAATAGTAAATGCATGTTTATTAAATGGAACGTTTTGGGAGAAGTTGCTAATCTGGGTTTTTTTCCGTTGCTAGAGTGAGAGTCGTGTGAAAAAAAGTCGAAAAGCTGAGGAAAGCGTGTGCAAATGTAGATGTTTGGTATCGTGTGAAAAATAAAGCATCGTGTGAAAATTGGCGGGAAAAAAGAGTGGGCTGTATATAAAGAAGAGACGTGGGCGATTGAGAGGGCTTGTACAGATTTTAGGATTCGTTAGGCGAGAGGATTTTTACAGAACTTCATCTTTGAGATTATCAAGACAAGTTGTTTTTAACTTGACAAGTCTTTTCAAGTTAGACAAGTATTTTTAAGTAGACAAGTTTGTATTTTACTCTATTGGATATATTATTCCTGTGGATTTACATTTTCATTTTTGGATACTCACTACTTTGTGTAAGAAAAAAAATAAGTACTTCACCATTGTGCCAATAACATTGCTGTTCCAAATCACGTTAATAAACTATATTTTATTTTTCTACATTGCTGAGTTTTCTTTGGAATATTACAGTGGATTACTTTGACAAAACCATTATACGAGATTGCTTTTCACTAAACATAAAAAGGGTACGAACGAACTCTGGGAAGGAAGAATAAAATCAAGAATTTCCATCTCAGGCGGACAGGCCTGTAACGACTTGAACCAAGAAACGTACAAGAGTTAGCGCACTTCAAAATATTTACCTGCGCTCAACCATTAACTCCTGGTAGGTTCAACCAAGCTGGACTGGTCTGTGTGGGTAGGGGTCAGACAAAAGCTGGTACCCTGGTCCTCCAGGTTGGGGGTTTTAGCACAGGGCCGACACCCCTGTCTATGTAAAAAATCGCACATGTTACGGAAACGGCAATAAATGAAAAAACTTTGATGCGCGACGGACATCCGGAGTCTCAGGCTCGTATGACTGACAGTGGTGAAAGCCGAAAGGAAGCCACTGGCATGAAAACGGATGCCCAGACCGCAAAACACGAAACCAGAATTGGTTTTTGGAATGTCAGAACCATGAATGAGGCAGGAAAGCTGAGACAGATCACAGCAGAGATGAGGAATTACAAACTACATATCCTGGGAATAAGCGAGAGCAGATGGACAGGGATGGGGAGAATAAAAACAGCTACAGGGGAAACAGTACTTTATTCTGGTAGAGAGGATGGCCAGCACAACGAAGGTGTAGCCATTATCCTGAAGAAAGGAATGGAAAGGTCTTTACTGGAATGGAAACCCATTAACAACAGACTAATAAGAGCAAGACTGAGAGGGAGATTCACCAACACCACAATTATACAATGCTATGCACCAACAAATGACAGCGATGAAGAGATCAAGGACGAGTTCTATCAACAGGTACAAAAGGAAATGGAAACTGTACCCAGGTACGATCTTATTATAGTAATGGGAGACCTAAATGCGAAAGTTGGAACACACAATAATTATAACGAAAGAGTAATGGGGAAATGCGGCAGTAGAACAGTAAATGAGAATGGGGACAAATTAATAAGCTTCTGCAGTATTAACAACCTGGTCATTGGAGGAACACTTTTTCAACACAAAGAAGTGCACAAATTAACATGGGAATCACCAAACGGACGAGACAAAAACCAGATAGACCACAAAGTGATCAATGGCAGATGGAGACATGCACTACAAGACGTGAAAGTAAGAAGAGGCGCAAATGTGGGAAGTGATCATCACCTAGTAGTAGCAAGACTGAAGGTGAAACTCAGAGCTGCTGGACCAGTTGTAGTCAAACAAAAAAGATACAACATCACGAAACTTAAGGACCCCCTCATCAGAAAAGCGTTCGTGGCTGATGTAAAGAGACGATACCTAATTACCAAAAGCCAGGAAAGAACAGAGACCGATGATATCGACCAGAAATTCAACACCATCTCAACAATATACAAAGAAAGCAGCAAGTCATGCTTGGGATTCCAAAAAAGAAAGAGCCAAGACTGGATAACACCAGAAACGCTAAACACCATAGCGAAGAGAAAGGAAATGAAAAGAAAGAAGACAGAAGCTAAGTCTCCCAGGTTAAAGGCAATATATAGTAAACAGTACAGTCAGCTGGACAAGGAAGTAAAACGTCAAACCCGTGCTAACAAAAGGACATTTCTGGATGACCTTGCAAGACAGGTAGAAGAGGCAGCACTGAGAAATGAACAAAGCACAGTCTATAAAATAACTAAAGCTATCAGTGAAAAACGAGGTGCAAACAACATAACGTTAGTAAGAGACAAGCAAGGAAATCTCATCACCACAGCACAGGGGCAGGAAACAAGATGGGCAGAGCACTTCAGAGAAACACTGAATAAGGAACCACCAGAGACTCAGCTGAATGTTCCTGAGGCTGAAAGTGACTTAGATGTAAATACAGACATTCCACGAAAAGAAGAAATCATCACAGCTATCAAAGGGCTAAAAAATGGAAAAGCGCCTGGTCAAGACAATTTAAAGGCTGAGCTATTCAAGACAGACCCTGAACTAGCAGCAGAACTATTAGAACCACTATTTGCACAAGTCTGGGAAACTGAGACAACACCAACAGAGTGGAGTAAAGGAATAATTTTCAAATTGCCCAAGAAGGGTGACCTTGCAGACTGCAACAACTGGAGAGGAATTACCCTCCTCTCAGTTCCCAGCAAAATACTAGGCAGGATAATCATCCACAGAATTTCAAAAGCAGTTGACCATAAACTGAGGAAAGAACAAGCGGGTTTCAGAAAGAACAGAAGATGTGCAGATCATATATTTACCCTCAGGAACATTATAGAACAGTGCTCAGAATGGCAGAGACAGCTGTACATTGACTTTGTTGATTTTGAAAAGGCTTTTGACAGCATACACAGGGACAGCCTATGGAAAATTCTGAGGGCTTATGGAATTCCCAGCCGCATTGTTTCCATCATAAAAAGCCTCTATTCTAACTTTACGTGCAGTGTTGGATCGAGTAATGTAACTTTCGAAGTGAAAACAGGAGTACGACAGGGATGCCCCTTATCAACAACATTATTTTTGACAGTCATAGATTGGGTGATGTGCCAGGCAACGGAGGGCAGTCCAAGAGGAATTAGATGGACAACATTTTCTACACTGGAAGACCTGGAATATGCAGATGACATTGCACTACTCGCGCATTCACATCAACACATTCAAGACAAAACGGATAGACTGAATAAGTATGGCCAGCAGGTTGGCCTGAACATCAATTTGAAGAAGACAGAGGTCATGACACTAAATGTGGGCAATCCTGAGCCAATAACAGTAAGGAACCAGAAGTTAGAACAGACAGACACATTTACTTACCTAGGATGCATAGTAACACCTGACGGCGGAACAAGCAAGGACATTAACAACAGAATGAATAAAGCGAGAACAGCCTTTACTGTTCTCAACAACATATGGAAGTCTTCCCAGTACAACACAAACACCAAATTAAGACTGTATGAGAGCTGTGTACTTTCTGTGCTTCTCTATGGTGCGGAATGTTGGAGAGTAACAGAGAAGGAAATGTCGAAACTGTCCTCCTTCCACACAATATGCCTAGGGAAAATTCTCCGAACCTTTTGGCCAAACACCATCAGCAACCAAGAACTACTTATTCGGAGTAACCAGGAGGACATGCACACCATCATAGCTGGCAGACGCTGGAGTTGGGTTGGTCACGTCCTCAGAAGGGACCCTGATACCATTACAAGAACAGCTATGCTATGGACCCCCCGAGGGAAAGCGAAAGAGAGGCCGACCAAAAACAACTTAGCGGAGAACTGTGGAAGCTGAAATGCAAAAAAATGAACCACAGTTGGGGCACTGTACGAAGGATGGCCGCCGACCGAGCAAAGTGGAATCAATTTGTTGCTGCCCTACAAGACGCCACCAGGCGTGATGGCCACTGACTGCTTTGACGGTTGGTGGTTATGGATCAAAGAAGAAGAGAAGAAGAAGAACCATTAACTGAACTGACCCGATCAGCTGACGGGCACACACACAGTCTTTCATTGATGTTTTAACCAGCCCGGTCACACGATACTAATTGATGCCGTGACCTGCGCACAAATAACTGCACTGTCACACGATACTAATTGGCGCCGTGACCAGCCTTTTCGTTTGTGAAAGCATACTCATTCTGGCGAGCGAACAGCCACCTTTTTTTTTAGTGATAGCATTCAGGCCTAATCACTATTAATCACTATCATAGATCCACAAGCGTTGCAACAGCAGCTTGATCAGCAAACACTACTGCTACAACAGCAACAACAACAACATTTAATAAATAACAGCAACAGCAACAATCAGCTCTACCAAGTCACACACCCCTTCCAGACGACGCAGAGCCAGCTATGATTGCTCTACAGAAGATTACGGAAACTTTAGGTAATGTAGACCATTTCGCCAAGTACCAACAGGTCCGAACTGTCGTAACTCCATTTGCTGGGGATGCTAAGTCTTTCAGGAAGTGGCTAGTGGACATGGACAAATTTGATTCTCTAATAAACGCTGCATGTGATGAGGACCGCAAAAGAATAGCTTACCTGTCTTCAGATTCTTTGGTAACCGATTTTCTCCGTCGTAGATCTAAAACATATCCCAATGAGACCTTTGATTCACCGAGGAAAGAGCTTGTACAACGCTATAGTGATATAACCGATGGACACCATGCTTGGACTTTACTTCGCAAAGTACACCAAGACAGACACGAACAAGTGCAATTCTATGCAGATTGATTACTCAACTTGGCTGAAGATGCTTTTCTAGACGAGAACATCCCTTCCCAAGAGCTTGAAAGACATCTAGTTGGTATTTTTGTTGACGGATTACACGCAGATAACCTTAAACTCCATCTTCTTAGAAAGGATACAAAGACCATTACAGAGACCTTTCAACTAGCGGTGACTGAAGAAAATGTTCGTAAAAGGTTCCTCCAACGAATTGGCAGGGAACCAAAACTAGACCATTCCGACGAATTCCATGAGCCGATGGAAATTGGCCACTCAAGATCACATTGGAGTAGGAACAGCTCCCACAGAGTCCATTCAAATTATAATCATCCCAACCAACAAGCAGGACAGTCCCATTCGCATCAGCAACCCAGAAGACATCAACAGAATGTGCACCAGGTTACTGCCCTTACTTGTTTTATTTGCAAACGCCGAGGACATACGTCTTAAGAATGTACACAGAAACAGAGTTACAATCAATACAGAGCACATCCGCATCAGTATGAGAACCACTCACCACGTTATTATTATGCAAATGGTGATCAACACAGACCTCACCCACAACGAAATCATTCCTTCAATCGAAGCCAGCCCAGATCTTACAACCAAGGTCAGGGAAACGCTTATGTCAGCCGATAAATTGGACCATTCGGTATGACCACAACAGACATAACTTTAACAACAGTTATGAACAAAGGTCCTACACCACCAAAAACAAACCTCGACATCATAGTACCGATTCCAAACCACAGCTAACAGAAATCAATCACATAAATTTATCACCTGATCCCAGTTCATGCTTAATATCCAGCAATAACAAAAATTACAGAGCTCTGATAGATACTGGAGCCACCATTAGCTTGATGAGAGAGCAAATATACATACAGATTAAGAAACATGTCAGATTTGCACCTTCGAAAACCTATATGGCTTCTGTGACAGGCCAAAAGTTACAGTCGATTGGAACTGCTTATGTGACATTTCAGATCGGACATCAAAAACGTATTCATCCTTTTATAATTACAAGAGGCATGTCTCGAAATTTCATATTAGGACGTGATTTCTTGAATAAACATCAGGCAAGAATTTACTTTGATCTACACAGAATAAGGATAAATGGCGATTATATTATGTTGCACGATGATTTTCATATCGCATCATTAGTTAGACTTACATCGCCAGTGACATTACAAGCAAACTCTCTTACTATAGTAAAAGGTCGTATTAAAGAATCCCAATACTTCAGTCCAGGGCACACAATTGAAGAACAACCTTTAACAGACAATGCAATTAACGATGATCCCCACATCGGTATCACAGAAGGAATCGCAAAAGTTACCACTACCCGTGATTTTCCTGTAATGATTTTAAATACCTCAGGGAAGGCGACATCTGTTGCACGCGGTGCAATTATAGCGCAAGTTAAATTTGTGAACACAAATATAACAGACAAGGTTCAACCTTTTCCGACCCCCACCACCAAGAAAGAAACACAGATTGATGATCTGAGTCCCCCCCCCCCAGCTATTCAATTGTACTATAAACCCCCTCCCTCCCCCTCAGTTGATGCCACACTGTGCCGTCAATGAGAGTTCAAATATCCAGTGTGACCTTTCACCGCTCCCGTTCACACCAGCGGAGTTCATGGTCACAGGAAATAGCTATGCTCAGTTACCATTCAGATGTAAATATTAAGATAGGATTCACTTATTGTCCTGAGTGTTGATTAACACTCGAGTTTTGTTTGGCATGACCAAACCTTATATGTGTTGACTTTAAATAAAAAGTTCAATAAGTTTAACATTAAGTATGTATATTTCATATCATAACTCCATATTTTTATAATTAATACGAGCATTTTGTTAAATAAAGATTAAATAAGTGTATTAATACATGAATAATTTACATTGCGTATTGCACATTGCTATCCATATCCCATACTGTTTAATGACATAGTGTATAAACAACATGTATGTGTCCCCCGTTTTACGCAATATAAATCTACCGTGTCCCTCGTTTTACGAAATAATAATTTTTTTCATTTTTTTTCGGCTCACATGTATACCGAGATCTTGTAATACATTTTAAGTTAGCTTACAGGTATACTGAGATCTTGAAAAAAAAAATTTGTTGGCTCACATGTATACTGACATCTTGAAAATTTGTTTTATTTTTATTTTTTTCAATGTTTTTTTGCTCACATGTATACTGAGACCTTGTAAAATTTGTTTTCCTCATTTTGGCTCATAAGTATATGTGTTGCGTGGGTGGTTTACTGGTGTTGGAGGGTCCTTCGTTCGATTATTATAAGTTTAGTTGGTATGCTTGCTTATTTATCATTACACAACTTGTGTCCAAGCAAACCTCGGTTCCGTACGAACTGATCCATTATTACTATAAACTTCCTACAAGAAAGAGTTCATCAGGTCAAAGGACCATCAACAATGCAAGTTGAAGCAATCAAACGTAATCAAAGGAATGTGGGTAAGCCTTCGATTCGAGTCCAATATTTATTACAAGTTGACGCACGAAGACAGTTCACATTTGTATACATTCATATATAGTTCATTAGAAATTACGTGCATAGTATTCATGTCCGTCCGTGTCAAAACAATATGTCAGATGAACATCATGGCTATATACATGCGCTGCTATAGTCAACAGCCAGAAATGAGCGCATGAGTTCTTGACAGCTACAAATTGAATCATAATACGATTCTCCTTCCATTATTTAATTTACTTAATAATCTCCTACTTTAGATTAATCCGAACTGACTCTGAGTTCTACATTGATTCATATATAGGCTATATACTAGGCCTTTCCTTGGAAGAAATACAAGACACGACTTCTCTGCTTGACGGATAGCGTAACAAGGGCAATGTAACCAAGTCACCCAGCGTGACCTTCCCAACGCGAATGCGTCATAATCTTAGCATATATTTCGCGTTCAGTATACCGTAAAATATCGACATATCCTATTAATATTATTGACCCCTAAACGTTGCGCACGGCTAAACCCCAGCAGACGCCGTCATTTAAAATAACACCGTAACAGATTTCCTGTCAGACGGGGGAAAAAAATCTATTAGATAGATTTTTTTTTAACAATATTAATCAAATTATCAAAAATTTAACAAAACCCGACGTATGGCCTACGATGTTCTATCTAGAACAGTGTCGCGGTCATGTCAGTAATATCTTATAATAAAATCAACGTCATATCATACATATAACTTATATTAAATAAAGAAATGTCACTGTCACTAATTAATTAACTAATTAATTTGATGTATGTATTGACTAACTAATGTGAGGTGTTATTAAAATTATTCTAACTAATTAAAATTAAAATAATTAATTATAATATGTACGTATGGTACTAACTAATTAATATCTAATGAGAAATAGTATAAGAGAGCAAAAGAAGTAAAAATTGAGAAGTACGGACAATGAAAACTAAATATTAAAGTATACATTAAAATAGTAATGAGTGTGAAAATGAAGTATAAGGATAGATACCAAATTAAATTAAAGCAATCAGAAAGAAAAGAACAACAACAAAAATTCATACATTTTAACTATTCATGTGAAATATCATAATCTAATATCTATCACCTTAATAATTAAAATATTAATTGGTGTGATTTTTTTTTCATCTTTTCTTAGTATATTTTATTTTTTTATTTCATCACACTTCAACTTTATTTTATTATATATTAATTTAATAGCTAGCAAATTTAACAATATCGGACATGAAGATCCAATCGTTGTTACATCCTAATGACTTGTATGAAAGTTCATTAAGACACAAAGTTCATATTATCGAATTTTGATATGATTATCCAATCGTCGTTAGTTCCGTTATTGAAATTTTGAACGTAAATTGAATAAGTCATCACCGTATCTGTCCAGTTTATATCAGAGATTGTTACTTTTTACTATTTTGCAATCGAAATGAGTGATACGCAAAGTCCAAGTGAAGTCCAAATTTTCAACCGATCCGTAAAACTTGATATTTTGATCATAATAGTTTATTTCGAAATGTCCTCATTTAAGTAGGAAGTCCAACTGAAGTGTTGTATATTCTGACGTGGCATTAATACCGTTCATTGCAAATGTAATGCTTGATTAGTCAGAAAATTTTCTTGAAATTGTAATATTCATTCAGAATCCGTAGGATGTCTGGACAACGTGTCGGCCATAACGTTCTCAGTTCCTGGTATCGACTGTATTTCGAAATCATATGGTTGCAACGCAATAGCAAATCGTGCAAGTTTTGGACTTTTATGGTTTGAACGACGTAATGCTGCCACAGATTTCTGATCAGTCTGGATCAGAAATGGTGATCCCAGCAAAAATTTTTCGAGTTTGTTAATTGCCCAGATCACGGCGAGCAATTCTCTGTCTACAGTCGAATATTTAGTCTCCGGAGGTTTCAGCTTGCGTGAGATGTATAACACAGGATGAAGGATATCATCATGATATTGGAGTAGACAGGCCCCGAGTCCGTAATTACTCGCATCTGTACGTAGAACAAACTTTTTAGAAGCATCTGGTAATTTTAATACTGGTGGGCATGAAAAAATTCTTAATATACTGCGAAAAGTTCTGTCACATTCGTCTGTCCAATTTATCCTTAATGGCATGTTCTTCTTTAATAACGATGACAAGACAGCCGTGATGGATGACAAATAAATCTATGCTGTATGGGGCTGAGCATAGTTGACACATTTAAACAACTTACTGTCTCTTGTAGGCATGGTAAAAAAAACAAATAAGACAGAAAACATGAGTACAAATTTAAAGATGTTAAGAATCAAAAAAATGTTTTTTTCGAGAAGAAAAAAAATCAATAAATCAATCTATATTAGGATAGATGATTAAGAAAGACAAGAAATGATGACTGACAATGCTGAGTCATCAGGAAATAAGACAAAAGGGTGAGCGTACACCATTATCTGCGTGGCGCAGAATCAGGTACTAATTGTAAGTTCAGATAACGGTGATGAAAATAAACACCATTATCAAGCTCGATAACCTTTCGAGCATCTTTGTTGTTACGAAATGTAACCACAGCTTCACCATACCTGTTGTTGGTAGGTGGCAACAGACGTACAAACCTAACGTCTGCCGTGTAATTAAAGAAATTACTAAGTGCCTGCCATGTAACGTCATGTGGCAGATTGCGCACTAACACGGTGCGAGAATATGCACCTTTACCAATGTAAGTAATGTCATTGTCACGAAACTGTGAACAATGATGATATGTATCTCTAGTCATATCACTAGAATTACATCTCTCCTTAACCATAAGAGTTGTATTTTTATTGGATGATGTATCATCCTGACTAAAGTTAGGATGATACCTATCAGTACCCAAGGTAGTAGGTTTCATGCATGTCGTACATGAATGCTTGTTAGGCAGAAGTAATACCTTATTTTTATTATGTAGGTTCATATTAACCCTAACGTTATTATTTTCATTAGGAAAATCCTTTCCCTTTTTCTCAACTTCAAAAGGTTTCTTAGGATCAGTTTCAATATGATCCTTCCGCCAAGATTTATTCCCAGAATTGGCAGTATTCTGTTGTCGAGGGAAGGTGTACTTGCCTCGAAATGATTTCCTACTCTTCGCTGGGTGTGTTGATACCTTAGTATCACCCATAATATTGACGGCATGTCGTGTAATAGGTTTATCATCCCTTCTATTGAACACTATTTTCTTACTCAATACGACATCCAGTAACCCATCAACTCTTTTTCTCAATCTAACAGATTCCGAATTCAGTAATGTAATCTGTTGCCTCTGTCTTTTATTCCTTTTATCCAAGTTAGTGTTTATATTCTTCTCCTTATCCATTAAAGAATCGAGTGTGATCAATGCTGTTGACAATTCATAGATTTGTTGTTGTGTTTTCCTATCCAGTTCAGCATATCTCTGTTTCTCATTCAGGAGTAACTCTTCTAATGCAGTCACCCTGTTATCAATGAAACAATTATCACTCGAGGTGGATTCAGTAACACTACTATCAGATTCATTAATCTCTTCACGCAATAATGCCAAGTCATGCGTGACAGATTTCCCGTTACCTGTCTGGTCATTCAGTATCAGTTTCACTGAAGTTACATCGTCATCACACTTTTGTTCCTGTCTAAGACAAAAGTCATAAATTTTATCATTATATGAATGACAAACATCCAAAATATTATTGTCATCAAGTGATACACTCCTATTTTCCCTTTTTTCACTCTCTAATTTCAACGTAACGTACTTCGAAAGCAAAGAGTCATAATCTGACCTTAGTTTTTCACATCTTGCTTTCACTTCATTAATTAATTTATTACATGTTTCATTATCTCTATGAGAATCAATCAGAAATTTATCAAAGGCAATTAATTCTTCA
This sequence comes from Oreohelix idahoensis, assembly GCA_024509875.1. Lineage (NCBI taxonomy): Eukaryota > Metazoa > Mollusca > Gastropoda > Stylommatophora > Oreohelicidae > Oreohelix > Oreohelix idahoensis. The sequence goes on from JAMPIV010000347.1 coordinate 2,111,223, forward strand.
TCAGCAACACTCTTTGATTGATCAAATAATTTTCTTAATGAACTAACTTCAGACCTTAGTTCACTATTTTCCTCATTGAGTTTATCTAGTTTCATTTTATTATCAGTTAATTCTATCTGATATCTTTTCACTTCTGTCATATCACCCTGTGTGTGAGTTTCCCGCCTTAAGGCTGCGGCATTGTCTTGCAAAATTTTCAATTTAAGTTTCTCAACCTCAGACTCCAATGTTTTATTGTTTTCCATCGTGGATTCTAACGAGGTCCTAGAATTTGCAAGCTCCACTTCCAGTATCCTCAATCTCGAATTATCAGTTTCGGTCTGACATTTTAATAAACTCGCCTCTTTTCGCAAGTCATTTATAGTCCTTTCTTGACTGGCAATAATCTCCAATTCTTTCTTCTGACTAAGAGAAACTTCATCCAATTTCTTATTATCCTCCATTAACACGGTTACTCTATTTTTCAATACAGCATTATCAAAATCCATTGCTGTCAACTTCTTCTCATATTCCCCTTTTTGCTGTCTCAGCTCATTAGTAAGGGTAATCTCCCTACCCTTATGTTTCGTTATGGTTTTCTTTAATTCATCCAACTCCATGCTACTACCGTCCTGAGTAGTCATTTTACTTTCCTCATAAAAAATAGTGGATAATAATTTATAAAGTCTCACTGCTTTCTCTCGTGAAGGGCTATATCCACACCTATGCCAAGCAAACTCCTTAAGATCCTCGCTCATTTGAATTAAAAAATGTTCTATGGCATATTCCTCACAACTACATCCACCCAAACGTAATCTATCTCCCTCTTGGAGAAAATGATTAAAAATATCCATATATTCTAGTACTATTAGTTGTAAGTAATCAGTGATCTATAATAATCAACAATAGAATCTATGTACTTATTTGTAACAGCTCAAGTATGAATACTCAGTATACCTAACTGTAATATCCTCTTAATAATAGTTGTAAGTTCAACAACTATTCAATATTTTATAATAAAATTATATGTAATCAATAATCTATATCATAAATAGTTATGATATTTATTTATATCAGATGCTGTGTTTATATCCTGCACCTAATATAATTGTTAAATAATTATGGGCATTATTCCTCCATAAACTATTTTATTTAATTAAAGAAATGTGAGAAGTCAACAATATAGTACTATGAAAATGTACCAATTACTATGTTATATATATAGTTTTTTAATTCAACACCTATCCATGGTGTGAATACCAAAAAATAATTCAATAAATTGTTTTAATATAAAATTTTACTTGCACTTAGAAAGTTTTGATTTTATGCCTTACTCATCGTGTATAAAGTGCTTTGCTAGTTTCTAGAACTACCACTGCAAATTGTTGCAATGTTCTTGATTCATCATCAAAGTTCCCAAAAATTAATTAAATTAATTAAATATATTATTGAAATCAATTCATAGAAATATTATTATTACATAACATTAATGAAGACAATACAAATGATTAACCAAGGCTTTACAGTACAGTAGCACAATACAAAAGTGACATTTTCACAAAAATAGGTGATATTATAAAACCAAGTCTACTAACCGGAAATATAGAAGGGTGAAGGTTAACTGAAGTAAAAGAACATATTTGGCACTACGAATAATGACGTCACAGGACTCATTTGACGTTAATACAATACATTTAAATAAAATTAAAGATAGCCAGATTAGAATAAACAGGATAGATTACGAACATATGACTGTAACTGAATAAAAATCAAACTGAATATGGTAAAATACAACGGTTATTTCACAGAACTAGACACCTAACATACAAGGTGAATTAATGCACGTCCGAACGAAACAACCACCGGTAATGTCTTCGACGCGTTCTTCGCGAAATGCGATTAATTCACGACCCTAAGAACAATTAAAATCAGTTCGTGGCATCCAAGGAGCCATAGAATTGATTTCAATCCGCCGCCCATCCATACCCACTACATGTAAAAAGACAGAAACAATATTTAACATGGCTAAAAAAAAAAAGAACATGGCGTTGTCGGACAAATAGGATTAACTTATTGTAACCTTCAAATAAGTTACTTATCTTTTTGCCTCGATAGATTCATACAATGCTTGCTTCGCCAACGGACAGTAGGACCTATATTTCATGCTCATGTTGATTGAATCTATTTTCCAATGTTCGATTAAGCGTTTATAAATAATTTTCTTCAAAGACGTTGAAAGGCGGCTGCCATCGCTACAGCTGATTCATCCTGTTGTCAAGGGGGTGTGACGTCATCGGTGTAGATACAAAAAGTGTTCATTTCGCTCGAAGGAAAATTATTTCTTTCAACTCGATAATCTTTGAGTATTTTTTTACAATTAAATTCCAGTTCCACATCACATTGGCCACCACTGTTGCCTGGGTGGTTTACTGGTGTTGGAGGGTCCTTCGTTCGATTATTATAAGTTTAGTTGGTATGCTTGCTTATTTATCATTACACAACTTGTGTCCAAGCAAACCTCGGTTCCGTACGAACTGATCCATTATTACTATAAATTTCCTACAAGAAAGAGTTCATCAGGTCAAAGGACCATCAACAATGCAACTTGAAGCAATCAAACGTAATCAAAGGAATGTGGGTAAGCCTTCGATTCGAGTCCAATATTTATTACAAGTTGACGCACGAAGACAGTTCACATTTGTATACATTCATATATAGTTCATTAGAAATTACGTGCATAGTATTCATGTCCGTCCGTGTCAAAACAATATGTCAGATGAACATCATGGCTATATACATGCGCTGCTATAGTCAACAGCCAGAAATGAGCGCATGAGTTCTTGACAGCTACAAATTGAATCATAATACGATTCTCCTTCCATTATTTAATTTACTTAATAATCTCCTACTTTAGATTAATCCGAACTGACCCTGAGTTCTACATTGATTCATATATAGGCTATATACTAGGCCTTTCCTTGGAAGAAATACAAGACACGACTTCTCTGCTTGACGGATAGCGTAACAAGGGCAATGTAACCAAGTCACCCAGCGTGACCTTCCCAACGCGAATGCGTCATAATCTTAGCATATATTTCGCGTTCAGTATACCGTAAAATATCGACATATCCTATTAATATTATTGACCCCTAAACGTTGCGCACGGCTAAACCCCAGCAGACGCCGTCATTTAAAATAACACCGTAACAATATGCCCCCAGTCAATGACTTATACCAGTAACATAAATTTCTCTCAACCATTGTCCATTGCCAATTGACTAATAAATATATGCCCCCATTTCATATTTTGCCCCAGTATGTATTTTAGGGACTTGATTTTTTAGTTGATAGGACGAAAATGTCTTTACATGGGATACATTTTTGTGGCCCCCTCGACTTGTGTGACCGCTTGGCATACACTACAATTAATACGTGTTAAAAACCACATAAAATGAGAAATAACAACGTTAAAAGCAGTTAAGACATGTGTGCACAAAATACAGTATCATGAAAAGTTCACGGCTTCGAGAAAAGCTGTTCCAGAACAACAAAATAGTAAATGCATGTTTATTGAATGGAAAGTTTTGGGAGAAGTTGCTAATCTGGGTTTTTTTCCGTTGCTAGAGTGAAAGTCGTGTGAAAAAAAGTCGAAAAGCTGAGGAAAGCGTGTGCAAATGTAGATGTTTGGTATCTTGTGAAAAATAAAGCATCGTGTGAAAATTGGCGGGAAAAAAGAGTGGGCTGTATATAAAGAAGAGACGTGGGCGATTGAGAGGGCTTGTACAGATTTTAGGATTCGTTAGGCGAGAGGATTTTTACAGAACTTCGTCTTTTAGATTATCAAGACAAGTTGTTTTTAACTTGACAAGTCTTTTCAAGGTTGACAAGTATTTTTAAGTAGACAAGTTTGTATTTTACTCTATTGGATATATTATTCCTGTGGATTTACATTTTCATTTTTGGATACTCACTACTTTGTGTAAGAAAGAAATAAGTACTTCACCATTGTGCCAATAACATTGCTGTTCCAAATCACGTTAATAAACTACATTTTATTTTTCTACATTGCTGAGTTTTCTTTGGAATATTACAGTGGATTACTTTGACAAACCATTATACGAGATTGCTTTTCACTAAACATAAAAAGGGTACGAACGAACTCTGGGAAGGAAGAATAAAATAAGGTCAAGAATTTCCATCTCAGGCGGACAGGCCTGTAACGACTTGAGCCAAGAAACGTACAAGAGTTAGCGCACTTCAAAATATTTACCTGCGCTCAACCATAAACTGAACTGACCCGATCAGCTGACGGACACACACACATTCTTTCATTGATGTTGTAACCAGCCCGGTCACAAAATACTAATTGATGCCATGACCTGCGCACAAATAACTGCACTGCCACACTTGCATGTATGGCAGAGTTCTATACTGTATACGTTTTCCTTGATATGTATTTTTCAAGTGTTACAACTCATTATTTACAGTTTTGTGCACTTTTGTGATATCTTGGTTTTATTTAAAATGTATAGATTCAAAACGGAGTAGGGATTATTCATCCAAAGTCCCAAAGTTAGTAGAGTACATAGACTGTGTTCACGTCGCTTGTTGTGAGGCAATATTTAGTATTACACCTCTGAATGTGTCAGATGATGGTCTTCAGTGTAACAATAATGATAAGAGAAGCAATAAAAACAGCAGATGGAAAATAGGTTATGTAGAAATGTATGGCGTTTTAAAAAATGGAGAACAGAAATTTAAACATAAATGAAAACAAGACATCACGAAAAGTTCATTGAAAGAATATTTTATTCATATGCATTTACATGCAAGACTTCCTTTCTCTAAATAACTTTGATTTTTATTCTAATGTTAATTTCAGGGGAATACCTGTTTTCGAATGGTAATTTCACTCGTATTAGGCATGATGAATAGTTATATTCTGTGTAAATAACACCACAAACGGAAAAATGTAACCTCTATGTTAATCATTATTTTCAGAAACAAGCATGTCAACTCGTGACCCGCGGTGGTTGGGTGCTTGGTGGCTGGGTTTTCTGATATTTGGAGGATGTAGTTTTGTCGTGTGTATCCCGCTTATATTCTTTCCAAAGCGCATGCACAAACAAAAACAACTGGAAGACCTTAAGCAAAAGAAGAAGAGAGAACAGAAAGGACAAAAGAGATTGTTCCGCGATTTTAAAGGTAACAGTAGCATGTGACTTCATTTGTTGAGAGCTGGCAGGTTTTCTGGCTTGTTTATCTGTGAAAGTGTAGAGATAATGAGAAACAGCTATGAGAATTAATATATATAAATATTAGCAGATTAAGTCAAGAACAGTAACATAACGAAGTTTATTTGCAGTAAACAGCTGTATTGAGAAGGTTTAACTTTGTCACCTTGAGTTTATTCATAAATAAACGGAATTTTCGCTACAAAAGTACGAATACGATGTAGGCAAGCTAAACTGGTATTAGATGGGACAAAGAGAATAACTGAGTTGCTGTATTTATTTCAATAAGCAGAATATTACCTGGAGTATAGATTTCAAGACAGTTTTGTCTTTGAATATCCTCGCAGGCCGTGATAGGGAGAGCTCTCTCCTGAAACAAGAAAGTAGTTCGTCTCTTGCAAGAAAACTGCATGACGTTCTGTTAAAATTGACATTACCCAATGTGCTGAAGTTCAGCAAGTTAATTTGAAATATTGTATTTTCAAGCTGTAGTGTGTTCTGCTGGGATGACAAGGCGACATGTTTTCATCACTCTTTTTTTAAATTTGAGATTTGCTGTTCCAAAGACTATTGATAACCAATAAGTTATCAGCAGTTCCAAGAACAGGAATTTGGAGACACATATTAAATTGTCAAGGAAAGAAATTATGATACGAAATCTTGTCTATCACTGATTCTATCATGGCGTGAATCAACATGATGTTTTGGTAGATGTTTTCCCATTATTTAGGCACCTCTAAATACACTTTAATTACAGACGTATTGAAGATAAAAGACATCAGATTTTGAATCTGGCCAGAGATGTATAAACCGAGTTGGTTTAGCAAAGGAGATCATCTGACACCGTGAGTTTCATTGTAATCAATCAATCAAAACCTTTCAAATCCCCACGGAGCATAGGTCTTCAACCGAGGTATGCAATATCCTCTTGTTCGTGCCATCCAACCAAGGTCTTTCCTTGTCTTACTATTTTCATCTTTGTCTCAAGTTCTCTTCTGTCTCCTTCATCGTTTCTTACTATGGGGGTTCCAGAAACATGACTGCCTTGTAATGCTATAAACATGTTTCCTTAACATGTGCCAGATCTGTGGCCAACATCTTCGTCTCATCTCTTGTTCAACTTTGTTCCTTGCTTTCAACACGTGCTATATTTTATTTTCAGCTACTGTTAACCTTTTTTTAACGCAGCAAATACAGTATTTATTGTTGTATGTAAATTGTAGACGTTTCATCTCGATCAGATTTCTGGCGATCCATGCTCAGGCTTGCCGTAAACCCTGTGTATGTGTGTTTGATGCTTGGTAATGCAGTCGGCTTCATGTCAGTCAGTGGACTGACGTCATTTTGGCCAAAATATTTGGAAGCTCAATTCACCATAACGACATCAAAAGCTAATATTATGATCGGTAAGTGCTGTTTGTAGTTGTATTAAATTTTAAGAATTGTTTCTAATTAGAGTTAGGTAATCTATATAATTTTATCGAGGAAAAAACCCTGATCATGCTCATTTACGATATAGCTTTCTGATCCTTACAGCAAAGTGCACCACAATGAAACTATTACTAGGAACGGGTAAAGTATGTGCATCATTGTGGCTAATCCGATGACAAACAGGTGGCCTCTGATATTTGATGAGTCAGGAAAAGTTATTTGTTCACTGCGAGAAGCTGCTACGCATGCAAAATCATTATCTGGATGTCAAACTGCGTAGCTAAACTCAAAAACAGGTTGAAGGACTTTTACACAAAATTTACTCACCTCGGTATCCCCCTGCTATATAGGAATCATCTCTGGTATTTTCCTTTATTGATTCCATGTTCTGTGTCATACTTTGTAGCTTACTTTTCATTAAATTCTTCAATTCAGCAGACTGTATGCGCTTTTCGTCAGTTTCCAAAAAAATACATCCTTTCTCTGGTAGACATGTACTATGCGGAGGATGCGATTGCTCTACCCTCAGCAGACTCATTACATGTAGGAGAGGCTTTGCTCTCAATATATTCAAGATTAGGATACCCTTATCAGATATTAACTGACAATGGTTCACAGTTCAGAGGGAAACTGATGGAGGAAGTTTTTAGGATTTTTCAAAATATTCTCGTCTGCACATTTTATCATCCACAATCGGTTGGACAAGTGGAAAGATATAACGGGACTCTACTTACAATTTTACGTAAGCTCGCACAGGAGGAACCAGAATCCTGTGATTCGTTCTTACCTGCAGCTTTATTTGCGTATAAGGAGGTACCCTACCACTCTACTGGAATACCTCCAGCAACGTTATTATTTTGATGACCCATCAAAGGACCCCATGGTTAATAAAAATTAGCCAGTCAAAATTATTTTTACACATGAAACTATGTTTGAAAAACTTGAATTCTGTTTGCTTCAGGGAAATGAATACGTACCGAAAATTAAAATCCATGCATTACAAGCAATATAGCATCACAAATATACCAATTTGTATATTTTACATATATAATTAGGTAAAAATACACTTACCTGACATACTTTACAAATTTATATAAAATCATCCACAAATGTTTTAGTGAAAATAAACATACAGAAATGTGGGCAAATGAATATACTTTCCAGTGCAATAGGTATCTAAAATTTGATATTTTCAATGAAATTCTTCATTTTTGGGGGTTAAACCTCCCCTTAACACAGAAGCCCCTGGAGTAAGAAAGGAAGATCACCAGACCTCCCACAATAAAATAATTTGACATAGGAGACGATTGAAAATAAATGCAACCCCAAGGAGTGGACACGTATACACAGATGTACCCGCAGAGGGGCAGTAAAAAATATAGGACGAGGTGTCTTGATAACGTTAACAATAAGAAGATCATCCTTAAGGTTTTCCCAACCGGGAAGATTTCCTTTCAACTTCAGGGTGAAGTTCATGGCATTACTCCAGACACTACGAATCCTCACCAAATCCGAACAGCAACTACCTTCACTTGTGACCGCATGGCCTTCCACGTTAAGCATTTATACGTGCTATAATATGCTACATATAAGAATGACAGACCTTAAAAGCAGATAAGACGTTTTTACACAAAACGCAGTATCATTCAAAATTCGGTTGGCAGTCACTGCTGTGAGAAAGCAAACGTAGGTCAGTCCCAGATAAAAATAATGAATGGGTTTTATGCGCAGAAAGTGGGAAATGAAAGTTTGTGTGATCTGGTTTTTTTAATCCAATTGTTAAGTTGCAAAAGATCACCAGTGTGAAAAAAGTCGAAATAACAGAAAGTCGTGTGCAAAATGTCGAAAACAGAGAGACGTGTGCAGAAATTGTAACGTGTGAAAAAAAATGGGCCGTGTGGAAAAAGGAGGGAAAAAAGACAGGAGCAGTATAAAAAGGAGAGATGTGGGCGATAAGTTCAGAAATGATTTAGTTGGATATAATAGTTCAGATGATAGGTTTGAGAGATTAGTTTGATTAGGTGATCATTAATTACCCAGGCAAGTTATTAAGCTGACCAGTTTTATATTATTCTGTTGGATATATTTTTCTTTGTGGATACATATTTTCACTTTGGATACTCACTATGTTGTTTGTAAGCAAGTAACGAACATGTCATTTTTGAAAATACCAGTGTCTATCGAATGACGACCAATAAACATCTAATGAATTGCTCTTTGTGGAAATTTACAGTAATTCCTTTTGGATATACGTTGTTATGCTGAAACTGTTTTGCTTATCACCAAACTTAAAGGAAGAACAAACCTTGGAAGAAGACGAAAAATGAGTAAAGGTCAAGTACTACCATCTCTGGAGGAAGGCCAGTTAGCACTTGAACCACAACAACATAAAAAAGATTAACTCTGACCAAATAAAATCAATATAACTACTAGTGCCGTATAACCTACACGGCCACATATTATAACTAATTGATGCCGTGACCTGCGCACAAGTAACTGACGCTGGCACACACTGACTGCAGATCACCCATGGAATCAGCACAGAACACCAGAAATAAAAACACGCTGGATATGTGATAGTAACCCAGGTTCTACGCTTGTGAATTTGTTCGTTATGCACTGGCCCTGTTGTGTGTACGTTCTTGATTAAACCAATGATGATAGTGCCCTGTCTTTGTTCTTATGTACGCTTGTCTGTTACGTTAACTATTTGACTTGTCTTGCTAATGTGACTGCTGAGTGACACCCAATGACCAGACAACTATGATGACTGCAATGACTGATCGACTCGTGGCTGACAACAATATTCCTTTATTGTTGGCAATAAACATATTCACAATTGGCCATCTCCGTGCCTGATTATAAAGGTAATAGAACTGTGTCCGCATCAGGTAAATGTTCAAGTAGTTATATTGATTGTTATTTAGTCAAAGTTAATCTTTTATATGTTGTTGTGGCTCAAGTGCTAACTGGCCTTCCGCCAGAGATGGTAATACTTGACCTTTACTCATTTTTTAAACCCAGGAAGGCTCTTCCCTTTGAGTTTGGTAATAAGCAAAGCAGTTTCAGCATAACGACGTATATCCACAAGAAATTATTGTAAATTTCCACAAACAGCAATTCAGTAGAAAATTATATTAGAGTTTATTGATGTCATTAGACAAACACTGTAAATTTCACAAAATGATGGTTGTTTATCCACAATGAAAAAAAATATGTAATCCAACTGAATAATATACACACTCGTCTACTCAAAAACTTGTCTTGGTATCCTCATAGACGAAGTTCACCTAAAGCTATCTATTTAAAAAATCCTCTAGTGTAAAATCAGTCTAAAATATAGAGGAGCAGATGTGGCATCAGATCACCATCTTCTGATAGCCAAAGTAAAAATGAAACTCAAGAGATATGCAACAATGCAAAATTATAGACAACAGTTTAACGTAGCACAGCTAAGAAATCAAGAAACAAGAGACAAATTTGCGGTCACAGTATCCAACAAATTCCAAATGCTCCAACAGCTGGAAGATGTAGAGAATACAGAAGACTATTGGCAGCAGGTCAAAACGGCATGGAATGAGACATGTGAAGAAATACTGGGGAAAAAGGAATGATAACAAAAAGCATGGATAACAACAGAAACCATCAATAAGATAAAAGACAGAAAAAACAAGAAAGCAGATTTAAACACAAGCAAAACCAGAAGTTCCAAAGCCAAGGCTCAATAAGTGTACACAGAAGCAAACAAAGAAGTAAACAGAAGTATCAAAAGAGACAAGAGGAAGTATATTGAGGAGTTGGCAAGAGAGGCAGAAGATGCTGCAGCCAAAGGAAATATGAGAGAACTGTATAACAGCACAAAGAAGCTAACAGGGAAATACAAGCAAACAAGTTGCCTCATAAAAGACAAGAATGGAAAACTGCTCAGCAATATACAAGAGCAAATGAGGTGGACAATATTTTGAGGACCTTCTCAATAGACCAGCTCCACAAAACCCCCCGGACATCCAGCCAGCAGAAGAAGAGCTACAAATTAACAGTGAAAGACCAACGAAGGAAGAAATAAAGAAAGCCATAAAGCTTCTAAGAGATGGAAAAGCGGCTGGACCTGATGGCATTCTAGCAGAGGTCATCAAAGCAGATATCAACACGGCTACAAAGCTGTTATATAAATTACTTGGTAAAGTCTGGGAAAAGGAAGAGATACCAGCAGAATGGAAGGAAGGATATCTGGTTAAGTTGCCTAAGAAGGGAAATTTACAAGAGTGCACAAATTATAGAGGAATAATGTTACTATCAGTGCCAGGAAAAGTATTAAACAGGATTATCCTTGAGAGATTAAAAGAGTCCATAGACAAGAAACTGAGAGATGAACAAGCAGGTTTTAGAAAAAACAGATCATGTACAGACCAGATAGCCACTTTGAGAATAATAGTTGAACAAAGTCTGGAATGGAATTCACCACTATACATCGGATTTGTGGACTACGAAAAGGCATTTGACAGTGTAGACAGAGAATCACTTTGGAAATTGATGAGGCATTATGGAATTCCCCTGAAGATCATTAATTTAATAAAGAAAACATATGAAGACATGACATGCAGAGTTCTTCAGGAAGGACAGCTTAGAGAACCGTTTGGGATAAGAACAGGAGTGCGACAGGGATGCCTCTTGTCTCCACTTCTTTTCTTACTAGCAGTAGACGGGGTTATGAGAACATCGACAACTCACAACAGAAATAGATTCCAGTGGACTCTGACTAAGCAGTTGGATGATCTGGATTTTTATGATGACTAGGCTCTTCTGTCCCACAACTGTAATCAGATGCAGGACAAATTAAAAACATTCGATGAGAGGTCACAGCAATTGGGTCTGAAAATACACAGGGAAGAGACAAATATAATGAGAATAAATGCAGGTAACGATAACAGGGTTGAACTTGAAGAAACACCAATACAAGATGTAGAATCGTACACATATCTTGGTAGCAATATAGACAAAGTTGGAGGGACAGACAGTGATATCAAAACTAAAAATACAAAAAGCAAGAGGAGCTTTCATTGCATTGGGAAATATATGGAGATCAAGAGAAATCGGATCCAACACGAAAATAAGAATCTTCAACTCAAATGTGAAGTCAGTCCTATTGTATGGCTCGGAGATATGGAGAACAACAAAGACAACAACAAAAAAGCTACAGACTTTCATAAATGGGTGCTTGCGTAGAATAGAGGGATTAAAATGGTATGACAATGTTACTAACGTGGAACTGATGACAAGAACTAGACAAATGCCAGTGGAACAAGAGATGAGAAGAAGACGATGGCGATGGATAGGATCGACTTTTTTCCACATGTGTGATTTTTTCCAACTTAACAATTGGATTAAGAAAAAAAAAACCCAGATCACACATACATTCATTTCCCACTTTCCGCGCATAAAATTCATTATTATCTGGGACTGACCTACGTTTGCCCTGTCAGAGCAGTAACTGCCAACTGAACTTTGAATGATACTGCGTTTTGTGTAAAAACGTCTTATTTGTTTTTAAGGTCTGGCATTCTTACATGTATCATATTATAGCACGTATATATGCTTAGCGTGGAAGTAGGAGGGATAATGCTAGCGTGAAAGGCCAAGGGGTCACATACGACCCTGGCCACACAAATGTATCCCAGTGGGAGACATTTGCGTACTATCAACTAAGTACCTCATGCTAGTGACTGTTATAAACGACTAACCTATTTGTAGAGGCTCTCAGAAAAAAAAATTTAAAAAAAAATGTTCGTAAAACGAGGGATCTCAATATATTTATAATGCGTAAAACGGGGGATTCATAAAATTTGTTAATACACTTCGCCATTGAACAGTATTGATGTACACTATTTCTTAAACAATATCAATATGAACAACGCTGGGAATTAGTCATCACCATAATGATAACATACTTAATGCTAACAAAAAAATAATTGCATACGATTTTCATCGGTTGTGCAAACAACACAAATAAAAAAAAACCAAAAACATACTTTGGCAATTTTCAACAGAAGTGACTAATACTGTATTCATTAAGTATTTAACAATCTTAAATGTAGTAGCTGCAACGAACATCAGCCTAACAGCATAGAACTAATGGTCAAACATCAGACCGTGGGACGCCAAAAATGGTATACACACACACACACACACACACACACATATATATATATATATATATATATATATATATATATATATATATATATATATATATATATATATATATAATGACATGGGAAAATTAAAAAAATATGAACTGGAGCTGTACGCTCTCGTAACTGTCAATATAGAACGTGGTAAACATAATACAATCATGTAATACAGGCGACCCCATCCTGCCACTGCGGTCAGTGATTTACCAGGATGTATATGGGTCTTAAACACCAAAAATCTGGACAAGTTGTGGTGAACTGTCTATGTGTTTGTCGTACAATATAAATATAGTAGTATTAATCTGGTTACACGGAGTTACAAAGTATTTTTTTTTAAAGTCTCTAATCTCCAACTTATGTAATGGTCGTTACTATGAGGGAGGACAACAATACCGATATAGATAACTATCGGGTGGTGGAGTATGAACTATCTCAGTAACCATGAACCAAGTACCAAACTGTTTATGGGTTCGTCATCAAATATAAAATCTGCATACAAATGCAGGTTCATTATAATGATGGACAACAATTTGTCAAGAGAATATACTGCAGCGTTCCGCTTACAACGTGACAATGGTCAGAAAAATACAGGTATATCAATATGTGATGTTTATTTCTCAATTCAGGGTTTATCAACATGTGAACATATCCGTTTCTATGTTAGCGATTTCTCATGGAATTGTCATGGTTTGCATGTAACAATGTAATATTTCGCCAATCCGCGAACTGTGTTGATTAGCATATAAGTTGTACACAACTTGCAAAATATGTCACCAAGTCTAATTTTAGGTGAAAATATATATGTCTCAGTTATTTAGTGGTGTGGGGTGCATATTGAGATAAATGACGGAGTAGGGTTTATCACCGTGGGAGGGGAACGAATGTCAGTCATGGGAATGTACTCGGGGGTCTTAGGGGCGTTAGCTGTGCCAGTGGGGGTAACAATGTCCTCATTATCTTTTACCGATATCCGCTGTGGACATCTCATCTTCTTGTACACATGGTATTTGTACACTAAACAGCTTAAAATTTAAAACACCAATTATGCTAGGCAAAATCAATAGTCCTGACACTCTAGTGTGTCGGGTCATGGCCTCTGGTGTGAAGACAGTGTTTAATTCTGAAATAAGGGTAGACATATATTAGATATGAAATAAGCCTGTAATGGGGTGGGTGAGGAAGACAGTAAACATAGTCTTGGATTCAGGAATGCGAGAAAGGGGTTTCCCAGACTACGAAGAAGTATTTATAGAATTTGATAGACACGTTAACATAGGTAAATTCCTGTTGAATAGTGGTGAATGCTCGAAACGGGGCGTCGATTTAGAAACGATCCGTCTGTGATGGAGCATGTCGGAGTAGGTGACAGGAGAATAACAGGCGTTTGAATGTGTAGGGAAGAATAAATGTGACGTCTGATTCATCATATATCTGCGAGAAAGGGTCGTTGGCTTGAATAATGTGAGTGGCCATATACGATCATTGAGGTTGTAAACAGCATTATGAAGAAAAATCACCAAAATACATTTTCGATACGATTGAACATCATATAACGGTCTTTCCAAAACACAAAAGGAAAGCTGTGAGTTAACACATTAAAAAAAACTCTCATGTGTCACAAGGGAAAAATATGTGTGTGCGTATAGTGTGTTTGCTTTTGTCACAAAATTCATCAGGAAGGGGAAAAAAATAAAAACTGTTGTAAAGCATAAGTCCTATTATAAAGATTTTCAAAGGCAAAAGTGGTGTAATTTGTACAGTGTGTGACTACATCTCTAAGATCAGTGAGTACTCTTCTAATCATAAAGATTTCGTACCTAACACTTGTAAAAAAAAATTTTGTATAACTAGACAACTTAGATAATTTAAAGTTCTGTTTAACCTGGATAACATAGTGTTGTAGAATGTTTGCGAAAGTTCTTCAATTTCTTGACGTAGCGGTGTGAAAGATGTAGTCCTAATGACAGTCCATGTTGACGAAGAATCTTAAATAATTATATAACATTAAAACACAGTGGCGTCACGCCATAATAACTTGTTAGTATATGTGGGTGTTGCAGACGTCGTAACTGTCACTATCATCAGTATCATCAGCAGGATCTTGACTGAGACTGACATCTTTCTGAAAAAATAAAATTTCCTACCAAAAAAAATGGATATTAGTGACTTTAGATTATGGGGAACGAGGGAGAGTACTATTGTAGAGAGAGTACTCGTTGGGTACTATTGCTGGGAAAGTACCTTTTGTTATTAGAGAAGATTGATTCTATAATAAACTAATAATCGTTGAACTGGACGTTTACGAATGTTGACATGAGGAACTTGGCGATGTCCCTCAATGTAGCTTCTGTCAATCGTTGATCACAAGAGGATGGCGTATTACGCACTGTCGAGTGGGTGGTGGCTCCCGTTGTCGAGGGTAAGGATGAAGTAGTTTTGAATTGGTGTACCTCATGCTGTGTCTTGTGGGGCTGTCTGCGTTTTCTTTGCAATTTCAAACGTACTTGCTGTTGAGGTAGCCTCACAAATTTTGTTAACGGTGGTGAGTTGTTCCAGAATGTGGGCGCTTCGTTGCTGTGTGAAATTCAGTGTTGCGTGGACTGATCACACTTTCGTGGTCACTCTCGGGATCTGCTGTATCTAGGTCAGATTCGTGTCTGAATGGAGGTGGTGGAAGAATAAAATCTTCCTCAAATGTGCATATAGCGCTGTCTGCTTTTTCTTCATTAGACGGTGCTGTGTGTCGAGTATCATTATCTATGTCAGGTTCTCTGTGTGACGTTTTTGACGTATATGTGGAATGATAGTGCTTCAATGTGGCTTTATGTATGGGTCTGCCATTAGATAAAACTGGTGGTGCTATCGGGCGATGAGTAGCTTTCTTTGTGCTGCATCAGCGTTGGTGACTATGTTCTTCTCGTCATCCTGTTCAAATGCATTTATCACCAACTTGTGAATTTCTTTTCGTCTTGCGGACAAATAAACAGCAAACCTGTCCTCCAGTAATTTCTGCACCTTTCGTGTTGTGAGTGTTGTTGAAGTCACATTCTTTCAGGATTGCATTTATCTCTTTCTTCAACTCTTCTGTGCTTGGTTCAGTGACTGGGATATCTTGCGAATTTGTCTGCCTAACCGACTGTCTTAATGCTGTTCGAGTGTGTCTAGACAATGTGTGGGTGTTCAATGGGTCACTGACCTGACTTGACCTGGCAACATCTGTTTGTGTTGCGACATAAATCATCTTTGTTTTCTTCACTTGTAGTTCGTGTATTTCTTGAGGTTGACTATTGATCATGGGGGCCCATTGCGTGTCATTTGATGTTACAAAACCGACCTGGTGATGTATGTTAGGTGGTGTTCTCCATTGCTGAATTGGTCTGATATGTACCCTCATTCCATCTTCTGTCGTTATTAAGAAAGTT
This sequence comes from Oreohelix idahoensis, assembly GCA_024509875.1. NCBI lineage: Eukaryota > Metazoa > Mollusca > Gastropoda > Stylommatophora > Oreohelicidae > Oreohelix > Oreohelix idahoensis. The sequence goes on from JAMPIV010000347.1 coordinate 2,127,480, forward strand.
TGTTGGTCAATGGTTGTAACATTTTTTACTTCCCATATCTTTCGTTGTTTGATTCCGTTGATATAATTTCTAACAGCTATGCAATGGTGTCTTCTATTTAGACTACTCCAATCTGCTCTTTTATTAAAACTATTCCAGTGGCGTTGTTGTTTCTGTTGTTGTTGTTGCTGTAGTGTATACAACGCTTGTTGTTGCTGCTGTTGCTGTAGTGTATACAACGCGTGTTGTTGTTGCTGATGTTCGTCACTTGGATCCATTTTAATAATTATGCTTGTCTGCCTTCACCAAAGAAAAGGGCAGGTCACGGCGCCAATTAGCAAAATATGTGCCCGAGTCAGGTAAATGTTCAAGTAGTTATATTGATTGTTATTTAGTCAAAGTTAATCTTTTATATGTTGTTGTGGCTCAAGTGCTAACTGGCCTTCCGCCAGAGATGGTAATACTTGACCTTTACTCATTTTTTCAACCCAGGAATGTTCTTCCCTTTGAGTTTGGTGATAAGCAAAGCAGTTTCAGCATAACAACGTATATCCACAAGAAATTATTGTAAATTTCCACAAACAGCAATTCAGTAGAAAATTATATTAGAGTTTATTGATGTCATTAGACAAACACTGTAAATTTCACAAAATGATGGTTGTTTATCCACAATGAAAAATATGTAATCCAACTGAATAATATACACACTCGTCTACTCAAAAACTTGTCTTGGTATCCTCAAAGACGAAGTTCACCTAACGCTATCTATAAAAAAAATCATCTAGTCTAAAATCATGGAATTATTGGAATCATAAATCCTGAAAATCACTGCCTATCGCCCACATCTCTTCTATTTATACTGTTCCTGTCTTTCTTCCCGCCTTTTTTCACACGTCCCGTTCTTTTTTTCACACGGTACAATAATCTACATTTGCACTCCTTTCATCAGCTATTCGACCTTTTTGCACACGACATTCTGTTATTTCGACTTTTATTTCCACATGTGTGATCTTTTCCAATTTAACAATTGGATATTGTGTAAAAATGTCTTCTTTGCTTTTAAGGTCTGGCATTCTTACATGTAGCATATTATAGCACGTATAAATGCTTAGCGTGGAAGTAGGAGGGATAATGCTAGCGTGAAAGGCCAAGCGGTCACAGAACCAATATGACTTCTGCGTTGACACTTCATACAGCACGTAATTCACTGGTCAGGAACTAGTTCATTAACGCTTGACCTATGCTGACTACTGCGATACTGTCTACTATTCTATACTTGTTAATAGGGTGTTCTCAATATATTCGATTTGGCTTCGATGATATTAGCTGGGTCACCACCAGTGCTGAAAACGTATTCTTAGCACTAGAACGGATCATTATCAAGTCTGCCTATGCGTCCGACACTGGACCACTGCTTCTAACACTTGTTCTTGACTATCTGCACTTGATTAACTTATTCGAGAGTTTACCTACCAAGGTTTTCTTGAAACGTACTGCTGGCGATATACTTGGACACAGCTAGTCATGAAAACTAATTGTCGTGAAAACATCTTTCGTCTGCCTTTGTTTCTGCAAACTGCAGTGGCACCGTAAATACAATGGTACCTGAGCTGGCCATTACTTTATAGATGGTAGTTACTGTTAGTTTTCGCCAACATGCTCTCAGCTGTCTACCTCAGCGAAACGACGAGTGAAGAGTGAACTCAAAATTCTCCAGTCAGCGCACGGACCTCCCGTGTCACCGGTGACGTATGGCTAAGTCCTGCTACTCAATAATTATCCCTTCTTATTATTATACCAGTTATCTCTCTTTCCTATTACACATGAAATCAGATATGAGCTTAACATTTCCAACTGTCATCAACTATTGCCCTCCAGTGGTTGCCCGCCAATGTTTACACTGATTGAAAAGTTTGAAACTTCCATTAATTTTAAAAGTGAATATGTTAACATCGACATCTACACTGGTTTGAAACTGTAAGTATTATACTTAGAATGTACATCATTTCTTTCATCTTTCCCTCCCTGCTCTATATGGAACGTGGGACTAATTTAGTTTTTTAGTTCTCTTTAAGAAACTAGCAATAAAGCAATCACCAGCACGTGCAGTGATGGTTTATGAATCATCATTCTATATGCTGAGGTTGCCAGCCTCAAATGACTTGGACATCCACTAACAATTTTCACATATAAAAATTCACAAGGCAATAATCATATATGTATATATGTAAAATCACATGTTAGTAATAAAATATAGAATGTAAAATCACACTTACGCCAATCCTGGTGCAAGACTTTTTGCTCAGATGAATAAAAGGCACTGTCAGTTCCTTATTACACGTATACTTGGGGTCGTTAATTTGAACTTTAATTCCCTTTCTAACTCCGTGTGTTTCAGTTTCCTCAGATATTCCAGTTTTCCTTATTTAAAATGATCGAGATTTCCTGGGCTGAATTGAAGTCCTGATGAACACTCCAATAAAAGGCACCCGGTCTTATAAATGGAAATTCTGAAGTCTAACTACTGGCAAGTCTGGTGTTTTTGGCAAGCGTGAACCTCACAGTGTCCTAACACTGAAACGCATCAGGTTATTTTCACTGTCCTCCCCCGCTCTGTTTGTTTTGGAGGCTAAGAAAAAGCTCCAATCATTTCAAACATGTGGGTTGGGGAAAGAGGGGGAGGGGGGGCCTCGATTTCAAAATATTTCCGACATGGGAAAATTTTGAACTTAATGTAGAGGTCATCTCTTACATATATGGTATCAAAACATCTGATTGCCGGGCAGGCGATCTCACAGACATATCGGTAATCTCACTCGACAATGTGTGTAAGATGTAACAAATTATTACTTTCATGCAAAGTAATCTCTTTGTAACAAGGTGTACCGAAAACGATTAAGTCATGTTTGATTATCCAGAATGTGTCGCACAGACGATTAATCTCTTATCTGTCGCGCACCCTGGCCTAATTTTAGCAAAGCCTTGCCGTACACTGGCAAACGCAATGTATTATCACCAGGAAGGGGTGTCAAATGTTTGAAAAAACAAACTCTCTGCTACATAGCAAACAGAAAGAAATGGGTGCGACTCAAAAAAATGGCAATAAAATCAGTACAAAAATGTAACTGATACTGCCGTAGTGAAAGAGAGATCGGAAAAAGGTCGCACCAAAATCCATCTTGTGACAAACCCCCTCTCGTAAGAGATTTGTAGAATATTTAGCTTTGGGACGGTCACTTCTCCGAGGGTTCTACTGTGCAGTGGGTTCTCTCTCTCTCTCTCTCTCTCGTAGAGTTATCCTCTCTTCACCTACTGCTGTGGCGAGTGACTGAGTTTCTCGCTTGGCAGTGTGTACAGCTTTGAATGTACTCACGGACATCTGTTCATCGTCTAGGCCAAAAGTAAACTTCCTTAAGACTACTCATGGTGAGTCCCACGGGAACATGTTCTCCCGATGAGGATAAATAAGCCGCTTGCATAACAGAGGGTCTTAAAGGTAGAGGCACCACGAGTTGCTCTCCCTCCTCGTCCGTCGATAAATAATTCCAAACTCTTTGTGGGAAGTTGCAGCTGAAGCATGGGTTATCTAGATCTAACTCTGTTCAGAGTATGGCGCTGAGGGTAATGTCAAGATGCAATCTTGAGAAGTTGCTATGGTTGTATGCTCCTAAATGAGCAAGATTTATTGGGTACATTGTTGTGACAAACGTGATTGTGTGTGGCAGAGATTATGATTAATAGATTTCATATATCTTTTTCTTTATCTTTATTTTTCTTCTACCTTCGTTTTCACCTACGTAAGGAGCCGCGCTAGCGTAGTGGTTACAACACCGCTCTGGCGACCGGGTGATACAGGATCAAACCCGGGCGACGGCATTTGAGGATTTTTCGTCGACCGGGATTTGGACTGGATTAACTCGAGACCTGGCGATGACATTTGAAGGAGTGTCGTCGACCAGGGACTGGCGGCTCCTGAGCCGACCCAGCTGCAATGGGTACCTCCGAAATCGGCGAGTATTTGCCTGAATGGCGAGGGACACCTGTCTCTGTACAAGAAATAAAGGGATACTCACGTAAAATCAATGTCAGGTTAGACATAAATAATAACCTGAGATTTCGCCTCGAGTATTAGCGGGCGTACGAAAAAAAAAAAAAACAAAAAAAAAAAAAAAAAAAAAAAAAAAAACCTACGCCTGTTAGAACTTAAACTTTTCTACACCCAGCTATCTGTTTCTGATTTCTCTATTTAGCAACGCATTTTATTGCTGTTAGCTAAGTTCTTTGATGAGAGATCGAATCGTGTTAATTCGTTCCCGACAGGGATATCAGGGAGACCATTGTCTATTACTTTTCCCTGATCTGTGCGCCTGTAAGTTAATTATACACGATGCGAACCGCCATATCAAAGACGGGCTCGCTATATTTCGTTTATGACCATAGTCTGCAGATGGCCAATAGTGTGAATTCTCGAGATCAGAAACCTCGCACGGTCTGTTAAATCATGTTACACAAGATCTGAGAGAGAGTCTGTTTCGGCTTCAGTGTGAAGAATTTGTTTGATTCGCAGAATGAGCAAGGAAATATGTAACTCTGGGCGTAGATGCTAAATGTATTAAGTCTGGGCTATGTTCCTTCTTTTCTATATTTAAGCCACATAATTTTAGACTTATCATTCAGACTCAGCAGTTTCTCTAGACAAGCTAGCTTCGTTCTAGAACCACTTATTAAGTAGAGTTCGGGAGCCGCGCTAGCGTAGTGGTTACAACACCGCTCTGGCGACCGGGTGATACAGGATCAAACCCAGGCGACGGCATTTGAGGATTTTTCGTCGACCGGGATTTGGACTGGATTAACTCGAGACCTGGCGAGGACATTTGAAGGAGTGTCGTCGACCAGGGACTGGCGGCTCCTGAGCCGACCCAGCTGCAATGGGTACCTCCGAAATCGGCGAGTATTTGCCTGAATGGCGAGGGACACCTGTCTCTGTACAAGAAATAAAGGAATACTCACGTAAAATCAATGTCAGGTTAGACATAAAATTAGACATAAGATAATAACCTGAGATTTCGCCTCGAGTATTAGCGGGCGAACGCAAAAAAAAAAAAAAAAAAAAAGTAGAGTTCTTAGTTTCGCTGGAGAAAAAAGTCTCAGTAGTTCTGTGTTGAGGTAATATATATACTTATAGTTTGAGTGATTTCACTAGTTTAATCGAAAATCTCATTTCACTAGTTTATTTCTGTGCAGAGTGATTAAATAGATAGTCAGTTAATTCTCTTAGTTTTACAGTGTTACAGTGGATAGCAGAATATATTATATTTCTAGCCGAACTATTCCAGCTAATAAATAAATTTAATTAAACTGCCAATAACCAGTCAGAGAATATTTTAACTAACTAAGTAAATGCACTGATTCATCATGCGTATTGACGAAATATGTATTTATTTCTAATTCATGATGATTGATTTTTTTAAATGACTAGAATTTATTTCACGGGAGTTTTAAAAGATGAGACAAGCTCTAAGCTTATAGTTTCTAATTTAAAGTTAAATAACCGAAGTGGATAAATATGTTATATTTTACGCGGGTAGGATAGGATTGTGAATATGCTATATTATGTTAAGTATTCGCATTTTTCTCCCTATCCAGATCTGGGTCAAACCCTAAACTTTATCAGCGGTTTTCATTCCATTTAATATGAACTGAGTATACTTTACAAAAAAACAATCTAACATAATTTCCGGGTTTTGCAAGGTGACTTGTCTAGCCTCGTGTTTTTACACCCAGTAAGAGACAAAGTACCGGCCCAAAAGAATTATTAAGAATAAATTATAACTGGACTTATAAATAGCCAGATTTTTTTTTTGCAAAGTTCATATACAGTCAGCCTCTGGTGGCGACTAAATCAAACATTTCCGACGATTTGACAAATTGTGGTGTGACAGTAAATTGTTTATACCGAGTGAAGTTATCGACCTGAAAATTTCCTAAAGTACTGGAAACCTCAAGATTCTGACACTGTGAGTCCTGTGGCATCTCTTACCTGAACTGATTTTTCCTAGTGACATAGACAGTAATCTACTAATAATAACCAAGGGAACGCTCCACGGAACTTTGGATTTGATTCTGTCTTTTGAGGAGCTGGGGTTCTCTTGGCGAAAAATAACTGGCGTTGCTGTATGTGTGTATGTCCCAAAGATTATTCCAGAAAGGGAAAAATCCAGTCTGTAAGTAGCAAGATTGTCAGTGGCCACTGGTGTATGAATAGAATAGAGCAGGAATGAGTGACTCTGTTATCATATAACGCCTTCACCCACTTTGTATTTTTTTAATGCAAGTATTTGCTAATGCTGTTTCCTCTTAGAATAGATTAATGTATCAACTCTGTTCTTAACGGTAGAGGGAAATTTCAGACCATAGTGTAAAACCTTTGACTCTTTTGGGGGTTAATAATTTTTCTCTTAACGGGATCTTGTATCAACAGAGGGAGGGAGGAGTAAACCTATGAGTCTAACTCTGTAATTTACTCTTTAACCTATGCGTATTGTATTTGCTTTGATATTCAAAAATTGTTTGCTGTTGTAAAGTCTTTATGATAAATAAAATTTACATAAACTGTATTTACTTGTACGTGTGGCGTTCAGCTCGTTCCAAAAGAGATTCCTATTTCATATATATAGTTTGTTCACGTCCGTGCGTCTAAGTGTCGTCACGTAACTCTGTGTGTGTAGATGTGAGTGGTTGAATATATAAATATATATATTTATAGGGAACTGTCCGATCTAAATTTCAGTCGTGATCGATAGGCTGAGTTGGTTATCTCTCAACTCCAGAGACAGAATTGTACCTTTCACCATTTCACTTGTGAAATTCTATTTCTTTACTTCATCTCTCACTGAGCTAACACCTGTTACAGTCTTATTCAGGCAGGACCAAAATTGATCTTAATATTCCTATCGATAATATACGGCATTGTAATGTAAGTCTAGTTACACGTTTGTGAGTTGCGTGTGATGTTTGCACGACCAGCTGTACTTTGATTGTTATGACATGTGGCTAAAGTAGTAGTTATTATTGGCTACTGGGGAGCCGTGCTAACGTAGTGGTTACCTCACCGCTCTGGCGACCGGGTGATCTAGAATCAAACCCGGCCGACGGTATTTGAGGATTTTTCGTCGACCGGGATTTGGACTGGATTAACTCGAGACCTGGCGAGGACATTTGAAGAAATTTCGTCGACCAGGGACTGGCGGCTCCTGAGCCGACCAAGCTCTAATGGGTACCTCCGAAATCGGCTAGTATCTACCTGAATGGAGAGGGACACCTGTCTCTGTACAAGAAAAAAGGGATACTCACGTAAAATCAATGGCAGGTTAGACATTAATAATAACCTGAGATTTCGCCTCGAGTATTAGCGGGCGTACCAAAAAAAAAAAAAAAAAAAAAAAAAAATTGGCTAGAGTTAGCCTGAGGTATGGAAGGTGAAATGGTTACAAGGATGTCCAAAGGGAGTTGACAGACGTTGTAGAAGGAAACTGACGTGTCCCGTGGTTGCTCTTGTGTAAAAGAGCTGGTGTTTGTTGTGTGGTTTTAGATGTTGCTAGGATCGATGTTATATATGATCCTGGAAGTTGTCGTAGTCCCATAAGTGATATTAGTATTATTTGAATACTGGAAGTTTGTCGAGATAGATTGGTAATTTCTTGTGCTTTTTGAGTACCTCATAAATATGGCATGTCCTAGTTGTTATTATATTATGTCGAGATTGACACAGTCTTTGAGTTCATTTATTTATTGCTATATACAGTGTGGAAACGTGTCTCCTAGACTACGTTGCCATTGTTGTTGTTGCTGATTGTGTGAGATGAGTGGTAACAGCGATAGTGTTGCTGCTGTCAGAGACAAAGGTGGGCTTGCAATCATCTTATTGTCTCGTGACATTTGGGAGCTCGTCAATGAAGTTTTCTGATCTCGAGGCTGCTTTTAGGTGTTGTAAGTCGCCCAGTGTTTAGTTATTGTTAGTTTCCACATAGTTTACAGTTTCTTGGTAGGACAGTGTCAATTATTCGGTTAGTGGGTATGTATTATTTTGAGTCGTCAGCAGTCATGCAGAACGAGGTTAGCTACTCGCCTGGAGTTAGGTCAACGGTGAAGTTTTTTTTTGTGTTTTTTTTTTTTGGTTACACGCTATTTCATTTACTGACCATGTAGTAAATTGTTTAAGCTGTGTTAACAGTGTCAATTGCAGGAATTTATTCAAGCTTTGTTGCAGGGGCTTCTGTTTTGTGTGAGTAAAGTACATTTTTCACTTTTCTATATCAGGACAGTGGCATTTTGTTCTAATCAGTGATGTCGCACATGTTTCTGTTTTAAAGGTCAAGTTTTCGTGCTCAGATTGACAACGCCCAGTCAAGTGGAACGAGTTTATTGACAGTTTAAACCAAGCTGTGAGTGCCTAATGATGTGTTCAGTTTTATTTTGGCAGCCTACTGTTTCCAGTTTGGTGGATTATTTTCAGATTGCTTTAATATCAGTATTTCAAGTCCATCGTTGTTTTACTGCTACAGTGTTGCCTGTAAAGTTGTTTTGAGTCGTCCTATAACGGGACAAAAGATTTAGTTGTAGTGTAGCCGTGTTCAGACAATTTGTGTGCAAGTTTTCATTGTGGCATGGGTTTGTTCATGAGTAGTTTTTGTCGGAGCTAAAGTTTGGTAGTTCAAGGCTTGTTGATGTCCTTGACAGGAGTAAAGGTCGTGCTGCCTGACTGTACGTGTCGGCAAAGATTTTTTTTTGGGTGTTGCTATTGTTTTTATAGTGTGTTATCGGCTCTTAACAGTGCTTTAATGGTGTAACCGAGTCAGTTGCAACATCAATGAAAGAATGTGTGTGTGTCCGTCAGTTGGCCGGATCAGTTCAGTTAATGGTTGTGCGCAGGTAAAATATTTTAATGTGAGCTAACTCTTGTACGTTTTGGTTCAAGTCGTTACAGGCCTGTCCGCCTGAGTTGGAAATTCTTGACCTTAGTTTATTCTTCTTCTTCCCAGTATTCGTTCGTACCCTTTCTGTGTTTTAGTGAAAAGCAATGTCTTGTATAGTGGTTTGTCGAAATAATCCAACTGTAATATTCCAACGAAAACTCAGCAATGTAGAGAATTAAAATATAGTTTATTAACGTGATTAGAACAGTAATGTTATTGACACAATGGTGAAGTATTAATTTCTTGCTTACACAAAGTAGTGAGTATCCAAAAATGAAAAAGATGTATCGAACATGAAAATGTATCCAACAGAAGAAAATATAAACTGGTCTTGATAATTTCGAAGACGCAGTTCACCTATCACTATCTGTAAAATCCTCTAGTCTAATATCATGGAATCATTGGAATCATAAATCCCGGAATCACTGCCTATCGCCCACATCTCTTCTATTTATACAGCCCACTCTTTTTTCCCCGCCAATTTTCACTTTGCTTTATTTTTCACACGGTACAAAACATCAACATTTGCACACGCTTTCTCAGCTTTTCGACTTTTTCCACACGTCTCTCACTCTAACAACGGAAAAAACCCAAATTAGCAACTTCTCACAAAACTTTCCATTAAAAAAACATGCATTTACTATTTTGTTGTTCTGGGACAGCTTCCCTCAAAGCCGTGAACTTTTCATGATACTGTGTTTTGTGCACAAATGTCTTAACTGCTTTTAAGGTTGTTATTCTCATTATATGTGGTTTTTAACACGTATTAGTTGTAGTGTATGCCAAGCGGTCACAATGGTTTGATTTTATGTCACGTGGTTGATAATCTCAGTTCCAGTCATTATGAAGCTCAGCTATACGTGTTGGACATATGAGCTGACGTATCCTGCTTCTTAGGTTCTTGGCTGTGGGCCGCCCTTCCGCCTGCGAGGACACGTGTGAATACGTGACACATCATTACATGCCGCTGAGTGAGTGCTGCCAGACTGTTATTGGCGATGTCCCTTGCTGCTGTGTCTGCAGTTAAGACATGCATCCAAGTTATGTCAGTCACTATGATGAGGCGACTTAAAAAAAAAAACCATAACCTGTCATTGCTGTTTAACCCTGTGAAGGTGTCCGGACCTACATGCGTCCCCAGCTGTGTGCTGTATCTGGGTAACTTGTGAGAGGTCAACCTTTTCTGGTATGGTGATGTGCTGACTAGGCTGATGTGTTGTTGTGCGTTCCTGACCTGCTCCTACACTCATACCAGTATGATAAGAGGTTCCTCTGACTTCGTGCTTGCCAGGGCTGTTGATGTACACTTAGCCGTATAATACAAGATCTTCTTGACTTCGTGCTTGCCAGGCCCCTAAAATGTATTGCTGTGGTACTCGTGCTCATACCAGTGCCATACGAGGTCTCTGTGACTTCCTGTTTCTCTGGCCCCCTGACGTGTGTTCATGTGCTGCTGTGGTAAGCTACTCATATCATATCATGCAATATCATCACCTGACGTGTGATGTCCTGATCAGGCCGATATGTAGCCACGTGAAGATCTGACATTTGCTTACAACGTGTGTGTGTCCAGTCACTAGATAACGCCCGACGATGGTGTTTTGTTACTGAGATGCGCATGAAAGCTCGGTACTGACCTATTCCAGTGACATTTTGTCTACATGTAATGATTTTGGCGTGATGTGCTGTACAGACCTGATGTCGACGCCTGTCCTGACTTGAAGTAACTACAGAGTTCGTCAGCTATATCCTGATGTGTGCAGTGAAAAAATGACATGGAAGAATTAGACGGTGAAGAAATGTCAATGAAGAACCGACAGTGATGAATGTTGCTATTTGTAATGCTACTGTTTGAGCCGTTCTCGACGGTTCTACAGTGATGTGTTCCAGTGACGTTTGAGCTGTGCAGAATAGCTGAACTTTCAGTAACGCTGTATCTATCTTGTACTTTGTGAATCATCGCGTGTGTTGTTATCATCAAGTCACCTGTGACACATGAGCATCTGTTTAGTGGATCAAGCCAGCGCCTTATCCAGAGGCACATATGTAAATTTTGGTTTATATAATTATTGTAATTTATTGGATTTTTACCATTTTGCATCCTTGTTTTTGGATTTTCCATTGCGCTCTCTCCATTATTTATTTGTGTGAGAGAAACCTTTGTTTCAGATTTTATATTAGTTCGTTATCTTTATTTTATTTTGTTGTTTTTGTATTATCCCATTTTTTTATTATAACAATCTTTTAGTTACTTACATTTTTAGCTTGTAGTACTTAACGAAAAGGCATCAGGCTGGCTGTGGAACAACCGCAATGGGCAATGGAAATCGTGACAATAAACGCTGCGGTACAGAAAACACCAAATTTTTGTAAGTTTTTTTTTTTTTTTTTTGGTGTACTAGTGAAAGGGCTGCGACTCTGGGGCAACAGGCGATGTATACTATAGGGAGTGTCAGGTACAGAATTTCAGTGGCTTGCGGCGCGCAGGGGCTAAGGCTCGTCGGCTGCGCGCTTATGTCTCAGTGTGTATCCTTAGTTGTGAAGGGCGACGGAACGAACGGAATAATGTCTTCTCTTTGCTACTTTCACAATTGCCCCCACGGCTGGCGTTGTGGATTTAAAAGTTGCTACCATAAGTGAAATGGGTTCATTTTCGATACAAGACAACAGGAAGCTGAGACGCTTGGGAGTCATGACCCAAGTGGGCCCGACCCCCTTAGAGTGTAAAGGAGTAATTGGGCCGAAACACTTGTCGGATGTGGGGGCACTCCTTCTGATGATCAGATTGCTTCCTGTTGTATCGCTCTGTAAAGAGTTTCCTATCATATTTACGTTAGTTTATTTCCTATGTCATGCGGTAATTTTTTGATTAGCTTTGTGTCCATCATCGTTTAATGTTGCTTTTGTTACGTCAAGGAGCATCAGTAATTATGTAATTTTTTTTTCTAAAAGGGTGGATAAGGTGGTGAATTCAACGAATCTTTCTTCTTTAAGAAGGAATTTGCGTTGGATCGTCTTGTGTAAGGTTTTGCTATATTAATTATGGTGGGGATTAGAGGTCAGTAACTGACCTGGTGATTTGACTGCAGCCCTGCATAATTAGGAGCGCATAACTGTGTATTAGCTGTGTTGGTCGTGTTTGTTATACATAGAGTTGTGTGTTAAGCTTTCGTTAAGTCGTGTTTTTACTGTTACATTCTCCAGTCAGTATCTTTTGTTATATAAAAAAAAATTGTTATTATTTCAATCTCCTGTGTGTGTTCGTTAAACAGGTCTGGTTTTGTATAAACGCATCTATTTATACTCTTCGTTTACGTGTCATCTTTGTCCCCCAACCTGTTGGTGGTTGTTAGTTTTGTGATTCGTACACTACATCATCATCATTGACATTGTTGTTGTCCATATTTTGAGGTAACTTTATTATCAGTAGTTGGACCAGTAACTGGGAGACAGACCTATAGTGTTTAGTGGTAGCTAAAGTTTGACAATATTAATGACACCTACAGTTTGATATTTGTTAGTTTATCTTTTGGCTATTGTACTTTAGCATTGCAGCTACAGTACATGTTAGTGTCACGAGCGTGTAGGTTTTAAAAATATTTGTCGATTTTGACAATTTTAGTGAAATCGACAAAGTAAGTGAACTGTCAGATTTATAGAGAAGACACAGATAATTTGTGAAATAGGGTAACTGTGTGACAACCTGGAAGGAGGGCTATTACAGCTATCTCTCTTGCCAAGCCCACACTCGCTTATAGTCTTACGAATCACCCGCTCTCTCTTCTTTCTCACAGATAAATTGAGAATATAGTAAGAGCTAAATTTGTATGGAGAAAGGCCTTGAACAGCGCAGTAACAAAAGGTTAAAATTTATTGAATTCTTGAAAAGTAGAAAATATATCACGTGTATCAGCACACCAAAAAAAAAAAAAAAAAAAGAAATGCAGCAAAATCACAACAATTTAACAATTACATAAACACATCAAGGCAACTAGCCGCAGGCGACCTTTGTCTTTATTGACTGTGTGTGGTACACCACTCTGAGTGGAGACCTCCCAGTACCAAAGACTGCTGTGCCTGTCTTCAGATTTGCTTCTTTCCTCAGACCTACGGGTCCTGAGAGTTCCTCTATAAATGCCTTTGTGCAGATGAGGAAGGACATCCCTCGAAACCTTCGGGTATATGAGGCTATGTCCATTTTGGCTGGAATGACGTCTCGATAGTTCGGAGGTTTTATAGCGAATATGATTACACATGAGGGCAAGTCCGGGCACAATGGGCTAATCACCTGTTTGCCAAGTCACTTTGATTACATGTCCCGCCCATGGGCCTTGTGCACTTGGGTACCCTCTACACCTCGTTTCACGGGGTAGAAGAGGTTCCGATTATGAGATGAGATGAGATGAGATCAAGGCAACTGTTCTGCCCCGATCCATAAACTAATTCCAGAGGTAAATCCTTCGGCTGTGTGTGTATGATACAACGCTATCACAGTATCTTAAGTGTCTATCCAGACTGGAGGAATATACTAAATCCACTGAGGGAAGAGCAAACGCTATCCTTGCGTAGCCTTCACGAATTATTAACACGATAAGCTGAAGGTTTATCTCTAGTCTTTCCACTGACCGCAAATAGGGCAGGGGTTTTGACTGACCAGAAGTATACAAGATGAGGTCAAATTAGGACAGCTATCTGCTCCGCTATTATCCAGCGCGTGAAATAGCCCTGCGTGCTTGTGCTTAAATCCGGTTTAGGCTCGTTTTGAACTTTATTGTGACTGAGCACTCAATTTAAGCACACAGTCAGATGCTTTCAATTCAGGTGGTGTAGATGAGCAAGATGAGGTATTGGATGCCACTAAATCTCTGACTTGTATTAAATCAACGAGTCGTACACCACTACTGCACAATACGATTTCAGATTTGCTGTTGCTGGTTATACATGTGGTGGGTTAGATGTTATGAATGTTAGTGTTATTGTTACAGTGTAACTGAGTGAGGTCAAGCAGTGAAGGCCTCTGAGTCTAATAGATAATAAGGGTGTGTTCTCAGAGAACCTTTCTGCTACCACCCTAAGATCTCACTCAGACTTTTTTTGACTAGTATGTCTGACAGCTACGTCTAATGTCTAGGGTAATTAAATTGTGGTATAAGAAAATGATAACAAATACACTTAAGAACTCTATGAAAAAGTAATTAACAACACCCAGAGTTAAGTTTAAAATGTGAAATCTTTTTTACAATTTATTTGTTCCAGTATCACAATTTTGTGTATACCGGAATATTGAACTCAAAATAATAATTCAAAGTCTTTACATAAAATTAATTCCATTTATAACTGAGTATATTCTTATTCATAACTGTAATTAAATGTGTCAATCTGGAACAGTGTCAATTTATTCTTGCTCCTATGGATGGGTATTGATTACAAGAACGTTTGTCTTCATCACAATCTGAATGATTTAATACACATTTGGAGAACTGAGAGTAGTTGAGTTTGGTATATCAAGTGCTTGGAGACAATTTCTTAACTGAGTGGTGCCTGGTATGCAGGATGAATTTTGGTTAGATCACCAGCCTCCACTGCCAAGTAAGGATTCTGCTCTTGCAATATAACACGGAGGCACACAGTCGATACTGCCTCAATTCTTAGATGCAGAAATATAGACAGGTATAGGTTGACCTGGGCTCACTTTGAGTCATAGATGAAACCCTGGAACGATATAAATGCGTCCTACTCAGTCTCTGATATACTCTCTCTTTTCCTAACTCTAAACACTTTTAATCATATTCAGACTCAGCATGGTAACTAAACAATTAGTTAACGTTCTTAATTGGTTGTATACCCGATTCATGGTCAAATAAATTTCAAACTACAGTTTGACACTTTCCTTGACAAAGGAAACATTTTAAGTTAATAATATCAAGTCATGTACAATCACGGTGACTTGCTGAAGAAGACGGCCAGTGGTTTGCCTGGTCTTATGTCATAATACTGTACAACAATTTCCCCATTAATATTTAATTTTTCGTTCTCCCACAATGTCAGAAAGCCTGTCTGGCTTTTCTACAACATGTTAATATATTTCCTAACAACTCTGTGAAACAACACAAAGTTTGATGTTGACTTCCCTCTAGATAACTTTCTGCCCACATAATTTTCATACATATTCAATAATACATGCATAATAATAATATAATGGTGATATAAATGTTTTCTTTCTTACCGCATCAGAGAAATATTAACACTAATAAGTTTGATTTGCGATAAATATGGTCAAATCCAGATCGCTTGCTGGTGCAGATCAGCAAAGTCAAGATAGTACTATTATCTTGCTTGCAAAACAACTTCAGTGTAGAAAATTTCTTTTACAAGTGGCCCCGAACACCAACTACAAATTAGTTTTATCCCTCCGTTAGTATATTAGACTCCAGCCAATCAGGGACTGTTTGACTTCTAGCGTCTTTTTATTCAAACTGAACTCAAATTTCAAATCTAGGACTAACTTCCCCTCTATCCCCACTACAGAGCAAACTGAGAAAGATTCAAGTCTGTTCGTCCATCTGTCTTCGTCAATATCTCAGTTATATCCTAAACGTTTATACTTCTGACAAGTAATTAGTGATCCTGTTGCTGTCTGTCACACAGTGGTTTTATTCTGTTATTCTTTTATTTATTATATTCACTAGTATTGTTTTTATTCTTCATTTCCTCAAATAACATATTTTTCTATCTTGCCAATTCAAATCTGTAAACACGAACTCGTGACACTAGTTCTATACTCCTTTTCTGCCCCTATCCGTACTGTATTTTCAAAAATCTCCATGTTAAATCGTAATTTTTTTTTTCTTAACTGTCGTTTTCATTCAGAACGAAACAGCGCTTTTGTAATACGTCACAAAAATTCGACAACGCGTTGCCCGCATGTTACCTTATAGTTAATTTTTAGCCCGAATACGACTGTGTGTGTGTTTTGGGCTGTGTCGCGTCTAACAGCGTGGATATATACAGAGAACGGTGGGTTGAGCGAAGAGGGGTTTTGCAAGGCGGTGGTAATATTTTGCGTTAATTCTTACTGCAGTTTCTTTCTACACTTCTGGAAAATGTCCGAATTACTACTATTGGTGGCGTTAAAGTTAAAATCGTACGTTAATTCAGAACGGCAGTTTGGTATCGCAGTTCTGTCACAAGTTAATTGTTAGTCTCAAGGACAAAACTAGAAAAGCGTGTAAGATTTGACAGCGGGATCATTGTCTAAGCATTACTACTGCATACAATTTAGCGCTCTACTGGCGTTGAGGACGACGATAGGCAAACACACACGGGCGGGTTTATTTATTATCATAGAAGTAAAATCTTACTGAATTTAGCGATTGTTTCACAGATTTCGCTACAATACACTGCTTGAGCTAAATTCCGGTTAGAGGTCTTATGTAAATAGGGTTGCAATTTCAGGTACGTTATGACAACTCGTGTAGTTCGTTGCTTACTGGAACCGTGAGGTCGAGGAGCATGTTACATTCCTTGACTGAGATCCAGCTGTAACAGTGGCATACCCTGGAACTGAGACCAAAACAAACAACCTTTACATCAAGCAAATAAATACAATTGTAACAAAGGTATAATAAACTGTTATGTCCCATTCTAGTATGTGTATCATAATTATGCTAGGTAGATCTCGGTGCTGTCTTTATCTACATCCGTTGTCCGCACACACACAAAAAAACAATGTTGTTGAAAAATTACAATACTGATCTCAATAACCAAAACAAATACTCTAGGACATGATGGCACTATTGTGCACCTCCGTCACAGCCTGTGTAGTGCGGGACTCACAACGCACTACCAACACAACACCGTTCAGACGGATGGTTCATTACCCAGAACCAAAGCTGAACAGACTAGTTATAATACTGGGACATCAACAGTATTATGACCCTGACTAGTTTCATTATTATATCTACTTCCCAGAGCGATAGTTCATTACCCAGAACCACAATCCTTGCATAGACTATAATACCTTGTGCTATTACAGAGGGCTTTCCTCTCGAGCCTCAACCAATTCTATGCCCGAAACAACAGAGTAGGACTCTCTTCACTCTTCGTCTGCTAATATATGAGTCGACATTGTTCCTCGAGTCTAACAAATATATAGGCTACGTTGACATTCAGATTTGATGCTGCTGGTTATACACTGCATGAAAACTTGAGTTAAAGTCCTCTTATGACTGGTGAATCTGATTCCTAGGTTTCCAGTCTTGTTATATTAAAGTCCTGATCCGTTAAGTTTTTACAGTCTATGTATTTAAATACGCAGGTTTACTCTTAAGTTTTCAGAGTCACCCAAATACGTTGAACTGTCACTTATAAGTATGGAATACTATGTCCAATATCTCACTGGCTTCTTGGGAGATGTTCGCTGTACAATGCGATCTCTCTGTGTTCGGTGTCTGGGATTTCATTGCATTATATTGCACAGTTTCCAGTTCAAATCTAGCTGGGTTTCCGCTGAATGTTCCAATCGAATTCATTGTTTATTCCGGCACATAAAATCAAACCAACCAAATCCATCTAGCACTGTTTTTTTGGGAAGGGGAGGGGGGAGTTTTAAATATCTGCTTGTGTTTAAAATATTAATTTTAATATCCAAGCGTGAGCTCTTTATAAGACGTAATATTGTTCCGGCTGTACCTCTGTCTATCACAATATTGTGACCAAATGTTCCTGTCGTAATGTCTTCCACCCAGATGTCTACACCAACAGATTATCTCATTGTCGCCTTTATCTGCGTGCCTCCGCCAGACAGATGTCTGGTCAGACAATGTTGTTTTCTTTCATCGTACGCACAACACAAGCGTGTGTCAACACGATCAGCAGCTTTTCACTGGTGTCAAATGTTGGTCCGACACGTTTCCACAAGTGGTCAGACGAATTCAAAGAGATAAGCGGGTGACCGGTCTGATGACTGGGTATTGTTACGATAATACCACAGTTCATCTGGCGGAATGCACAAGGCTTTTGGACTGGGGTTGTGCTGGTAGCTGGTGCCGGACTATGAATCTCAATCATAGGAATTTGGTCGTGTTGCTCATGAGGAGGGACCATCTCAGAAAACGCGTAATCGGGTGTGCTGGGGGTAGCGGAGGAAAAATGCGATGGAAACTGGGCATGTGCCATCTAGAAAAATACCGCTTCTTTGTAGTATACAAAAACAAAAATCAAAGCAATAATAATAATAATGCATAGTGTTCTAATCTTAAATATATGTAGATGTCATGTTCAATATTTGGACGTTATTCAACACACTAACAAAAGCATTCATATCGACGGATTGAATAGAGCTCTGAGAGAGAGGAATAGTTACAGTGTGCGTGGCAATATCTGAGAAAAAGAAGACCGGAACAAACGGAAATATAAAATGGAGACTCACATAAAACGGATTAAGATGACATAGAAAGACCTTGAACAGATGGCAAAGAACGTGAAAACTTGGTTATAAATTCGCTGAAAGCATCTGCTCTTTAGGGAAGTGAAGTCTTAAAATGGTATTACAGTAAAGTGCATTTAATCGTATTAATACAAAATTATTACACTTGAAGTCTATTTCACGGCTTATTATCTGTTTCAATATATAGGCGCCACTCAGATCATTACAGGATTTTGTGGGACCATCGTAGGTGGGTGTTTGACCTCACGGCTAAAATTAGCACCAGTAACTTGCGTCAAGATTTTGATTGGCTCAACAATAGCAGTAATTGCTGTCCTGTTTGTGGGTTTTTTCACTGGTTGTGAGAATCCAGTAATAGACACTGGTTTGGAGACATTCAGGTGGGTAATCATTCTATTTCTCTAAACAGTGCAAGTGGACGTACATTTTTTTACATGTAAAAGGGTTGCTGATAATGCACTTAGAAGCCCCGTGGAGGGTTTCTCGGGAGGTAAAAAAAGAATATTCGTCTGCTGTCTTAGGGATTACGTAAAAGGTGATAAATACGACATTGTGCAGAGGGCTAGCACGTATGTAAAATGCATTGCTACAGAAACCCTCATTGCAAAAGTACATGGATGTTTTGATGCAAACTTTCAGCAAAAAGACCATCTGTAGTGGTAACACTTATGTTCCATAAGGAGTGACGTGTGAAATGAATGGTTTAAAATGTTATTACACCATCATCGTCCTCATCGTTATCCTTTACACTTTTTATGGAGCATGGACACCAATGCATCTGAACCCCTTACAGGAATCCTGCACCAAACATTCATATGCTCCTACAGCTGTGGTTTATGTAGTAATTTGTTTTTCACGATCAGGTTGCCAGCCTCACCCACAACTACCTATTAGTCGCCTTGTACAGCATGCCTGAAGGAGCAGTAGGCTTATTCTTCCTTATCTCATCAGATCCCCCTTCCCCCCCCCCCCCCTTCCCCCCGGGGGAACTACAGGGGGATTTTCTAATTAGTTGGTGAACAATCGTAATTCCTTTTTTTTAAATTTAACTACATTATATTAATGAAAATACTCGATAGACAAAGTTGGTGGAGCAGACAGTGACATTAAAACAAGAATTCAAAACAGCAAGAGGAGCTTTCACTGCTTTGGGAAATATTTGGAGATCAAGATAAATCAAATCCTGCACAAAAATAAGACTCTTCAATTCAAATGTCAAATTAGTTCTATTGTATGGCTCTGAAACACGGAGAAGAGTAAAGACAACAACCAAAAAGCTACATTCTTTTGCTAACTGGATGTTGTGTAGAATAGAAGGATTAAAATGGTATGACAAGGCCACCAACGTGGAACCGATGATACGAACCAGACAAGTGCCAGTGGAACAAGAGATGACATGAACCAGACAAGTGCCAGTGGAACAAGAGATGATAAGAAGACAATGCCGATGGTTAGGTTATACATTGAGGAAATCATTACAAAGCAGTCCTTGTTCTGGAACCCTTACGGTAAGAGGAGGAGATAGGCCAAAAAAAAGAAACACACAAGAGAATTGAAGACATAAGTGAAATTGATGAGGAAAACGTGGAAACAGTTTTCCACGATGATGGCACGTGGCAGGAGGACTCAGAATGTGTTTGTTGAAGGTCAGTGCTTATTGGGGAGCCGAAGGGTTTCGATTGAATGATTGACTAGAAACAAGGAGCGTTTCTGGTTCATTCTTAATCAGCCACAGTTACAACAGTCGACAAAGGCAAGAAGCATAAACTTAGGAATAAAGAAATGCAGAAAATACAACTATGAAGAAACGAAAACAAGGTATGCAGCAATATACAAGGTAAGGGAAGCAATATACAAGTTAAAAAAAAAACAGAAAAGAAAATGGTATGGAGTCAGTATTACAAATGGGAGATACACTTGAAATTGAGACTTGTGTCTAAAGCTGAAACATGTATGTACCGTAGAAACGGGGCAAACAGTTCCTTTAAAAAACTTAGTTGTTCTAAACTCTGATGGTTTATTTTCAATGTTGAAGATAACATTATGTCATTATGTGTGTACAAGCTTGTAACTGTGATGGGCAGAACTTCTTCCCCGTTTGTGGAAGCGATATGAGATATATGGTTTTAAAAAAAATTTGAGATCAAAAGTTATTTTTTGAAAAGTTGTAAAAGAATATGCCAAACTGTTCAATATCGCCCCTCTTTGTCGTTCTCTATCAATTTTTTTCATCAGTATAATTTTGTTTGTCATACTATGTTCCAGCTTTAGTCTACGAAAGTGCCATAAAAATTGGCATTTACTTTTATCTGGTTTCTTTATTTATTGATTTTTTTTTAATTACAGCTCTGGCACCCAGGTAATCTCTCAGTGTGTACAAGATTGTAACTGTGATGGGCAGAACTTCTTCCCCGTTTGTGGAAGCGATATGAGAAATTACTTCTCCCCTTGTCATGCTGGATGTTCATCCATGGACCGATTGGTAGGTGGTGCAAAGCTGTTGCCAGCGCTATTGTATGGGATATGGTTACATAACGGAAATCTGATCGTTAATTAGATCAATGTAAAACAACATAACATTGCTTGCATAATGAAAATACAAGGGACTGTAGACGAGACATAAATATATAAACAATACTTTCAGTTAAACAGAACAACACCTACACTGACAGAAAATTGTGAATATTAAGTAGCGTTCATATCATCTATCGTAAACTTCTCGAATCTGTTAAATGTATCTTTAACTGTGGCCACGATTAAGAAGCACAAGATAATACTTGAGAATCCATTATAAACGTCGGGTAATGCTTGAGACAACCATCATAAACATAAAATAATACTTGAGACAATCATTATAAACATCAGGTAATACTTGAGACAACTATTATAAACGGCAGGTAATACTTGAAACATACATTATAAACGGCTGATAATACTTGAGCCAACTATTATAAACGTCCATCATTCAGCACTTACTTTCTTATATCTCTCTAATAATAATAAATCCTTATGTCTACGCTGATCCATACACCCATGTCCGACTACATATCTCCTCACTTGGCTACTAGTCTAGTCCTTTACCATAAGACCCATAGGAATTTTGAGGTGGACGAGTTTTTTTTAAGTGTTGTGTATTGTGATGGTATTTTATAAGTGTATGACTCAGCAGTGTGTTGTTATGTTTCTTTATTCATACAACATATAAACAATCTATATATATATATATATATATATATATATATATATATATATATATATATATATATATATATATATATATATATATATATATATATATATATATATATATATATATATATATATAACATTTATACAGTATATATTTATACAACATAAAGACAACATATACAATATATATATGCATATAAACGATAAATAAAAAACACTAGTCTAAATACATTTTATATTTTTATTGATAAAGAGAAACACATCGATAGCGTCCGGAGTGCATGTTTATGGAATAGTTGATGTAGGATAGGGTTGCTGACGTCTAACCTCACAACTACGGTCGTGCCTGCCATACGACTAGGAGCTCTCAGAGTCCGAGCACAGTCTGAAATATTGGACAATTGAAAAACATTTGAAAACATATTTGACAACTAGAAAAAAAAAACATTTAAAGAAATATTTTACAACCTGAAAAAAACATTTGATGAAATATTTGACAACTAGAAAAAAACATTTGAAGAAATATTTGACAACTAGATAAAAACATTTGAAAAAATATTTTACAACTAGAAAAAAAAATTTGAAGAAATATTTGACAACTGGAAAAAAACATTTGAAGAAATATTTTACAACTAGAAAAAAACATTTGAAGACATATTTGATAACTTTAAGAAACGTTTGAAGAAATATTTAACAACTGTTAGAAATATTTGACAACTGTTAGAAATATTTGAAAACTGTAGGAAACATTTGAAGAAATATTTGACAACTGTTAGAAATATTTGACAACTGTTAGAAATATTTGACAACTGTTAGAAATATTTGACAACTGTTAGAAATATTTGAAAACTGTAAGAAACATTTGACACATGTAAGAAATATTCAAAGAAATATTTGGTACCTGCAAAAATAACAAAATTAAAAACAGGTTAATAGATATTTACCTACAGGTTGGAACCTTTGAGCGGGACTGGGAGAAAATTTTGGGACCATCTTTGCTGATTGGAAGAAAAGTTTTCACTAAAGTTTGACAATTGCAGGACAAAAAAAAAACGTAGATAACCGTTTCATAACTGGAACAAATACTTATTTACATTTATTTAATGTACTAAATTTTCGTGGTCACCCGCATGTTTGAAACAATTGGCAGACAATTGGAACGAATGCACAACAAACAAATGCGGGGGAAGACATGCAATATAACCTGACACTTCAGCCAGAGTAGAACACTGACAATTCACTCGCGCCAAGAAGACAACCAGACCTTGCCAGAGTAAAGACTAAAATCAGCTTTCAATTCTTTTAATAGTGTAGAGAACCATCCTACTCGTAGCATTGTATCACCTGCTAATTAGTGGGTTTGATGTGACCTCCATCAGTGTTGAGCCCGCTGAGCTGAGAAGTCTGCTGGAGTTGTAAGAAAACCCAAAAACCTATCACCAGATGCCGCAAGTGTAAAAAGAGTGAAACCTTAAATCCCGGGGGTTCAAACACACGAACGAAAGAATGAGTCTTTCATAAATTTTTACTATTGATCTCTTGCGTTTTGAGCTTGTATGCAATGAAGTAAATGAAACAGAAATAAGTAGCAGGGTTAGTCTTACAAAGGTAAATGTTAGTCTTGCAAAGGTAAATGTTAGTCTTACAATGGTAAATGTTAGTCTTACAAAGGTAAATGTTAGTCTTACAAAGGTAAATCCCGTTGCAGATAAGATTTTTCGTCTACCAATACGCAAAAAACTCCGACTGTTAGAGTTTTATTACGATTTTCTAGATAGGTTCGTAGATCGATCCAATTTCCAGCTATGCGAGGTGGATACCGATAGTCTATATTTAGCCCTCCCTAACCGAAGCCGTTCGACTCTCTATGCTAACGAAATTTTATAACGTATACGCTCAATGGTTTCCTCGCAAATATTTGCGCCGACCATCGATCCAGTTTCAAAACTAGCGGTAAAAGAACGTGTTTGAACATTATTGAAAATGTCCTCGACATTGTTCCAGTTGCAGACTGTACAGCGATACTAAGGACTGTCTAGTTGACACCATAATCTAGTCTGCATATGACATATATCTCTACGGAGCATCATTGTGTTCAACAAAACTGTCTATTTGGAATTGTCCAGCCTGGCCTTTGCCAGTATTTTTTATGTTGGAGAATACGGCTGTGTGCTGGGTAACTTACATACCACTAGATGGACATTGGCCTGAGCAGACGTATTACTCATTATATAATATAAATAATAAAGAAAACTACCCCGTGGACCAGAGCCCATATCAATATGTAATTACATTCACCCAACAACGGAAATTCCCTGTCATACTTTTACATCAAAAGAATAGTTGACTCCGATAGTTACACCCCTTCACTTCTCACCACCCTATATTTTCATCAATACCTACACACAAAACACCAGACAAAACCAAAATCATCATAACCACACCACGCTCACTAGCCATCTTCCTCTATAAAAATCATACAATGCGAATTTATCAATTTTTATATTTTCCTCTATAAGCCTTTGCACCACCATGTTATCGAGTTTTTGATGTCATATTTACTTATATAAACCATTGCACCTCCAAAAAATTGTTGTTTCCGTAACATGTGCGATTTTTTACATAACAGCTATGCTATGGACCCCTGAAGGAAAACAAAAGAGAGGCCGACCAAAAACAACTTGGTGGAGGACTGTGGAGGCTGAGATGCAAAGAATGAACCAGAGTTGGGGCACTGTACGAAGGATGGCTGCCGACCGAGCAAAGTGGAATCAATTTGTTGTTGCCCTACAGGACGCCACCAGGCGTAATGGCCACTGACTGCTTTGACTGTCGGCGGCTAAGGATCAAAGAAGAAGAAGAGATCTCCAAAAAAGGGAGTCGAAACCTCCCTACTATCACGCGGGGGAAAAAATGTAGGTTTCAAGGCGCACAATTCAGCCATCTTTATGTACACCCAATAGAGAAATTCTCTGTCCTATTTTTACATAAAAAGACAGGTACACGACGACAATGTTACCACTTCACCTCTTTCCATCTAATTTCACCTACAGTGATAATAAAAATTTATATAAACACTTATTACGCCTCTGTTTGTTTTAGATGTCGTATATATATATATATATATATATATATATATATATATATATATTATATATATATATATATATATATATATATATATATATATATATATATATATATATATATATATATATATATATATATATATATATATATATATATATACAGTAGAACTCCATTTATCCGAACCCCAATTATCCGAACATCCAATTATCCGAACACTTTTTCAAAAAAAAAAAAAAAAAAAAAATCAGGAGCCACCAGTCATGTTAGACTACATTTCTGAATCTTTTGATGCGGCAAGCTTCAAATGTGTGCGAACAATTTGTAGAGGATATGATGGGCTAATGGTCGGTCGCTTACGTACAAGAAGTCAGTTAGATCATAAAGTCAGTTAATATCTGGTTTACCAATCCAGTGTACGTGTGCGTTCTAGGCAGAACACTGGCTAAACAGACAGTTCAACTTAAAATAATTGTGTCTGCTACTACAGCAGAATAATTTTAGTGTACAATTATTTCTCTGTGCGATATAGCATCTTCCAGTAGGCCTAAAGCATATAAAAGGAACCGCAATGTTTTGTAAATTGAAACGAAAACAGAAATTATCAAGAGACTAGGAAAAGGTGAAACTGTGTCTTCACTTGCGAGGATTTTCAATGTTGGGAAAGCTACCGTCTCTGACATCAAAAGTAACAAGGATAAAATTATGAGTTTTTGCATCGAAATTGGATAGTGAAAATGGGTCGAAGAAACGTAAAACCATGAGAAATGCGAAAGATTTGAAATTGGAAGAGGCTTTGTATATATGGTTTGTGCAAAGAAGAAGCAAAGGGGAACCTGTCTCTGGCTCTCTTTTGTGTGAAAAGGCACTTCAGTTCAACAATCAACTTGAGGTCCTCCTGACTTTAAGGCTAGCCAGGGATGGTTAAGAAACTTTAAATCTCGTCATGGCATACGAGAATTGGAGATTCAAGGGGAATCTTTATCTAGCGATGCAACTGCCGCTGAAAATTTTAAAGAAACACTCTTGGCTTTTTTGGAAGAAGGTTATTCACTCGATGATGTGTATAATGCCGATGAGACTGGCTTATACTGGAAATCATTGCCTCAAAAATCACTTACATCTCAGCACAAAGCATCTGCCCCTGGGTTTAAAAAGTGCAATTTTGGTAGCCGCGAATGCCAGTGGAAGTCATCGTTCACCGGTGCGGTGCTAATGATCAGCGAAGCCAAAAAAAACCACGTTGTTTAAAGAATGTGACATGTCTCCCATTGTGCCACAAAGCACAGAAGAGTGCTTGGATGAATAGTGAAATATTTCTTGATTGGTATACAAATCAGTTCATCCCAAATGTGAAGAGGCTGAGAGAACAAGAAAAGAAAACTGGAAACGAATTTCTTCTACTGGACAATGCACCATCTCATCCAGAGACGGATACATTGAATGCAGTTGATGCAAATTTTAAAGTAATTTTTCTGCCTCTCAATGTAACAGCACTGATTCAACCAATGGATCAGGGTGTTATAGCAAAGCTTAAAAAGATGTACAAGAAGGAAGTCCTGCGTCGTTTATTGTTGGCTGAAGATGAAGAAAGTGTGGTAGCGTTTTCCAAAAAGCTTAATCTCAAAGATTGCTGCTATATGTTAGCTGATGCTTGGACCACCATGTCACAAGATAATCTCAACAAGGCTTGGAATAGATTGCTTGGGAAAAAGGAGGAAATGAAACTACTGCAGTGGACACAAATGATGATTGTATAAATGAAGTTGTGGAACTGTTTCAAGCAATGCCCGGATTTTCGGACTGTGACAAAGATGATGCACACATGTGGCTAGAAGATGATAATGATTCTGGTTTTCCGTTTTTGAATGACGAAGAAATGTTGTTTTTGTGCAAGAAGAAAAAAATGCATGTAGTGACCAGTGATAAAGACTCCTCAGAAGTACATGATGTACTTGTAGATTATGAAGAAAACCCAAAACGTCGACCAAGTCCTGAAGAGGCCTTTATAGCACTAGAAACAGCGATGGCTTGGTACGAGCAAGAAGATGACAGCTGTCCTACACAGCCTCTGCTGTTGAAGAGAATGCGGGACTTAGCACCCAAAAGGAGACTATCCAGTTTGGTGCAAAAGAGGATTCCTCATTATTTTAAATGGTGGGCTACATCTGTGCAAGTACATGTATACGTAAGTTGCGCCTGGTTTTGAATCGTTTGTAATGTTATTTTGAAAACATTTCTCTTTCTTAAAAAATAATAATTAATACAAGAAGTACATGCACTGCAATGTAATGAAAGATTTTGGTGATACAGTGATCTAATACAGTGTGGGTATTATTATTACAGCACAATTAAATATGTTTTATAGTGTATTTTCCTTGTGATGGTTAATTATTTTTAGAAATATGTGTACATGTACTCGATACATTATGTAATCCAATTATCCGAACATTTGATTATCCGAACGATGCTCCGTCCCATGGGGTTCGGATAAATGGAGTTCTACTGTATATATATATATATATATATATATATATATATATATATATATATATATATATATATATATATATATATATATATATATATATATATATATATATATATATATATATATATATATATATATATGTATGTATATATATATATATATATATATATATATATATATATATATATATATGTATATATGTATATATGTATATATATATATATATATATATATATATATATATATATATATATATATATATATATATTTATATTTATTTATATATATATATATATATATATATATATATATATATATATATATATATATATATATATATACGAGGGAAGGTCAAAAAGTAATGCCTCCTATTTTTTATGTATGTAAATACTGCATCGGTGTGCAATTTGTAAATTTATCAGGATTCCTCAAACACTCTTCTGCACTGTTTAGCATTACCAACCTGTTTCAGTAACAGGTGGCACCACTGTAACAGTTTAAAAATGGCTGCCAAAGACGTTCGGTTAAAACAACGTTATGTCATAGAATTCCTCAATGCTGAAGGCGAGACCCCAATTCGCATCCACGAACGTTTGAAGAATGTTTATGGAGATTCAACAGTGGATGTTAGCACTGTCCGACGTTGGGTACATCGTTGTGACGACGCTGAAGTAGGTCAATCCTCAATGGCTGACGCAAAGCGGGCTGGCCGTCCGTCTACCGCAGTGACTCCACACAACATTCATCAGTTGATGGCATCATTCGTGGTGACCGTCGGGTAACACTGGATGAACTTTCTTCCATGTTGTCCATTAGTAAACGCAGTGTCCAGAACATCATCAAAGACCTGGGTTATTCAAATGTTTGTGCACGGTGGGTACCCAGAATGTTGACAGACAGACATAAAGAAACAAGGAAAACCATAGCCATCAACCTCCTGCACCGTTACGAAACTGAAGGAGAAGAGTTTTTATCGAATATTGTGACAGGTGATGAGACTTGGGTTCACTTTTTTGAACGAGAATCCAAGAGGCAGTCAATGGAATGGCATCACACAACATCGCCGACAAGAAAGAAGTTCAAAAGTTCACCATCTGTAGGGAAAGTTATGGCCTCCGTGTTTTGGGATGAGAAGGGTATGATTCTTCTCGACTTCTTGGAACAGGGATACACGGTGAATGCAGACCGTTACATTGAAACTTTGAAGAAGCTTAGAGGTCGTCTTCGGCGACTTTACCCATTAAAAGATCAGAGAACTGCACTACTGTTGCACGATAATGCCACGCCACACACCGCTAAACGCACCATCGATGCGATTGCAGAATTTGGCTGGACATTATTACCACATCCCCCTTACAGTCCCGATTTTGCACCTTCTGACTTCCATCTGTTTGGATCACTGAAAGAAGATCTTCGCGGACATCACTTTGAGGACACCGAGACCCTTAAACGCGCCGTACGCCAGTGGTTTAGGAAAAAGGACACACATTTTTACCGTGCGGGGATACATGCCCTTGTGAGAAGATGGACAAAAACTATAACAAATAACGGAGACTACATTGAGAAATAAATTTTTGAAGTTCAGACTTGGGGCTACATTTCAATGTGAATTTTATCTGTTTTCTTGCCTATTGAATGAAATTAAAAATTACGAGGCATTATTTTTTGACTGTCCCTCGTATATATATATATATATATATATATATATATATATATATATATATATATATATATATATATATATATATATATATATATATATATATATATATATATATATATATATATATATATATATATATATATATATATATACACACACATACATATATACATATATATATATATATATATATATATATATATATATATATATATATATATGAATAAAGAAACATAACAACACACTGCTGAGTCATACACTTAAAAAATACCATCACAATACACAACACTTAAAAAAGCCCCCCCCCCCCCACCCCGCCATTATTGATCTAATATTTTTCCTTATATAAAAGTCACGCGCCACCTGCACAATCGATCGGAGTATTTTACTATATAAAAGTCACGCGCCACCTGCACAATGCGACTCGAAACCTCCCTGACATATTACTCCTGTTGGGGCATGCCTAAGGGAAGGGTAAAATCTTGGGTAGACATCTGGCAACCCGGGCATAAGTTTTATAGGACGCCATTTTATTTTTGGCATATACGTGCAGTAGCTAGTATTGAATTTCGTAATTTTCTGTTCTTGTCAGTATATCTATACCAAATATGACATGGTTTTTGGATTCCTTATAAAATTTTTTATAAGACTATGTTTACTCCTCTATGACATTTGACTGTGAATATTCAAGGAAAAAGTAAAAATCGAATGCATAGAAGATGGGAATACATGACAATGTATTGAAGTATGAACATCAAATTGCGTGTATTGGAAAATGCATTAACGGCAGCGGGTTAGAAAACGTCCTCATTGAAAACCATGTGTTTGGTCCAAAAGTAGCAGAGAGTGTCATTAAAGGTTGCAATTACGTAAGGTCAGAAAGGAATGTTTATGCTATCAGAAGTGGTAGAGAGGCTTAAATGGAAAGCATTTTTGAGTAACATTGAGGATGATGCTGGATTAGCTACACAAAGTGGTGATGTGAGCAATGCTATGCAACACTCAACAACAGAAGACGCACAACTCAAGTTCAAAGAGCTGATCACAACATCAGAAGAAACATTGAAATCGTTGGATGTTTTCACACAGAAACAAGTTAAGAATTCTAAGCAGTGCAAATATCTGGTGGGATTCTTGCATCTAATCTTTTAAAGAACCTCATAAGAGCGAATAGGGATGGGACTTGGAATCTCTTCCTGCAAACAGTGAAGGATGTCCTTCTAATTTTCCTCATTTTTGATAGTGAACTATTTGAGATGGGGATCACTGTTCTTCGAGCAAATGCTGAATCGTGAAACTCATCATCCTGATGTATATGACCGGTTCAAAAAAGGTCATTTTGTTGTTTGAAGAACAAATGGAAAGTTTAATGTCATGGGTGTCGACATGGCTCTCGGACAAACAATAAACAGCTCTCAGAAGTCAGCCGGGGGGGGGGGGTTCATTGGCCCAAAAAAAGGAAGGAATACACTGCTGAATGGGAGCTTGCTTACAACGAAGTCCTCCTCATAAGAAGAAGATTTCAAAGGTTGCTGAACATTATACCAGTTGATTATGAGCTGATAATGCATCATGAGTTAACAGGAAACCTCAGAAATATAATGAAAGCCAACATCCAACAGATACTCCAGTATGTTGAAAGCAGAGAAACACATCCTTGGAAAAGGTGAAGTTAGGCTTCACAACATTTTAACCAATGCATTTGTTCCAGCATTGAATGCAAAGAAGATGCTCACATTTTTGACGACAGCACAAGAATTTTTCTTCATGTTTCGGGAGGAAAGGTTTATAACCCGCTCAAAACCACTATCGGCGCCTATTCACCGGCAAAAATGTCCCTTTTCAAAGTGTACCACAACCAGACATTCAGACAAAAAAAGCAAACTGTGAAAAATGCCATCAAAGATCATTTGCAGGTTCTGAGAAAAGTTGATATTGCCAAGGAGAGTGGAATGACAATGGCAGAAATTCTTACCTACGATTTTTTTACCTTCATCTTTATTAGATGAGAATGGTGCTACTACCAAACCCATGAAGTCTGAATTCATGTCGGAGTTGACAACAAAAATTAGATGCCACAGACAGAAATTTCCAAAAAGAGCATACCCTGAAAACTAGTGTTGTTGTTGATGTCATGAATCAGTTGCGAAGATTGCCAGTTAAGGGAAATGACACATTTGAAGACCTGTTTACAAGCCTTGACAGTAATTTGAATAATGTCTGCAAATTCAGTCGTGTTGACTATGTTTTTGACAGCTACCTTCAATCATCAACCATATATGCTGAGAAAGAAAGAAGGTCTTCTTTGCAGCCACTACCGTTGACTTCCATTGCTTCTACTACGAAGCTTCCTGTGCAGATCGCAGGAATTTCGGCGTCAGTTGACAACAAAAGTTTGATTCAAGATGCCCTGAGCGAGTTTCTGAAGACGGTATCAACTTATCGACGACGGGAAACTATACTTAGTGACGTGTTGCTTGAAAAATGACCTATTCCGGCGTTAGCAATAAAAGATGGAAGCTTCATAAAAATCAAGGACACTCTTCAAGTAACTGTTAAGGAGGCAGACGTAGGTATTATTCCTCACGTTTTCCACGCCATTAAACAAGGGTTGCAGCGTGTCGTTGTGCTTTCAAACGACACAGGTGTTTTTGTGATACTCATTCATTTCTACAAGTTTCTTAATGAAAATGGACTCTCTTGAACTTTGGATGAAAAAGTCGGCTTTAGATATCATACCAATCCATACTCTTGTAGACAAGATGGGAGCTACCACAGACGTCATTCTTGCTACCCATTTTCTTACAGGATCTGATGTGACCAGTAAGATAGGCACCAAAGTGTCATCGCTCAAAGCAGAACCAGAAAAGTATCTGCACAACTTTAGTATGCGTCTTCCTCCAAGTATTCAATCCTTTAAGCTTGCTGCGGAGTACATCGTGAAGGTTCTAAAACAAGGCTCTGAGCAGGACATGCGCAAGACATTTGATGCACTTTAATTTGAAATGATGACCCAAGCTAGTCTTCCAAACTTAGGAGGCCTACCTTGCACAAGCTGTTCATTGCGAGGTCACCTGAAAAGATTTTTTTACATTAGACTAATGCTCTGTTACATTCTCTTTTTGTAACATGGTTCTTTTGTTGTAGAAGTAAAAGATAGCTTCATATTATTTTATCTGTCTGTATTTCTTTCTCTTTACTGTAAACGTATTTCTCCTTGAGCAATCGTGCTGATAGATGTAATTTGCGAATTCAGGGCAAACTGACCAACTTCAACCACAGTAAGTTGATAACTCCATAGGTGGTAAGAGTCCACATAAATACGTTTTATTACTAGAACTTCTTCTTCGTACACTCTCAGACGTCCACTTGAATGTTCTCAAAGAAAGCAGTAGTCAGTTTAAGGCTATTTGAATCCCCGTAAAGCTTTTCCATGAAAGGAGCTGGCGTCGGCCATATGCACTTTCTCTGTACCACATATAAGGGGCAACTTTGAAGCAGATGTTCAGCAGTCATTTTATCAGTGCCACAGTTACACTGATCGGTAGTTCCTATCTTTAGCTTGTTGAATAGAAGGTATCTCAATCTGTTGTGGCCAGTGCGGAGTCTGAAGATTACCACTTGTTCTCTTCTGTGGAGCTGGTAGTAAGCATCATTCTGTGTGTGCCCTGGATGTTCTACATTCCATTTGTTTCTGTAACTGATTCTGATAAAACTCTTAGCCTCCTCAAAAGTTATGCTTGCATCAGGTTCTTTTGCCATTCTGTCAGCCTCTTCATTGCCGGCGATGTTACAATGAGATGGGATCCACTGGATCACAACACTTTTGATTTGTTGACAAAGTTTGTGGAGCACTACTCTGAGATCATCCAGGTCTGTATTATTTTGTCTTTTCAACATTGCAATTACTGACTGTGCATCAGTAAAGAAAGCAACTTGTCTCTCTGCCATTTCTTCTGTCAATATAACCTCTGCTGCAGTTTTCAAGGCCTCTGCCTCTGCTCTGAAGTTGCTGGAGAATCGTCCTGTCGCCACTGACAGCCTTTTTTCTGCACCAGTGCTTAAGGTCAGAAAGACACCCCCACCTCCATTTTCTGTTGCATTTGTTGCTGATCCATCTGTGTATAACAAGTTCCACGATACATGGCATCAATGAAATATACATACAATTCATGCATCCAAGATCGTCTCCTATATTTAATTCATCAGTCGTCAAAACGTCTGGCTATTTACTCGTGATTCCGTATGTCGGTAATCCGGTAATGAACAACCATCAGTTTGGCGATATAATAATTTGGATACTTATTAATTATATATTCCCTGCAAATCTTCTTGAACCGAAGATGATTCATCAATAGAATGAGACGATATTTGTATCCATACATAAGTCGGCAGACCCTGTTGCCTTATAATTAAAGAACACTAATACAATCACTATCATTAACGGGAGCATTGAAAAGTCACGTCCGTTTAGGACGAAATTCAGAATATGAAGGGTGTTACGACAGGGTTTATGATGTTAGCCACTTTGATAATATGCTCTTTTAAAGTTACGCATTAAGGGGTTTAAAATGCTATTAATATATATTATGTTTCGCGCTTCACGGTAATTGAACGCGAATCGGTAGAGTCGCATAGATTTATGATGACGTGTTGCGTTGGTATGCTAACACGTGACGACATTATAATTGTACCCTTTGTATTCTGGATTTGGTCCTAGACGGACGCGATTTTGCAATGCTCCCGTTGATGATAGTAATTGTGTAGAGGATTTTCTCTATTATATGGCACCAGGGTCTGCCTATTGGATATGGATACAAATAACGTCTCAGTTTGATGAAGTGAAATATTCTTCAGGTCAAGAATAGTGGCAGGGAGTAATTTTATTAATAAGTTATCCAAATTATAATTATCGACCAACTTTGGTTGTTCGTTACCGGATTACCGACCTACGGAATCGCGAGTAAATAGCCAGACGTTGTGTTGATTAATGAAGTAAAAGTCAGGAGACGATTCGTATAGATTGCATGAACTTTATGTATGCTTGATTACTATGATGTCTTATGGATTTGCATATCGTCAATTAAATGTATTTTTGTGGACTCGTGCCACCTTGGACTTATCAACTCACTACTGTTGAAGTTTTGGTCAGTTTACACCCAACATTCGCCAACATAATATAAGCACGATGTTCAAGATAAAATAAGTCATAAATGATAAAGAGAATCAATTCAAGACATGGCCAGAAATAATGCACACTCTTTATTAATAACAAAAATAGTTTAAAAGGCCAAGCAATAAAGACAGACCTCCAAGCCACAAGCAAGCGCAACAAAGTGGTCTAACAACCCGACTATAACAAATGGTGTAGGAAGAGCGTTGCCATGCCCCAGCATACCAACCTACTACGTCATGTCTATCCCTAGCCAACCCTATAAAATCGCGGTCAATATAATGGTTTTAAGTGCAAAGCACCTTACGTTGGTGGCACATCAATGTGTTAACGCGTACCAAATTAAAGTGGGCCACCATTACCCAGATACCTCGTATCACTCTACAGTGTTGATCATGGCGAACCATTAGCCCCAACGGATTTTGGATGGACAATCAGTGCTGATGACTCATGCTGCAAAAACATAGTTTCTTGTACGTCCTTTTGCAAATGCAAAATGTCTTTTGTCATTCAGGAACATGTATAAAGTACTGAAAATCACCATTTAACTGTGTAAAGTTAGTGATTCTCTTTTTTAATGTATCGGAATTTAATGTTCATACTCCAATACACTGTCATCTATTTCCCATCTTTTATGCATTTGTTTTTCTTGAATATTCACAGTCAAAGATCCCAGAGGAGTATAAATAGTATTATCTTATAGGAAATTTTATAAGGAATCAAACAAACATGTCAGATTTGGTATAAGATTACTTACAAGAACCGAAAATTACGACATTCAGTACTAGCCACTGCACGTATATGCCAAAAACAAAATGGCGTCCTTGCAGAGTTCTTCATGAAGGACAGCTTACAGAACCGTTTGGGATAAGAACAGGAGTGCGACAGGGATGCCTCTTGTCTCCACTTCTTTTCTTACTAGCAATAGACGGGGTTATGAGAACATCGACAACTCACAACAGAAATGGAATCCAGTGGACTCTGACTAAGCAGTTGGATGATCTGGATTTTGCTGATGACTTGGCTCTTCTGTCCCACAACTGTAATCAGATGCAGGACAAATTAAAAACATTCGATGAGAGGTCACAACAATTGGGTCTGAAAATACACAGGGAAAAGACAAAAATAATGAGAATAAATGCAGGTAACGATAACAGTGTTGAACTTGAAGAAGCACCAATACAAGATGTAGAATCGTACACATATCTTGGCAGCAATATAGACAAAGTTGGAGGGACAGACAGTGATATTAAAATAAGGATACAAAAAGCAAGAGGAGCTTTCATTGCATTGGGAAATATATGGAGATCAAGAGAAATCGGATCCTACACGAAAATAAGAATCTTCAACTCAAATGTGAAGTCAGTCTTATTGTATGGCCCTGAGACATGGAGAACAACAAAGACAACTACCAAAAAAGCTACAGACTTTCATAAATGGGTGCTTGCGTAGAATAGAGGGATTAAAATGGTAGGACAGGTTACCAACGTGGAACTGATGACAAGAACTAGACAGTGCCAGTGGAACAAGAGATGAGAAGAAGACGATGGCGATGGATAGGACACACATTGAGGAAACCTTTTGATAGCATTACAAGGCAGTCCTTGTTCTGGAACCCCCAGGGCAAGAGAGGCAGAGGTAGACCAAGAAGCACATGGAGAAGAGAGCTGGAAACAGAGGTGAAAATGATAAGGAGAACGTTTAAAGAACTTGAGATGATCCTTCCTTTAGGCATGCCCTAACAGGATCTGAAGAGAAAACCCGTCCACCTCAAAATTCCTACGGGTCTGATGGTCAGGGACTAGACTATTCACTTGAGAACCAACTCTTCTGTTAATAAACATAATATTCACGCGCCACGACACTACTGGGGTGCAATTTATTAATCCACCCCACAGAGAAACTGAAAGAGAAGGGCTGCAGTAAGATGTAATTACAGATGAGAAGTTAGTGGTGACAAATGAAAGAATAATAAACTTTGAGAGAAGGAATGACACACCTTTATTATTTGCATATAACACTAGAAGCCTCAGCTATTTGTATACAATCTGGCCTAGCCTATTGCGTGTGTTTCTCTTCTAGATATTTACCAACTGCAGCTGTTTGGCTTCCAACGAGACTCTGATGGCGAGAGGTGGTCTGTGTATACCGGACTGCCAAAACGTGTATCCGTACCTTATCGTGACCACCTGTTCAGCATTCATCATAACCTTCAGCTTGATGCCATATTTCGTGGTTTGTGTCAGGTACAATAAGCTTAGTGTCTTCTTTCTCACTATGTAACAAGAACAACAAATATTACCACCACAAGTACTTCTGGTATTGCCGCATGTAGTTTCAAAGGGTATCTGGTGATACATAGAAATAATAGACATACTGCTTTCCCTGGTAGTTCGTATAAGACAATTAATATATGATTGTGTGCAGGCTGGCAACCTCATAATGCATAACATTGCTGCAGAAACCATTGCTGCAATAGCACATGAATTCTTAGTTCAGGTTTTCTCCAGGGGGATCAGTTGTAATGGTGGCTCCATGCTCAGTAAGGAGCGGAAAGGAAAATGATGCACCCAAAACTACCAGAACCACAAATACGAGGTACTACTAGTGCGATTACTACTATAACCATTACTACTAGTACCATTACTACTAGAACCATTACTAGAACCAATACCACTAGTACCATTACTACTAGAAACATTACTACGAGAACCATTACTACTTGAACCATTACTACTAGTACTATTACTACTATAACCAATACTACTAGAACTATTACTACTAGAACCATTATTACCACTACCGTAATTACCCGACAACAACATTACCGCAGGAAATAGTTCCACAATAACAATTACTATACTTGCACAACAACAACTTACTTACGTACTTAGTCGTTCCCCTTCTACCGTGAGGTGTAGAGGTTTGAAAAGAGAGCGCCAGACTATCCTATCGGCTGTCTTCCTCCTGGCCTGGTTCCATTCTAGTCCTCGGTCTTTCAAAGATTGTCTAATGTTGTCCTCCCAGCGGACTCTAGGTCGTCCTGGGGGTCTGGCTCCTTGGCTCTTTGTTTCCCATGCTTGTCGTGGTAGCCGATCTTCTCCCATCCCACAGACATGGCCAAACCATCTTAGTTGGGACTGTTCTACTTGGGTCTGCAGGGGGTGGGATTTTAGGTCTTGACGTATCGTCTGGTTGCGGACCATGTCTCTTCTTGTTACTTCAACCACCTTCATCAGATATCCTAGATTTATGTGTCTCCTCTCTACTGACTCAACACACATCTCTCTCTGACTGCCCCCTTTCATTCGTATTCCCCAA
This sequence comes from Oreohelix idahoensis, assembly GCA_024509875.1. Taxonomy (NCBI): domain Eukaryota; kingdom Metazoa; phylum Mollusca; class Gastropoda; order Stylommatophora; family Oreohelicidae; genus Oreohelix; species Oreohelix idahoensis. Next base: position 2,164,806 of record JAMPIV010000347.1, read on the forward strand.
ACATGTGAAAACCTTTCACACTCCACTGAGCTTCATTCACGCCTAACTATAGCTAGGAGCTTGTCTTGATCTCTGCTCACAACATTGCTTGTAGCTAAATTATTACAAGGCAAGCATTCCCAACCCACAACAACTGAAATGCCTAATAAACTCCCGCTGGAGCATGAGAACATTCACTCATGCAAAAAAATCATCAAAACACTTCTTGACATGATAACAATCTCCCAATCCTTTGGTATGTTCTTGTTGCACCACGCTGCCTGTAGGACCCTTGAGAGTAATAGGTCGCCTGATGCTCCCATGTACTTAACCGTTTCTGGTGTTATACCATCATGCCCTGCTGCTTTGCCCATCTTGATTTTCTCCAGTGCTGCCTTCAGTTCTTCCATCTTTATGTCATCTTCACCATCATTGATTTTCACTTCTGTGCTAGTGGTTATCATTTCTGATGCTTTACCATGCTCACCATCAAGGATATCTGAGAAATATTCCTTCTATCTTTCCATTACTTCCTTCGGGGCAGTAAGCAATTCGCCTTGCTTGTCCTTTATAAATTTGAGAGGGCATTGTTTTTCCTTCCTCATGTTCTTTAGGGTCTTATAGAACAATTTCTGGTTTTCTTGCGCATTTTTTTCTAGCTTTTCTCCAAATTCTTCCCAGGACTTCTGTTTTGCTGCTAGCACCTTGTTCTTTGCTTCTGTTCTGAGTGTCACATATTCTCTATTTTTATCCATTTGTCCTGTTGTGTTTTTAGCTCCTAAGTGTTATTTCCACGCCATTTTCTTCTCTCTTATTTTCTCTTTAACTTCCTCTGTCCACCAAGGTGTTCTCTTTCTCTTGTTCCCAAGTCGGACTTAACCACATGCTTCTGCAGCAGCTGTCTTTATGATGTCCTTGAATTTAAGCCAGAGGGTTTCCAAGTCATCAGGTTGTTCTTCTATGTTGCTCACCGCTGCAGCAATAAGCCCCTGATATCTGGTCTTAATTTCTGGATCTCTCAGCTTGTAGGTCTTAATGCTCATTTCTTCTGTTCGTATACTTAGTTTCTTGCGTGATGTTGGGCAGTTCCTAGGCTGAGCAACTCTTTCAGTTGTTCTTTTGATTGTGAGCAGGTAGTGATCACTTCCAATCTCTGGCCCCCTCCAGACTCTAGCATCCCGGACATATTTGAATGAGCTCCTCCTAACAATGGCATAGTCGATCACTGACTTCTCATTCTTTGTTGGTTCACATCTAGTGTTTGCATGTATGCGCTTATGTGGAAACTTTGTGTTTGTAATGATCAGATTCTGCTCACTGCAGAATCTAAGAAGTCGCTTTCCATTGTCATTGAGAGTATCTTCTCCATATCTTTCGATAACTCCACCCCATCTAGCATTGTCATTTCCAACTCAGGCATTGAAATCTCCGAGCATGATCATTTCATTTAGGCAGTCATCCACTGTCCTTTAAAGCAGCTCGAAGAATTCCTTCGTGACCTCTGCTCTCTTATCCTCATTTGGCCCATACACTATGACCAGGTTGACTATGGTTTCTCCTTCTGTTCCATCCCTTGATACTATCTTTCTGGTTTTTGGCCACAATGCAACCCACGCTCCCATTAGCTCTTTCAGATGTGGGTACACCTGCACAACAACAATTATTAAAATTACCAATATTATTGATGTTGCGACTAATTCTACCATCACCTCTACTAATACTGCCACTGCTATCTAACCCAAAAACTGTAGCTGCTGTCACATAATTTTTTGGTTCGATCTCTTGTCCTCTCCGGCAGTAGTCAGTTTCTTTTGTTGTGAGAACTGATTACGTGAGATTTTCAGTGGTCGACGCATTTATTTCTCTGCTGTCAAGCAGATATTCGCTACTTTCTAATCACTTTACACTCCTTTCAGTAATAATTCGTCTTGTCTGTTTACCTGACCATTTCTGCTGAGAGAGTAGACAGGTGATGCAATATTGACCGACAGTCATGTTGGTAAAATTCTCGTTTACCAAACCTTGGCCGCGCCGGATTAGCTCGACGTACGCCCAGTCAGTTTATTTAGCACTGTTATGGCCATTGGGATTCCCCTAGTTACTGTCATGAAGAATCACATTCCAGATGGTTACCCGAGAGTCGGTGTTTGCACAAGGACGGGGAGATAAATTACCCGTCTGCTTACATTTTACAGAGATGCACCTGGAAAACGGAATAAGGAAACAGCATTCGGATAGAAGTATTACGAAAATGTTACTTGAGATACAAGTAAGAAGTCATTTGTAATCACTGACGAGAATATTCGGAGGTTTCACGCCCAGATTTGGGAGAAATTAACTTTTAAATAACATGCAGAATTTTCCTATGATGAAATGTTTTGAATAGACGCCATCAAACCAAGCATGATTGTAACTATTGGCCGGCATTCCAGATGTAGGAATAACAACATTTCTGATTGGGGCCTGGTCAAATAGTAAACAACCAGTGCACGGAACAAAAGGGGGAATATAACCTGACACTTCAGTCGGTTGAAAGCACTGTGAAAATTCACCTTGAGCCAAGAAGACAACCAGACCTTGCCACAGTTAAGAATAGCAGCAGACTTCGTTTACCAGACGGGGTAAACTGCTTGGCTTAGCATCTGGAGGACTTATAGCCCAGGAATACTCAACCATTTTAACACAGAAAACCGGAATCTGAGGAAACTGTAAAACGAAGTCAAAGCGGAAACTTATTGCTGACATAACAACATCCCAGACCATGTGTAAAAGGCATCGTCTAGCTGCCTTAAACTATTTCTAGAGCCAGCAGTCTGTGAGCCTAAAGATTGGCGTAAGTTGTACATTTTAAATTCTACATTTTGCATTATTAACATGTTAACTAATATGTATATATTGACATGAAAATTAATATGTGAAAATTGCTAATGGATGTCCAAGTCATTTGAGGCTGGCAACCTCAGCATATAGAATTACGATTTCATGAACCACCACAGAAGGGCAGATGACTGCTTTATGCGAGTTTCTTACAGAGAACTAAAAGCAGAGGTAGTTCCAAGTTCCATATGAAGCAGGAAGTCAATGATGAAAGAAATGATGTACATACTTATTATATTATTAACATTTTCAACCAGTGTAGAAGTAAATCTATTCAATTTAAATGTAAAGAAAGTTTTTGCTCAGTCAGATTAAGATTAATTCTCATCGAAGGTAAAGTTGTTCTGAAATAGATGGGATGGTGGAATTGGAAGAAGGGGACACATAAGAATGTGTCGGAAAGCGCAAGACTCAATAGGGTATTATCTTCTTTTGTGACACTAGTTGGTGGTACCAGATGAAGTACTATCACTGGAACAAGTAAGGGTATAAGTGGCGTGAAGTCGACGCTAGACACCATCATCAGACGGGACTTGACCAGTGACGAGTGTGATCCAGTCATCTATCTACAAAGAACCAAACATCAGCTGGAGCAGAACAGACAAACTCATTGGCAGCTAAGTAGAAACATAAAAACTGCCAAGTGAACTTTCCAATTTTTTTTTACGCCATAACATCACCCAGTGATGATAACTTTTTCTACAAGGAATTATTCAATTTTATAACTGACAAAACATAATTGATTATTAAATTTGTAACGTTTACCAAGAAAAATCTAAAGCTGATTTGATTATTTTGAACGTACTACAGCCGTATGTCTCATACTATTTCTTAAATGCACTTAAACAGAGCTATATAATAATAAGATAAATTTCGCTGAATTAAATCAGCAGGGGGCTTGAACGAGCTAACGAATTATAAGAAAACACTATCCTTCAAAAAAGATGGTGGCATATACTAGTTAACATTTTCTAAGCCTCATGCATCTGTCACGGATTGCCTCCCCTTAGCTCTGCAGTAGTTCTACACCAGTGGCCAACACTCAAGAGTACCTAATATGGATCTTCAAAGGTGTCTACCTTCGCACAAGATTACTCTTGGCAGAGTTGTAGCTAGAACGCTAATGACGCTTCTATCTCATGGGAGTGTTTACATGATGTTTTCAGAATTCAAGAACAATGCTGCATAGGGCAGAGCACTATTGACTTATATCTGATCCGTTGCATTTTGTGAAGAATTAAGCAATGGTTTTAGCCCGTTCAAGCCCCCAGCTGGTGTAAATCCAGCGAAATTCCTTTTATAAGTATTTGCTCTATAGATGTAAATATATATATCTAGATGTATACATTAAAGAGTCTTGCTCATACGTTTACTTTCAAATCTATAATAACTGAATCAACAATGATTGTTTAGTTTTAAAATAACATGTAACAAATGTAATTAATCAATTAGTCTTTGACAGGTTAAAATAGCGACGGAATGATGGTGAATTTCAGATGTAAATAAAATTGTCTTCACTGAGACTTGGTTTGAGGATTTATAAAACCAATTTTCCTTTTGCTGTTTCCTTAATAAACTTAGCTGGTCCTAGTGAGTCATGCAGCCGTGGTTTAGTCATGTCTACTGTGATGCGGGCTTTGCTCCACACAACTCGTCCAATGTAGGCGGTTAGTGTTGATTCCCTGTTTTTTAACTCACAACTAGTGGCATAGGAACTTTAGTCTTGCAGCTTTGTACCATGTACAGTGTGATTTAGATTCGTTCCACGAACTTTAGACAAAAGAAAAAGAACAAATGCCTCTGCTAAGTACATTTGTGGGGTGCAAATTAACAGGCGTATTGTCTCGCTGTCCACCCACCAATGTTAGCCTCTCTGAATTGTTATTCTCCCTCAGTATACACATTATAACTCGGAGAAAATGATTAGAAATCACCAATATTCTTCTGCGTATTAAACTGGGAAAATATGTGCTTGGACAGTGTGAATGCAATGATTTGCCTGTATTACAGTTAACAAGGTACATATATCTCACAAAATGATTGTCGTGTGGCGATTATTGGGGCAACTACGACAGTAGTTTTTGCCAGGAATAGCCTATGTGATATTAGGTAGAAGGTCTCTAGAAAATGGCTCGTTAAGAAAGAATAAAGACCTATTCGAGATAGAGACAAGAAGAAGGGAATGCGAATGTTTTCCACTGGACAGTGTTTTCTGGTTAATTATGGAAAGAGTTCTGTTTTCCCACGACCTTAGCTTCTGCCATTAGATCCCGTAACAGAAAAAGACACCACCCTCATGTGAGTGTAGAAATTTTCCTATTTGTAAATATTCAACACCGACAGCACGAGGGATACATTAACAAACTAGATAATGATCAAACGATTATTGGGTTTATTAATTAAATATCTACACATATAGGGTTAGAATCCGTCCGGTTTTCTCTCTTATATTTCGCTTAATCGTGATTTAAGGCAAACAGGTGATTGGCCTGTTGTGCCTTTGCATGGTGGAGGGGCTGCCTCCTTACGGCCTCCACGCAGGCCGCCCTCCTCCTTTTTCATGCGGGCTTGGAACCGACTGTATTTCAGAGCTAGCATTTGCTGATGATGTTGTCCTGATTGCTAAATCAGAGACACATCTCCAATCCAACCTGCAAGTCTGGAAGGAAGAGTTAGAGAAGAGAGGGATGGTCATAAGCAGCTCTAAAACAAAATCCATGGTGATATCACGAGAAGAAAGAAGACATCAGATTAAGTTTGGATAACAGGTCCTGGAGCAGGTCGACCACTTTAAATATCTCGGAACTATCATAGGCCGAAAGGGAGGCATCAAAGAAGAGTTGCCCACTCGAAAAGCAGCGGCTGGGAGACTTTTTCAGGCCATAAATCGAGGATTCCTCAGCAAGAAAGAGGTTGGTAAGAAAACGAAGATGGCTGTATACCGCTCCACCTATGTCCCAGTCTTCACATATGTATGCGAGTCATGGGCAATGACTACAACCCACAAAAGCCAGATCCAAACCTCAGAAATGAGGTATCTGAGGAAGGTGGTTGAAGTAACAAGAAGAGACATGGTCCGCAACCAGACGATACGTCAAGGCCTAAAATCCCATTCGCTGGAGACCCAAATAGAACAGTCCCAACTAAGATGGTTTGGCCATGTCTGCAGAATGGGAGAAGATCGGCTACCATGACAAGCATGAGAAACAAAGAGCCGGGGATCCAGACCCCCAGGACGACCCAGAGTCCGCTGGGAGGACAACATTAGACAATTTTTGAAGGACCGAGGACTAGAATGGAACCAGGCCTGGAAGAAGACATCTGATAGAATAGTCTGGCGCTCTCTCTTCCAAACCTCTACACCTCACGGTAGAAGGGGAACGACTAAGTAAGTAAGTATATAATAATAATAATAATAATAATAATAATAGCCCCTTCAGTCATAACTGACTATGGGAATGCGCCCCTGAGGTGGCAGCCCTCAGCTGCTTATTTTCCTGGTGCTCCTTTCGACGTTTTCTCCTTACCTCTGCTTCTTGTGTGAGCCTCTCTTCGCCTAATCTGAGGTGGTGCCGTAAATAGCATCGCCACTTATTGCGATCGGCAGCTTCATCCTCCCATGTTGCTGGATCCATGTCCAGTGCCCTCATATCTCTCTTGCACACATCTTTGAACCTCAGCTGTGGTCGCCCAACTGTTCTCTTGCCATCTGCTAATTGTCCGTAGAAGATATCTTTTGGGATGCGACCATCTTCCATGCGGCGAACATGGCCAAGCCAGCGAAGTCTGCGCTCTCTAAGCAGCGTATACATACTTTGAAGGCCAGCACGTGACAACACCTCGACATTTGTCACTTTATCTTTCCACGAGATGCCGAGGATGCGGCGTAGACACCGCAAATGGAAGGTATTGAGCCTTCTTTCTTGCTTAGCATAGGTCGTCCAGGTCTCGCTGCCATATAGGAGTGTGCTGGTGACGCAGGCATTATATACCGCAGCTTTGGTCTTCATTGTGAGTTTAGAGTTTCCCCAAACACGCGATGTGAGGCGGGCAAAGGTAGCTGCAGCTTTGCCAATGCGGCTGTCGATTTCTGTATCCAGTGAGAGTTTGTCATTGATGGTAGACCCTAGGTATGTGAAGTGGTGCACCACTGCCAATTCATAGTTATCGATAGTGATAACTGGTGCAGCACCCACATCCTGACTCAGCACATTCGTTTTCTTTAGACTTATTGTGAGGCCAAAGTCCTTGCATGCTTTAGTGAAGCGATTCATCAAGCTCTGAAGCTCCTGTTGGCTTTGAGTGACGACTGCAGCATCATCAGCGAACAACAAGTCTCTTATAGTGACCCTTCTGATTTTTGTTTTTGCCTTCAGCCTTGAAAGATTAAACAGACGGCCATCTGGATAAGCTACCAATCAAGGATCACGAGCCCTATCTGCCCGAAGCTGCTGGTTTTAAGGCGCCAGTCGCTCGCCTTTGCCTCTTCTCCCGTCAGTGGAAACAGTTCCGCCGGGCTCAAATTGAGCCACACGTGAAGGCCGGGAGCTGGAGTTGGTTGTCAGAGGCTGTTTGAGGCGCATGCCATAGAAGTATTTTATCTGCAGTGAGAGCTTATCCTCACTACAACTCCCGGCAATAACAACCTTTGGAACTAAGTAAGTATATATAGGGTTAGTAATGGTTAGAACGTGATGATGGTAGAAGACGATTCACACAAAACACACAGATTAGATATTAATATTGTAGTTAATTAAGTAGTAGTTAATTAAGAATGAGCTTGAGAAAAGCAAAATGATAATGATGTGAAATGATACGAGTTACCAAAATGGTGAGTAATCTACATAGTCAATGTGTCTCTAAATGCTTATCCCGGATGTGATGATTCGCATGTATGCATAGAATGTCCCAAGTTGTTACGTGTTATGTCGAGTGGGGTATCTCTAAGCCAAGGAAGTTCTGATGAAAACTTGTGTCGTACTATATATATATATATATATATATATATATATATATATATATATATATATATATATATATATATATATATATATATATATATATATATATATATACAGTACTTTGCAAAAAAAATGGCAGTCATATTTTCGCAACGCAGCACACTCATAGAAGCAAATAATAATAAAAACTGTATGTCCAGAGGAAGATTGGTATCTCCCCTATCTATTAACAGTGGTTTCAGTACAATATAATGTTGCCTTCTCCAGCAAGGCAAGCCTGGATGCGGCGAGGCATACTTCCCACAAATGTTTGTAGGTAATTGTGAGTCAGACTTTCCCAGTATTTTTCAGCTACCTTCTTCAATTGTTCAACGTCTCTGAGTCCACTCTTTTTTAAATGATTCTTGAGTAGTGCCCAAACGTTTTCAATTGGGTTTAGGTCGGGACTGTTGCTGGGCCACTTCAGCACTATCACATTCTTCTCTTGCAGCCATGCTTTGGTGGTATGAGCTGTATGCTTTGGGTCATTGTCATGTTGAAATGTGCGCCCATCGGGGTACATGACCTGCATAAATGGCAGAAGGTGTCCCTCTAGTATGTCGATGTGCCTTTCTCTCGTGAGAATTCCTGTGAAAACACACAGTGGGGTGGCACCTATTGCTGACACCCCTCCCCAAAGATGGAATTTCTGGGTATGTTTCGGTCGCTGGTACACAGGCGTTACAGAGTCTTTCGTCCAAATATTTATTTGAGCAGGATAAGACCAAACAGAACATTCATCTGAAAAAATCGCATTGTCCCATGACACATTTTTGTTTTCGTGGCACAAGTTCAATCGCATCTGTTTGTGAGTCTCTGTGAGCAATGGTGACGAAATTACCAGCTTTTTTGTGTAATTCATCCTGTGTAGCTCCCTGTTGACAGTAGCATTAGATACCTCTGGGCTTCCCAACTCGATCATGCGCTGCCGTATGTTTTCTACACTCTTCATTGGCCCAGCCCGAACGATTTGGGCGAAACGCCGATGGTCCTTTGTGTGCAAAATTCTTGGACCCCCACTACCTTCTTTTCGCTCGATTCTATTACCTGCTTTTAATTTACTCACAACTTTGTAGTCAGTCCGCTCAGGAATGTTCAAGGTTTTAGAAATGTTGGAACATGTTTGATTTCCTTCATTTCAAAGCTGTGAAATTGACATACACTTTGACTTTGTATCCATTTTCTGCCACTAGTATTAGAAATTGTCGTCTGCTCTATTATCAGTTGACTTTACTCTCCGCTAATTTTTTTATACTTTTGGTAATGTTTGCTCACTTAAGTGGAGTGCAAATTTGGGGCAGAACATGCATATTTAATTAGATTTCAGCATATTTAGCTGAGCAATATGACTGCCATTTTTTTTGCAAAGTACTGTACATATATATATATATATATATATATATATATATATATATATATATATATATATATATATATATATATATATATATATATATATATATATATATATATATATATATATGGGAGCCGCGCTGGTGTAATGGCTTCGGCGTTGTACTGGCGACCAGGTGTTCATGGTTCAAACCCGGGCGTCGGCGTTTGAAGAAATGTTTACGGCCGGAAATTTGACTGAATAGCCTGAACGGGTCCTGTGATAAACCCTCTGTGGATGGGAAGGAGCGAAGCTCCTGACCGGGTTGGAAGGAAAGTCCTCAGGTTCCCCAGCCTCGCAATGACATGTCATTGGGCCGAAGGGCTGAAAGCCTAAGTGCCGCTGGTTAAAAAAAAAAAAAAAAAAAAAAAATATATATATATATATATATATATATATATATATATATATATATATATATATATATATATATATATATATATATATATATATATATATATCCATCACTGTTTGAGTATATCTCAGTAGCGTTGATCAACAGTTAATAGTTGTCATATGAAGATGTCTGCTGTCTCATCTCCGGAGGGTACTGGCCAGACTGGAAATCGTCATGAAATGTTAGTGATATGTAGACTCATTATCTTGCGTATGTAATCGTGATTCATAAAATATACTTTAGAGTCTGTTTCATAGAATGCGCTTAAGAGTGTGTTGCACTTGGTATAAATATGAGATTCAACTTGTGATCTCTTTAGCTTGACTTCAGAAAGTACGCTTCCGATGGAGCTGAACATGGTATGAGTAATCATCTGTGAGCTTTGGCTTGAATCCCGTAGTAAGCTATTGCGTGATTTTAATTTCTTATAACTATGTATTGAACTTGTGCGCACGTGACAAAAAATGCTGCGTCCACCTTCTTGAGTGTGGGCGTGAAATATTCCTTTTTAAGTGAGAACGAAGAATGTCCTATGGTGAATTCTGCTAGCAAAATGTCCGTTTTTTAATAACTTATTTCTGGTTAGACGTCAGACACGTAGCGTGTAGATTCAGACTTCTGATGGACTGAAGACACACAAAAGTCTTCGTAAGTTTTCACACTTAATATTTACTGGTTGACTTTCAATTATTATACTTCTCACTGTTGATCTCTATAATTATAATGATGTTAAATATGTTGTGCATGAGAGTGTGTGCGTATGGAAGACTATGTTGATGATTCAACAAGCTAGATGAAGGTGAAGTATGAACTATTAATTACTTCCTATCAGCCTATCATCTTAGAGGAAATTCTTCTGATTTTATTAATCATTCATTAGAAGAGTTAATTGAAAAACTATCTTTCGCACATTTAGCTGTGAGGTTAAGATGAATAAAGAATAATAAAAAAGTATTTAAACAATCTGTATAAGATCTACTAATCTTCTTTTCCCTTCTCAAAATCCTTTAACAACACAATACACACAGATATGAAATATTTATCCACACTGAATTAATTGCAGGCTATGCGTTAGAGATTTTTCTTTACACCACAATGTTGAAAGCTGGACTCATCTCTCTAGCGAGCTGGGCGGTAAATTATATCTCTAAAAGTCAAATGTGCGTCCCTTCAACCGTTGACATACAACTCCGCCCATAAAACCAATAGCTAAGTGACCCTCTGGTCACTCATGCCCAGGATCTCTCTTGTCTCCTGTCAGTTCAAAAGTGGGTGGGGCAATTCGCGACCCACTTTCGTATCCAGGCTTGCCTGAAAAACCGGTGTTGAAATAATTGGCTGGCCAATGCAAAAGTGTCCCCCGCCTTCCAACTGTCATATCACTCTCTGTTTGTCTATCGCTCCGCGTGTTGGCGGCGGCCTTTGTTACCTCGGTCCATTGTCGCCAGCGCGCTAACAAGTCCCTTTGTTGCACCGCCTATTGTATTACATGGCGGTTGGCTTAAACAGCATGAGAAGACTTCTTCACTTGGCCAAGGTGAGCGTCTCCCCTCGCCATTGTCCCAATGTGGTGACTCGTCGCTTGTACGAAAAGCGGCTGAACAATAAAGTGACTAAGCTTTTGTGTCAGCCGCGCTCGCTTCAATGTTAACAATCTTCTTCACTCTGGTTCATTATTTGCATCTCAGCCTCCACAGTCCTCCGCCAGGTTGTTTTTGGTTGGCCTCTCTTTCGTTTTCCTTCAGGGGTCCAAAGCATAGCGGTTCTTGTGATGGCATCGGGGTCTCTTCTGAGGACATGACCAACCCAGTTCCAGCGTCTGCCAGCTATGATGGTGTGCATGTCCTCTTGCTTGCTACGAGTAAGCAGATCTTGGTTAGTGATGGTATTCGGCCAAAAGATTCGGATTTTTTTTTAAATTTTTTTTTTCCATTAAAGTTAACAATAGTCCACAAAAATTGTACCATGCCCAGATGTCTGATTTTGATGAAACCAGATGTGTTTCACCAGATTTATCACGAGGCAATGTGGACTTAAATGATATTGCCAGGTATGATGACTCAATCAAAAGAATTATTGTTATCACCGATGAAAGAACAAATGTGGTTCTGTAGATACCGGTTGCGAGTAATACAAAACGATGAAATAGCAAATGTGGGCTTAAAAGAGCACAAATGTGGGAGAAAATAAAATAAGAAAGATGTAGGAAAAGATATGGCGATAAGGTTTTGCGCTCGCTTATTACAATTATATTATACACGTTAGGCACATGTGATGTAATCATCACTAATCACTTCGGAGTCTGGGGTTGCTGCTGTTTTCGCGTTTCTGAACGAATTAGCATAAAACAAACACAAGCGCTTGCTGTAGTGGTTTATGAATCACTATTTTTATATGTTGAGGTTGCCAGCCTCATATATAACCATATAGCAAGGAAATCATGTCAAATTCACATTTGTAAAATAAATGTTTACACTTACCCCAAAGTAACTTTTGGGTACACAATCTCCTGGCACAGTTTAGAATGGACACTGCAACTTAGGTTAGATGCTTTCGAATTACTTGGTCTGGGAAATTTTAGTATTCCTCTTATGACGGGTGATCTGATTCCTTAGGTCTCCAGTCTTTGTATTTAAAAATGCGTGTTTACTTGTAAGTTTCCAAGTTGTCCAAATACTCTGTCTTGGTTCTGTAAGTTTCCAGTCTTTGTATTTAAAAAATGCTGGTTTACTTTTACGTTTCAAAGTTGCCCAAATACTTCGATCTGTCACTTATAATTTTGGAATCCTTTGTCCGATCCTTCTCTCTGGCTCTGGTGAATCGCTAGTTTGACGTTGCGATGCAGTCTGATTTGTGACTCCGACTTCGGTAGATTATATTTCCATTTCTCTGTTGACATCCCAGATTGTACGTCCGACGAATTTACCAATGAGAGTCAAAGTCTATTCCGGCTCTCAAACTAAGCCAATGGTAAGCTCTTTAGAACTAAATGGGTCGGGGTGTTAAGTCATAATATCCACCGCGTGTTTTAACATATCAAATTTTAAAATTCCAACGCGCGATCTCTTTCTAATAAGGCGGTTGTTACAGGGTGTTTAAATTCTGTAGTGAGCATTACAGCTACTCAGGCCAATGTCCGTAGAGAGGTATGAAAATGGACCCCGCACACAGCCAATCTTCACCAACAAATAATATCACCACGAAGGCCAGGTTGGACGATTCAAATATACATTTTAATATACGACACGATGCTCCTCAAATCTTTTCAGTAAAGCCATACAATACATTGGCTAAATATGGCAATGCAGTCCTCAGTAAACTTCCATGTTGTTTGTCACTAAAACGCCGTCCTTGACAGGTTTCTCATAAAGTTTATTTACTCACGTTCACAATAATAAGAATTCCTTTATTATATTAACCGAGCTTCATCACACGGAGGTGTATGGATGAACTAGTGGTCGAAACATCCAAGGAATCTGTAGTGAAGTAGTAGAGTACTTAGGAGCTCAACACACATGCGTCCACCTGCCTTGAAACACACACAGAAAAGGCCCAGCGACAGATCGTTGACTTCTGCAAACAGCAACCATAGACTTTTGCTGCTCGGCACAAAAGACAATGACGTACTTCATGTAACCAAGGGTCACCGGTCATAAACAAATATGACTACTAGTCGAACCGTTTTGATATCGACAAGCATGTTATGAATTTAACTCATAACATTACTCCCACCCCCGTCAAATAATGGAAACGGAGTTTGCATTATTTCTGTGTTGAGAGTATAACATCACTGGAGTGAAAAGATGGTATCATCAAATTTCACCATTAGTATGAACTAGCATAGCACCCTGGTTTGTGCTTCAGAGTAGGCAAATAAACACTCAATGTGTGGACAGTAGCAAAGAATGCTAAAACCGTTGACTACAAAGGACGTAAATAATTTTAACAACAATGTGAGGTAGCTATCACCAAACCATCTAACAAAAGAAAAAAAAATGATGGTAGCGGTCCATGCACTCTCATACCGCACACTGTCCAAAACAACACCTATCTATCCCGTCAGGTAACAGTAGTCAATAAATCTCATATTAATTAATAATGATAATGCAAAGCATTAAAATTAATACAATTATGTAATAGATACAATAGATGACATGAGGCAGACAGACAACTAATAAAGTGAGTGACTGCGACATTTATGTCAACTGATTAAAATTAAGTGTGCCTCAAAATTATATGTCATCAATATAACATATTAATGGTAAGAGAAGCAAGGTAATCCTGTATCTAGCACATTTGTGTGAGCAATAGATAAGACTATGCTTATGTGTTGTACAACTAGATAATGGTATGGCATATTAGCCAATTAATAATGCAAAGTCTAGTGTGAGTGTGACATAGATTTGTGTCAAAGACTCAACAATCTCTGATGAATTCCCATTAATCACCTCTTAATATTACACATAATAGTTAAAGCCTATAGTGCAATGTCGTTCCACTAATTATTACATGTTCATACATCGTTTTTAGAAGTATGTCGAAATACATTATTATCAATGTCCATGACTGTTCTCTATGTGATAGCATGTTATAACGAATCCAACCTTTAAAATCCATAGCACTTTTAAAATCGAAAAATAGTCAGATAGGAAATTTCGTTGTTGATTCCCATTGATACTGCGAGTTAGTCATTTCAGAGTTGTGTCCCTTAATCTGCCGAAGTTAGTTTATCAATTTATTTTGACAATACATGTCCGTACGAAAATATTCATAAGTCAACGTATTATGAGCATTTCATATAATTTGAATGCGTAAGCTGTTCAATGATATACGAACACTGTCAATACGGCACGATCTAATCATTAGGCCTGAATGATGATTGTTGATGAAAATAGCCATCATCATTGTAAGAGTTATAATTTCTCTGAGGCTGTTGTGATTTTTCGTTAAAATTCTTTCTGCCTCTGTTAGTGCCATAGTTATGATCTCTGTTCACTCGATAGTTCCTCTCCATACTGTTTTATCTCTGCCTAGGTGAATTATAGTTTACAGTCCTAGCAGATGCCACTGGCAAGGAATCCTTAATGTTATTTTTACCAAGGTTCTTACTCGGATGTGCGATCTGATATTGGCGCCCGAAATTTTCCATAGTGGATAATGCTTCAGGTTTCCTCTCCGGTAAGAATGACAAAAAGTCGCCACTGATTGAAGACAACACATTGTCTCTAAGAATCAAATTAGACAACCCTTCAAAAAATTTTCAATCTTGGACAAATCTACCAATCTAGAAAAGTACAGCTTAATAGATGAGATAAATTCAGTAAAATCTTTTGCTGAATCTGGCAATAATGATTTAAACTTCAGCCTATAACTATTCTCATTCAATTGATACTTCTTCAGCAACAAAACCTTCACAGCTTCATAGTCATTTCTAAGTGCCTCACCCACCAATAAATTCATGAGCCTACTGGACCATGTAGCTCTATCAATTTCAAACTCTTGGCAACATGTTTCATACCTATTTAAGAAGCATGAAATATCGTCGATATTTGAGTTAAATTTTGGCAAATTTAGCTTAAAAGTGGAAGCATGGTCTCTTTTTTTCCAGGTTCCCCATTCATAGGATTAACCTGTGGTTGTTGACGTCGAAATTTCTCTAGCTCAAATTCTGCCATTCTAAGCTCTTGTTGTGCTTTTATTTCAGCCTGAGCATGGTCCATTTTTTTCTCTTCCAGTTCATATTCTCTTCTTCTATTCTCTTGTTCAAGAGCTAATTCATCTTGTCTCCTTTTTTCAGCCAATTGCATTTCTTCTACTCTCCTTTTCTCAGCTAATTCTTCTTCTCTCCTTTCCTCAGCTAATAGCAATTCTTCAGATCTCTTCTTCTCCTCTCTCTCCAAATGTCTTTGATCTCTGAGTTCCTTTTCCACATAGGTTCTCAAAGCCTCACCTTCCATACTAAATTCTCTTCCAAGCTTCACAAAATCCCCTGCGGTAGCTATGATTTACTATTATTGTACTTTCAAATAGCTAAACAATAATGCAAATACTATATAATAAATACGTGAGCAATATCAGTGTCAGAACAACTGTATAGACAACGTCCTCAGTTGTTAGATACCTATTCACTAAGGTAGCACCACTGTACTGTGGATTTATAATAATAATAATAATAGGCTGCCTACTTTAGGAGTACGACCACACCAGAATGACTGACATAAGAAAATCAACACCTTCTACAGGTACTTCCCTTTAATACTCATACACACACATCCGGCCTCACACGGCCAACAAACGTATGAAATACAATATAATAATGAAATGCCTTAACAACTTAGACTGTCAGTATCCTACACGACAGTATGACTTGCACTGATAAACTACAATGACTATCGCTCACCATGAGCGGCCAAAAAACTGTGACAAAGACACACTCGATTCATTGTCAACTTATAACGGCCTGTAACAAATCCAATCCAGACACTACACTGTCCTAGAATCTCAACTTAATAATCCACTAGAACTGGAAAATGGCAAGCATTTCTAACAAATAGTCCGTAACCTGGACTCCACAGCTAACGCTGGCAAAAGAGAAAAATATGTCCGTTCTCCTCGGAAACTGACTAGCCAAACACTCACTACATTCGCGACTAATTCTTCCGGCTTCCGATAGTCACATGACTCGCCGGTTTAGTTATCCCAGTGTTGCCCGGCTGACGTTTTGTACCAAAGTTGCACTGCGAAATAGCGCCGTGTCATTCCCCCCCCCCACCCCAGAGAGAGAAAACGTAGTTTTCTTCCATCGGGGGAAGCTTCGCCCGACCCCCGTGGGAGTTTGGACGAACATATGCCATAACAGCATCTCCTCATCTGACTAGAGAATGCCATAGTTCTCCACTACCATAGTCGTTACTGCATTCTCCCACCAACCAAACACCAAACAACATGAGTATGAAGTAGGTTATCATAGGTTCTGGCAGTCGTGAAAAATGACAACGACTGTCCTCCCCTGGTCGACCATAACACAGTGCGCCATGTACTCATAGTAAGTCTTACATAGGCATACATAACACATGATCAATAACTAGTACAACCAGTCCCTCTTCACAAAAATCAAGCATAGTAAATTCACCTCTCTAGTTAATTGCCTTTATGGCACCATAATACATAAGTTGCAAAGCATAACATGGTATAGCATAACCATGATCTTTAAAGTTTATAAAACATCTCTAATACTATCACATGTAAACACTTCCTCAGTTCTCCTCACTACATTATAAAGTTGTGCAGAACAACTTATATTCATCAGAAAAGTACTGGTTGCGTGGGTCAGACTCTGCGGTTCGGTTCACGTTAACCGAAGCACCTTAACTGCACGCAAACCCGCAACCTATCCCCTGCTATTGCTGAACTATCAGCAGGTGGTTATGAAGCAACGACATGTGCTTCCACCTGACTGCATCACGCGCACCCCACCTATTCTCGAAAGTCACTCGTGCAACTTTGGTATTGTCCCGTAATGACAATACCTCCACGAACTTCACTGGCGCGACTTCATTAAACACTCGTCTGAGTGTGTGCTAACTAGCACTCAGGGGAACATTGCGAACCCATACCGCACAGTCACTCGCTATTAGGCCCTCAGATATGCCTCTTCTGCTCCTAATCCTGTCCCACGGCCCCGGACTATGAGTATTCTTTCGCGCCTGACGCAAACCCCGTCTCGGATGCACTTTCTTCTCAGGTGGAGATCCCTCGACCACCTGATCGTCCGCCTCGGACTTTGGTGTTGCTGAGCCTCTGCTCCAGCCAGTCCCGTGGCGTTATGCACTCCCCGTATATTGCCGACGATCAAATCGGCCACTGGGTTCTCCAGGACAAACGCGTTCACTCTCCCTGACAGGAACGGGGTGTCCACATTGATATACGACTGGGGGTAAAACTCAACTTTTCCCCCGAACGTGATACACTTTACAGTTTTCCCTGTGAGGCAGGACTCGTCGATACATGACCGACGCACTCCGACTATGGTATAGCCAGTGTCCCTCAACACCGAGACTGGTTTCTTATCCACCACACCTTTGTGGAGTGCCACCTTACCAGTCACATAGACCGCCGACAGGCATGGTACCGCATGCCCGCAGTGTAACACACTATTCTCACCCGAATGAAAAAGAGGACGACACCCCGCACAGTATTCGCTATTGACTGTGTCCAACACGATCGCGGAATTCGCGTGTTCAATCGGGGTAGGGAACACGTCAGCATAATGGCCCCTTCCATTACAATTGGAACATCTGTGTTCCTTCTTTGACTCATCGCGTGGACTATTGCTGGGGCTTTAAGCTGGTAACGACCGCGCCTCGGAGTCGGAAGATCGACTCTCTGAGGAACCACTCCTCTGCTTGGAATGTTTTGTTTTATATCAAAACCGATCTTCGTCCCGAGACTCCTCAAAGCGTACCTGCTTACGCGTTTGGCGTTCTCCACCGTCGCTATCAGTTTTCCACTGTCGGTTGTGCCAGTTCGACCGGCCATTCCGCTGGGATCAGAAATTACCGTAATTCCCTCTGCGTGGTTGATAGGGGCTGGAAGGCCTATCGTACTTCTGTTCTTGGCACCTGTCTGCCTCGCCTGACGGATTTTGCCAAGGTTGTCGCTGAACCTTGCCGAAGCCAGCGACTAAGGCGTCTGACAGACCCGACATCTTGATGGGTTTGCCCGGATGGGCCAGGACATAATAGTGCCCCAATTGGGCCATAGAATCAATGTCTTTTGGATGGCGCTCTTGGAAGAAAGCTATTAACTCCGTTGAGCACGACGACAACACTTTGTCTCGTAACATTAAATCAACCAAGCCATTAAAGTCCTTAGTTATTCCCTCCAACTCAATCCATCTATTGAGCAGAAGCTTTATCTTCGAGATAAAGTCTTCGAAGTCTTGGCCTGCACATGGCATCGTGTTTCTAATGTGCGTCCGGTACCCGTCAGGCGGAACTTCCGGAGCAACCGTTCCTTCACCTTGTCGTAATCAGCCCACTCTTCCAGCGGGAGGCTATAAAAAGTCTCCATTGCGAGCCCCACTAGCAATGTGGATAACAGAGATGGCCACTGATCTCAGTCAGCCTTCCAGGCCACGCATTAGTTTCGAACCTTTCAAGTAAAAAATCTAAACAGTCAATTTTATCGTTAAAATTTGGCAGACGCAGTCTTAAGGGACGATGAGACCCCCCCCCCCCGGAGTCACGTTCTGACCACTCGCACCCACTTCTAATCTCTTTAATTGTATTTCCTTATCAATCCTCATTCTCTCCTTCTCTAATTCTAACTCTCTATCATCTTTTATCTTTTTTTCCTGAAATTCTCGTTCCCTCTTCTTGTCCTGAATTTCTCTATCTTCTTTTATCTTCTTTTCCTGTAATTCCCGCTCCATCTTCTTTTCCTAAAATTCTAACTCTGACTTCTTGAGTTCTCGTTCCTTGGCACGTACATCTCTTAAGGCATCCTGATTCTCTTTTGAGTGGTATTCTGCCTTGGCATACTTCGTTAGTTCTTTCCCAATGTACCCACGTTCTTTGCCTACCCGAATGAACCCCTCTAAGTCCACGATGTACACTGACAATACTCAATACAATCTATGACTCTGCTTCTTTTGCTATAGATTCACACTATGCAACTACTCAATAACATGAACTATACACCACCCCCCTTCTATCAACAGATACCTCTCGGCTTACAAAGTATGCGGTTCTGATATATAAATAGCAATATCCCTTATCAAAGTACAAACATATGCATGTAGATATAATCCACTTCACCTCTCAATGTATAAATACAATCCACTTTACCTCTCAATGTATAAATCTAATCCACTTCACTTCTCAATGTATAAATATAATCCACTTCACCTCTCAATGTATAAATATCATCCACTTCACCCTTGTGCTGTACTCTGACAGTATTTCAATTCTTTAAATTCTATCTAATACAAATGTTTACAAGGGCAAAATGAACACTCCACAGATGAAAAGACACGCACTAAATGCAACGATAACTAACAGTCACGGTGAATAAGATGACAGACAACGTTTTAGCAGAGATAGATTGATATATACAATACGTGACTGACAACGCACGAAAACATGGGATACCTGTTAACGTTTTTACAAGATAGCAAGAAGAAAAGAGAGATCACACAACTTAAACACAACAATAGAATTACTGAATGTATAAGACAATGTAAATACAAACTCCACCAATACACCTTGTTACACCCCCGTAAAGATAATAGGAAAATCCGGGAGGTCATTACTGTTGTACCTCCGTCAAGCACGTGAAAGTCAATCATGGCTGTCACTGAAACTGATACAAAGGATTGGTGTATGGTACGGTAAGGGTGTCTTATTGATTATCTGCTAACGTTGCTGCTGTGTTGTGGATCTGGTAATGTCTACATTTGATACATACATATACGCCACACAGGCAAACACTGTAGAAGTCTACTGGTAAGCGATGCACAGGTTCTCGATACAAATAGACCACGCCCACTCCGGGGCTATTTCTAAATACGTGTTAAGTTCCCTGTCACACTTGTAATATTAAGTGCGTGTGTTGGTTTAGTCGTTTACACCACAGGTACGTACACAAGAGTCATGGATGGTTGTAAACGACTGATGACATTTCATATGGGTTTATTCACGTCACAACACATTAATGAAATACACATAGAATACCGTTCACAGCACAACACAAGATATAAAGTACCACATAATAACTGCGCACTCGGCAGCTACAATAATATCATGATTCATGGCCTAAAGTACTCTTATTAAACTCAGCGCTATAAAGAATCCTCAATAACAATCCTCTCACAGGAGCTATCATGATTCATGGCCTAAAG
This sequence comes from Oreohelix idahoensis, assembly GCA_024509875.1. Taxonomy (NCBI): domain Eukaryota; kingdom Metazoa; phylum Mollusca; class Gastropoda; order Stylommatophora; family Oreohelicidae; genus Oreohelix; species Oreohelix idahoensis. Next base: position 2,185,352 of record JAMPIV010000347.1, read on the forward strand.
TACTCTTATTAAACTCAGCGCTATAAAGAATCCTCAATAACAATCCTCTCACAGGAGCTATCATGATTCATGGCCTAAAGTACTCTTATTAAACTCAGCGCTATAAAGAATCCTCAATAACAATCCTCTCACAGGAGCTATCATGATTCATGGCCTAAAGTACTCTTATTAATCAAGACTCCTCACACAGGAGATAATGGCCTTTAAAGACTGCACACTGCAGTTATAAACATTTCCACAATCATCAAAAACTGCAGTTTCATACTACGCTGTACCCACAGCGAAAAAATCCGTCGACATTTTAAATTCAGCACTGTACAGGCATTTCACACTTCCCAAAAACACTGTCTTCCTACCCGGTCAAAACGCCCGGAACACTCTCCCTAGATAACACACTCGTCCCGCTCAAAAGCAGACACGAGACTTTTTCACTGTTCACCTAACACAAACAATTGCGGGCTAGCAGCGAGCTATTCTCACTCCGTTCAAAACATTACAGAATAAATATATCAGCGCTTTTCACGCTGTCTGTAATCTGTCTCTCGAAACTATCACGAGATACTCTCTAAATAATTCGATAGCTAACAAGCAACTAAGTGCTATAACTCAAAATCTATTTCAACTTCTAACATACTCCAGTTTACTTCCCCTTACACTAAAGCTGTTCGTTACACACCTAATACCAACTGAGCTTGGAATGTTAAGTAGGGCAGTCGCAGGAAACACTTCTGCCTTACTCCACCACTAAACAAACACAGCTACACCCTAGAAGAAATCAGTCTAATCCAATCTTTTCCTACAAATAAGAAAATGAAGAATTAAACTCGCCACCCATCCACCCGCGAACACACGAATATAATAATAAACACAGCAGACTTAACAACAACTACACTTAACAATGAGGTGATGAGGGCTATCTCTTTCACTAGCCACCAACTAAAGCACAGCAGTCAAAATAAACTACATAACATATACGCAATAATATCACTATGACATATCCACTATTTACTATGTATATAATAATAAAGACCCCAAGTAATAGGAACTTAGATTGAAAGATCCCACTTAACTAACTACCACCACTTAAAGATACAGACTAAGTTTCTACAAAGAAAGCGAGGAAAGAACAAAACAAAAGGAAAGAAAACAACAACAAACCAAGAAGCAAACCTCAAGAAACAGACGTAGAAACAGAACAAAGCTTGTTGCTAACCTAACACGACCCCGACAGAACTATCCCACTACTCTAGAAGACCAGACCAGATAAATTGAATCAGGTGGAAAGACAGAAAAGAAAATTTTGAAGGAAGAAAACAGAATTTGAAGGAAAAACAAGAAAATATAAATACAACAGAACATACACAGATATACAAACAATAACTTAACTGACGATCCAGCGCTGCTTGTCCACGTAGCTCCTCAAATACAGAAGATGATCGATGAAAACGGCACGAACTGGTCTCCACACTTGAAAACGTACAATAATGTTCTTCTCCGTGTTATTTCTGAACTGTCCACAGTAAGAATAACGACTGTATATCCACCCTAATGTTCTGATAATCAGACTTCCTCACAAGTCTATGTGCCAGAAAATAACAAATATGTCCTTTGGCACGATGATATATGAATATCCTAGCAAAGTTCACTTCATTACGACACTTCAGGATCCCAGCAGTCTTCAGCACAGAGTATTCAAGGACCCCTCAGATCAGCAGGCTTCGGTAACCGGCATCCCTTCAAGCTGTACTAGGGCCACGAAAGAGCATGGGTAGGCTCCCACTGGAGAGGCACATCGATATGGCTTGATAACAACAAAACTTGGCAAAAACCCCGGAAGGTAATGTTCCCAGGTATGTAGAGCAGTATGAGTGATGGCACTGCTGCAGGTTGGCTACACTAACAACGATGTCAAGAACCAATCTACTATGGTTGCATTCATCTAGAGTCTAGACCAATATCCAGATATGAGGAGTTGCACACACCATGAGATGCCGCCACCCCTATCTATACTCCTAAAATCTACCAATCTTGACGAACGTTATTCCCTCCTGGCGACACACACTGTCAGTTACTCGGGACAAACTATTGCCAACCACTATTGACAAACCGTCCCCTCCTGATGACACACAGTCAGTCACTCGGGCCAAACTATTACCAACCAATATTGACCAACCGTTCCATCCTGACGACACACACAGTCAGTCACTCGGGCCAAACTATTACCAACCAATATTGACAAACTACCTCTCCCATGAACCACCTGCCGACACCTGTCACACTAACCTCTGCTGCTCCAACTGGATCACCACCTTCCTTGCACTAAGCTACAAAGTACACCTTGTAATATTTCAAACTGTACTGCCAGACGCCCGCTGCAACTTTATTCTATCACTTTTGACACATCTTCTAACAATAATTGCCACCCTAGCACCAAAATTACCTTACAAGACAGTGTCGAACACAATAACTGTCAAATATTCTCTGAACTGACAACACCAACCTTTCACTGTGACCTATTTCCAATCTAAGTCAACTACCGCTAGCGGGTCACCAGAGTGTAAACAGTTCACTGCCTACTGACCAAGCAAACAAACACACTGCCATGAACACTGTGAAACCTGAAGGCGTGAACACAATGCTACTAACACCATCTATCAATCTGTGTGCATAACTTCTAGCCTTTATACTGAAAATATGGACCCTGCAGCCTTTAATGAATCGGACCAGAGCTCCCCAGCTGTCAGAACAACTGTATAGACAATGTCCTCAGTTGTTAGATACCTATTCACTAAGGTAGCACCACTGTACTGTGGATTTATAATAATAATAATAGGCTCGCTACTCTAGGAGTACGACCAAACCACAATGACTGACATAAGAAAATCAACACCTTCTACAAGTACTTCCCTTTAATACTAATACTCACACACATCCGGTCTCACACGGCCAACAAACGTATGAAATACAATATAATAATGAAATGCCTTAACAACTTAGACTGTCAGTATCCTACACGACAGTATGACTTGCACTGATAAACTGCAATGACTATCGCTCACCAAGAGCGGCCAAAAAACTGTGACAAAGATATACTCGAATCATTGTCAACTTATAACGGCCTGTAACAAATCCAATCCAGACACTACACTGTCCTAGAATCACAACTTAATAATCCACTAGAACTGGAAAATTGCAAGCATTTCTAACAAATAGTCCGTAACCTGGACTCCACAGCTAACGCTGGCAAAAGGGACAAATATGTCCGTTCTCCTCGGAAACTGGCTAGCCAAACACTCACTACCTTCGCGCCTAATTTTCCGGCTTCCACTAGTCACATCTGCCATCAATGGTACCTATACCTTGTAGCGGTATGGCAGCTTGTGTACCCTGACAATCCACAGAGCTATGCCAGTGGGAGTTTTACTCCTGGTAGGTTCAACCAAGCTGGACTGGTCTGCGTGGGTAGGGGTCAGACAAAAGCTGGTACCCTGGTCCTCCAGGTTGGGGGTTTTAGCATAGGGCTGACACCCCTGTCTTTGTAAAAAAAATTGAAGTTACGGAAACAACAACGAACAAACAAACTTTGCTGCGTGACGGACATCCGGAGTCTGAGGCTCGTATGACTGTCAGTGGTGAAAGCCGAAAGGAAGCCACTGACACGACAACGGACGTCCTGACCGCAAAACATAATATAAAAATAGGATTTTGGAATGTCAGGACAATGAATGAGATGGGTAAACTAAAACAGGTCACGGCAGAAATGAGAAACTATAGGTTACACATTCTAGGGATAAGCAAAAGCAGATGGACAGGGGCAGGAAAAGTTAAAACAGCAACAGGAGAAACAGTACTTTACTCTGCAAGAGAGGATGGACAGCACAATGAAGGTGTTGCCATTATTCTACAGAAAGGAATAGAAAGAACATTACTGGAATGGAAATCCATCAACAACAGACTGATAAGATTAAGACTGAGAGATAGATTCACCTATACTACAATAATACAATGCTACGCACCAACAAATGACAGTGATAAAGAGGTCAAGGATGAATTCTATCAACAACTGCAGAAAGAAATGGAAGACACACCTAGATATGATCTTATTATAGTAATGGGAGACCTCAATGCGAAAGTTGGTACACACAATACATATAATGAAAGAGTAATGGGAAAATGCGGCAGCGGAACAGCAAACGAAAATGGGGATAAATTAATAAGTTTCTGTAGTACTAACAACCTGGTCATTGGAGGAACACTTTTCCCACATAAAGAAATTCACAAATTAACATGGGAATCACCAAATGGTCGGGACAGAAACCAGATAGATCACATCATGATTAACGGTAGATGAAGACATGCATTACAAGATGTGAAGGTAAGAAGAGGTGCAGATGTGGGAAGTGATCACCATTTAGTAGTAGCAAAACTGAAAGGGAAACTAAGAAGGGCTGGACCAACTGTAACTACACAGAAAAGGTTTGACATCAGCAAACTGAAGGACCCCCTTACCAGAAAAGCTTTTGCGGCTGCCATAAAGAAACGATATCAATTTGCCAAAAGTCAGGAACAGACATTGACTGATGATATAGACCAGCATTTCAACACCATTTCAACAATATATGAGGAAAGCAGCAAATCATGCTTGGGATTCCAGGAAAGGAAGAAGCAAGACTGGATAACAACAGAAACATTAAACACCATAACACTGAGAAAGGAAATGAAAAGAAAGAAAACAGAAGCGAAGTCCCCCAGGTTAAAGCAACTATATAGCGAACAGTACAGTCAGCTGGACAAGGAAGTTAAACGCCAAACCCGAGCCAACAAAAGGAATTTCCTAGACGATCTTGCAAGACAGGCAGAAGAGGCAGCACTGAGAAATGAACAAAGCACAGTATACAAAATAACTAAACTCATCAGCGGAAAACGAGGTGCAAACAACATTACATTAGTAAGAGATAAGCAAGGAAATCTCATCACGACAGCAGAGGGACAGGAAACCAGATGGGCAGAGCACTTTAGAGAAACTCTGAACAAGGAACCACCAGAGACACAATTGAATGTTCCTGAGGCTGAAAACGATCTAGATGTAAATACAGACATTCCACGAAAAGTAGAAATCATCACAGCAATCAAAGGGTTAAAGAACGGAAAAGCTCCTGGCCATGATAACTTAAATGAAGAGCTATTTAAGACAGACTCAGAGCTAGCAGCAGAACTATTAGAACCACTATTTGCACAAGTCTGGAAAACGGGGACAACACCATCAGAGTGGAACAAAGGAATAATTGTCAAATTGCCCAAGAAGGGAGATCTTGCAGACTGCAATAATTGGAGAAGAATCACTCTTCTCTCAGTTCTCAGCAAAATACTAGGCAGGATAATTATACAGAGAATTTCAAAAGCAGTAGACCACAAACTGAGGAAAGAACAAGCAGGATTTAGAAAGAACAGAAGATGTGTAGATCATATATTCACTCTCAGGAACATTATAGAGCAGTGCTCAGAATGGCAAAGACAGCTGTACATTAATTTCGTTGATTTTGAAAAGGCTTTTGACAGCATACATAGAGACAGTTTATGGAAAATACTGAGGGCTTATGGAATTCCAAGCTGCATAGTGTCAATCATAAAAAGCCTCTATGCCAACTTTACGTGTAGTGTTGGGCAGAGCAACCTAACCTTTGAGGTGAAGACAGGAGTACGACAGGGATGCCCCTTATCAACCACTCTATTTTTAACAGTCATAGACTGGGTGATGCGCCAGACAACAAAGGGCAGTCCAAGAGGAATAAGATGGAGTGTGAGTTATCTGCTGCTGTTGAGATTACCATTACCACCGTTTGTTAGTTGTAAAAGTACTGTTAATTGGTAAGTTTGTTGTTGTGGTAAAGTTAATTGTAATGTTTTATTCAGTTTTCCTTCATTATTATTTGTGATATTGTTAGCCTAACCTTACTATCCCTCATTTATTAGATATTCTTCATGGTGGGAACTTTTGCTTGTCTTGTCATAAGTGTGATAGAGCTGCATTTTTTTTTTCATTTGTTCTACAATTCATAGATTTCTTGCTTGGTTGACTATTTGCATTACCTTACTTTAGCTCTTGTCACTGTATTCTGTCAACTTGTTTGTATCTATTTTCTTGTGTTGCTCCTAATATAGCATATATATTACTATCTAATAGTCAGTGGCCATCACGCCTATTGGCGTCTTGTAGGGCAACAACAAATCGATTCCACTTTGCTCGGTCGGTGGCCATCCTTCGTACAGTGCCCCAACTCTGTTTCATTCTTTGGATCTCAACCTCCACAGTCCTCCGCCAGGTTGTTTTCGGTCGGCCTCTCTTTCGTTTTCCTTCACGGGTCCAAAGCATAGCTGTTCTTGTGATGGCATTGGGTCTCTTCTGAGTACATGGCCAACCCAGCTCCAGCGTCTGCCAGCTATGATGGTGTGCATGTCCTCTTGCTTGCTCCGATTAAGCAGATCTTGGTTGGTGATGGTATTCGGCCAAAAGATTCGGTGAATTTTTCTTAGACATGTTGTGTGAAAAGTTGACAATTTCAACATTTCCTTCTCTGTAACTCTCCAGCATTCCGCACTATACAGAAGCACAGAAAGCACACAGCTCTGATATAATCTTAATTTTGTGCTTGTGCTGTATTGAGAGGACTTCCAGATGTTGTTTAGACTAAACAAAGCTGTTCTTTCTTTGTTCATTCTGTTGTCGAAGACTAATTCATTGCAGTACAAATTTATCCGCCGCTCAGCTTTTCAGGCTCAGTTCATCGGCTGGGCTAATTTATTCTAATACAAATTCAGCGCGACCAGTTTATAGGCAGGGCTAATTCATCGTGGTCAGTTAAAAAAGGAAGACCAAAGGAAGAACAAAGGAGTAAAAAGGAGAAGAGTTTATGGTTACAGATAATATTTTAAACCACCCAAAATAATAAAGGTAAAGGTCGTCCAGTATCACATACTGCAGTAGAGGAATGAAGTGAGACTTCCCCATAGTAGGTCTAGCTATTTTATTAGGTGAAGTGGCCAGTTTTCTTCATTGCTGCATTTTCTTTCTCCCACTCAAGAGCAGAGACAGGTACCCATTTACAGCTGTGTAGATTGCAGTGTAACGCCACAAAGTTTTAATTCCACAACCCTGTAACTAAGAAACTTGGTGGACATGCTTGCTGTTAAAGTTAGATATAAACAAAGATATGTTTGTCACATGTTTGCTGTTAAAGTTAGATATAAACAACAGATATGTTTCTCACGTGTTTGCTGTTAAAGTTAGATATAAAAACAATTAGGTTTTTCACATGTTTACTGCTATAGTTAGATATAAACAACAGATAAGTTTCTCACATGTTTGCTGTTAGACATAAACAACGATTATGTTTCTCACATGTTTGCTGTTAGATATTAAAAACTGTTATGTTTCTCACACGTTTGCTGTTAAAGTTAGATATAAACAACTGTTATGTTTCTCAAATGTACAGGTCCGTTCAGGAGGAAGACAAACCTTTAGCGCTTGGAGTAAATGTTTTCGCAAGTACTTTGATAGGTAAGTGTGACTGTATAACGCAGTGGTTGCCAAACATTTTTCTCTGGGCCACACTTTGGAAACGAAAATTTGCTCGCGCCACACGGAATTTTTCATTAATAAGAAGTACCTTCCTAAACAAAACAAAAATCAACTTCTAGAAGTGCCTTATTCATATAATAGATCAAAACTCCTTTATAATATGATCTTGAGACATCCAGAAAGTATAAAACAATATAGCTGCATAAAAATATGATTCATTCACAAAATATACAAATTCAGTGAGAGCTTGGTTTTGTTGGGTAATCTCATTTATATTAGGTCTTATTTGAGGCACACAAACTCACATCTCCTCATCAACAGAAAGAAGCCTTTCTATTTTCTGATCTTTGATATTTGTCAAAGCTGGAAATCCCCTGTTGACAAATATATGTTGGAGAACTGTAGAAGAATGGATAATGCTCTTGAAGAGATGTGTAAACTGTTGTATATCCAAAATGAGTCCAGTGGCATACTTTTGCAAAATTATACGGGTTTCTATACATTTATTTCTCATATTATATAATATGGAAGAAAATAAACAAGAAAATGACCTTCATATTTATTTTTGGCATTTGTATTTTTTTAATGTCTCTAAGTCCTCGATTATCTTTGAATCTTCCCGCCATACCTGCTATTCTATCGCGCAACACCAGTGTACGCACCACATCATTGAGGAGCGCCACACTGTATGGGAACCACTGGTGTAACTTTACTCAATACACCTTTTTGTGCGGTTGCTAATGTCCTGTTGCTAATGTTTTATTCTTCTTTCCGTTGATGTAATAGTATCTAAGATCCTGAGTTCTCATGTTACATGTTCACCGATAATTTGTCTTAAATGGCTACATTAAAAATAAATTTATGTTGGCTTGAATTACAAAAAAGTAATGATTTATATTAATGTGAATCTTCACTATTTCCTTTGTAATCCTTACGGAGTATGGGCAAACCACTGTAGCTGGACCTTTAGGGAGCCTGCAAAAAAAGGCAGTTAATGCTACGGCAGCGGTGGTATCTGTGACAATTTATGTTTTGTGATGAGGTTGCCAGCCTCATGGAAAAACCTCATATTGGAAGCCTTGTACGAATTGCCAAAAATAACAACCCCCCGGATAGACAGGACACGTCCTGAGGCCCAGCCACGATATACATATATATATACAGAGAAAATTAATTCACAGTTATAATGCACTTTAAGGTTTCAATTTGAAACAGAAATTAAATTATGACAAATAGTTAAATAAAATATTTCCTAGGTTTTAGCTGTTTTTAGTCAGAGACTTTATCGTTTTACATGTTTATGTAGTTTATTTTTGTTGATCTCCAGTTTATAAGTTTCCATGTGCTGTGACGGCTGACAAACATGACATGAAACTCCATATAGAGCATTGTAATGTCATATGATCATCAGAAAAGGAGTTCCGACAAACATATGTTTCAGCCCTATTACTAAATCGATATTTTGCTGAATCACACTTTGGTGGTAGTTCTTGATTATTATTGGACTTATAACAATAGATTTTGTTTTTCACATAAATTTAAAAAATGTACACGCAAACTCTTTATCTCAATCTAGGCTGGATTCCTGGACCTGTGATTTACGGTGCTGTGATCGATACAACTTGTATTTTATGGAAAACAACGTGCACATCTGTCGGCGCATGCTCACTGTATGACCTCAAGCTTCTCCGTTTCCGTTTTCACGCCCTCGCCATCGGACTGCGGATTATTTCTTTAATCTTGTATATCACTGTCTTGACATTGTCATTATACTCAAAGAAGGTCATATTTCAACCTCAAGATTTGAATACGAAATCTTCATCACCAAGAAACAAAAACAATTACAAAAAAGAAGCAGAGATAAAGGGCACCGATATAGCGCTTATTGTGCAGACTAATCCTGCGATGAAAGAAAAGAATAAAGAATAGGGGTCAAATACTGATCACACATTGCTATGTCAGATTCACATGTTCAACAGAAAGTAAACCGATCTGCCATATGATGACGTCAGATAATCCGAACTGGAAACAGCCATTTTGATACTTTTAGTAACTAAGGACGCGGGCGCGTAGTTCAGCATTATTAATAAACTAGAAACTTTAAACAAAAGTTCAATAATAAAATTATTTCTTATCCTTATAAGCTTCTTTCAAACCCTTTTCAAGAAAGAGGAACATCAAGGCTATTAAGTGCAAGTAGGTCTTTCCTCCCTCAAAAATTCACTAATTTACTGTTTTGTTTTAAAATCATTAATTTAACAGAACGCTATAAAGCAGTAGCAGGCAACCTAAGAGCTGTGGGAATCTACTTTTGAAACATCCATACAGCGGTGGAAAATTCTGTAATATTTTAAAATCTTTCATTTAACAAGATCGCTATAATGCAGTAGCAGGCAACCTAAGAGCTATGGAAATCTACATTTGAGACATCCATAGAGCGGTGGAAAATTCAAGCTAAAAGAAATTTTACCGGATGTTAACTTCACTTTAACGAAAAGATCGATGTCCAGCCTTGTTCGGTTCACTAATAATATGAATTTTTGTCAGCTAGTTCTTGAGTTGTCACAGGAGATGACGAAAACTTATCTTTAATCCTGGCGATGCATCGCTTTTAAATGTCAGTGAGACAGGGCTAGTCATTCCCCCTTTCTCATCTACAGCTTTACAAAATCATTACATGTGATCTACCGGTGGGTTGGGGTCTACCTTATGCCGACCCCTGCTATATTTCCAGGGTTCACCGGAAGTGCCGCCTGACCTATTTCTTTCTGATCAAATCAATATCATACTTTCAGAATTATGACTTTACCTGGCTTTAAGATTCTAGAATATTTCAAGAAGATTACGTAATCTTGCAACTAAACATTAGAATCATTGTTTATAAATAATAAACGGTAACGGTAGTTCCATAGCTGATACTGTCGTAGTGGAATGAAGTGTTAGAGAGTTCAGTAATCTATATCCAACATCAAGATTGCTTATATAGGTCTCCCGTGCCTTTTTATTATAAAAACCTTCTATACAAGTCAGACCAATAATAATTAATAAACAAAAACTAACTTATGGTTACAGGGTATTTCAAAAAGAATATCGGTATTTTGAAGGTGTATAATTTTGATAATTGCAAACTTAAAAATGTCCGAGTTTGGACAGTTACCCATATCTAAAATACCGATATTCTTTTTGAAAATCCCTTTATATATATATATATATATATATATATATATATATATATATATATATATATATATATATATATATATATATATATATATATATATATATATATATATATATAAGGAACCACACGTTAAAAAAAGAATACCTACTCATAATATAAAGAAATACAATGAAGTATAAAAAAACATAACTTACAAACAACAAATTCTAATATAAATTGACACCACCAGCAGCAATCAATTGCAAAAGACAATAAAGAATCTGAATATAACAGAAATCTGAAAATAAAATGACTTTAAATAACCTAATTATAACCAACCATTAGGTTGACAGGGTAGACCAAGATGGTGGACGAGTGGAGACAATGACGATCAACTGTTACTAGCCCTCTCTCCCTGCATCACATTGAAAAAAAATGTTTATTCCTAAGTCATATCAGTGCTTACATATACTGTAATACTAATACTTACTACGATTCTATTCGGATAACCCATCTCCTCTCTTATGCTTTTTTATAATTTACGCAGTTATGCCTCTTGCGCCCTATTACTGCGACACAAGGAAGCCATATTCAACGCATTCGTGTGTTCTTGCAGCGGTAATTTATGGAGGGATTTATTGTTACATTATGAGGTTTTCCATCCAACTACACAGCCTCATATTATCCCTCATATTGTTTTATTTTGTCACCTGTGGAAATGCACAACGCCAACTGTTTTTTTATTATTTTAAATAATGTATCATTATAATTTTGTGTAGCAGTGCACATATTGTGGCAGAGCCGGGTATGCAGGGTTTTCAGTTTACTTTATAGAGAGTAGGTTTGGTTAACTAGCCTTGACCGCTAGAGATATAGTTTCCTCTCCTTTGTAAGATTGTGTCACCAGGTTCGATTTTCTTCTCTTAGGTGTTGATGTAGCAAATTTAATTGAGATGGATAGATTTCTTAGCTTAATCTCAAACTGTAGAAATTCACCTTTTCAACAGCGTTCTATTTCATGCAAATCTTTTAATATCTTTCAGCATGAAGACAAATTTCAACAAAAGTCAGGAATTCAGAACATTTTTACAATAATAATAACAATAAAGTTCTAACATATCATCAGATGCTTTCATCGATGCAAAAATCCCTTTTGCATCTTTATCTCATAGGCCTACTCAATTTGTCAAATATGGCGAACTTTTTCTTTCCACCGTGTTCCTTCCTTTAGGTTAACGTTTTATTTTAGGTTCGACGACATATTCTCATCCCTTCAGATTAGTCCTTGATTTCTTTATCATCATAAGTATTCCTTGAGTTAAATATTTTCCAACACAAGGGTATTTTCTGCTCAGCATGGTTTGAGGTGTAAGACTAGTTTTGCAAATTGACTCAATCCTCGAACCTAGTTCTGCTGCAACTAGGATTGGAAGCTCTATTCACAATATACGTTGAATGATAGTCACTACTTACGCAAGTAAGGAATATAAAACCACTCAATGTCCTGAAATACACATTTTATAATAAATGTTGAAGTTGATTTCCTCAAACTAAGGAATATGTAGAGCTGGACCAGACACGTCCTCTTCAGTTTCGCTCCTTCATTCTAACTGCTAGATGGCGTCGTTGTTCTATATTCCCCGGGGTAAATCTGAGCTATCCGATTGGTCAGGGGAAATCACCCAACTATTAGAAATGGCGTGTAGAAGCGACTCTGCCCTAAATATGTGACACTATAATTTATTATTTTCTGTTTCTCATAAAATATAAAATTATGGGGTGGTCTGTGCTTCCTCCGTCTTGTTAGAGTATAGTCTGTTTTCTGAATAAAGCACGGTATACACGGCTACATACAGATCCCGGGGCCCTGCAAATGTATCCCGTAGGGAGACATTTGTATACTATCAATATCCAAAACTATCCCAAAAATTTTAGAAAAATTTTCTAAGTCGAAAAATGTTTCCAAAAAATTTAATTTAATTCCTATACTGGGGTCCTATGTCTATATGAGGTCGTCTGCTATGTAAAAAAAACTAGTAGTGGACATCAACTTCAAAAAGTGTAACTTATTCATCACATCATAATATTTTTCACCAAATTTTCTAATTGGCAACACTGACCAACAAAATATTCCTAACCTTCTTCTAATACAATAGATTGTCAAAAAAAAAAAATTTTGACGAGTGGCAACACTGGGAAATATGAGCAATAATATATCTCCTTGTCCTAACTCAATGTCATTACATAGTTGAAATCATTCTATTAGGCATGGTGGGTGAAGCATGTTATATATTCTTCGTTCTTTTTGTATGCTCCCTATCATAAGACTCCAAGTAGTTCAGAAGAATCTTATGTTATTTTCAATCTTGGTTTTCCAATAAGTTTTGGGCCTACTTATTTACTGATTATGCATTCCAATTATATTCCAGTATAAAGTATTCCAAATATCCACATTATCCTTGTAATGACGATCCAATTGTACAAATCAGTAATTCATCCGTAGTGATTCATCACGTTTTCGCTTACACATTATGACACATGGGAAACTATGGCAGACATGAATATAAACATTTTCAAACAATTTATTTTGATAACCAATTATAATGTACACAATAAAATGATTGAAAAATCTCATGACTTGTTCCTATTTATTTATCTCTGAATTTTTTTTTCCTGTCTTGGGTTTTCTCTAAGTGATATGTGTAGCTATTTTTTCCAAGGTATCCAACACTTCGCCAGGTATCCATATAAATTATGCGTTTAGTAGTGATCCTGTTATTAAGAGTTTGGTTATGTCCAATCACTGATAGATTTATTTTCTTTATCCTCTGTCAAGACAATCTTCCTTGAAGTATATATTTTTTTCAAAAGTCTTTCTTGAACTATCAGTTAGTCATTATCCAACATCAACTAATCAGTAAGCATTAAAACAATATGTTTACAACATTTTACCAACATGTGAAATACAATGAAAAAATTTTCAAAGCATCATGGACTCTGTACATTAGGTTCTATATTACTTCATTTTTCTTCCAATTTGTCAGTTATGGTGCTCTAGATCGTTTATTTAATCCTTTCTAGTGGTCCTGTTATTTCTAGAAATTCCTCCTTAATGGTTCCTTATGTACGATACTTAGCAATGCCTTCTACAACATTAGTTAAACAATAATCATTTTTGTAAACATCAACAACATTTTTCCAATTTTATGACAACATGAGATAAAATAGTTTTGTACATATATTCAGTATATCAACACCAACTCTGCCTTCGCAGGTCGAGGGTTTGTCAGAGTCCTGCGGTGTTTATTACATCTGCTGACTACAGCCAGATGGGTAACCTATTTAAATTTTCTAAGTTATTTGCAGGTGTGGGGCATGAGGGAATATATATGTATATATATTTTTTTATATCCATGACTCGTCTTCATGTATTTCAAATCCAGGTATTCTTTTTCTTTTATATATATCCACTGTGTTGATCCATTACCCATTTGTCCGTGGGGTAACATCATTATTTTCAATCCATGTATCCTATGGGCAACATTGAATTCCATCCATGTATCATTTTTAGTGATCCAATCGCCGTCAAAATGTATCAGTCATATTTGGCTCTATGATTATTCAGTCAAATTATAACAACCGTTTCTATATAAATATCAGCAAGCAATTATCATTTGCTATCCACCTTATTATGACAATGGTTATAATACACAGCATATGTAAACATCAAGGAAATGTCTTCTCCTATACGGAGGTAATCTTATCATTTATTTTCTGCTGGATGCGGTAATTATGCAACTATTTTTTTTTTCGTATATTTGTGGTTCTCATAGAATGTTCATATTCCATATGTATCTCGTATTCATTGGTAATCCATACTCTTATGGTTCCTTTAATGGCAATCATTTGTCCCTTGCTTTGATCTATGTCCGTGGAAATCCATAAAAATTTCCAAGTATTTTTTTCGTCTATTTCGTAACTACGAAAGACTACAATTGTATTTATTAGTGGACAGTACTGTGGGGCATTTGTGTATCGACATTACAACCAAACGTCAGCTGTGACAACATGACATAAAGTTTCACCTTAATAGGAAATTGCATCTTCATCATACATAAACAGTTGCTTCTTCATCTCATGTGTCATTAGTGGTTATCATCCGGTAATGGGGTATTCAATGTGGGTTCAGCATATACAAATGCTGTAGAGGGGTATTTCATTTGCTAGGTCAGCATGTGCAAATGCTATTTCTTTAACATGGGCAAAGGCATCATCAACCAATAGGTGCAATTTGTTCAATCTGGGGTTAGCATATACTAATGCTCTCAAGGGATTTTTCATTTGCAAAAGATCAGCATGCGCAAATGTCATTGGGGTACTTGTGATAGGCAGTATCAACAAAATACTGCTGGAGTATCAGAGATCAGGCTGGTGGGGGTATGACTGGTAATGGGCAGTAGGAGTAAAAACTAATTTCTCACTCTGAAATGGTGATTTATTTTCTCTTTTTCTTTTCTTTTATGTCGGCTGCTAACCTCAGGGCAGTCAATGTTTTACAATATTGGCTTATCATCATCAAAATGTGTGAGGGTGGCATATAAACATAATACATCTTATAAAAAAAATTCCAATTGTTTTTCTCTTCTCATTTTTCTGTTATGTTTTGTCTCTTTTCATTTTTTTTTTCTTTTTCTTTTTTTCTTTTTTTCCATTTCTCTTCTGTTTTCTTGTGATTTCTTTTCTTTTCTTTTTGTATCACAAGTACTAAAGAATGATAAAAATCAATTCACTAAACACTAGAGATACTATCAATATTCCTAATAGTAAATCCTAACCAATAGGGCTGCAAGTAATAGTTTAGGTTAGAATAGAATGAATATTGTAGCAGTGTCTGTTGTCAATAAGTGGCGAGGAAAGGGTACATCAAGGATCTCCTGATTACAACATGATTGTAATTCCAAGGAATGAATATGATTGGGATTGAAAAGATCACAAGTCTAGAATGTCGTCTCAATATAGTGGAAAGGAAAAATAGTAAGTTAAAGATGTTGTACCAGTGAGGTGAAGAAAATCTTACTATAGAGAGTCAAGGTTGGGATATGGAATCTTGGAGAATGTTTTAAAATCTTGACAGTACTAATATACATCTGGGCCTAAAATAGTAATGTACATTGGAAAATTAAATAATCCTGTGGAGAAAGATAGTATAACATGCAATACTAGTTTTGGGTATGAGTTAATATGCTGTTAACAGATGTCATAGTGGGAACAGTATGATTGATCAAGGTGATAGAATAAAGGAGTTTAGCATAAATGAGATCACAGAAATATTAGTATGAGGTAAGAAAAAAAAACTACTGGTGTAAAGTGTCTGCATGAAAATGCACTAAGATGCGAAATTACGGAACTCTGGAACTGCAAGGACAAGAAGTCTGGTGAATGGAGCGTGGAATATGATCAGTTTGAAAGTAGAGATCAATGTTACAACAGAATAGTGTGATACATGTGTTATAGGTAAGGTTGTGTAATATTCTAAATTTTAAGAAAATGTCTGTAACTAAATAATGTCTGTAAACTCGTAACACCGTGTGTTATCAATTTTTTTGTCATTTTTTTTATTTCACAAAACTATACTATCTAATGAAAAATCCTCCGTGTGCTGGTCTTGATTTTTCTCTGGGCATCAGTAGTGGTATGGCTGGGAAAAACTTTCTGGCATAAAGTCATCTATAACTGTCAATCTGAACATAGTCTGAAACGAAAGTACATGTGAAAGTTAGTACATTGTTAAAAAGTAAGTGCACATTCGCGGTGACCGTACATGGGATGGCATGTACATTGAAGACTTGAGGGGCGTTTTTATAGGAGTTTCATCATTTCTAGCATTATAATCTCCCGACTGCTTAGGCGAGAATCATACTGAGTAACTGTGGGTGACTGGTGTGGTAGGCGACGACACTGCATTTGCTGATTGTTGGGGCTTTGAGGACATTGACGAATGCGGTGATGGCTTAACATCTTTTGATTGTGGTGATGGTTTCACTGTGGTTAGGGTTTGTAAGGCTGGAACATCTGTTAGTTTTGAGGCAGGTATATGTTTCACCTTGATTTTTCTAACTCCCTCATCTTAGCAATATCTATATTTGCCTCTTCCTCTATTTCTCTTCTGCATTCGATCACGTTTGTCCTGCTCTCTCCATCTCTTCTCGTTTCTGTCATCTAACATTTTCGTTATTACCATATCTAATTCAATTCTTATCTCTAGAAACCGTGTCCGATATTTTTCTTCTAGCAATGTCCATACTGTTCTTCGTGACCCATCAAATCCAGGCTGTGTTAGGATGACTTCTATTTCCTTCTTCAACTCGTCCATGCTTGGTTCAACCACTTTTACCATTCTCTTACTCGTGTCATTCACTTCTTCTCTCACTTCTTTTCCCAACTTATCCACCATTTTGCGCTTCTCCGTGCATTCTAACTCATTTTCTTCATCTAATGATACACTGTTTACAGTGGGCACAGTACTGGAGATAGCGTTGTTGATAGGGTTGACAGCGGGTACAGCACTGGAGATGGCATTGTTGACATTGAGAGGTTGACGGGCAACTGAAGAAAACGTCAATGGTTGTACTGTAGCTGGAGGTGACATGACATTGACTGATTGTTGGGGCGCAAAGGAAATCAGTGATGATGGCAATGTAGCCTGGGAATGTGTGGCCAGAGGTGACATGACTGGCGGTTGTGGCAGTTCTACAAATGTAGCCACAGGAGGCGATTCGTGAGGCTCAGGAAAAAACGATTCAACTGTGGTGTGAACCTGTACTGGTGGGATGCTGAATATTGACTCGATACCGCTATCTGAGCCTGATACAAAGGACATTGTGTCATCATCATGTACATTGGAGTCTGATACCAATAAGGTGCTATCCGCATCACTGGTTTCAATAGAACTGGCTGTATCAATGTCTGTTTCTTGTTCGTATAGTTCTACCATTTCTCTGTCATTTTGTTCGTTGGGGTCTGACAAAGCTGTGCCGGGGCCGACACTGTCTTCTCTCATGTCTTGTTCTGTTTCGTCTCCATAAAGATTGCTGGTATATGGTTCAACAATCTGCTTGGGTATAGTTTCTTCAGGATCTGATTGGTCTGAACGACCAATCTTGTTCTTATGGACGAAATTTTCATGTTGGTATCTGTGCACTTTCGTTCCTGCTGTTATGGGACCGATGTGTGCCCTCCATCCATCGTCTGTTGTGAGGAGGCAAACTTGTCCATTTTTCGATGGTATAATTTTAAACTCCCAGATGTTTCTAGTTTTGATTTCATTTATACAATTTCGAACAGATATTCTATGGGCCCTTTTGTTCAGTGTATCCCAATGTTTGTTTCGTGGTCTGCGCTCTGTTTCTTGGGAGATAAAATGTGGAGGTTTTCGCATTGAAACATAGGAGTGGTTTTGACTGGGGTTTGAACCAGGGACTGTCTCGATCTGGTACCTTCGTTTCTGCAAACCTCTACTTTGATTCTCATGTCTAATTTCACTGGTGGCGTGTCTTTTATTTTTAAACTTGTAATTATAGGCGGGGAACATGTGTTTTTGATGTCTCGTGTCAGGTGAAGGAGTTTCGTTCACGTTTCGAAAATAACAATAGCGTCCCAGTTTCGAGTCATGAGTGAAAACTGCCTCAGTCTGTGGATACGAAATCGATTCTCGTATATCTTGGTATCGTGGTATGGACACATCTTCGGTTCTGTTGGTGAACTGTGACGGGTAATGCGGGGCAGTGTCACAGCGAAAACTTTTGCTGAATTGTCGGTACTGCATATAGGCCTGTCTCTGGTGTGGGTATTTTCTCCTTAGGTCCATCTTTCGTGTGTTTATGCTTGTTTGACTTATAGTGGTGGGTTTTTGCTTTTTTAAAGAGAAGTGGTCACGGCATCATATTACCATCATGTGGCAGAGCCGGGGTATGCAGGGTGTTCAGTTTACTTTATAGAGAGTAGGTTTGGTTAACTAGCCTTGACCGCTAGAGATATAGTTTCCTCTCCTTTGTAAGATTTGGTCACCAGGTTCGATTTTCTTCTCTTAGGTGTTGATGTAGCAAATTTAATTGAGATGGATAGATTTCTTAGCTTAATCTCAAACTGTAGAAATTCACCTTTTCAACAGCGTTCTATTTCATGCAAATCTTTTAATATCTTTCAGCATGAAGTCAAATTTCAACAAAAGTCAGGAATTCAGAACATTTTTTTCTGCTCAGCATGGTTTGAGGTGTAAGACTAGTTTTGCAAATTGACTCAATCCTCGAACCTAGTTCTGCTGCAACTAGGATTGGAAGCTCTATTCACAATATATTGAATGATAGTCACTACTTACGCAAGCAAGGAATATAAAACCACTCAATGTCCTGAAATACACATTTTATAATAAATGTTGAAGTTGATTTCCTCAAACTAAGGAATATGTAGAGCTGGACCAGACACGTCCTCTTCAGTTTCGCTCCTTCATTCTAACTGCTAGATGGCGTCGTTGTTCTATATTCCCCGGGGTAAATCTGAGCTATCCGATTGGTCAGGGGAAATCACCCAACTATTAGAAATGGCGTGTAGAAGCGACTCTGCCCTAAATATGTGACACTATAATTTATTATTTTCTGTTTCTCATAAAATATAAAATTATGGGGTGGTCTGTGCTTCCTCCGTCTTGTTAGAGTATAGTCTATTTTCTGAATAAAGCACGGTATACACGGCTACATTTGGTATCGTTCAATGTACCAGTATAATTTTATTTTGAGTTTTATGTTATATTCAGATTCTTATTGTCTTTTGCAAGTAGCAGTTTACCGTCTCTTCTTGACTGTGCAAATGACTGGGAGATGACAGTAGACCTACCTGGGCTAGAGGCATATCCAGAGAGTACCAGAAAATCTCGACGACGGTCAGATATAGTGCTGCATTTCTCATCATCGCACCAGATTATAATGATTGAGCTGACCGTGCCATTTGAATCCAGATTGGACGAGCAACACTCATTCAAAGGGATCTGGCCGCGGACTTGAGACGGGATGGGTTCACTGCAAAGGTCATGGCTGTTGAGGTGGATGCAAGAGGTCTCGCGGCTGCCTCAGTGTATGATCTACTGAAACTGTTGGGGTTGAGGGGACAGTCAAGAACAAGGGCACTTAAGAGGCTCAGCGAAACTGCGGAAAAGGCATCGTGCTGGCTGTGGAACAACCGCAACAGGCTATGACAGTAATTTGTTTTCAACATAGGGGTTACTTTCACAATTGCCTCCAGCTGGCAGAAAATAGGAGTAAACTTAAAAGCTGCAACCAAGGTGGAGTAGGTTCAATTTTCTGCACTAGACAACAGGAGGCTGACACTTGGGAATTATGACCTAAGGGGGCCCCCCCCCCCCCCCTGAGAGTGTAAAGGAGATTAAGGGGCCGAAACACTTGATCGACTGGGGCACCCTTCTGATGATCAGATTACCTCCTGTTGTATCGCTAAGTATAGAGTTTCCTAGCTTATCTCTTATGATATTTTATTTATGTCTGTAGGATTATGTAGTATCGAACAAGCAGAGAGAGTATAGCAGATCAACAGGCAACTACTGTAGATTCACTTAGAGAGAGAGGGAAGAGAGAGAGAGAGAGAGAGAGAGAGAGAGGGGGGTACGACAAGGAGAGAGAATACTGGTCAGTTTAACATCAGGGCATGAAATAACGTCAAAAACGGCACTAGAGTACAGAAATGTAGAAAAACCTGACAGCCTAAGCCAGTTGGCATGGCACATGAAGAAGATGAAAAAACCTAACAGTAAGAAACGTAAAATGTAAACATAAATGAAATTTCAAATCAGAACAAAACCCATGCAAATGCAAGGCTGCAATTAAAATTATTTTTAAAAAAATAAAGTAAAAAAAGACGAAAGATGTAAGAAACTTATCCGTCTATTTGATTATTTATATTCTATGGAAATCAATTTATGTTGCTCCCGATGCCATCTCTTTTGTCAGATCAATATCCAGGATGCATTAAAAAAATAAAGTTGGCTCTATGTCAAAATACAATACGCTTTTTCTTGTTGTTTAAAGAGAATAATTTACTGCAAAGAGTATTACTTATTTGTGGAGCACAGAGCACCGCGTGCAGATAAACATGAGTAAACAATAACAAATTTAAAAAAAAACGAAACAAAATAAAATATAATAAAAGTCTCGTGTTGTTGTAACCGTATGCTTCATATATTTATTTCCAATCCCAAGTTAGATCTTTTACTGGCTTGAAGACCGCCAGAGATGTAATTTTCTTGGTGTATTATAAGTGTAGGTTCGTTCCATTCCTCTTTGGTTGTTATTGTTAGGAGAGTTTAGTGGTGAACTATATTATGAAAAATGTATTCTTTACATTATCCAACATGCAAGAAAATATCCAACAGCCAAGTCAAGTAAACTCGAAACTTTATTTTGTATAGCAATTTTCATGTAACAAATCCATCAGAAAACGTTTACAATCTTTGACAAAGGTTCATATCTGTGCATCAAGAGTGTTCTTTGTATACTATATGTTTTCCCCCTCTAATTTCCATCCATTCTGGGGTAAAATATTCATCTGATTCATCAACATTTGTTAAATTTTTATGTATGATTATCTCTGGGTTACGTATCTCCTTATTGATTATCTTTGCCACTTCTATATTCTTTCTACAATTCTGATTATCTTGGGCTTCTTTCATTTTTTCACTTCTGTAGTTTGTTATAAGTGTTTGTGTAACATTAAAATCAGACGAGCTGGGCTGAAATCGAAAATATCGAGACAAAATCTATAACTACTTACATGAAGCAATAAAGCCGACAATGGCATGGATAGATGTTCATACCTATCAAATCAAATCTTCTCCTGCATCTGCGGGTATATTTGAAGACATAACAAATCCTCACGAACAATATGTGTGTACCAAAAATGAAGAAGACAGACGCTCACTAAAACGCGTCTGTATGCTTTGCTTGATTTCTTCTAACTGCTTGCTCTAAGTTTCCCGGCAGCTGACATCTGTAGTGCGTGCTTAGCTAGCTACTTTCTATTGGTTGGCGATTATTCTATTCAATTTATTATTGGTTATTCCTTCTCGTGGTCTTACTAAGTTTGGGGCTGTTCCTATTTACGTCATACTCTCCATGACGACTGCCGCCTAAATTAGCGTGCATTGTATCAAAAACTGATCTAGCCGATTTACTACCACTCTCTACCCTGCCCTTAGTGTCTCGGGTTATTTTTATATTAGTTAAGAATCTTGCTTGCTTATTATAGCGAATGGTAGTTTTATATTTTATTATTATGACTAGACTCTAGCGCGAATAAATGCTTTGGTGGTGGTCATACGGCCACATATAGATTCCGGGGCTATGCAAATGTATCCCGCAGGGAGACATTTTGTACTATCATACACACACAAAAATCCACCAAAAAATTCTAAGTCCACAAATTTTTCAGAAAAGATTTAACTTAAGTCATTAACCGGGGGCTCTTGTATATATATACAGTATCAGACTGTCATACACTAGCCAAGCTTTTCAAATGGACAACATTGTAAAAAAAAATTATATCGTTTCAATACATAGGCTATCTAAATTTTACAGAGTGGCAACCTTGAACAACAAAATTGTTAACATCAATCTATATATATTCTATCAAAAATTTTACTAAGTGGCAACATTGCGAAATTTGTCATATCGACACATATATCAACCAACCCAAATGTAGTTCAAAACATCTATGTTGTGAATCTTTCCTAATACTCGAACCATAATGCATCCAAGTTTTGTAAAGTACCATACCATGTGAAAATGTATTGGTGGTCCATCCAAAATGCATCCAAGTTATTTCTATAAACTATGACCATGTTAGTTAAAACGTGTAATAATACAGTTGTCAAAATTCATTTAACCTTAATCCAACAATTAACATCTCAATATGTCAGCATAATTGACAAGGTGAAAAAAAGTATTTTACATTATTACAAGTGCGACACTGAATCTGCCTTCTGAAACTAAGATTTGTCAGATCATATGTGTCTATAACATCTATTGTCAGAAGTATAACAGTCTGAGTCAGTCAGATGGGCAGTCTATTATCTTACAAAAATGTATCTGTATAGTGCATTGTAATCCATCTATAACTCGTCCAAGTTAGCTAAAATAAAAAACGTCCAAAAATACATTTATTAAAACTCATCTAACTCCGATCCAACAAATAATATCTCATACCTGAGCAATATTTAACAAAATGAAAATTATTTCACATTTTTACAAGTTCGACACCGAGTCTGCCTTCTGAGACGAAGATTTGTCAGTTCGTTTGTGTCTGCAACATCTAGTGTCAGAACTATAAGTCTGAGGCAGTCAGATGGGCAAGCTAATATCTTACCATTAATATCTCTATGGTGCATGAAAAGAAAGGGATGGAAATATCATCATGTCAGAGGTGAAAGGTGCTCAGCTAGTCAACCTGTTACACACAGTCTCAGGAAGCAATATAGGCTATAGTAATACCATCAAATGCAATGTCAAATTGACTGTGGCAGTGTAACTGGTCCATGAAAGGGTTATCAGTCCTACTGAACTATCTGTCATGTCATTAAGTAAAGGCAGAAACGTTCAAGTAATAACAAGGTCATAAATGCATATATCATCAATATATGTATCCTCAGCGTGTATCATTAGCATATGTATTATCAGCAAGGTAATTAACACCACTTGTGTTATGTGGTCAATCAGAGACTATCTTTTTCTTCAATCTCATAATCCCATTTATCTGCAAAACATTTTCAATCTTACTAAACTATCTGTCACGTGGCTACGTAAAAGCAGAAATGTTCACTCACTAGGTGTCCTCTTTCTCTTGTTCCCAAGTCGGACTTCACCACATGCTTCTGCAGTAGCTGTCTTTATGATGTCCTTGAATTTAAGCCAGAGGGTTTCTAAGTCATCAGGTTGTTCTTCTGTGTTGTTCACCGCTGCAGCAAAAAGCCCCTGATATCTGGTCTTAATTTTTGGCTCTCTCAGCTTGTAGGTCTTAATGCTCATTTCTTCCGTTCGTTTACTTAGTTTCTTGCGTGATGTTGGGCAGTTCCTAGACTGGGCAACTCTTTTCCTTCTGGGCACAAATCTCTTATGGATACACCTTGTCAGCCTTGTATTTTAATAAATGTATTAAAATATTTTATATTTTCCTCATTGCTAATTTTATTATCTTATAATTTTCTTGGTATGTCTTCAACGAACTAATTCTGAATGATGGAGGCAATCATTGAAATAGTTACGGTTTAAAAAATCACATATACCAAGGTGGCTAGTGGTTTAGTAATCAGAACATATGCCTTCCAAGCAAATGTTCTGCATTCAACTCCCAGCATAATTGTTTCTTTTTTGAAAATTCATTCATTCGTCTTCAGATTTTATTTGTGTTGTTGTGGGTCTACTATAAAGCTTGAACTTCAGGTCCTCCAATTCCATTTATTTCTATAATACATTTCTTTCTCATACTCCCACAATTTTTTGTTTGTTTTTTTTTAAATAATAAAATGGGCCCCTCCAAGAGTTGAAGCTTCAGGGCCCCCAAAATGTAGATCCGCCACTGATAAGTTATAAGTGGGGATATTAAAATTTTAAAAATTCGGAGTGACTTTTGAATTACTCTATAGTTGTTGAAGCCATTATAAAAGAAGGAACCATATAGTTTTTGCCTGTGGGTCACTTACATTATAACTGCGCCACTGATGCAAGTGTCTGTCCGGTGACTCCATAAGAAGCAAAACGAAAAAAAATGATGATCGGTCGAAATTATAAAAAAAAAAGATTTGAGGGGCTAGATAGCGCCAGGGGATGACACAGGCGTGAACCTGTGGATTTGAATGACGGTCAAAGGTTTTGCAACGAAGTATCCCCACGGCCCCGCTCACCCGGTAAACTTGTTACCGCACAAACTTAAAAGCTAGCGACTGCTGCTTATGCAATGTGCGAGCTTACCGTGCCTCTCGTGTCACTGCTAATTTTAGACCTATCCGTCATTTCTATTGTTACTACACACGCAGTGCAACAACTGCGCGATGTAAAATCAACGAATCGCGCGTAAGGTAATTCTCAATTATTCTGGACCTCCTCATCTGTGCTGTGGTTTCATCGTCGCCGTCCTGTTTACTCCTCATAGAATAACCACTGAAGCTGCCCCGCCCCCCCCCCCCCCCCCCCCCCCGCTAAACAGGAAATAAATATTAGACAAGCATGTATGGTATGTTTTCAGGCACTCGTAAGAAATAAAGAAGTAGAAAACTGGACAACATAAAAACAACAGACGTGAGTGGCTTATTGTTGCGGTGCACTGGGTGTGTCTTGAGAGTGTCTGTTTACTTCATTACTGCTGGCGAGGGTGATGCCAGAAATGTCGGGCTTACAGTGGTGGCCGACTTATTTTTTGATAACGCGAATATAGTTATTGATGTGGGTCGTAAACAGGTATGTCAATGATGATGAGATCAACGATACTGAAAGATGGGTCATCAACTTGACCAACGGTTAGCAACGTACATTGGATTAAGCAGGCTGGACCCATGTAGTACATTGACAATATTTATTACTCGCAGACGGGAACAACGATCATGGCATGACATCATGTGTAGGTGAAGTTGCATCAATGTATAAACAATCATGTAGTAGCATCAAACATAGTTAATATGTATGTTGATATGACCTCTGATCAAGAACGCCGGTCATTATAATAAAATGGTCAAATGTCTTGACCGTTCCGAAGACTTCATCGATTCAAATATAATATATATTAATCTAACTACCATTATTTTGGCGTAGTCGTCTGCATTAGGAGCTTAATTGCAAATTAATAGCAGCGAAAGTTAACTAATTCATTAAGGAGGAGGTATTCCAGTTAAATATATCTTTTTTCGTTTTGAAATTTCTCGTAAGTGGTAGGGAACCAGTGTATCCTTTTTCTTACTTCTTTCTCGAGTAAGTCTCAGTCAGCTATTTGCAATGGCAGAGCGGGCAAAGCTTAGGCAGATGCTCAGAGAGGAAGCAAGGGAAGAGGGATTGGAAGGTGAAGAAGCGAAAGCTTTTGTCAGGGACGAACTTGACAGATATGATGCGGAGAAGAAAGAAGCGGCAGACTGTCTATTACAGTAGAAGAAGTTTGAGGAAGAAATTGAAATTCGCAGGGGAAACGAAAGGGAGAAGGAACGACAGTATGAGGAAAGAGAGAAGGAGAGACAGCATGAGAAGGAGAGGAGGAAAGAGAGAAGGAGAGGGAGGAAAGAGAGAAGGAGAGGGAGGAAAGAGAGAAGGAGAGACAGCATGAGGAAAGAGAAAATGAGCAACGACGACAGCATGAGTTGGCGCTCAAAGCTCTAGAGGTTCAAACTCGTGGGGCTGCCTCTACCTCCAGCAATGGAGAGTCTTCTCCTCATTCTTCCCTAACTGATCCTTCTAACACTCAATCTCCTCAATTCACCGCTATGTCTTTCGCTCTAGAATCTTTCCCTTGCCCTAATGAGAAGATTGACACGTATCTAGAAACATTTGCGAAAATGGCCAATCTGTACGGTTTAGAGCGGTCATGTTGGTGTATGAAACTTTCCCAGGCTTTAAAAGGGTCTGCGTATGACGTTTACTCATAACTGGAAAGCAACCAACAAGACAATTACGACGTTTTGAAGAAATCTTTACTTGAACGGTTTGAAATGAACGTTCGCAAATTTTTGCAACTGTTCCGTAACAGCAGAAAGGTGGGCTCTGAAACTTTTCAACAGTTCTCTTCTCGTCTGAAGGGATACTTGACAAAGTGCCTGGAGCTTTCACAGCTCGCCTCTACCTATGAAGGACTTGAGGAGTTCGTTATAACCGAACAGATAAAGAATACTTTGTCGAGTGACACCCGTCGATTTCTAGCTGAGCAAGGAGCAAAAAAGCTGAAAGACATTTTGGAAAAGTCTGAGCGATGTCATAATGCGCTGGCCGAACTGCGATATCATAATGCGCTGGCCAAACTGCCGGCCGCAAAACGTAAACCGACAGAAGACCTTTCTCGAAAGAATAATCTAGACCAATCTTCCCATTCTTCTCAGCAGCACAACCACAGAGAAACTGGACCCCAGAATCCCCCTCCGGAAAAATCTAAGTTCTACAAAAACAAGTACCTCACCAATAACAAAAAGTCTGATCAACCCAACCGTCCTACATGGCAACGCGGTCAGAAAGGACAAGGTGACAAAGGGAAAACCCCTGCGCACGGGACATATGATCAGAGCGAGCACACCGAGCCTAAACGGATCGGATGCTTGCAAACAGTCTCGCAAGGTAGAATTGATGTCAGTGATTCTCAACCTGATGGAGAGAGGCCCTCAACGCGAGGTACTGTTATTTTGAACGGGTCTTCAACTTATTGTCTTTCTGACACGGGGCTTTCTTATGATTGCGTTGTTCCAAGGCACATGGTCAAACCTGGTCAAGAGACAAAAGAAACCGTCGAACTTTGTGGAGTTTCTGAAGGAGATGTACCAACAACGCTTCCCATCGCATTGGTGGAGATCCACTCTGAGTTTGTCAGAGGTATGATCATAGCGGCTGTTATGGATGACCCGATCTACCCAGTCATACTTGGCGGTAGATATGTGTTTATTGGGAAACCGGAAGAGCCAATTGTGGCAGCAGTAACCACAAGAGTGCAAATCGAGAAGGGACGGGAGCCTGCGCCAAATTTGTTACCTAAGGAACTTAAAGAGGCGCACCAAAAGGACCCTACCTTGGCACCCTGCTTTAGGAAACTACCCATGACTAAGGACCCTAGACAACACGGGGACATTTTTTCTAAGGATGGCGTACTTTATAGCAGAACGGGCAAGCCTGAACAAGGTTATAATCAGCTCCTAGTACTGAAACAG
Source organism: Oreohelix idahoensis (assembly GCA_024509875.1). NCBI lineage: Eukaryota > Metazoa > Mollusca > Gastropoda > Stylommatophora > Oreohelicidae > Oreohelix > Oreohelix idahoensis. The sequence goes on from JAMPIV010000347.1 coordinate 2,213,042, forward strand.
TACAGAAGCCAAATCTTAGAAATGGGGCACTCTCTTTCCTTTAGTGGACATATGGGACAGAATGCCACAAATCAGCGAATACAGATTCACTATTGGTGGCCAGGAATGAACTCTGATATTATCAGGTACGTGAAATCCTGCGCCAAGTGCCAACGGATGGCACCCAAGCATTTGACACCCGCAGATTCCTTGAGTGAAATGCCAGTAGTTGGGACACCATTTGAACGGGTTGTCATCGACATTTTAGGACCCTTAGAAAGGACTAAAAGAAGAAACAGGTTCATCCTGACCTTAGTCGACACATGCACTTTATGGGCAGAAGCTATACCGCTAACATGCACGGATGCCAAGCATGTCTCAGAAGCCCTAGTGCAGATTTTTACTCGGTTGGGATTCCCTCAACAAATGTTGACGGATAAAGGATCCCCATAACGTAACCTGTTAATGGATGAGATCGTTCAAATCTTGAGGAACCAGCACATCTACACAATCCTTTATAATCCGACCGGAAGTGGGTTAGTAGAACGTGTCAACGGAAGCCTCACAACGATGTTATGTAAACTGGGACAAGAGAAACCTGAAGATTGGGACCTTTGTATACCTGCAGCATTATTCGCCTACAGGGAAGCCCCACATACTTCCACGGGATTTCCCCCAGCTACACTTTTATTCGGCAGACCTATTAAGGGGCCGCTTGAAGCCTTACTTCGGTCCCTGACAGACCAGAAGGCTGATGAGACAGTTGTCTCAGCCAGTAAATGCGTGTCAGAATTAAAGGAACGGTTAAAACTAGGATGGGACCTAGCAACGACCAAACCTTAAGCGAGCACGCGCAAAGCGCGCTAACCGATACAGGAAAGTCGCGAAAGAAAAAGAATTGCAAGCAGGAGAGAAAGTTATGTTGCTACTCCCAACCGGGAACAACAAACTACGTATCGGATGGCAAGGGCCGTTTACCGTCCTTAAAAAGATTTCAAGGCCTAACTACCAGATCGCTATCAAAGGAAAGGAGAAGGTCTACCATGTAAATCTGTTAAAGAAATACTTGGAAAGACCGGTGCCGTCCTCCGAACATCTCCTGGCGATCGCCAAAACTGACGAAGATGACTATAGTTGCAGGGAACTGCCACTGCAAACACACGAAATCTTTCAGCAATGTCAAACTCGGCGACACTCTTTCAAGCGCAAACGGAATACATTCCAGAGAAAGAGAAAACGTTGGAGCAGATTTCATGAGTAGGAATTGGACAGAGATGGAGGGGGAAGATGAGAATGAAGATAACAGTCATCCGGAAGCTACTGATATAGGAAATCTATTTCCGTAAAGTGGACATGAAGTGGTTTCATATCTTAAGCGGAGACGTCTGTGACATATTACGTTATAGATTTCATATATCTTTTTCATTATCTACACTTTTCTTTTACCTTTTCTTCCACCTATGCACGTTTTTAATTTAAATACCCATATGCTCAGATATCTGTCTCTTTTTCTCATTAGCATGCATATTTTATTACTGTTCGCTATTCCCTTTGATGAGAATTTACCAGAGACCGATTAGCTAACGTGAGCTGTATTATTTTACACCAGCGATCGAAGATCGTTGTAATGGGATCAGACAGCGATAAAGGTGGAGATAATTTTGAAACAAAGGGAGATAATTTCTATTAACTTTTCCTGAGTCCATTCGCCAGTAAGTTAATTAAACCATGGTGAGAACGTCGAGATCTAAGACACTGCTCGCTATAAATGGCCAGACAAACAGAGAGACGAAGGAAACTCTCACTGGTTAGCGAATTGGCGATGCCTGATCTAAGAATGAATAGGGTTCTGGTTTTCGGCTCATAATGTGTGTAAGATATTTGATTTGCAATTCCAAACGTAGATTTCACCGTAGGTGTTAACATCTGGCAAAGAGTCTGTTTTCTGTTTTCGTGTTACAGTTATAACTTTTCATTTGATTTCAGATGTATATATATCCCAGCCTTCTAACTAAAAATTTACTCAGTACTCCTCGGCTTTTAAAGACATCTAGCGGCGATTTCTAGAATCCCATGGTTTTAGGATAGTTTCTTAGTTTATCGTTGGAGATAGTCTAGTAGAATTTTGTGTGAAGGTAAATACTATACTAGTAGTTTTGAGTGATTTTAGGGATAAATCGTCAATTATATCTCTCTAAGATTTTTGTGCAGAGTGATTTACTAAATAGGTCCGTAAATGGTATTTCTCTAAGATTTTTACTGTGTTACAGTGGCTAGCAGAACAAATAATAATTTCTAGCTAAACTCTTCCAGCTATAAGATACATTTAATTAACTGCTAGTAACCAGTCAGAGAATATTTTAACCAACTAGTAAAGGCACCGTTCATCATGAGTATTGACGAAATATGTATTTCTTTCTAATTCATGATAATCGTTTTTTAATGATTAGAATTTATTTCACGGGAGTTTAAACGATAAGACTAGCTTTAAGCTTGTAGTTTGTAATTTAAAGTTAAATAACCGAAGTGAATATATTATATTTTACGCGAGGTAGGACAGGAGTGAGAATACTATATTATCGTTAAGCATTGGATTTTTCTCTTCCTTTATACCGTATTTGGGTCAAACCCAAAATCTACCAGCGGCTTCCATGTAAACCTGAGAGTAATCATACTAAAGAACATTTCTTTTATTAGTAACTGGGTTTTTTTCTCAAGGTAAACCTGTCTGAGGTTGTGTTTACACCCAGAAAGAGACAGAATACCAACAAAAAGAACATTTAGAGTGACTTGGTAACTGGCATTTGATCCAGATTTATTGTTCCAATCTCATTTACATTCAGTCCCCATCGTGGCGACCTAACAAACCTTAACATTTCCGACGGTTGATCATTTGTGGTGTGACCAAGAAATTTATACTGAGAGAAGTTGCCGACCTGACATTTCCTAAGTACTGGAAACCTCAAGATTCTGACACTGTGAGCACTGTGACATATATTACCTGAACTGATTTGAAGTGACATAAACCGTAATCCAGAAAAAAATATAGTCGTAAAGAGAACGCTCCCCGGAAAAATTGGATTTAACCTGTCTCTGTAGAGCTGGGGTTCTCTTTGCCAAAAGAACACTGGATGTGCTGTATGTGTGTGTCCTAAAGTTTGCGCCAGAAGGTGAAAATCAAGTTTGTAGGTAAGAACAAATGTCAGTGGCCACTGTTGTATGGATAGAAAGAAAGCAGGAATGAGTGGTTCTTTGATCGTATAAATTCATATACCTACTTTGTAATATTTTGATGATGCAAAGTTTAGCTAATACTGGTTCCTTTTTTTCAGAATAAATTAACGTATAACTCTGTTCTTTACTGTAGAGGGAAAATCTAGACCATAGCGTAAACACCGTCTGACTCTTTTTGGGGTTAATAACTTCTCTTCTAACGGGATCTTGTCTCAACAGAGGGAGGGAGGATTACACATATGAGTCTAACTCTTTAATTAATTCATTAACCTATGTTTATTTGTATTTGATTTGATATTCAAAGTAGTGCTGTTGTAAAGTTTCGTTATGATAAATAAAATTTACATAAACTTTAATTTCGTGTGTCGGTCAGCTTGTCCCAAAAGATCCCTAATCCATTGATGTAGTTTTCACGTCTGTGCGTCTAAATGTCGTCACTTATGTGTGTGTGTGTATGTGAGTGGTGATATATATATTAATATATATTCTAGTAGACTGTCTGACAAACTAAGTTCTGTTGTAGAGATAAGCTGAACGAGAGAAGATTCTCGATTTCAGGGACAGATTCTAACTAGTTTCCACCATCTCACTCGTGAAAATCTATTTTCTTTACATTTACCTCTCACTGAGCTATCACCTGTTCTACTCTATTCAGAAGGGACCAATCTATGTCTTAATTCCCCTATCATAAATCTACGACAGTAAATAAAATTTACATAAAAACTTTATTTACATGTGTTGGTCAGCTCGTCCCAAAATATCCCTATTCCATAAATATAATTTGTCACGTCTGTGCGTCTAACTGTCGTCACTTATGTGTGTGTGTATGTGAGTGGTAGATATATATATATATATATATATATATATATATATATATATATATATATATATATATATATATATATATATATATATATATAGGTATACTGTCTGACTAACAAAGTTCTGTTGTAGAGATAGGCTGAACGAGAGGATCTTCTCGAGTCCAGGGACAGACTCTACCTATTTTTCCACCATTTCACTCGTGAAAATCTATTTCTTATCTTATCTCTCACTGAGTCACCACCTGTCTAGTTCTACTCAGAAGGGACCAAACTATGTCTTAATCCCCCTATCGAAAATCTACGACACCTGTCTAAACGAGCCAATTTCTGGAGACCTTCTACCTAATATCTCATAGACTATTTCCGGGGCAAACTACTGTTGTAGTTGCCCCATTACTCACCACACGACACTCTTAAAAAATGTCGGAGGGCAGATAAAAAGTTAACTTTGCTAAGACACATTCAGCATTGTTTTTGACTTCTGAATATCTTGTGAACATCTCCCTCAAAATAGAAGCATCATCATTTCTTTTATTGCCCAATCTGCCAACAGTAATTTTGATTGAATGTATATACGAGTAGATACCTTTGAAGACCCACTTTAGATACTCTTGAGTTGTAGCCATTTTTGGACTACCACAGCCAAGCAGGGGGAGGCATCCCGTGACATCATCAGAATGGGTCTCCAACCCAGACACTTTTATCTTCTTTGATCTCTTAATGGAAGACTCACTTGCGTCATGACTGTTAAGTTTTGTTTTTATTCTTTTTTCCCTACTTTAGTTGGAATTGAACCCACTCCTCTTGATTTGCAAGTAATAAACTGGCTTTTCACTCCTGGTTTCACCCTCACTGCCGACCTGAAGCGATTATGAAGGTAGAGATATTTTTGTAAATAAACTTACTGTCCTGTTTCCATTGCTAGTTGCTGATATTGTACGTCAGTGCGTCTAGAGACACAGCTGTGCCACCCGGAAAAACAACAGAGTGGTATATTCGGCATATACTCGTATATTCATGGATTCATGGAGCCCTATTCTGTTGCCTTTTCGCTTCTTATGGTGTAAATAGCCATAGCTGTAGCTGGTCTCCTTGCAGGCACGGGCATTAAAAAAATCAATATGCTGTAACAGTAGTTGTTTCTGTAGCAATATATTTTACATGATGGGGTGTCAACTCTTTGCACATCCTCATATTAATAGCCTCTTACGACATGTCTGAGGTAGCAGTAGGCCTATTCTGTGTAACAATTATTGGTGATATACTTACTTATTCGTTCCCCTTCTACTGTGAGGTGTAGAGGTTTGTAAGAGAGAGCGCCATACTATTCTATCGGCTGTCTTCCTCTTGGCCTGGTTCCATTCTAGTCCTCTGTCCTTCAAAGATTGTCTAATGTTGTCCTCCCAGCGGACTTCGGGTCGTCCTGGAGGTCTGGATCCCTGGCTCTTAGTTTCCCATGCTTGCCGTGGTAGCCGATCTTTTTCCTTTCGTGATATCACCGTGGTTTTTGTTTTCGAGCTGCTTATGATCATCCCTCTCTTCTCCAGCTCTTCCTTCTAGACTAGCAGGTTGGATTGAATATGTGCCTCTGATTTAGCAATCAGGGCAACATCATCAGCAAATGCCAGCTCTGAAATACAGACCTGTCTCATCTTCCAGTACCCCACTGAATGCTTTCCTGTCCTCTCCTTACATGCCTTGATGACATCGTCCATGAGGAGTATGAAAGGATAAGGTGACAGGGTATCACCTTGTCTTACACCAGTGGTGGTCCTGAACTCTTCTGACTTATGGTTTGCCGTCTTCACATAATTTCTGCAAGACTAGTAGAAGCTCTGTATAGCATGAATCAGAGGTGCTGGAATTTTCTTCCTTGCCAAACAGTCCCAGAGTTTGTTCCAGGGTGATATACACAGCAGAAATGAGAGGAGAGTGGATTTTGTGACAAGAACGAATTAAGAAATAATAGAGAGAAGAATGAATAACTGAATAATATAAAGAGAAGAATTCATTTCTTCACACAGAGATAGTGATATTATTATCGGTAACGTGTCCACTCTTGTAAATCTCCGTCTTTTGGCAACTAGTATGTGTAGTGGTTTTGATGGTATTGTATGATGGTGATATTACTAAGTGTGATGTATGAGGTCAGCTGTGAAGGCTCCTGAGATAAAATGTAGCTGTGAATTTTCAGAAGGCCTTTCTTGCTACCACTACGACCTCATACCTATCTTTTTTTCTACTGAATGTGGCTACGTTAAAATCTAGGGTACTGAATGTAATGTGTTGTATTGACATATACAAACACACACACAGATATTAAATAATATAATATTATCAATAAAATTTAGAACACAATGAACTAAATTCAGCTGGTGAAATTTTAGAAAGTAAATCTTTTTTAAATTTATTTGTTCTGAACCAAGGTTTTATTTTGGCCAGAACATATGAAAAGATTTTGGAATTTATGAGTGAATGGCATGAATAAATGGCATGATAAATAAAAGGTGTGTGCGTATACAATGTTCACAATTAGTTAATATTTCTACAGTTCATAATTTTATTTTCCCTGGGAGAACGATGAATAGATGTGCTGTTGGGGTGGCTTCATCCCTCCCTGTCTAAGCCTACCAAACATTGTCCATTAATGATGGAAGGAAATGGGATGTTTTAGTAATAATTCACTTTGGGTGCTATGTCTATGAAGTTGGTGTAAATCCAACAGACCAGCCTGCTTACGTAACTTTGAAAGAGTAGTTCTGGTGCTGGAATCTGGTGGCCCCACCTCTCCGTGCTTGGGGGCAATATATCGGGTGGCCCCACCTCTCCGTGCTTGGGGCAATACAAGGCTGTTCTGCCGAGATGCGACACTGCACGGGTCCTCACTGTCAATTATTTACCCAGCATTTGACACCACCTTTTGGTGTCAACATAAAAAAACTCACAGCTCTGAAATAAAGTATTGGTTTAGGTTCAGAACCTTACCTAAGGAGCCACTTCTACACGTAACAATTTACAATAACACCACTTAGACAGGGTCAGATCTCTCTGACCATACAACACATCTTACCAAGTTGGTTTCACATAGGATAGGTTCTCCCAGACTACATATTCCGAAATATGTTTATTAGCTTCTTGCCATAGGATAGGATAGGTGATATGTTCCACTGATCTCAACACTTGATCTGTCCTTCCTAATCCTTGCTGGAGTTTATATATATTGTTTGTCCCTAGACCCGGAACTAGGGCGGGGGGTCTAGAGCAAATCCTTACTTGTTGTAAGGCTAGATTTCGATATGGCAGTATCAAATCACTCGAAACATTAAACAATATTTAAAATATACAAAGAAATAATGTCAATCTTACCAGATTATGAATAAAGAACACAGAAATGCCAGCAAAACTCAGCTGAGCTGCTGGCTATAGTATGGCGTCCCTGAACTTATTTCAATTTACTTCATTGGAAATCACCACACTTAAAATTTACTGTGTCTATCACTGGACAACTATTGAGGAATGGCAAAAAAGCGCGTCTGAGCGCTGATAATATGATTGTCTGTGGCCAATCAATGCCTTGTGTTTTTTTCAAATTCAAATTTCCTACACTAAAGTCATTTCAGTCATGCTTCAGTCAAGTATGGATTTTTATCTGTTAGTCCGTCCGTCTCTACTTGCGTTTTCACAAAAAACGTACTTGGTTTTTGAATCAACCTATCCGTCCCCTCTACAAATTTTGTCTGTAAAGTTATTTTTAGCCACAGCTCCCACCAATGTCCCTCTCTTTCATTCTAACTAGATTTGAACACTTGAGTCTCAAGGTCGCGGTTTTTGTGCAAATTAGTGACATGTTTGATTCAATGCAGTCTTTCGCTGATGTGAACAACACAGTCTTTTGTCAATGTCTTCATTATTATCTATCCGTCTGTATAAATAAAAGCATATTATTTCACTGCTCAAAATGGGCCATCCGGCCAGCTAATTTTTATATTCCTAACATTAGTATTAAGAAAAAGTTACTTTTTTAATTTTGTAATATTTCAAGCATCTGCGTTGTAATGCTTTTGCCGCTGAATTCAAATAAAAGGCTTGGTATCGCATAAGCGTCCCTTTCCGTACCTCGTGTCAATTTGGGGACGTGAATTTTTTCCCCCCCCCCCCCCCCCCCCAATTGCGTCTCCTTAGCCTTGCTAGTCTCACGCAATTTTTCAGTCATATATTTTTTTTCCCTTTTGATCCGCTGTTCTCATCCCGTTCAAATGGTAACCGTTTCAGCAATTTAATTTCCATGGCGGGTGATGACCCGCGGCGTGGGCGATCATGCCTTCTAGTAACTTACGCATTCTTTTTATCCCTACATTTTATCCTTTGGAGATATTTTTACGTTGTATCACTGTTAATTTTATGACACATCTCCCCACTTGAAAACATGCCTACGGCAAGTTCTAAAACCAGTGATACACATAGACAAAATCTCTCCTCACGTCTGCCACTACTCTAATTTTGATCACAGGTCCTTTTTTGTTTGTGGCCTAGGTGCTCTCTGCAGTTTTTCCAAATTCTTAGGATCAGGGGTCATATTACCCTGATATACAGTGTGCCCCAAGAATTCCAACTCTTTGCATCTAATACAACATTTTGTTGGCCTAGCAGTTAAGTTCGCCTCCCTAAGTCTATTAAATAACATCTCTAGAGCTTCAATGTGTTCTTCAAATGTCTCTGTGGCGACGAGAATATCATCCATGAAATTCGTGATACATGGGTTATTCAGGGGATCCAACAATTTGCGCATCATCCTTGAAAATACACTCGGAGCATTTTTCAGTCCGAATGGTAGCATATTGAATTCATAATGTCCATCCGAAGTGCTAAAAGCCAAATAAGGTCTCACTTCAGGCTTCACTGGGATCTGGTAATAGCCTTTACTAAGATCCACCTTTGAAAAGTATTTTGCCTTGTTTAATCTGGCAAATAACTGTTTGGTGTCTGGTAATGGATCCACTTGTCCTTCTGTGACCGCATTCAGTTTCCTATAATCTATGCACAGTCGGTGTTCCCCAGACGGTTTTCTCAACAAGACGACACTGGAACTAAAGGGTGATTCACTGTGTGAAATGATCCCCTCCTTCAATAAATAATCTATTTCTTCCTTCAATGCCTTCTCCTTCGCGAACGGAATAGAATAGGCTCTCATACAGATTGGGTTTGAGTCTACCAGTTTCATGTCATACTGTAGCAAATTTGTATGGCCTGGTTTATCTGTTAATACATCTGTATGTTCCTCCAGAACCTGTTGAACTCTCTCCCTCTGGTTTTTAGTCAGGTGCTTACTGACTTTTACCTGTGCTGCTGTTTCACAAGGATGTAATGGGTATTCATGTGAGGTGAGTGGTTCCTTTTGCATTTGAGTTGCGATAGCTAAGGTCAGTAAGGGGGTGCTTTCCTGGAGTGGTCTGTCCAGATACTTCTTTAACAGGTTTACGTGATAAACTTTCTCCTTCCCCTTTTTGTCAATTTTATAGTTTGTTCTAGACACCTTCTCTAGAACCGTATATGGACCTTGCCATCCAATTTGTAATTTATTCTGGCTACCGGGTAGTAGAAGCAGCACCTTCTCTCCCACAGCTAGTTCTCGGTCCTTTGCCTTCCTATTAAAATATGCTGCATGTTTCTTCCTGGCTTGTTTCAAATTATCATTTGCCAGTTTCCATCCAGCTTTCAGACGAGTGGTCAGTTCGTTCACGTATTGATAAGATGAGGTAACAGGTTCTTCCGCCTTCTCATCCGTCCAGGTCCTTAATAAAGCTACATCTGGATCTTTAATTTATCATACGTATTTTTCATGGAACCCGTCAGGTCCCGTCCATTAGAAGCGCTATAATGAGGACTTTTCTTCCTAGAATCATCACTCACAAATCGACCACTACCAATTTTTTTCTTGGGTTTATCTCCCCACTTTAGATTGCTTATGAGAGATCTTCGCTCTCTTTTCTGTTCTTCCAGTTTATATAAGTCTGACCGAGGGATTGTCATCTTATCCTGGGTAAAATTTCTTCTTTGTACTCTTCGCATAGTGGCCATGTTAATCCATTCAAGTGAAGACTGGGTGTGAAAAGGGGGCTCCCATTGCACTTTGTCTCCTTGAGTATCATTAGTTTTCCTTCCAGGCCTAATTTTGCCCCGTGGCGTTTCTAGGTCCTGCACATATTTTCCCTTTGTGGGTGTTCCCTCATGAAATATGCCACATGCTTCTACAAAGTTTTCAATATCGACATTTACGTCGGGCCAATAGTATTTGCGAGCAACTTTTTGGCAGATGGTACCGACTTTTTCATGGTCCCCATCTTTTCCAACATGTAAGCTCCTTATTAAATTTGCCCTATATATCTTGGGAAGAACCAACTGTCCGTGACCAGTGGATCTAGCTCCTGTCTTCCTGTATAAGAGTTTGTTCTTCATGAAATATTCCCCCTTGCTCGGAGGTGTGTGGCATTTGGGCAATTTTTTAAAACATGGCTTGAGTGTCCTATCCTCAGCCTGCGCCTTCCTCATCTCCTCTGGATGAGCATTTATAGGTTCACCTTCTTCCTCCTTCTTCTGTGACCTGGTCTGCACTGTCGCCATGATCACAGGTTTCTCGGGATTCCCCAAGAAGACGTATCTACACCCCAATATCAGAGGGTAGATTGGTTCATCTATCACTGCTGCTCTGATTTCTCCTTCCACATAGCGAGTTTTCACCGTTATCCTTGCGATGGGAAGTGTCATGAGTGGTATGTCCTTAGTCGCCCCTTGTATTTCCACTGTTTCTGTGGTATACTGACTTGGGTCCACTAGGCTAGACTTCACAACTGAATCATAATCCAAACCTGTATCATAAAGGCACCTTATGGTGACCCCATTACAAATAACATCCTCACAAACTGGGGGGTGATAAGGTTCCTGCTGTCCCTTAGGATTAACCTTTAATCTTTGCGTCCCCGACTTCATTGCAGCAATGTTTGAAGGTTTCCTTCTACAAAATTCGGTGTTATGGTTATCTCTCTTGCACCATTTACACCATCTTTTTCCTTGGTTAAACGGTTTCCTTTCATTATTTTTTTGGTCATTGAACTGTGAGTTTCTGTCGCGATAGTCATTTCTTGGCCGCTCAAAGTTTGTCCTACCTCTATTACCCTGTTCTCTATTGTCAAATTTATTAAATGGCTGTGGAGCTTTAAAATTATCTATGTGCTTCTTTTTAGCACCACTTACCTCTGCCTGGGCTGCCTGATACCTCTCAGCGACATTTAAAACCTCTCCCAATTTCTCTGCACCTTGTTCCATGAGAAATTTTCTCATGTCTGGAGCCATGGACTCTCTCAATTGCTCAATCATGATCATTTCTTTAAGATCTTGGGTCTTCCCCAGAGCAGTCCATTTCTCCAAATAGGTTTCCAGTCTAGCAGAGAATTGGTGGTATGTCTCCCCAGACAACAGTTTGGCATTTCTAAATTTCTTACGATAAAATTCACCATTCTTCTCGTACCTTAATAACAGAGCCTGCTTTAACATGTCATAATTGTCTTGGTCTTCCCTGTTCATTTTAGCAAAGACTTCATAAGAAGTACCTCTCAGTCCTTGTGATAACTTTAAACTCCACCTCTCTCTCTCTAACCCATATGTAGTAGCTAATAACTCAAAACGTCCTAGGTACCCCTCTATGTCATCGTCTTTCTCAACAAAATGGTCTAAATGAAACCCCATAGCTGAGTTTGAGGCTCCCAGACTGGGCGTAGCATCTGAGGCAAAAGGGCTGGCACCATTTTCAGGAGCCTGGCCTTGTAACTCCAGCTCCCTTAGTCGTAATTCATGCTCCCTTTGCAACCTTTTATCTTCTGCCTCCCTTTCGGCCTTTCTATCTGCTGCCTCCCTTTCGGCAGTCAATCTTTTTTCTTCTGCCTCCCTTTCGGCCTTTCTATCTGCTGCCTCCCTTTCGGCAGTCAATCTTTTTTCTTCTGCCTCCCTTTCGGCCTTTCTATCTGCTGCCTCCCTTTCGGCAGTCAATCTTTTTTCTTCTGCCTCCCTTTGCTGTCGTTTGTCTTCTGCCTCAATCTGCAGCCTCTTAATTTCTCTATCCGCCTCAATTTGTACCCTCTTCTCTTCAGCTACCTTCCTATCTTCCCTTTCAATATACTTATCACATTCAGCCGTTACGTACTGAACTAAAACCTGACCATCCATTCCCATCTCCTTTGCGGTCAGCACAGCAGCTGATCTAAATTTTGCCAGCTCCGCCATACTTTTTAAACAAATCTAACAATAAGCAAAGTAAAATTTCCAACCACTAAGTACTTATAATTACTCTAGACTAAAATAATTCTAATTAATTAATTAACTAACACTGGCTGTGAAGATTCACCAACTTCTAATTGCCCTTTTAATTTAAAGGGACACTTTTAATTTTAAGGGAATTTTACAATTTTGTTCCCCTAATTTTATTTCTCCCACCAGGAGATCCTTATATTACTGTTTATGCTAATTATCCCTGGACAAGACCCCAATATATGTAGTGGTTTTGATGGTATTGTATGATGGTGATATTACTAAGTGTGATGTATGAGGTCAGCTGTGAAGGCTCCTGAGATAAAATGTAGCTGTGAATTTTCAGAAGGCCTTTCTTGCTACCACTACGACCTCACACCTATCTTTTTTTCTAATGAATGTGGCTACGTTAAAATCTAGGGTACTGAATGTAATGTGTTGTATTGACATATACAAACACACACACACAGATATTAAATAATATAATATTATCAATAAAATTTAGAACACAATGAACTAAATTCAGCTGGTGAAATTTTAGAAAGTAAATCTTTTTTAAATTTATTTGTTCTGAACCAAGGTTTTATTTTGGCCAGAACATATGAAAAGATTTTGGAATTTATGAGTGAATGGCATGAATAAATGGCATGATAAATAAAAGGTGTGTGCGTATACAATGTTCACAATTAGTTAATATTTCTACAGTTCATAATTTTATTTTCCCTGGGAGAACGATGAATAGATGTGCTGTTGGGGTGGCTTCATCCCTCCCTGTCTAAGCCTACCAAACATTGTCCATTAATGATGGAAGGAAATGGGATGTTTTAGTAATAATTCACTTTGGGTGCTATGTCTATGAAGTTGGTGTAAATCCAGCAGACCAGCCTGCTTACGTAACTTTGAAAGAGTAGTTCTGGTGCTGGAATCTGGTGGCCCCACCTCTCCGTGCTTGGGGGCAATATATCGGGTGGCCCCACCTCTCCGTGCTTGGGGCAATACAAGGCTGTTCTGCCGAGATGCGACACTGCACGGGTCCTCACTGTCAATTATTTACCCAGCATTTGACACCACCTTTTGGTGTCAACATAAAAAACTCACAGCTCTGAAATAAAGTATTGGTTTAGGTTCAGAACCTTACCTAAGGAGCCACTTCTACACGTAACAATTTACAATAACACCACTTAGACAGGGTCAGATCTCTCTGACCATACAACACATCTTACCAAGTTGGTTTCACATAGGATAAGTTCTCCCAGACTACATATTCCGAAATATGTTTATTAGCTTCTTGCCATAGGATAGGATAGGTGATATGTTCCACTGATCTCAACACTTGATCTGTCCTTCCTAATCCTTGCTGGAGTTTATATATATTGTTTGTCCCTAGACCCTGAACTAGGGCGGGGGGTCTAGAGCAAATCCTTACTTGTTGTAAGGCTAGATTTCGATATGGCAGTATCAAATCACTCGAAACATTAAACAATATTTAAAATATACAAAGAAATAATGTCAATCTTACCAGATTATGAATAAAGAACACAGAAATGCTAGCAAAACTCAGCTGAGCTGCTGGCTATAGTATGGCGTCCCTGAACTTATTTCAATTTACTTCATTGGAAATCACCACACTTAAAATTTACTGTGTCTATCACTGGACAACTATTGAGGAATGGCAAAAAAGCGCGTCTGAGCGCTGATAATATGATTGTCTGTGGCCAATCAATGCCTTGTGTTTTTTTCAAATTCAAATTTCCTACACTAAAGTCATTTCAGTCATGCTTCAGTCAAGTATGGATTTTTATCTGTTAGTCCGTCCGTCTCTACTTGCGTTTTCACAAAAAACGTACTTGGTTTTTGAACCAACCTATCCGTCCCCTCTACAAATTTTGTCTGTAAAGTTATTTTTAGCCACAGCTCCCACCAATGTCCCTCTCTTTCATTCTAACTAGATTTGAACACTTGAGTCTCAAGGTCGCGGTTTTTGTGCAAATTAGTGACATGTTTGATTCAATGCAGTCTTTCGCTGATGTGAACAACACAGTCTTTTGTCAATGTCTTCATTATTATCTATCCGTCTGTATAAATAAAAGCATATTATTTCACTGCTCAAAATGGGCCATCCGGCCAGCTAATTTTTATATTCCTAACATTAGTATTAAGAAAAAGTTACTTTTTTAATTTTGTAATATTTCAAGCATCTGCGTTGTAATGCTTTTGCCGCTGAATTCAAATAAAAGGCTTGGTATCGCATAAGCGTCCCTTTCCGTACCTCGTGTCAATTTGGGGACGTGAATTTTTCCTTCCCCCCCCCCCCCCCCCCCTCCCCCCAATTGCGTCTCCTTAGCCTTGCTAGTCTCACGCAATTTTTCAGTCATATATTTTTTTTTCCTTTTGATCCGCCGTTCTCATCCCGTTCAAATGGTAACCGTTTCAGCAATTTAATTTCCACGGCGGGTGATGACCCGCGGCGTGGGCGATCATGCCTTCTAGTAACTTACGCATTCTTTTTATCCCTACATTTTATCCTTTAAATAGTTCTGACCTTACAAGTAATACCCCAGTCTTAGAAATAAGCACTGGTGTATTGTTATCATAACAATAGTCAGACTGTGAAAACCCTGGCCCAGTTGGTAAGAAGTAGTACCAGGATTTAAGGTGTCTCCTCCCTGTGACTATCTTATGATTACTTATATGCTAGGGGATAAGTAAAATGTACATTCACTGAACCCACAAAATGGAAAAAGTGAATAAATCCTCAGGTACCGTTAAATTAGTTTAATGATTACATTAATATTCTATTTCTACTAGTTGGAAAAGAGTATACACATATATATATAAAAATATTCACACAATTACTATTATTGTCTGTTTATACTTCAAGATCTTAAATAATAAATTTACTGAAATCACTGTTATTAGTCCTTTGAATTTAAGGATAACTGTCATCAGTTGACTGAGTTTATGTATGGTTACTTATTGTTTTCAACTATTGGCTGTTTCACATGTATAGGTGGTCAGTGTCAAACAGGACACTTATCTTTCCAACTTGATACTGCTGAAACTGTCCTTTGCTGGTATCAGACTTGGTAGGCCCAACAGTAGGGATGCCAATGATCAGTTGAAGTTCACTCTTTGGGGTCCTGCACTTTTGTGGGATTGCCTCGGGTAAACTGCACCGGCTTCTGATACTGGACAGTCTGGTTTGAGTTATTTCATGGAACCTGTAACATATCAGCCTTGGCTAGTATCTGGCTAGACTTGTAGCTGACTAGCACAGATGTCAGACCAGTCAGTCATCAGATGTCACCGTTATACAATCATAGTAAGTAAGGACATCATTTCAGTGATATAGCATTAATATTAACATTTCAATTAAGTATAACTGACTAGCACATAAGTCAGACAAGTCAGTCATCAGGTGTCAAAGTTATACAGTCATAGCAAGTAACATCAGTTCAATGATATAGAATTAATATTAACATATCAGTAATAAACATCATCTGGTTTAATCCGCTCCTATACATCCCTTCATATTCTATAACTTGATCCTTCCAAATCATATCAAGTACAAATTCAAATCTGATGCTATCTTAGCAACTACCCAAAATTAATACATAAAATAAATAAAGTGAGTGACCACGTGATCAGGTTGCTTTCTACTGAAACTGGCTGTAGAACACTCCAGTTTACCAGCTGTAAATGGGTACAAAGTTGTGCGCTCGAACTAGGGAAGGCAAAGGCAGCGAGGAAGGGGACTAGTCACCTTAGCCTCGTAACTGGGATCTTCCATGATGAAGTTTCTAACACTTCATTTCCCTATGACAATCTCTGGTCATGGGACTGCCCTTATCTTCGTAAGCGATAATGCATTTAATATCGACGAGATACAGCATTAAATATAATAAATATTTTCTATTTGGCTGTGGGGCTAGTTTTGATACGTTTTTGTACAAGCAACCATCTTCCACTAAGCACATGAATAAATCATATTAAAATAATAATACGTTATATCAATGAATATTATACAGGCATATTTTGTGAATTCTAAATGAACCTGTAATACAAAATAAAAGAAATTATTATACAGGATAGCTATCGTAAATTCGCTTACCCTCAGACTCCAGACACTTAGACTGAAATTTTCTGGCGATCCGCTCACACTTCAGATGGATTTAGAGTCGTGGCGTTATCTGCCCTCAGTCTTGTCTCAACCTCTTGCGTTGTGTATCTCTCTCAGTTTACCGATCCGCTTTAAATACGTATAGCGCGGACGTATCGGAGAGTACCGACGTCACAGCTTAAACCTAACCTGAAAAAATCCTTCCCGAACCGTGATTTCAGCCGATCTGTGCGTCGACTGAAATTTTGCCTTTCTCATTCTCAGCATATATAATATCCATATTGTTCCATCTTATCTAGTTTTATTCAGCTGATAAAACTCTATCTTCCTATCCATGTAAATTCCCAAACTGTTATTTGTTGATTTTAATATTTCGAACAGAAGTGGGTTTACCAGCTGTTAGCGTAACTGTGGGCAGCCGAAATACGCATATATCTCCGTAAATGAGAACTTCCTACCGTTCCATCTTATATGCAGTTATACACCATCCTTCCCTGTACTGAAATGTAAAATCCTTTTCATACGGATTCCCTTCTGTTATTATTTATCGTTGGCGATTCCCTCTGTCCGATACACGTTTCGCTTATACGCCGCCATTTTGAAAGCGGTCGTTCGATCGTAGACGGGTTATAAATCTAACTGATCCCGTTTGCAATGGCTTGAAACCAATTTCGCGACATAGCTCCCCCATATTTTAAGCTGGATGATATCTAGCTTAACTATTGGGTACAAGACAATTGCAAATCGACCATTCCGAGGTTAGTTTTCCTTCCTTCTATCCTCCTCACGCTCTGTGGGATGACGACTAAGAAAATCTGCGCCCACATTCTGTTTTCCCGGAATATATTCATCCTTTACTATCTCTCTCCTTCCTGTTCTGCTTTTCATCCAGGCTCTTACTGCTGGTGAAACGGGGTCGGTAGGTTTCCCATGAAGTTTACCGCCCTCTTTTCGTTGATAGTTGGATGTGGTTCTCCCTCGCAAATCCGTAGGTGTTTGATTTTCGCTACGTGATTTGTTCCTTTTTTCCAGCGCATGGGGTTCAGACTGCAATTGAACCTGTGTGGGATGTTTCCTTTCCCCTCCCGTGCAAATCTCGGGAGTACCCCTGATTGCTGGTTTGCTTGTAGATTTTTGATGAAGACTCTTCCGTCGACTTTCTGAATCTACATAGGTGCACTCTGGACAGGAATTTACATACTGATTTATGTCTTCCGTAATACCTGGCCAGTAGAACTGGGTGGCTATTCTTTGTTTTGTGGCACCATTACCCAGGTGTTCACTCAAAGTTGATATGTGTCCCCAGCCTATAACCTTATTCCTATAGGTGGATGGTACAACAATTTGACCATGACTTTTCGTCCCTCTGCCAGCTTTCCTGTACAAGAGTCCATGTTCCCTATAGAAGTGTCCTTTCCTTGGAGCTTTATGTGTTTTTGATAATTTGCCAAAACAAGGCTTCAACGTGCTGTCTGCTTCTTGAGCCCGTTTCATTTCAGTCGAATGAAATTTTAAGTTGGTGTCCCTCTCTATGTTCTTGGAGTCAGACCTGGTCTGGGTTTCTGCCATAACCATAGGTTTTACAGGGTCTCCCAAGAAAACATATTTACGCCCCAACATTAGGGGGTAAAAGGGATTATCTATCACAGCTGCATTTATCTCCCCTTCCACATAGCGACAACTGACATGAATCTTTGCTATGGGTAAAGTAAGGGGTGATGTTCCTTTTAGTGGCCCTTGAATATCTACTGTTTCTGTGGTGATTTGTTCAGGGCTCACCAGAGATGCACACACGACTGCGTCATAGGACAAACCTGTGTCATACATTCCTGTGACTGGTTTGCCATTCACAGTCACTATCTCCTGTGTAGGTGGGTGATGGAGGCTATTCTGACTCACAGTCAGTTCCTTCCTAACAGAAGTCCTCACCTGTAGACATGCAGCATGATGAAGGGGTTTTTTTCCTCCCACATTCATCAGTGTTGTGGTTGCTCATCTTACAAAATTTGCACCACTTAGCTCCCTGTTTGTAGGGTTTCTTTTCCTGAGTCTGAGGGTTCTTGTCCTTATTATCAAATCTTTGCTTGTTTCTGTGTGGTTGATCCATCTGGTCAAAATCGGTATTCTGCGGTGGTGGCTTATATCCTTCTACCTGCTTCCTTTTTGTTCCTATCAATTCAGCTTGAGCTGCTTGGTATCTCTCTGCACATTTCAAAATGTCTTCCAGCCTCTCTGCTCCTTGTTCCATAAGGAATTTCCTCATTTCTTGAGACATGGAATCTTTCACTTGCTCTAACATAACCATTTCTTTCAGATCCTCGTAGGTTTTCTGATACTTACCTAAACTACTCCATTTCAACAAATACGTTTCTAACCTAGCTGAGAACTGGTTATATGTTTCTCCAGGTAGAAGTTTAGAAGTTCTAAATTTCTTCCTATATGCCTCAGAGTTCTTTTCATACCGGATCAGTAAGGCTTGCTTTAGTATTTCATAATTTTCCTGATCTTCTTTGGGGAGTTTCAGAAACACATCATATGCAATACCTCTCAATCCCTGGGATAACTTTAGACTCCATTTTTCCTTTTCCAGTCCATATGTAGAGGCTAGCCTTTCATACCTATCCAGGTATGACTCAATTGCGTCCTCCTTTTCAACAAATGGATCTAGGTGGAAGTTCATGGCCCCATTTGCTGTGTTCTGAAAAGAGCTATTCGCAGAATGAGGTGAGCTATTACCATGGGTGATAGTCCCAGCCTGAAGTTCAAGATCAAGCTGTCTCATTTTCAGCTCATGGTCTCTCTCTGTTTGTAACCTCCTTTCTTCTCTCTCAGCTTCTAATTTCTTGGCTCTCTCTCCGCTTCTAATTTCTTGGCTTCTATCTCTGCTTCTAATTCTAATTTCTTGGCTTCTCTCTCTGCTTCTAATTTCTTGGCTTCTCTCTCTGCTTCTAATTGCTTCGCTTCTCTCTCGGTGTACTTTTCACATTCCGTCGTGACATACCGGATCAGAACGTCACCATCCATGCCAAGCTCTTTTCCCACCTGCAGTGTAGCAGACCTAAATTTGACCAAGTCAGCCATGATGTATCTGTAGTCTAGTAGGGCAAGTGATCTTACTCAAACTAATTTACTACAATATAATTAACTTAGTTAAAATTAAAGTTAATTAAACTGACTTCACCATATATGAAACAGCTTTCTTTATCTGTACTCAATGGTACTCCTAAACAAAAAAATTTTTTATATATTCTTCCTACTATGTTTACTCTTTCCAAAAAATTTTTACAAAAAAGCGAATTTTCTACACAGCAGAAATAGAAAGATGGCTCAGGAATATCAAAGATATATCCCGGACGAGCCCCCACTGTAGCGGGAGGTTATTTAAATTTATTTATTATGTAAGAGTATGCCAGTAAATAGTTCTGACCTTACAAGTAATACCCCAGTCTTAGAAATAAGCACTGGTGTATTGTTATCATAACAATAGTCAGACTGTGAAAACCCTGGCCCAGTTGGTAAGAAGTAGTACCAGGATTTAAGGTGTCTCCTCCCTGTGACTATCTTATGATTACTTATATGCTAGGGGATAAGTAAAATGTACATTCACTGAACCCACAAAATGGAAAAAGTGAATAAATCCTCAGGTACAGTTAAAATAGTTTAATGATTACATTAATATTCTATTTCTACTAGTTGGAAAAGAGTATACACATATATATATATAAAAATATTCACACAATTACTATTATTGTCTGTTTATACTTCAAGATCTTAAATAATAAATTTACTGAAATCACTGTTATTAGTCCTTTGAATTTAAGGATAACTGTCATCAGTTGACTGAGTTTATGTATGGTTACTTATTGTTTTCAACTATTGGCTGTTTCACATGTATAGGTGGTCAGTGTCAAACAGGACACTTATCTTTCCAACTTGATACTGCTGAAACTGTCCTTTGCTGGTATCAGACTTGGTAGGCCCAACAGTAGGGATGCCAATGATCAGTTGAAGTTCACTCTTTGGGGTCCTGCACTTTTGTGGGATTGCCTCGGGTAAACTGCACCGGCTTCTGATACTGGACAGTCTGGTTTGAGTTATTTCATGGAACCTGTAACATATCAGCCTTGGCTAGTATCTGGCTAGACTTGTAGCTGACTAGCACAGATGTCAGACCAGTCAGTCATCAGATGTCACCGTTTATACAATCATAGTAAGTAAGGACATCATTTCAGTGATATAGCATTATATATTAACATTTCAATTAAGTATAACTGACTAGCACATAAGTCAGACAAGTCAGTCATCAGGTGTCAAAGTTATACAGTCATAGCAAGTAACATCAGTTCAATGATATAGAATTAATATTATTAACATATCAGTAATAAACATCATCTGGTTTAATCCGCTCCTATACATCCCTTCATATTCTATAACTTGATCCTTCCAAATCATATCAAGTACAAATTCAAATCTGATGCTATCTTAGCAACTACCCAAAATTAATACATAAAATAAATAAAGTGAGTGACCACGTGATCAGGTTGCTTTCTACTGAAACTGGCTGTAGAACACTCCAGTTTACCAGCTGTAAATGGGTACAAAGTTGTGCGCTCGAACTAGGGAAGGCAAAGGCAGCGAGGAAGGGGACTAGTCACCTTAGCCTCGTAACTGGGATCTTCCATGATGAAGTTTCTAACACTTCATTTCCCTATGACAATCTCTGGTCATGGGACTGCCCTTATCTTCGTAAGCGATAATGCATTTAATATCGACGAGATACAGCATTAAATATAATAAATATTTTCTATTTGGCTGTGGGGCTAGTTTTGATACGTTTTTGTACAAGCAACCATCTTCCACTAAGCACATGAATAAATCATATTAAAATAATAATACGTTATATCAATGAATATTATACAGGCATATTTTGTGAATTCTAAATGAACCTGTAATACAAAATAAAAGAAATTATTATACAGGATAGCTATCGTAAATTCGCTTACCCTCAGACTCCAGACACTTAGACTGAAATTTTCTGGCGATCCGCTCACACTTCAGATGGATTTAGAGTCGTGGCGTTATCTGCCCTCAGTCTTGTCTCAACCTCTTGCGTTGTGTATCTCTCTCAGTTTACCGATCCGCTTTAAATACGTATAGCGCGGACGTATCGGAGAGTACCGACGTCACAGCTTAAACCTAACCTGAAAAAATCCTTCCCGAACCGTGATTTCAGCCGATCTGTGCGTCGACTGAAATTTTGCCTTTCTCATTCTCAGCATATATATAATATCCATATTGTTCCATCTTATCTAGTTTTATTCAGCTGATAAAACTCTATCTTCCTATCCATGTAAATTCCCAAACTGTTATTTGTTGATTTTAATATTTAGAAGAGAAGTGGGGTTACATGCTTTTAGCGTAACTGTGGGCAGCCGAAATACGCATATATCTCCGTAAATGAGAACTTCCTACCGTTCCATCTTATATGCAGTTATACACCATCCTTCCCTGTACTGAAATGTAAAATCCTTTTCATACGGATTCCCTTCTGTTATTATTTATCGTTGGCGATTTCCTCTGTCCGATACACGTTTCGCTTATACGCCGCCATTTTGAAAGCGGTCGTTCGATCGTAGACGGGTTTATAAATCTAACTGATCCCGTTTGCAATGGCTTGAAACCAATTTCGCGACATAGCTCCCCCATATTTTAAGCTGGATGATATCTAGCTTAACTATTGGGTACAAGACAATTGCAAATCGACCATTCCGAGGTTAGTTTTCCTTCCTTCTATCCTCCTCAAGCTCTGTGGGATGACGACTAAGAAAATCTGCGCCCACATTCTGTTTTCCCGGAATATATTCATCCCTTACTACTATCTCTCTCCTTCCTGTTCTGCTTTTCATCCAGGCTCTTACTGCTGGTGAAACGGGTCGGTAGGTTTCCCATGAAGTTTACCGCCCCTCTTTTCGTTGATAGTTGGATGTGGTTTTCCCTCGCAAAGCCGTAGGTTTTTGATTTTCTCTACAGGATTTGTTCCTTTTTTCCAGCGTATGGGGTTCAGACTGCAATTGAACCTGTGTGGGATGTTTCCTTTCCCCTCCCGTGCAAATCTCGGGAGTACCCCTGATTGCTGTTTTGCTTGTAGATTTTTGATGAAGACTCTTCCGTCGACTTTCTGAATCTACATAGGTGCACTCTGGACAGGAATTTACATACTTATGTATGTCTTCCGTAATACCTGGCGAGTAGAACTGGGTGGCTATTCTTTGTTTTTTGGCACCATTAGCCAGGTGTTCACTCAAAGGTGATATGTGGCCCCAGCCTATAGCCTTAGGCCTATAGTTGGGTGGTACAACGAATTGACCATGACTTTTCGTCCCTCTGCCAGCTTTTCCTGTACAAGAGTCCATGTTCCCTATAGAAGTGTCCTTTCCTTGGAGCTTTATGTGTTTTTGATAATTTTGCCAAAACAAGGCTTCAACGTGCTGTCTGCTTCTTGAGCCCGTTTCATTTCAGTCGAATGAAATTTTTACGTTGGTGTCCCTCTCTATGTTCCTGGAGTCAGACCTGGTCTGGGTTTCTGCCATAACCATAGGTTTTACAGGGTCTCCCAAGAAAACATATTTACGCCCCAAATCTGCAACATAGGGGGGGTAAAAAGGGATTATCTATCACAGCTGCATTTATCTCCCCTTCCACATAGCGACAACTGACATGAATCTTTGCTATGGGTAAAGTAAGGGGTGATGTTCCTTTTAGTGGCCCTTGAATATCTACTGATTGTGTGGTGATGTGTTCAGGGCTCACCAGAGATGCACACACGACTGCGTCATAGGACAAACCTGTGTCATACATTCCTGTGACTGGTTTGCCATTCACAGTCACTATCTCCTGTGTAGGTGGGTGATGGAGGCTATTCTGACTCACAGTCAGTTCCTTCCTAACAGAAGTCCTCACCTGTAGACATGCAGCATGATGAAGGGGTTTTTTCCTCCCACATTCATCAGTGTTGTGGTTGCTCATCTTACAAAATTTGCACCACTTAGCTCCCTGTTTGTAGGGTTTCTTTTCCTGAGTCTGAGGGTTCTTGTCCTTATTATCAAATCTTTGCTTGTTTCTGTGTGGTTGATCCATCTGGTCAAAATCGGTATTCTGCGGTGGTGGCTTATATCCTTCTACCTGCTTCCTTTTTGTTCCTATCAATTCAGCTTGAGCTGCTTGGTATCTCTCTGCACATTTCAAAATGTCTTCCAGCCTCTCTGCTCCTTGTTCCATAAGGAATTTCCTCATTTCTTGAGACATGGAATCTTTCACTTGCTCTAACATAACATAACCATTTCTTTCAGATCCTCGTAGGTTTTCTGATACTTACCTAAACTACTCCATTTCAACAAATACGTTTCTAACCTAGCTGAGAACTGGTTATATGTTTCTCCAGGTAGAAGTTTAGAAGTTCTAAATTTCTTCCTATATGCCTCAGAGTTCTTTTCATACCGGATCAGTAAGGCTTGCTTTAGTATTTCATAATTTTCCTGATCTTCTTTGGGGAGTTTCAAAAACACATCATATGCAATACCTCTCAATCCCTGGGATAACTTTAGACTCCATTTTTCCTTTTCCAGTCCATATGTAGAGGCTAGCCTTTCATACCTATCCAGGTATGACTCAATTGCGTCCTCCTTTTCAACAAATGGATCTAGGTGGAAGTTCATGGCCCCATTTGCTGTGTTCTGAAAAGAGCTATTCGCAGAATGAGGTGAGCTATTACCATGGGTGATAGTCCCAGCCTGAAGTTCAAGATCAAGCTGTCTCATTTTCAGCTCATGGTCTCTCTCTGTTTGTAACCTCCTTTCTTCTCTCTCAGCTTCTAATTTCTTGGCTTCTCTCTCCGCTTCTAATTTCTTGGCTTCTATCTCTGCTTCTAATTCTAATTTCTTGGCTTCTCTCTCTGCTTCTAATTTCTTGGCTTCTCTCTCTGCTTCTAATTGCTTCGCTTCTCTCTCGGTGTACTTTTCACATTCCGTCGTGACATACCGGATCAGAACGTCACCATCCATGCCAAGCTCTTTTCCCACCTGCAGTGTAGCAGACCTAAATTTGACCAAGTCAGCCATGATGTATCTGTAGTCTAGTAGGGCAAGTGATCTTACTCAAACTAATTTACTACAATATAATTAACTTAGTTAAAATTAAAGTTAATTAAACTGACTTCACCATATATGAAACAGCTTTCTTTATCTGTACTCAATGGTACTCCTAAACAAAAAAATTTTTTATATATTCTTCCTACTATGTTTACTCTTTCCAAAAAAATTTTTACAAAAAAGCGAATTTTCTACACAGCAGAAATAGAAAGATGGCTCAGGAATATCAAAGATATATCCCGGACGAGCCCCCACTGTAGCGGGAGGTTATTTAAATTTATTTATTATGTAAGAGTATGCCAGTAAATAGTTCTGACCTTACAAGTAATACCCCAGTCTTAGAAATAAGCACTGGTGTATTGTTATCATAACAATAGTCAGACTGTGAAAACCCTGGCCCAGTTGGTAAGAAGTAGTACCAGGATTTAAGGTGTCTCCTCCCTGTGACTATCTTATGATTACTTATATGCTAGGGGATAAGTAAAATGTACATTCACTGAACCCACAAAATGGAAAAAAGTGAATAAATCCTCAGGTACCGTTAAATTAGTTTAATGATTACATTAATATTCTATTTCTACTAGTTGGAAAAGAGTATACACATATATATAAAAATATTCACACAATTACTATTATTGTCTGTTTATACTTCAAGATCTTAAATAATAAATTTACTGAAATCACTGTTATTAGTCCTTTGAATTTAAGGATAACTGTCATCAGTTGACTGAGTTTATGTATGGTTACTTATTGTTTTCAACTATTGGCTGTTTCACATGTATAGGTGGTCAGTGTCAAACAGGACACTTATCTTTCCAACTTGATACTGCTGAAACTGTCCTTTGCTGGTATCAGACTTGGTAGGCCCAACAGTAGGGATGCCAATGATCAGTTGAAGTTCACTCTTTGGGGTCCTGCACTTTTGTGGGATTGCCTCGGGTAAACTGCACCGGCTTCTGATACTGGACAGTCTGGTTTGAGTTATTTCATGGAACCTGTAACATATCAGCCTTGGCTAGTATCTGGCTAGACTTGTAGCTGACTAGCACAGATGTCAGACCAGTCAGTCATCAGATGTCACCGTTATACAATCATAGTAAGTAAGGACATCATTTCAGTGATATAGCATTAATATTAACATTTCAATTAAGTATAACTGACTAGCACATAAGTCAGACAAGTCAGTCATCAGGTGTCAAAGTTATACAGTCATAGCAAGTAACATCAGTTCAATGATATAGAATTAATATTAACATATCAGTAATAAACATCATCTGGTTTAATCCGCTCCTATACATCCCTTCATATTCTATAACTTGATCCTTCCAAATCATATCAAGTACAAATTCAAATCTGATGCTATCTTAGCAACTACCCAAAATTAATACATAAAATAAATAAAGTGAGTGACCACGTGATCAGGTTGCTTTCTACTGAAACTGGCTGTAGAACACTCCAGTTTACCAGCTGTAAATGGGTACAAAGTTGTGCGCTCGAACTAGGGAAGGCAAAGGCAGCGAGGAAGGGGACTAGTCACCTTAGCCTCGTAACTGGGATCTTCCATGATGAAGTTTCTAACACTTCATTTCCCTATGACAATCTCTGGTCATGGGACTGCCCTTATCTTCGTAAGCGATAATGCATTTAATATCGACGAGATACAGCATTAAATATAATAAATATTTTCTATTTGGCTGTGGGGCTAGTTTTGATACGTTTTTGTACAAGCAACCATCTTCCACTAAGCACATGAATAAATCATATTAAAATAATAATACGTTATATCAATGAATATTATACAGGCATATTTTGTGAATTCTAAATGAACCTGTAATACAAAATAAAAGAAATTATTATACAGGATAGCTATCGTAAATTCGCTTACCCTCAGACTCCAGACACTTAGACTGAAATTTTCTGGCGATCCGCTCACACTTCAGATGGATTTAGAGTCGTGGCGTTATCTGCCCTCAGTCTTGTCTCAACCTCTTGCGTTGTGTATCTCTCTCTCAGTTTACCGATCCGCTTTAAATACGTATAGCGCGGACGTATCGGAGAGTACCGACGTCACAGCTTAAACCTAACCTGAAAAAATCCTTCCCGAACCGTGATTTCAGCCGATCTGTGCGTCGACTGAAATTTTGCCTTTCTCATTCTCAGCATATATAATATCCATATTGTTCCATCTTATCTAGTTTTATACAGCTGATAAAACTCTATCTTCCTATCCATGTAAATTCCCAAACTGTTATTTGTTGATTTTAATATTTCGAACAGAAGTGGGTTTACCAGCTGTTAGCGTAACTGTGGGCAGCCGAAATACGCATATATCTCCGTAAATGAGAACTTCCTACCGTTCCATCTTATATGCAGTTATACACCATCCTTCCCTGTACTGAAATGTAAAATCCTTTTCATACGGATTCCCTTCTGTTATTATTTATCGTTGGCGATTCCCTCTGTCCGATACACGTTTCGCTTATACGCCGCCATTTTGAAAGCGGTCGTTCGATCGTAGACGGGTTTATAAATCTAACTGATCCCGTTTGCAATGGCTTGAAACCAATTTCGCGACATAGCTCCCCCATATTTTAAGCTGGATGATATCTAGCTTAACTATTGGGTACAAGACAATTGCAAATCGACCATTCCGAGGTTAGTTTTCCTTCCTTCTATCCTCCTCACGCTCTGTGGGATGACGACTAAGAAAATCTGCGCCCACATTGTTTTCCAAGAATATATTCATCCTTTACTATCTCTCTCCTTCCTGTTCTGCTTTTCATCCAGGCTCTTACTGCTGGTAAAACGGGGTCGGTAGGTTTCCCATGAAGTTTACCGCCCTCTTTTCGTTGATAGTTGGATGTGGTTCTCCCTCGCAAATCCGTAGGTGTTTGATTTTCGCTACGTGATTTGTTCCTTTTTTCCAGCGCATGGGGTTCAGACTGCAATTGAACCTGTGTGGGATGTTTCCTTTCCCTCCCGTGCAAATCTCGGGAGTACCCCTGATTGCTGGTTTGCTTGTAGATTTTTGATGAAGACTCTTCCGTCGACTTTCTGAATCTACATAGGTGCACTCTGGACAGGAATTTACATACTGATTTATGTCTTCCGTAATACCTGGCCAGTAGAACTGGGTGGCTATTCTTTGTTTTGTGGCACCATTACCCAGGTGTTCACTCAAAGTTGATATGTGTCCCCAGCCTATAACCTTATTCCTATAGGTGGATGGTACAACAATTTGACCATGACTTTTCGTCCCTCAGTCCCTCTGCCAGCTTTCCTGTACAAGAGTCCATGTTCCCTATAGAAGTGTCCTTTCCTGGGAGCTTTATGTGTTTTTTGATAATTTGCCAAAACAAGGCTTCAACGTGCTGTCTGCTTCTTGAGCCCGTTTCATTTCAGTCGAATGAAATTTTAAGTTGGTGTCCCTCTCTATGTTCTTGGAGTCAGACCTGGTCTGGGTTTCTGCCATAACCATAGGTTTTACAGGGTCTCCCAAGAAAACATATTTACGCCCCAACATTAGGGGGTAAAAGGGATTATCTATCACAGCTGCATTTATCTCCCCTTCCACATAGCGACAACTGACATGAATCTTTGCTATGGGTAAAGTAAGGGGTGATGTTCCTTTTAGTGGCCCTTGAATATCTACTGTTTCTGTGGTGATTTGTTCAGGGCTCACCAGAGATGCACACACGACTGCGTCATAGGACAAACCTGTGTCATACATTCCTGTGACTGGTTTGCCATTCACAGTCACTATCTCCTGTGTAGGTGGGTGATGGAGGCTATTCTGACTCACAGTCAGTTCCTTCCTAACAGAAGTCCTCACCTGTAGACATGCAGCATGATGAAGGGGTTTTTTCCTCCCACATTCATCCGTGTTGTGGTTGCTCATCTTACAAAATTTGCACCACTTAGCTCCCTGTTTGTAGGGTTTCTTTTCCTGAGTCTGAGGGTTCTTGTCCTTATTATCAAATCTTTGCTTGTTTCTGTGTGGTTGATCCATCTGGTCAAAATCGGTATTCTGCGGTGGTGGCTTATATCCTTCTACCTGCTTCCTTTTTGTTCCTATCAATTCAGCTTGAGCTGCTTGGTATCTCTCTGCACATTTCAAAATGTCTTCCAGCCTCTCTGCTCCTTGTTCCATAAGGAATTTCCTCATTTCTTGAGACATGGAATCTTTCACTTGCTCTAACATAACCATTTCTTTCAGATCCTCGTAGGTTTTCTGATACTTACCTAAACTACTCCATTTCAACAAATACGTTTCTAACCTAGCTGAGAACTGGTTATATGTTTCTCCAGGTAGAAGTTTAGAAGTTCTAAATTTCTTCCTATATGCCTCAGAGTTCTTTTCATACCGGATCAGTAAGGCTTGCTTTAGTATTTCATAATTTTCCTGATCTTCTTTGGGGAGTTTCAGAAACACATCATATGCAATACCTCTCAATCCCTGGGATAACTTTAGACTCCATTTTTCCTTTTCCAGTCCATATGTAGAGGCTAGCCTTTCATACCTATCAATCCAGGTATGACTCAATTGCGTCCTCCTTTTCAACAAATGGATCTAGGTGGAAGCTCATGGCCCCATTTGCTGTGTTCTGAAAAGAGCTATTCGCAGAATGAGGAGAGGCATTACCACGGGTGATAGTCCCAGCCTGAAGTTCAAGATCAAGCTGTCTCATTTTCAGCTCATGGTCTCTCTCTGCTTGTAACCTCCTTTCTTCTCTCTCATTCTCTCTCTGCTTCTAATTTCTTGGCTTCTCTCTCTGCTTCTAATCGCTTTGCTTCTCTCTCGGTGTACTTTTCACATTCCGTCGTGACATACCGGATCAGAACGTCACCATCCATGCCAAGCTCTTTTCCCACCTGCAGTGTAGCAGACCTAAATTTGACCAAGTCAGCCATGATGTATCTGTAGTCTAGTAGGGCAAGTGATCTTACTCAAACTAATTTACTACAATATAATTAACTTAGTTAAAATTAAAGTTAATTAAACTGACTTCACCATATATGAAACAGCTTTCTTTATCTGTACTCAATGGTACTCCTAAACAAAAAAATTTTTTATATATTCTTCCTACTATGTTTACTCTTTCCAAAAAAAAATTTTTCAAAAAAGCAAATTTTCTACACAGCAGAAATAGAAAGATGGCTCAGGAATATCAAAGATATATCCCGGACGAGCCCCCACTGTAGCGGGAGGTTATTTAAATTTATTTATTATGTAAGAGTATGCCAGTAAATAGTTCTGACCTTACAAGTAATACCCCAGTCTTAGAAATAAGCACTGGTGTATTGTTATCATAACAATAGTCAGACTGTGAAAACCCTGGCCCAGTTGGTAAGAAGTAGTACCAGGATTTAAGGTGTCTCCTCCCTGTGACTATCTTATGATAACTTATATGCTAGGGGATAAGTAAAATGTACATTCACTGAACCCACAAAATGGAAAAAGTGAATAAATCCTCAGGTACCGTTAAATTAGTTTAATGATTACATTAATATTCTATTTCTACTAGTTGGAAAAGAGTATACACATATATATATAAAAATATTCACACAATTACTATTATTGTCTGTTTATACTTCAAGATCTTAAATAATAAATTTACTGAAATCACTGTTATTAGTCCTTTGAATTTAAGGATAACTGTCATCAGTTGACTGAGTTTATGTATGGTTACTTATTGTTTTCAACTATTGGCTGTTTCACATGTATAGGTGGTCAGTGTCAAACAGGACACTTATCTTTCCAACTTGATACTGCTGAAACTGTCCTTTGCTGGTATCAGACTTGGTAGGCCCAACAGTAGGGATGCCAATGATCAGTTGAAGTTCACTCTTTGGGGTCCTGCACTTTTGTGGGATTGCCTCGGGTAAACTGCACCGGCTTCTGATACTGGACAGTCTGGTTTGAGTTATTTCATGGAACCTGTAACATATCAGCCTTGGCTAGTATCTGGCTAGACTTGTAGCTGACTAGCACAGATGTCAGACCAGTCAGTCATCAGATGTCACCGTTATACAATCATAGTAAGTAAGGACATCATTTCAGTGATATAGCATTAATATTAACATTTCAATTAAGTATAACTGACTAGCACATAAGTCAGACAAGTCAGTCATCAGGTGTCAAAGTTATACAGTCATAGCAAGTAACATCAGTTCAATGATATAGAATTAATATTAACATATCAGTAATAAACATCATCTGGTTTAATCCGCTCCTATACATCCCTTCATATTCTATAACTTGATCCTTCCAAATCATATCAAGTACAAATTCAAATCTGATGCTATCTTAGCAACTACCCAAAATTAATACATAAAATAAATAAAGTGAGTGACCACGTGATCAGGTTGCTTTCTACTGAAACTGGCTGTAGAACACTCCAGTTTACCAGCTGTAAATGGGTACAAAGTTGTGCGCTCGAACTAGGGAAGGCAAAGGCAGCGAGGAAGGGGACTAGTCACCTTAGCCTCGTAACTGGGATCTTCCATGATGAAGTTTCTAACACTTCATTTCCCTATGACAATCTCTGGTCATGGGACTGCCCTTATCTTCGTAAGCGATAATGCATTTAATATCGACGAGATACAGCATTAAATATAATAAATATTTTCTATTTGGCTGTGGGGCTAGTTTTGATACGTTTTTGTACAAGCAACCATCTTCCACTAAGCACATGAATAAATCATATTAAAATAATAATACGTTATATCAATGAATATTATACAGGCATATTTTGTGAATTCTAAATGAACCTGTAATACAAAATAAAAGAAATTATTATACAGGATAGCTATCGTAAATTCGCTTACCCTCAGACTCCAGACACTTAGACTGAAATTTTCTGGCGATCCGCTCACACTTCAGATGGATTTAGAGTCGTGGCGTTATCTGCCCTCAGTCTTGTCTCAACCTCTTGCGTTGTGTATCTCTCTCAGTTTACCGATCCGCTTTAAATACGTATAGCGCGGACGTATCGGAGAGTACCGACGTCACAGCTTAAACCTAACCTGAAAAAATCCTTCCCGAACCGTGATTTCAGCCGATCTGTGCGTCGACTGAAATTTTGCCTTTCTCATTCTCAGCATATATAATATCCATATTGTTCCATCTTATCTAGTTTTATTCAGCTGATAAAACTCTATCTTCCTATCCATGTAAATTCCCAAACTGTTATTTGTTGATTTTAATATTTCGAACAGAAGTGGGTTTACCAGCTGTTAGCGTAACTGTGGGCAGCCGAAATACGCATATATCTCCGTAAATGAGAACTTCCTACCGTTCCATCTTATATGCAGTTATACACCATCCTTCCCTGTACTGAAATGTAAAATCCTTTTCATACGGATTCCCTTCTGTTATTATTTATCGTTGGCGATTCCCTCTGTCCGATACACGTTTCGCTTATACGCCGCCATTTTGAAAGCGGTCGTTCGATCGTAGACGGGTTTATAAATCTAACTGATCCCGTTTGCAATGGCTTGAAACCAATTTCGCGACAGATGCCACTAGGCGTAATGGCCACTGACTGCTTTGACGGTCGGTGGCTAAGGATGGAAGAAGAAGAAGAATGCATAGGCACAGCCATACTGTAACTATTATTTACAGACACAATCATACAGTAACTATTATACACAGACAAAATCATAATATAATATTGTACACAAACTCAGTTATACTGTAACTAACATAAACAAGCACAATCATAATATAATATTGTACACAGACACAATCATACTGTAACTATTATAAGCAGACACAATCATGCTGTCTCTATTATGCACAAGCACAATTATACTGTAACTAATGTAAACAGTATATAAATTTTTTAGTCTAAACAACATCAGGAAGTCCTCTCAGTACAGCACAAGCACAAAATTAAGATTATATCAGAGCTGTGTGCTTTCTGTGCTTCTCTGTGGTGCGGAAAGCTGGAGAGTTACAGAGAAGGAAATGTCGAAAGTGTCCTCTTTTCACACAACATGCCTAAGAAAAGTTCTCCGAGTCTTTTGGCCGAGTGCCATCGCCGGCCAAGATCTGCTTACTCGGAGCAAGCAAGAGGACATGCACACCATCATAGCTGGCAGACGCAGAAGCTGGGTTGGCCATGTCCTCAGAAGAGACCCCGGTGCCATCGCGAGAACAGCTATGCTATGGACCCCTGATGGAAGGCGAAAGAGAGGCCGACCAAAGACAACTTGGCAGAGGACTGTGGAGGCTGAGATGCAAAGAATGAACCAGAGTTGGGGTACTGTACGAAGGATGGCCACCGACCGAGCAAAGTGGAATCAATTTGTTGTTGCCCTACAAGACGCCACCAGGCGTGATGGCCACTGACTGCTTTGACGGTCGGCGGCTAAGGATCAAAGAAGAAGAATATAAACAGACACAATTATACTGAAAGTTTTATAAACAGACAGAATTATACTGTCATTATTAATCACAGACACAATCGTGTAGGAACTATATTCAAAGGCACAATCATATAGTAACTATTATACACAGGCACAATCATATAGTAACTATTATACACAGGCACAATCATATAGTAACTATTATACAATCAATCATATAGTAACTATTATACACAGGCACAATCATAGGGACATAATCCGAGTTATCGAGACTACAATTTGTTAGGAGTTGCCTTCTCTTGTATAGAGACACGTTCGGTCTATAATTTCTTGAACGAAGCGTGACCACATCTCCTTATTTGGTAGTATCAGTCAACTATGGTAGATGTCTGAAACCTTTCTTAACGCTTCTTTTCATGACCATAAAAGGCGCGACTGTGTAAGACTTTTATCTCGAATGTTCTTCGAATCGTCTTATTGTGAACGGCAACTCAGAGATTGTCGTTCTGCGCATGTCAAACCGGGAGTTCGTTCTGTGTGTTCCGCCCAGTTGGGGCAGTTTAGTAATGGTTTAAGAAGCGAGCAGACGCAACTGCGTCTTGTGATTCTCTGAGGGAAATACAGTGTCTTAGTGAGTTAGTTAGCTAACTAGACTATTTCCCAGTATTATGCAGCCTGCCTGGAGGCATATGTTCATGGTTGATTTTCCGAAATAAGGTAATTCCTCTTGTATCGAACTTTATGCTATCGTCTAGAGGTTCGTCATTTTGTCGCCTATTTGCTCGCCTGTGTGATGCAAAATGGAGAGGTACTTTGACTAGGATTAAGTCACCAGTATCTGTATACCTGAACTAGTTAAATATATATGGGTCGCTCTAGACCAACAAGACTGTTGTCTGTGTTCCAGGATTCGTTATATCAGAGATCACGTCCAAGTCAGATGGTTAGACTTAGGAACATTATAAAGGTCGAGCTGACCTGTAGCCCATGTATGCTATTCACGTGCAGACAGTGAACGGACTTATTGTATACAACTGATCTGCTAGCATCAGAATGGGAGCATTTATTATTGTTTATGAACATTGAAGATCTGTAGCTGACACTGTTGCAGAAGTTATAGAAATTATTATTATTTATACAGCTTCACGAACTAGCACTCGATGATTGATGAATTTCTGAATCTATTGAACTGTGATGTCTTATGACGCATATATACACAGCTATCATTGCTGACTACAGAAATTGTTTTCAATGTGCCATATCATCTTGCTGAACTCGTTAACCATGTTGATGTCATAAGTATCATGACTGTTTTGTGGCGTGCAATAAATGAAAGAAACTTATACAACGAAGTTACCCTTTCTATGACTCTACACGTCATGTTGCCTGTGTGATAACCCTGTGAACTGTTCCACTACCACATACACAGCAACATCCTAAATCAGAGAAGACACCTACATCTTACACTTTAACACCAGGTGTCGATAAGGGTGGCAAGTTACCACTTCAGCACAAATCCACCCTTATCATTTTTGGTGGCCAGAGCTGGTTCTATCATCTGATATTTTGGCGCACCATATCATTTTTGGTGGCCATAGGTTGGTTCACTCTGATTCCAGCTATCAAGGGGGTCAGCAAACCCAGACATCATCATCATACTAGATACAACTACAGCATCAACTACCACCTTACAAGAAATTTTATTGAAAGTATCCGGATTTTCTGACAGTTGCTGATTTTGAAACTACCCGGCGCTGCTCGGCAATATTGAAGTTTATGTAAAATTAGAAGGACAAGTACCGAGCGAATGGATTTCCTGATCTGGTGAAAAGAAGGACAAGTGCCGTAACAACTGTTCCGGTCTCAGGGGTACTGCTGCGGGTTCAGAAGGTCAAGTGCCGGTTAAATCAATTTAGAAGATTCAGAAGGTCAAGTGCCGTAACAACTGTTGCAGTATTAGAAGCTCATTTCCTTCGTCATGGCTGTTTATGGGAGCAGAAGTTAATCAACGTTGGATCATTATCCTCAGAATGCTGATTACATCCTGTTCTGCACCGTGCTGACGCTGGATTTATAGAAGTTAAGTGGCCTGTTTTGTTTGTGAACTGTGCCCTTATGTTCTAACTGAGCCTTCTGTACTTTCACACTTTCTCCTATTGTTTTCATGATGCATGTTTATATGTTATATGTTATTTGTTATTTGTATATTTATATGTTTATATTTCAGCGGGTTTTCTCGGTTGGGCGGAGTCTTACAGTAGAAGATACCACGTCACAGAGGTTCTACTGTTAGCGTTTTCGTTAGGGACTGTGCGAATTTCCTACAGTGAAATTTGCTAGCGACAATCGTTGCTATATCTGTTTAGTTGTGACGAGTTGTGCTTTATTTCTGTTTCTTGTATATATATATATTTTTTTTTTTCTTTTTTCTCTTCTCTCTTTCTTTGTGTTTTTAGTTTCGATTTCGATTGTTTGTATTTGTAGGTCTCCCCTTTGCTATTATTCAGTTCTTTACGTATATTTTTGTGTATACACTGTAGCGTCATTTGTTAGTCATATCTTCGCATATTTCTTTTTAGTTTTGCTGTTTGTGTATTTGACTTATGCGAATGTTTTCGTATTGTTTGATCTTTGTTGATTGTTTACATTGACTCTGATCTTTGTTATTGTTTACATTGACTCTGATCTTTGTTATTGTTTACATTGACTCGGATCTTTGTTGTTGTTTACATTGACTTTGATCTTTGTTATTGTTTACATTGTTGGTGACCTTTGCTATTGTTTACATTGTCTTGTTATTGTTTACATAGTTCTTGCATAGTTAGCTTTCACTATTGTTGATATATGCTCATGCACTATTGGTCTATAGTGCACTTATCATAACAAACTGGTGTTTTTTGCTTATGCACTATTGTAGTGCAGTTATGATAAATAACTGATGATTATGCACTGATTTGGGTAGTGCACTGTTAATTAAGAGGTGACTTGTGATATTATTATACATTTGATAATACAAGTTGGTGTCAACTCCTGTTTCCCACAGAGATTGGGTTCAACATAGAGATTATACAAGCACTTTATTAAGTCTTGTTACCATTTAACATTGAAATAAGATAATTAATTATTTCAGATTCTGTACTCACATTTTGGACATCATGTCTACATTTGAGTACTTTATTGAGCAGGGTAAAGCCCTTGGGAAGACAGGTGATAAATTAGAAGAATTTGCGACTGTTCAATATGCCAAGGCATTGAAGTCGGAAGAAAAGAAAATGAAAGAACAAACTGAACAAAAGAGAATAGAGGCTGAAATAGAACAAAAGAAACTGCAGATGCAGGTGGAGGAAAAAAGATTTCAAATGGAAATGGAAAAACAAAAAAGAGAAGCTGAAAATAAGAGACTTGAAAAAGAAGCTGAAGAAAAAAAGTTACAGGCCCAGGCTGAAGCTGAAAATAAGAGACTTGAAAAAGAAGCTGAAAATAAGAGACTTGAAATAGAGGCTGAAGGAAAAAAGTTACAGGCCCAGGCTGAAGAAAGAAAGTTACAGGCTGAGGCTGAAGAAAGAAGGTTACAAAGAGAGGCTGATGAGAGAAAAGCAAAAATGGAACATGATGAAAAAATCTTAGCTTTAGAGTTAGAGAAGTTAAAGTTATTGAACACTGGTAATGCTAATGATGCAAATAAGGTGTCAAATAAGACTAATGCTAAGGATTTCAAGCTTAATCTACCAGCATTTAATCCCTCAATCGATGATATAACATTTTATCTAGATAGATTTGAAAGTGCATGTAATGTACATAATATAGATAAAACATTATATGTGTATCATCTGTCCAAGATACTTAGAGGTGATGCTTTGACTTTGTTGAGTATGGTAGATGTGCCTGACAAAAACAACTATGAGGTTGTCAGGGCGGCGTTGTTAAAGAAGTACCAACTTAACGAGGACGGATATCGTCTTAAATTTAAAACCATGTTACCAGAAACTGGAGTTGAATTCTCTGAATTCATCTCAGGCATCCGTCTTACTTTTTTTACGATGGGTTGAGTTGTCTAAGACAGAAAATACATTTGAAGCTCTTATGGATTTACTACTTAGAGATAAGGTTATGTCTTCTGTTAATGAAGCTTTTCTATCTTTTCTTCATGAGCGTAAGCCTAAAAACATAAAAGAAATGGAAGAATACTGTAGCCAGTATGTTACTGCGCATCCGCACATAACCATTAGTAACTCTAAGGTGAAAGAAGGTCTGCCAGTTGCTTCGGCAGCACCTTATGGCCCAAATTTTATGCGTAAATTTCAGGGTAGCCAGAAAAATTTCAATAAAAATAGTAATCGTAATTATGCCCAGAACCATAGTGATCAATTCCAGGGTGATTCTTCTTCCCAGAACTGGAGACAACCTAATACTACACGTTATTCTACTCCGGTTAACTTTAGAAATTTTCACAAAGGTAATCGGTATAGAGGGGAATATTTTATGCAGAGACCTCAATACCAAGATAATAGAGGTTCTCAACAGCATAGAGATAGTAATGACAGTTATGGAAACTGGAACTCAAACCAGGATAAAAATTACAGTAGGGACTTTAATGATAATTGCAGAGGCAATAATGGTCGCGGTAGATCGCAACATAAGAGAAAAAGATATCAACAGACAAATTCTGTTCAACAAGAATCTCAGGGAGCAGATAAACAGGTTAATAATGATAAAGACCATAATGCTATCGGATGCTCATCTTTTGATTTTGGTAGGGCAAATAAATGTATCCAATGCAGTACTTTATTTGATCCGAAAACCGTTAGTACTTTAAGCTGTGGTCATCCTTTGCCCGCTCTTCCTGCTAATGTTGCTCATGATGGGAGAGGTTCTCTTATATTACATAAGGGGCTAGTAAATAGTAATCCAGTCTCAGTGTTGTTTGATTCTGGATGTACTACTGTCGGCGTTAGGCAATCTCTTATAGATCCATCCTGTGCTACAGGAAAAGTCATCAAATGTGTCACATTTGGTGGCACGTTAGAAAAGTATCCTACTGCTATAATACACATTGCTACTCCTTTCTTCACGGGAGAGGTCCACGCGTGTCTACTTCCAAACCCTATTGCGGACCTTATTATTGGTCGTATTCACGGAGTTAGGGAATGTACCCCACAGCAGATTGCTGTTTGGGAAGAGCAAAACATTGAAGCTACCAATGCGGTGGTCACAAGAGCACATGCTCTGGATCCACCTCAAACTTCATTAACTAATAATGATGAAGTAAATGACCAAAATAGTCACTTGACTATTACACGTGACTCATTTATCAAATTGCAAGAAGAAGATCCTTCTTTACAAAAATTCTTCATTCTAGCAAAAAAAGGTGATCCTAATCAGAACACTAATAGGAAATCTTGGATTTCTATGAAGAACGGCGTACTTGTACGTATGGTACAAGACTCGACTACGTCCACTCATTCACAAATTCTTGTGCCTAAGAGCATGAGATTGCAAATATTGCAACATGCTCATGACTCGCAATGTGCTGGACATATGGGTTTTTCCCGTACAAAGTCGAGGGTTCTTGCGGCTTTCTTTTGGCCATTTGTGAGCAAGGACATACGAATGTACTGTCGCTCTTGCAAAGTATGTCAGGAGGTCAAATCTAAAGGACCACGACATGCTGCGCCTATCCAGGCTGCTGACATTCCTATTCGCCCTTTTCAAAAAATGGCAATAGATATTATCGGTCCTTTTAGAATTAAGTCGGCTAGAGGACATCAATTTATCCTTACATGTGTCGATATGTGCACACGTTGGCCAGAGGCAATACCTCTCAAGAGCATCTCAACTGCTGATATCGCAGACGCTCTTTGGCTGATATTTTCTCGCTTGGGTTTTCCCGGAGAAATATTGTCAGACCATGGCACTCAACTTATATCAGACACTATGTCACAGGTAATGTCTATGCTACACATTAAAAGGTCTCTCAGCAGTATCTATCACCCAATGTCTAATGGGTTGGTCGAACATTTAAATAGGACTCTGAAAACTTTACTTGGTAAAATAACTGAGGATCATCCTCAGGATTGGGACAGGGTCTTACCCGCGGCTCTCTTTGCGTATAGAGAGGTCCCCAATGAACATACGGGTTTTCCCCTTTTGAACTTGTCTTTGGCGCGCAACCGCGCGGCCCTATGTCTTTACTTCACGATCTAATCACTGCCGATAATATTAGCGATGAGACTCAATCTTCTTATGAGTACGTCATTGCTCTTAGGCAAAAGATCATCGAGGCATGCAAACTAGCAACTTCGTCTTCAGAATTTGCTAAAGAAAAGGCAAGGCAGTTTGCAAATAAGAATAGATGTCTACGACAACTTTGTCCAGGTGACAAAGCTCTCGTTCTACTTCCTTCAAGGGAGAACAGACTTCTAATTGCATGGAAAGGTCCATATGCAATAGTCTCCAAAATTTCTGATGTCGACTATGTTGTCGATATTGATGGAAAGCATAAAACTTTCCACATAAATATGCTCACAGAATTTTATGAAAGACCTGACTATTTGCAGCCTATTTTCCAGGCTACGGACAATTCACAAGCAACTCATGGTCAGTACTCATCTCTGTCAGTTATACAGGATGAGGAAACTACTTTTTCTGATGTCAATCTTCCTCTTTCTATGGTCCCACTTTATTCTACGGAATCTTGGAAAAACGTGACCGTTTCTCCAAATCTTTCCGCTGAGGAACATCGACAAGTTTCTTCGATGTTGCAAACATTTCAGGATGTTCTTACAGACATCCCGGGACACACACATGTCATAGAACATGACATTGTGCTAACTGATCACAATCCTATCAGAGTCAGACCATATCCAATACCTATTCATTTCCAGTCTCAAGTCGAAAAAGAGTTGGATGAAATGATACGTTTGGAAATCATTGAACCATCCACTTCAGCATACTCTTCGTCTATGGTTATTGTTCGAAAGAAGGATAATAACATTCGCATTTGCGTAGATTATCGCAAATTGAACCAAGTTACGAAGTTCGATGCTGAACCTATGCCTTCATTAGAAGAGCTACTCAATAAACTTTCTAATTCTAGATTCTTTACCAAACTAGATTTGTCTAAAGGTTATTGGCAAGTCCCGCTAACTGAACGTGCCAAACCTTTTACAGCTTTTTCTACACCTAGGGGTTTATTCCAATGGAATTTCATGCCTTTTGGTCTTATGAACGCCCCTGCTACATTCGTACGCATGATGCGGCGAATTCTCGCATATCGTACAGATGTCATAGCATACCTAGATGATATCTGTCTATTCAGTGATTCTTGGGAAGATCATTATTTGGGTTTATACGAATTACTGTCTACTCTTCGCGAGTATAACTTGACTGCAAAACCCTCTAAAGCCTTTATAGGATTTAGCGAGATTTCTTTCCTAGGTCATCGGGTTGGTCATGGTCTTTTAAAGACAGAGGACCACAATGTTTCAAAAATACTTAACATTTCGGTCCCTAAGACGAAGAAACAAGTAAGGAGTCTATTAGGTTTGATTCAATTCTACGGACGATTCATTCCGAATCTGTCCTCCATTATGGCACCGCTTTCTACTTTATTGAAGAAAGGGTCGCCTAATCTGATCCGCTGGTCTAAAGAATGTCAATCCTCATTGGACCAGGTTAAAGCCCTATTTTCATCTCCACCTATTCTTAAGTTACCTACTATTGAGAAGACTTTTGTTCTTCGAAGTGACGCCTCGTCAACAGGGATTGGGGCAGCACTAATGCAGGAGTATTCTGATACTTTGCATCCGGTGATGTATATCTCTAGGAAATTAAACGCTGCAGAAAAGAATTACTCGGTTTTAGACCGTGAGTTATTGGCTATGGTATGGTCTATTCTGAAGTTACAAAGATTTCTTCTAGGCGCACATTTCATTGTGGAAACCGACCAGAAAGCGCTTACTGCTATTCAGAGCAAAAACTTGAAGAGCTCGAGGTCCACTCGTTATGCCATAGCTCTTCAACCATTTCATTTCTCGGTTCGAGCTATCCGTGGTTCGGATAATGTAATGGCAGACATTCTGTCCAGATGTCCACACGATTCCACATGATTCTTCTGTCATATATATATATATTTCCTGATATACAGTCCAATGTTATAATGACATGTTAGTAGATTTTGTCTCACTTTTTTTTTTTTTTTGAGGGAAATTTATAACATTGTACCATGTAATTATCTAAGAAGGCTTAGTTAGTGATATACGGGCCAAAAGATCACTCGGCCACATTTAAATAAATTATTTTCAGGATTGTATTAAGAAATTTACCAGTTGTCTTTAAGATTTGTGTTATTGATATTTTCGCAGCACATCATTGAAGTCTGCGAGTTTATGTCCATTGTGGAACTTTGAGGATATCAAGTCCTGTCCTACATTGGGAGCGGATGATGTCCACATCTTCTTCTATTGAATGTTTTGTGTCACCGAAGAGCAACACATGTATTACTTATTAATTACTGTTACTTTATATAATGTAATAATATAGTGCGGTATATTAGTAAATTACACCGCTATTTGCAACACATTGTATGATAACACATAATATATTTAATTTCATATATTGGTATGAGTATAATTTGATTGTCATTATGTTGTTGCCATCATTGTGGCGTGTGTTGGTGGCACCTTCCTGGAATATATCAGCGTATACTTAGATAAATTTTTTCTCTAAGGATCTGAGATATGATCTCAGTGTCGCTCCATGCGTTGAGCTAATTTGTTAGGTAAATATCCACGCATCATACGTGCGTTAGGAGCCTAGATTTTTTCCGGCTCCAGGATTTAAAAAAAAAAAAAATGTTTCATTTTTTTTTTTTCCAGGGAGGGTGCGGTAATGTTACGCACGGATCATTATTATTTTTCGTTTGTATAAACATTTTTTCATATGTATGATCATTTTTTTGACTGAAGTGTGTATTATGTTTTCTATGGTCAAAGGGACATAATCCGAGTTATCGAGACTACAATTTGTTAGGAGTTGCCTTCTCTTGTATAGAGACACGTTCGGTCTATAATTTCTTGAACGAAGCGTGACCACATCTCCTTATTTGGTAGTATCAGTCAACTATGGTAGATGTCTGAAACCTTTCTTAACGCTTCTTTTCATGACCATAAAAGGCGCGACTGTGTAAGACTTTTATCTCGAATGTTCTTCGAATCGTCTTATTGTGAACGGCAACTCAGAGATTGTCGTTCTGCGCATGTCAAACCGGGAGTTCGTTCTGTGTGTTCCGCCCAGTTGGGGCAGTTTAGAAATGGTGGAAGAAGCGAGCAGACGCAACTGCGTCTTGTGATTCTCTGAGGGAAATACAGTGTCTTAGTGAGTTAGTTAGCTAACTAGACTATTTCCCAGTATTATGCAGCCTGCCTGGAGGCATATGTTCATGGTTGATTTTCCGAAATAAGGTAATTCCTCTTGTATCGAACTTTATGCTATCGTCTAGAGGTTCGTCATTTTGTCGCCTATTTGCTCGCCTGTGTGATGCAAAATGGAGAGGTACTTTGACTAGGATTAAGTCACCAGTATCTGTATACCTGAACTAGTTAAATATATATGGGTCGCTCTAGACCAACAAGACTGTTGTCTGTGTTCCAGGATTCGTTATATCAGAGATCACGTCCAAGTCAGATGGTTAGACTTAGGAACATTATAAAGGTCGAGCTGACCTGTAGCCCATGTATGCTATTCACGTGCAGACAGTGAACGGACTTATTGTATACAACTGATCTGCTAGCATCAGAATGGGAGCATTTATTATTGTTTATGAACATTGAAGATCTGTAGCTGACACTGTTGCAGAAGTTATAGAAATTATTATTATTTATACAGCTTCACGAACTAGCACTCGATGATTGATGAATTTCTGAATCTATTGAACTGTGATGTCTTATGACGCATATATACAACAGCTATCATTGCTGACTACAGAAATTGTTTTCAATGTGCCATATCATCTTGCTGAACTCGTTAACCATGTTGATGTCATAAGTATCATGACTGTTTTGTGGCGTGCAATAAATGAAAGAAACTTATACAACGAAGTTACCCTTTCTATGACTCTACACGTCATGTTGCCTGTGTGATAACCCTGTGAACTGTTCCACTACCACATACACAGCAACATCCTAAATCAGAGAAGACACCTACATCTTACACTTTAACACCAGGTGTCGATAAGGGTGGCAAGTTACCACTTCAGCACAAATCCACCCTTATCACTATCACTTATATTTTCTTTTCTACTGTCTAGTATTCTCCTTTATGTCCGTCGAATGCCTGTTAATTACCGTTATTTATTCTCTTATTTATTTACTGTTCAAAGGACTCCAGTTTCCTGCAATTTTTACGTAACTATTTTATACACAGACTCAATCCTAATGTAACTACAATACACAGATGTATTCAGATTTTAGCCACTCCAGTCACAAAGTATTTCCATGATCAACCTGTCTGTTCCGTAAATTTCCTTACTGCTTGGTTGCTTTTGTCCCTGTTCGCTGTCCTAGTTATTGCACAGATCAATTCTAATCTCCGCCTCACAATCTCCGTGTTATCAAGTCAATGAAACTTCCGCTCACCCGCAAATTACTTTACAACCAAGAAGCTGTTTTTAATTTCCCTTGACATCAAAGCGATAAAGTTGCGAAAACAAAACGAAACGAAACGCCCACATACACATAGCACAAACAATCACACAAACGCATACACTGCACAACATAACTGAAGATACACGTAAGCTTGCCACAATTTAAAGAAGAAAAAAAACGAAGCGAACAGCACACATATATACACTTATATGCACACGACATAATTAAAGGCACAATTGAGCTATTAAATACCCATCAGTCCTGCAACTGATCCGTAACGGCTTTTGGTGACTTGGACGCCCAAAGATCTGTTACTATATCTGGCACTGTTTTCGACGATTAACTAACGGAGTGTTCATTTTGGCCAAAATCAGGTTGATTGATAAGGTTTTGTAGTGTCAAAAGCACCGGGTTTGCAGCAGTTTAACCGTTAGGATTTTTTCTACTGAACGGTAAGGCACATTTTTCAGAACATTGCAAGATAACAATAATATTAGTGTGCTTAGATTTAATGCAACGACAGCAATTTGTTGTTGGTGTTAATTGTCACAACTTGAGCAGAAGACGCCGGAGATGTATAGGACATACATCGAGAAAACCTGTTGATAGCTTTACTAGACATACCTTGTTCTGGAATCCACACGGTAAAAGATGTAGAAGAAAACCAAGGAACGCATGGAGAAAAGAACTGGAGACATGTGTGAAGGGGATGAAGACGACATGGAAAGACCTTGAGCAGACGGCACGGGACAAGAAGACTTGGTATAAGATTATTAAAAGCCTATGCTCCTATGGGAGCTGAAAGGTGATGACGATAGTTTCAATCTTTTCCCTTCTCTCTTTCCAATGGAGCATAGGATCACTACTGGCCTTGACCTCATTACAAAACTGCTCAATGTGATGTCCAGTAAAGGGTTTCATTAGCAGATTATTTAGCTTAACT
The DNA here is from genome assembly GCA_024509875.1 of Oreohelix idahoensis. NCBI lineage: Eukaryota > Metazoa > Mollusca > Gastropoda > Stylommatophora > Oreohelicidae > Oreohelix > Oreohelix idahoensis. Next base: position 2,257,603 of record JAMPIV010000347.1, read on the forward strand.
AGACATGACAAGAGAAATAATGAATTCATTTCTGTCATTATTTTGTTTTCTTCTCATGTATGATTTTTAGACAGACATATTATTTTTGGTACATAAAAGGTCAAGATACTTTGTAGACGGCCATTACAGGATGGTTGATTAAAGGCAAATGTGCAAGAGATAGAACATCGCTTATAAAGTGGAAGAAACCAAAAAGAAAAAATGAAGTTGAAGGCAAATGTGCAAGAAATAGAACAGCGCTTATACAGGGGAGGAAACCACAAAAGAAGTTGAAGGCAAATGTGCAAGAGATAGAACAGCACTTATAAAGGGGATGAAACCAAAAATAAAAGTTGAAAACAAATGTGCAAGAAATAGAACATCGTTCATAAAGCGGATCACATCACCCCTAGTGTGATGATGGTTAAGAAAATATGAGCCTAACACCATATTCCCAATATACCTCAATGGGCGCGTAACGGGATCCTTATAAAGTGGAGGAAACCGTAAAAGACGTTGAAGGCAAATGTGCAAGAGATAGAACAGCAAATAAATTAGTAAATACATAAATAAAAGTAATTAACAGGTACTCGTTGGACATCAAGGATGACGCTAGACATTTTGTGTGTCAAAATGAACCTGGAGGTAAAAACAAACGTGATGTCCATTACTGTTACTGAAATGGTGAGACAAAATTACTGATATGAAACTGATGTCAAGAACGAGACCTATACCAGTGGAACGAGAGATGAGACGAGGACGCTGACGATGATTAGGAAAAATATTGAGGAAACTTGAGGATAACATTTTAAAGCAGTCCTCACTGTGGAATCAGCAAGGTAACAGATACGGGGAGACCAGAAAAGCACATTAAGAAGAGAAGCAGAAATAGCCATGAAATGGACAAAAAAGACATAAAGACCTTTAAGGGATGATGCAGGACGGGGTGGGGGGCCGCTCTGCATTAATTTGTTGACGGCCTATGCTCCTCGGGTAGCGAATGACGTTGATGATGAATTATTGTCAGTCTGTGTATGCTCAATGTGGAGACAGCAATACTTTCACAAGAACTCACGCACACATATAATAATAATAATAATAATAGCCCCTTCAGTCACAACTGACTATGAGAATGCGCCCCTGAGCTGACAGCCCTCAGTTGCTTATTTTCCTGATGTTCCTTTCGACGTTTTCTCCTCTCTTCTGCTTGCATAAGAGCTTCTTTTCGCCCAGTCTGAAGTGGCGCTGCAGATAGCATCGCCACTTGATGCGATCGGCAGTTTCATCCTCCCATGTTGCTGGATTTATGTTCAGTGCCCTTATGTCTCTCTTGCACACATCTTTAAATCTCAGCTGCGGTCGCCCAACTGTTCTTTTGCTATCTGCCAGTTGTCCTGTCCGTAGAAGAAATCTTTCTGGATGCGACCCCCTTCCATGCGGCGGACATGGCCAAGCCAGCGTTGTCCGCGCTGTCTAAGCAGTGTATACATGCTTTGTAGGCCAGCACGTGACAACACCTCGACAACTGTCACTTTGTCTTTCCACATACACATATATGTATAAATACATACATACATATCAGAATCTTTATTTTCCATAAAATACATCGACATGTACTGATATGATATAATAAAATACAACATGCCATACAGGAAGATCGTTAGAATTTACAAAAGTGTGAAAGACGTCCCAAATAGTTCAATGTAGGTGCTTTTAGATCGAATGTTTTTGTTATAAATATACAAGACTAATTAAGCTTTATAAAAGACAATGACATGTTATGATTCAACATACCAAACATCGTATTATTAAAATTTACAGAATTTGTGTGGAATATGTTTTAAGTAGATCAATATGAGTGTTTTTATTTTTTTTACATGGTTGTTTTATCAGAATCTTTGTTTGCCATAAAATAAATTGACAGGTAGTGGATTGAAATACTAAATATAGCATCAAATACAATAGTAGTTAAGTATTTTAAACAGAGCACAATGGAGATCTATCTATCTATCTATCTATCTATCTATCTATCTATCTATCTATCTATCTATCTATCTATCTATCTATCTATCTATCTATCTATCTATCTATCTATCTGTCTGTCTGTCTGTCTGTCTGTCTGTCTGTCTGTCTGTCTGTCAGGCAGACAGATACGTACATAAATAGACAGGCAGATAGATAGTCAGATAGATAGATGAGTAAACCCGAAACGTCCCTTATTTTGATTCCATAGGTATCGTAAAACTAATTCTATACTTATTTCAAGGTAGGCTTTGGGAGCCGCGCTGGTGTAATGGTTACAGCGTTGCGCTGGCGACCAGGTATTCAAGGTTCAAGCCCGGGCGTCAGCATTTGAAAGAGTGTCAACGACCGGGATTTTGACTGAATAACCTGAACGGCTCCTGAGATAAACCCTCTGTGGATGGGAAGGAGCGAAGCTCCTGACCGGGTTGGAAGGAAAGTCCACAGGCTCCCCAGCCTTGCAATGACATTTCATTGGGCCGAAGGGCTGAAAACCCAAGTGCTGCTGGTTAAGGGGAAAAAAGGGGGAAAAGGTAGGCTTTCTAAACGTGGAAGCAGGTAATGGCAACTTGATACTATGTTATATACGTAATGTATTAAAATTATAATACTCCTCAGGCTAAGCAAGATATTTCATTCCTTTTTAAAAAATGTTTTTTATACTTTAAATAAATGTTTCCAGTCATGATCCACTGAGTGACATTATCATAACTTAAATACGTTGTATGGTTGTCGCGGAAGGTTTTATATGTGTGAGATGATAGTGCTAGAGTAAAAGTAGTATTCTCTCCAGAATGTGTGAAGTCCCAGTGACAGAGAAGTATCACTCGATAGTCACGGCTGTGAAAGTATCTGGACTGTAAATATTCAGAGAACAGTCAGACCTTAATGCGCCACCTCTGCTATGTGACCACCTGTGATGTTAATAACAATTCAACCAAACTCAATATCAACTATATTGAATGAATAAAGCTGGTGAATACAATTTATATATCCTCTTTATTTACATCTATCTAATTGTGGTGATTGTGTGTGACTGTTGATTAAAAAAAAATTATATTTACATAAAAACCAAAGTGGTGAAATCAATTACAGTTTTCACAAGTTTAAAACTAAAATGTCATTTCTTTAGAATCTTCCAATTTGTTGGGTAATAGACTTCTTCACTGTTTTATTCACTTTATAGCTTTCACTAGTTTATCATGCAAATTGTCGTCATAAAACTCTGCTTGACAGTTATCACTTCTTGGGTGCACGATTGTCATAAATATCACTCAACTTCTATGATAATTAGTGTTCATATGAGATGTACAGCTTCAGTAGGTCGTGCTTCTCCCAATCCAGACACTGCTGGGGCAATTAGCATTGATCATCGAGCAATTCTTGATCATGGACCTTTAACTTTGGGTTGACAAGTATGAACCCTCGCAGGATTTAATTAAGATCAGTAAAGACTGGCTATTGTGGAGTAATAGAACTGCTTGGCTGCAAATAACAAGATATTGGCCTTTACACGTCTCTCTCTCTCCAGCCGTTGTCCTTCTGTCTTCTTCGCTGTTGTCGTGAAACATTCTAAATCCACATATATAAATTAAAAGGTAAATGTAAAGCCTAACACATAAATTCAATAAAAGGGAAAGAAGAATGGTAAAGAACAGTGCTGTCACAATGACTGTGCTCGAGATCCCCCTTTTTCTGCTTCGTCTGCATATTCTCACGCTTTCACGTTTACTAGTAAAGCCTACAGCAGCATACACGCGTTTCAACAAAACAATAAAACGTGTACTGTATTTCTTAGAAAACCTTGAGATACGCAAGCTGCTTAATGACCTAGATTAATATTCCATTAATTTCATTTTATGTTAGAGAGAAGATAAACACCTATGCAGGCCACCAAGAACCACTTTTGTCAATAGTGAAACGTCGAAAGCTTGCCTGGTTTGGGCATGTAACTCGTCATAACTCCCTTTCGAAAACGATCCTTCAGGGAACAGTCGAAGGTAAACGGAGAAGAGGGAGGCAGAGAAAGTCCTGGGCTGATAACATCAAAGAATGGGCAGGACACGGTTTTTCCACACTTGTACGCATTGCTGAGGATAGAGAGCAGTGGAGGACCCTGTCTGCTGATGCTTCCACCATGGCACCCCTACGACCCATGACGGGTTACGGGCTGAGATGATGAGATGATGAATTTCATTTTATACACTACGTTAACATAAACGAAAGGACAGATGGACTTAGGATAGAAAGAGAGAGGGCTGAACGGAGGAACGCCGGCAACACTAACACGCGTCTCGCGATATAAAATTAATGCAACCCCCAAAGCGTAAGGCATGAAGCACTAACTTTTTTTTCAAATGGACAGTGATAAAAAACACTACCAATACGAGGGTTAGGTTTAAAAACCTGTTTAATGCTTATTAGTAAACATGACATTATACTGTTTTATGTCTGAAAGCCTGACAGTACCGAGACACCACATCGTATCGAAGTGAACGGGAGGTAGAAGAAAATGCATATTTTGAACGCAGCCACTTAGCTCCATTAAATTTATATATTTGGGTTCCTTAGGACTTGCTGACAAAGAATATGTTAAGTGTTACGCAAATAGTCTAGGAATTAACAAATTATAGCCAAAAGAAAATAGTGAGGATGTCTGACAGCACCAAATCATAATCGCACAGTGGCATGTTTTGAAACCACCATTTTACGGGAAATAGGCCACCATGTTAAATCCGATTTGATTGGCGGGAATGATATGTAAGGCTAAACATGATTAGTCGGATTGCAAATACTATTTTTGGTTGTTAGGGGAAACGTAGGAAGGGTAAATTTTTTCAAAAGCTTTCGTAAACATGGTCCTATTGGCTAGACCCGTTGATATAGTCAATTAGGAGCGTCTGTTCAGTGCCACATTTTAAAATAAACTTACTAAGAAACAGTGCGTTGAGATCCAGCTCATATTTCTCTAAATAAAAGCCTGGGACAGAGGCAGATCGGAATTTGTGCCATAATTCATCGCCGGTCAACGTATTTGTTTATTATTTCCATGAATTGTGGTAAGATTGACATATTTGATATCTTTTTGATGAAAATTGCATGTGAATTGATAATTTATGTCTGTATATGTGTGTGGTTCAGTAGCAAACATGAGGCAAAGCCTAGATAGTGCTCCAACCTGAACAAAACTTGTCGGAGAGAAGTATAAACGCATGGGATCACCAAATAGTACACTGAAACCTATCTTATTGACTAGAAGGAACTAATGCTGGAATTGCAGAGGCGTAGTAACCATTAAGGAGAAGAATACTGGTGTAAATTGTTTCAGATGAAGCTAGCAGTTGGCCTACCGCTCTGAACTCAGTGTTTGTTATGTATTGTGTTCAGTGTGGAAACAGATTATAAATTAGTTCTGAAGTAGTAGGTACAACCTTCTTGTTTCAGGGACCGTGGTCCTAACTTATTGAATCAGCACCTGGTCTGAGTTTTGCTGAATCCAGAGGCTGATAGCATACCCCTTGGTCCAGATAGCGACCAGTGAGGTGTCTCAAGAACACGGTGAAGCAAGCGAGCAGAGGAGTCTGTTTCCTGCCGCCCTCACAGAAGATAAGATTCTGTGGCCAGAGCAGCTCAATTTTATGTGCCCCCTCTAAAATTGACAATATTTTAAATAAAGAGGGACAATAAATTGTTTCAAATGACAGGAACTGTGAACTTTTCCCAATACTATTTCCACCATAAGCAAACACTTGAAGTCATGATGACGAACAACAACCTAGTTTGAAAAAGCCAGTATTACCTCATAGTACCACTTCACAACTTACACACATAGGATAATAATAATAAAATATGTCAATACAAAGATCATAACTATAAATTGTGTACATACAACTTGTAATTACATTTGATTGTGATTCCTGGTTCACTGTGTAGTTGAATCAGGATATCTATTATTGAAAGGAATTAATACATATATTTTTAAACTTTACACTTGACTCATTTAAGATAGTCTTATAGAGTGTTATATGTGTGTGAGTGTCACAGTGTTGTACAGTGTTGTGGAATAAATTAAATTGTTTATCTGTCTGTTGTTGTTGTGACTTACACTTCATCATTTTCATAACCCTAGACATTCAACGTAGTCATCACAATATTCCAGAATAATTCTGACTGAGGTATAAATGTGGTAGCCAGTAAGGTCATCTGTAATACACCACACTTATTAGATACAGATACCTTCACAGCTGATCTCAGTCAGTACACTAAGTCCCCTATAAATATTTATATCATCCCACTTTACCACAGCTGTACAAGTGGATTTGAAATGTTGTTGTTGTTGTTGTTTTGAAGAGGTGATGGGTGGAGAGCGGGCACTTAACAGCTGACCGTTATTGCCTCTTCTCGTACCATCTTGGTCTACCCTGTTCAACCTGAAAATTGGTTATAATTGGGGTATTTAGTGTCATTTTTTTTACTAATTTTGTATTCAATTTAAATAACTATTGTCTTTTGCAGTTGCTGATTTTAATTTATATTAGTATTTGTTCATTTTATGTTCTCTTTTGTATTGTTTATAGATAACTATTGTCCTGTACACTTGGTTTTAATTTGTGTTAGTGTTTGTTCTTTTTGAGTTGTTTTTTTTTTTACACCTCGTTGTCTTTCCTTGTCCTATGAGTAGTTCGTAAGTTTTTTTTAATGATTTGTTAGTTCTTGTTGCTTAATGTCTATTTGGTTGAATGTCTTTTCTGAAATACTAACCTTATATGTTTTCCTTTGTTTTATGTATATATCTTTTAAGTATTCATTGGGCATCTCCTGGGGCATCTATACTTAAAACCTTATTGTCATGTCTATATTGTGATTTCTATAGTAAGTTTTTAATTCAAGCCTTTGTTGTTCGTACTTTTTACAGTGGATCAGGTAGTGGTCTATGTTATTTTCTTCCTGACATTCTTGACAGTGTGGTTCCTCTATCATAAAGTATGCTGCACCGAGACGGAGACGCCACAGTTTTTTGTTCGATGATATCTTTAATTCTTCTCTGACCTGGCACGTCCTTGTTGGTTCTTTCAACAATTTGAACGCGTGTCTGCCTTTTCTACTGTTCTTCCATGTTGTCTTCCATTCCTCGTTTATAGTTAGCTTTACTTGGCTCTTGATTTCCGACCTTCCCAGTCCTGCTCTTATATTGTTTTTACTTATTCTTCCATTCTCGGCGTTCTGGTCTGCCAACTCGTTACCAGCTATACCTATGTGTGCTGGAACCCACACTAGCCTCACACTACATCCTCTGTTCCCTAGTGATGTATTAATTGCTAGAATTTCTTCCTTTATGTCTGGCCGGCTACCTTTACCTGGGTGTTCTAATGCTTGTAATGATGACAGTGAGTCTGTAAATATCGTAACAGCTTCTGGTGGGTTATCTTCGATTATTTCTAAACTTTTTATGTGCTGGGTGGGTCACTTCTTGTGCTACTTTACTCCAATAATTTAATCTTAGTTCTTTCCGTCTTAGACCAAGGGGTTTGTGGTGGGTTTTGATGTTAAAATAAAAGTAGTCAGTATGTGTCTACAGAGTGAGGTCAGCTATGCAAGTCCCTGAGTCTAATAGTTGAAGTTGATGTTCTCAGGGTACCTGACTGCTACCACCCTACGATCTCACTCTGCGATTTATTTTGGGTAACTAGTGTTTGTGATGTTAATTTATATGGCTTTGTGTCTATGGTAATGGAAATGTAGTGATAATTGCGTGAAACAAATACACATGTAAATTATTAAAATTAAATAAACAAGACTGGGTTTAAAGTTATGATATATATGTATATACAATTTAATTTCCTGTCCCTCAAATTTTTTAGGACAGGAATGTTTAACTTAAAATGAAAATATGGTTTTATCAAATTAAATACACAAGAAGGACATCTGTCCAATATATTTTAATATGTTAAAGTTTCTAAACTGTTATTCCCTGGTGGAAAAACCCTGTTATACGAAGAGTCAATATTTGGAAAACTGGTTTTTACATCACATCACAAACTGTTACTGAATAGGGTGGAGATTAAATATATTTGAGTCTGCATAAGCCCGCAAGAAATAGGCTTATCTTATATTCCTTGTAGACCCTGGATGACTGGTTCGAGAACACTGCACATTTTTCCACTGCAATGTATTCTGGAAACTGCAAATACTTGTATGATTTGATAAAGAAACAACCGGTAGGTTGCCTCAACTTCTGCAGCTCCAACTTCTGACCAACTTGAAAATGGGCGATGTAACCCTGAAAACAAGAGGAACAGGCCTTCCTCAGTCCCTAGTTAATGGTCTCCACCACTACCAATTTAACATCATTAAACAAGTAGTGTGATCAGATAAAATAGCTAACTAAATTAGCTACAGTTTTTAACTTTATTGTGACTTCTTCATAAACAGTGGGTATCTTCTTTTCCACCTAGTCTCAACGCCCCTGTCAATATACATCCTCTTCTTCAGCTGAAAAACAATCTTTTCTTTTCTCCAAAGTTAATATACCAATAGGTCTGCCAGTGACTTTCTGGTCTTACAGTTAAAATATGAATGACAATATTCAACTCAAATTTAGTTTGATTTGCTTCCTAAGACATGCCTCTGCTCCTAGTATGTCGCAATCTTCCACAAAGGCAAAATGTCGTACACACACAATGTTAGGGCGCCCTATCTGGGTTGGCCTCTACATAAAATAATGTATTAAAAAAGGTTATGCATCTTACCGCAATCAATAAAATAATCACACACTTTGTTAAGGTTTAACAGGCTGTCAATGGTCACTTTCAGACAGCCGCTGCTTCAGATGCAAAGGCAATTTGCTTATTTATTGCTCTGAACCTTCCGTATATGAAAAATCTCTCTCAAGTGGTACCCTGCATCGTAAATGCGGTAGTTTTATTTCCCTCTGTCTATTCTAACATTAACCAATCAGTTTAAACTACACCGATTCGACAATTATTTTTGAAAATCCCAAACATTTATTTTTGAAAATAAGTTCGTCAGTCGCTTTAGGTTGGCAAAAATTCAAATTTACCTCCCCTCTTCCTCCTAGTAGTGTCTATCAAATGAGGCAAGCCGATTTACCTTGTTTCCAAGCAACGACTTGAAAAATGTTACTTTTAAATTGAGCTGGGACATCAGTGTGATCGTTCGCCTGTGTGTCAAATTTTATTTTATGCAATAACTCAGTCACTTTTAAAGCGATTTCAAAGATGAAAAGTGATTTTTAATCAGGCTAGTGTCCTCTATCTATCCAGTATATTTTCATCTACGTCTTTATCTAAGTTTTCATCTTCGTACTTTTCTCTTTATTTATAAGTCTAGATACGTTTTCATGGGAAATAGTATAGTATTGAATAAACAACATTATTGCTTTTAATTCCATTCTGTCTTTTCCTCTTTATTCATCCTTCAATAGAATGCATAACATTATCTACGTTTTCTGTCTTTCTTTAGTCCCATGCGCTCCCCTGCACTCATGTGTTCGTTAGTTTCAATTTGGAAAAAATATCCAAGTGGGTTTTGACTTTTCCCTACTAACCCCCTCTCGCGCTGTCTGTCTCCTGTCTTTTTTTTTTTAAAGAAACACGTGTTGGCCTCTTGCCCAAAAACGGTTTCATGTTATATTTTAAAAATTAGTACGGAGCAACGAAAAAGCCTTTTGTAAGGGGGTGGATACCCTAGCGTGGCGTTAATAGTTTCAAATATCATGCCTCTCGTTGGCGTTTTTGAAAATGCGACGTTCTTGATAAAACGACGTCTAACGGCAACTGTCGCATGTTGTAACTAATAATAGATTCTTAGAATACGTTAGTTAAAAAAAAATTCAAGGAGTGTCCAATTTTTGCATTAGATTGTATCGTCCTTGACAATTTTCAAATCTTATAGTAGCGGTTATAAATGGTAACTTTACGTCACTAGAATTGGACTTTTGAAAAATATGAGCAGGGTAGGGCAATGGTAGCTATCTTGGCGTATTAGGACAAAATTCAAATACCGTATTATCATTTTAATTTGAGAGGAGGGGTTAAAAACGGTGCATTTTACTACAGGGTTGTATGCCAAGAGCTACTTCTAACGCTTCCTCTGGTGTTGAAATAAATGCACCTGTAATGGTTCTCATGGCTGCATTTTGAATTCTGCCTAATTTTGCTTTGTTAGAAGCTGCAGCTGAGTCATAGACTATGCTGGCATAATCCAGTTTCCCCCAGATGAAAGACTTGTAGAATATAAGCATTATTTTATTGCTGGCCCCCCATCTATTACCTGTTACTATCCGTAGTATATTTAGGGGTCCCCTACAGCTTTCTACTAAACTGTCTATATGTTTATTCCAATTTAGTTGTTTATCTATAGTTATGCCCAGAAATCTTGTTGTTAAGGAGGTACATATTTTATGTCCTTTAATGGTTATATTGATTTTGTTATTTTTTTAAAATGTCCTTTGCTGAATATCATACCTACTGTTTTGTTTACATTAATTTGGAAGCCCCAACTTTTCATCCACTCTGAAACTTTGTCTATTTGCATTTGAAGTTTTTGGTAAACATGGTCCAAGTTTTTTTTCAGATCGCCAAATTGCACAGTCATCTGCAAATTGTGATACTGCCTTCTTAATGTCGTTATTAAGAATTAGAATTTGAAATCATTTTCGACCGCCCTTATATATGGAGCTTCCGGACGTATGAGAAACAAGGATCGCAACTCCAGCAAACTTCCCAAAATATTTATAACTCCGAGGGGTTTGTGCTAGATGGGTTTCAAACCTTGGTCTCGTGCATCGCACCTTTCCCAGTTCAAGCCTTTAGAGTTATAGATTTCCATTCTCAGTGAGTTGACCTTAATATCCAAATGTTGTTGTAGCGGTCAGTTTGCTGAGCCTCTCCATGTAAAAGTGCCTGATTAAAAACTGGGGACATTATTTTGTATTTCCTAGTCTAAGGGCATTAATCCAGGTTTTTGTTGGGATGATTGTTGACAGGGTAGTAATCTCACTTGTCTGTTATGTCTGTGGTCTGTTTTGAAAACCGATGTCAGTTTTGCTTGATATGGTTTCAAACCGTCTACTTTGAGCGATGCTCAAAAGGTTGCGTCTCGGTGCGCATGCGTGACTTGTGGCGCGATTTTGTAGAAGCCATTACCGACTAGAGTATCGGGCGGTGTTTAAGAGAGTCAAGATGTTTCTTGATAAGTCCTCTGTGGTTCGACAAGATGTCGTATATTATTTACTGTGTATTCAATAATAAGAGAAGGAAGAACGTTGGGCCTAAATAATGTGCAAGAGCTAAGAGGAGTGGCGTCACAACGAACAACCTGGAGAGCACTGGTTTCTGCCTTATGCGCCGTGTTTGGCGCTTAAAGAATTTATTATTATTATTATTATTCTTAGCGCCTTGGAGGCGATGTGAGGTAATTTTGAAGGGACTTAATTGACTCTTTGAACTGTTTCCCTTATTGATAGAATCTTCATGACTCGTATTATCGATAGTTTAGGATTCTTTCCCTGAGCGGGAAAACGTACCACCTACGTATCCTTGAAAGGAAGCTCTCTGTGCATTCTGATTATGCACTAGGCTGGTGCATGCCCGAAGTATATATATATATATATATATATATATATATATATATATATATATATATATATATATATATATATATATATATATATATATATATATATATATATATATATATATATATATATATATATATATATATATATTGTTCTGTATCCCGCATGGCGGCGATACTAATTATACAAGGTGGGATTCCCCTTGTTTGATGAAGAATCACCCGGAGGCCATTTGAACCGTAAGTCCGCCATTTTGCACGGCCGGTCGGAGTCATCTAATGTCTGACTTACTAATGTCAGAGTGGAGTTTGTTTAAACTCACATATGGGATATATCTTCCCTGAAGCTGATGATTGAGAACATTGTACGAGATCAGCTTTACTAAATTCATGCATAGCTGGATGATGACTGTATTAATATAGCATGACCTGTTCAATGACTGTTGATATTAATGTCGGCATACCTGCCGCTTGTGGCGTAAATAAAGTCCTGTAAACGTCGGAGATGTTCCACCACTCTATGAATTGCTACATATCTAGATATAGAGTGTGCCGTCCATTCTGATGCCTACTTTCTACTTCCACGAACTTTCAACACGCATTCGCAAAACAAAACATTGAGATTCACTCAAGACAACACATTAAGACAAGCTACACGAATGCCAGCATTGTTGCGTCCAACCAAGGACTGTACCGCTCATGTCAGCCTGTATTGAGCTGATCCATATTTATACTGCTACTGGTCATTCGTGTACATTCTACATTTAATATTTACATTGGCCAAGCTGTACCTTCGCTATTTATGTCACGCTTCAACGCATACAGCGACGGTCAGGACTGTTTACCTTGTCGAGCCTATGCACACTTAAGAGACGGCTCGTTCACATTACTACTGGCCTACAAACACACCTTAACATTTATAAAACTGGCTTTAACAGTTGTCTTCCTATATCGGTCGTGTTAACGATTCTATCTTGAATTATGAATAGGAAAAATACAGAATGTCTCAATGCACGGACACTTATTCTTGCAAAATTCTTCACAACTACTTACTCCCTCCAAATTTCCTTGTACCTACACATAAATGAAGATATCCCCGTCAAAAGGAGACCATTCTCCTCCTTGTCTGTCATTTCGTTCTCCTTCACAATCTCGAATTCTAACTATGTTTCGGACGATTTTATTCTTCCATATACAATCGTCGTTCCTATTTGTCCGTGGGAAACCCCGTTTCTGATTGGCTGCCCTAGATACACACAAGAAAATATCACTGCATTCATTTTTTCGGGCTTGTATACTGGTGTCCCACGTTCCGGTCTTCATACATTTAACTCGGCAATTGTGTAGCATGCGACAGCTGAGCCAAGTGGAGGATTTGAATCACAGGCTCTTGCTTTCTGGGTTTTTTCCCCAATATGGCTTTTGGTTTCCTCCTTCCCCCCCCCCTTTTCTTTTCTCCATTACGTATGGAATCGATACTTGTCGAGTTTGTATGTAACCGCCCTAGCACTCCAAAGGGAGGTTACTGACAATCATTTCTGTGACTGCCATAATAAACGCGGCTAAAGATAAACATTACCTAAATGGGTACCTGACTCGGCTCTAGAGTTAGGAAAAACAAAAGCAGCAAGGAAGAAAACTGGTCCCGCCACCTCATAAAGCTGAGATGTAGCATACATAAGTCTCTAACACTCCACTCCCCTGTGGCAGTATCTAACATGGGACTACCTTTACCTATAAAGTAAAAAAAGAAATGTTGAGTGAGGCATGCATAAAGAGGAAAGTGAGGAGATACACAATGAATATAAATGCCCTTTCATGCTACATTAATGATGAACTGCTGTTGTTTTTGTTGTGTTTTGTTTTTTAACAGGGGAAAAGATAACGCGTCTTGTTAGCACAAAATACAAGGAAAATCGCCCTTGTTTCCAGCCACAAAGTCTTCGTCAGGGACAGGAAAGAAAGTAAGAGCTAAGTGAGAAAAATGAGAAAATAAATTAAATAAAATGGGTATCACCTATACATGCCGCTCCACTGGTAGGGGATCGTGCGATGAATACGCAAAAAGCTATATTACGAGTGACAAACAAAATGGTCTTATTACTTGTGACAAACAAAATGGCTATATACGAGTGACAAACAAAATGGCTATATACGAGTGACAAACAAAATGGTCTTATTACTCGTGACAAACAAAATGGCTATATACGAGTGACAAACAACATAGCTATATACGAGTGACAAACAAAATGGTCTTATTACTGGTGACAAACAAAATGGCTATATTACGAGTGACAAACAAAATGGTTATATTACTGATGACAAACAAAATGGCTATATTACGGGTGACAAATAAAATGGTTATATTATAGGTGATAAACAAAATGGCTGTAGTACGTATGACCAACAAAATTGCTATAGTACGTGTGACCAACAAAATTGCTATATTACGGGTGACCAACACATTGGCTATTTCACGGGTGACAAACAAAATGGCTATATCACGGGTGACAAAAAAAATGCATTTAAAAAAAATGATCTTATTGATTGATCAGACAAACCTGGCTGCAATGTGTGGTTTATTACTTTAATCACAACTGATCTCTGGTGCCGAGAAGCTCGCATTATTACTTCCGACAGTTCCTCATCCTTGATCGATCATAGTTGATATCGATTAGCCTGCATAATCAATAGTAATAATAAGAATGTCATTATTGACCGGTAGTCGTGTTGTTTCTTGTTAGTTTGTTCAGGTAAAAATCTCGACATGAAAACATGTATTACGTCACCAGATTGTTCTACCGTCTTGAATGTGTACTAATGGTGTCGCGGTTTTTAAAACAGGGGCCCCTTGTAGTTTACGGGGGTCTCTAATGAGACACAGAAAGATTAGGACTTCAGCTGTCTTGTACAAGGTGACTATCATGAAGCTGTGCATGAGGCTGGCAAACTCATCACTTAAAACAAATTTCTACAGAACCACCTCTGCAGAAGTATGTTAATGCTTGGTCCAGGTTTCCAGCAAGGGGACCAGCTACAGTGGTGGCTCAATGCTCCATAAGAAGCCAAAAGGAAAATTATGACGGTGATGATGATGATGATGATGATGATGATGATAACTACAAAGATCTTTCTACGTCTTTGTGACAATATTACTTCTGCTCTCATTCACACGTCAAACAATTCAAGAATAATTACCGCTTTCAATTAGAAAACAAAGACATGTGCTCTAAGTAAATTTTAATGAAATTTATAATGACAATAATCATGAAATCATAGAAACATAATAAATGGGTGTGTAACGTGATCCTTTACCTTTTTTACCTTTCTACTCTTTATGTGTTTACCTAATGAACAACTGGTCAAACAAATGGTAAATGATATATGCGGTGAATATCCGCACCCCCAGATTGTCAGCAAGTTCTTCTGCGTCTCTCTCAACTTTCACATCAAAGGCCAGGATGACAGCATACTGAGAGTCATGTTCTAGCATGACTGATACTTTCATTATGTCCTTCTTGTGCACAGGACCTATACTGATGCCAGCATACGAAATTTCAGATGATTTGAGGAATTCCAGCAAAGCTTCCAGTGAACCAAGAGTTGATGCCTAGACAAACACTCCTCGTTCCTGGACCTTGATGGACTCCAAGGTTTCCTTTAGAACAGCCGCAACCTCTTCCTTACAGTATTCCTTCTCATCAGCATCATGAGCCACATATAATGGAAGACCAGCTAGGGTTGTCTCCATGTCTTTGGCTATGACCTTCACTCCATCAGCTACCTTGACTGACTTGTGGTGCTCAATTCTGATTCTTGACCCTGAGTTCCTTCATGGGTTGTGGCATAAGCAGACCTCGGATCTACATGACTATTGGACCTTCAGTGCCAGTCAGGACTTTAGTGTCCCCTTCATTCAGTGTTCCGTTGATAAGTATGACGTCAATGGTTGTGCCCATTCCAGTTATAGCTTTGACCTCCATGACAACAGCCTGCAGGTTGGTACTGTACATCAATTTCTTGGCAAGCACGTTCTGGTAAAGATCACAGATGAGCGCCACCAGGTTACCCATTCCATCTCCGGTGTGGGCTGAGGTGGGAACAAAGGAAACATACTCCTTGGGGTTCATGTTCTCATAGCACCAGACTTAATACTGACCCTTGACTTGATGGCCGTATGCAAGAGAATTCTACCCTGGAGAGATGGCAGGTGATGAGTACTGGGAAGTGGCTCTGTGCAGGACGTGAGGATTCCTAGTGAGAGCCCAGAACTAGTGCACAGCATCGTGTAAGCTCTGCATAATTGGAGAGCCCCCCGGATGACGGGGAATGCACAGCATGCCACCCCACCTACCCCCAACTGCTAACTTAAAACCAGAAGTGGGGCACTCTGAATGCATGCCAGGCCAAGATAAAATGCCTGGGAAAGAGACTGGAGCTCAGGACTACCAACTCAATATGTTGCGGAATGACAGAAAAGCCACAGGAAAGACCTAGGTCTATTTTGAAGATAATGCCAAGCACAACCATATTTTCACCATACGAGCTCGGACGTCGCCTCGGTAAACGAAGTCCGCGCAGAGCAGTGACACCCCAGGCTGCTTGCGAAAAGTCTACTACTGGGAACATAAACATATTACAAATCAACATTGCAGGCATTCAAAACAAGAAAGAAGAACTGCTCAAAACATTAAATGACAACAAGATCCATATTGCAGTACTCCAGGAAATCATTCCACCCAGAAAAACCTTTAACATCTCTGGATACACCCAGTATCGCTGCACATGCAAGAAATGTCAAGGACTTACGAAACTCATAAGAAATGACATTCAAGCTGATGTACGAAACACCTCCAGCAGTTGTGACATAGACATGCAGCAAGTTCACTGCTGGTTCAGAGGAAACAAATACACCATCTATAATGTTTAAAGAAAGGTGGAAAAAGAACCCATCAGAGCCAACAAAATAATTTATAACAAACTCACAGCAAAAGTAAAATATCACATTAAGACAGCAAAGAAAGAAGCATGGACTAAAACATGTGATAGCCTGGACTTAAAGAATGAAGGGCACAAAGCATGGAAGCTCCTGCACTGTCTTGATGGAAAAGGAAAGGAGAGCAACCCAAAACCACTAAGAACTGGAGGAAACATCTTAACAAACAACAAGAAAAAGGCAGAAATGTTTAACAAATACTATGCAAATGTCAGCAATCACAGAAAACAGCTAGACAAAACAATTAAGAACATAACACAAACAGAACAGAGAGCTGCTAAAGCAAGCATTCCACCATTTGAAACTGAGTATACTATCCACGAAATGAATAGCGCACTACAAAAATTAAAGACCAAGAAAGCTCCAGGACCAGACAAAATTACCAATGAAATGATACTAAACCTAGGCCCAGTTGCAAAGTTAGTACTCTTAAACTTCATTAACAGAACATGGAAAGAAAGCACACTCCCTAAAGCTTGGCTCACTGCAAATATCAAATCAATTCTAAAGAAAAACAAGCCAGCTGAAGAACCTGGAAGCTACAGACTAGTCTCACTGACCTCAGCAATTGGAAAACTTGCAGAGAAAATGGTTAATCACAGGCTTTACTGGTGGCTGGAAAGTAATAAAGTCATTAATGATAGTCAGGCAGGCTTCAGAAATGGTGGCAGAACAGGCGACCAACTCTTTCATTTTGTGCAAAAATCCTTAGATGCATTCCAACAGCTGTATTCATTGATCTGCAGCAAGCATACAACACAGTATGGAGACAAGGGCTCTTCGCCTAAATGACAAAAAATGGGCATACATGGAAAAAATGTATCTCTGGATTAAAGCCTTCCTAAGTAACAGAACAATACAAACAACAGTAGAAGGCACTAGATCGTCCCAGAAAACACTGGAGGAGGGATTGCCGCAAAGGTCAGCACTAAGTTGTACCCTCTTCCTTATCTTCATAAATGACCTTCCTCCGATCTTGAAGGTATCAACAAACACTGTATGCAGATGACCTGCTCATTTGGACAGTTGAAAAATATAAAAAAACTGGCGTAAGCAAAACTAAACAGAGCCCTAGCCACAATAACTGTGTATTGCAGGCTCTGGAAACTAAAAATAAACACCCAGAAAACCGTATACACAATTTTCACCAGGAGCATCAAGGAAAGCAAGAAGGTGTACCAACTAAAACTCGATGGACAACTACTGTCCAGAGAAGAAAATCCAGCTTACTTAGGAGTGAAGCTTGACAGACAGCTACTCCTCAAAACCTTCATGCACAAAATGAAAGATGAGGCCAGTAGACGCCTGAACCTAGTTAAACATCTTGCAAGCACTAGCTGGGGAGCGGACAAAGGAAATCTCAGACTGCTGTACCTGGGATATGTCCGATCAGTCATGGATAACAACCTTTTGCTGCAGTCGGCAATGAGCAAAACCACTCAAGCAGAGCTGGACAAAGTCTAAAACCAAGCTCTAAGGTTCATATGCGGGGGAATGAGAACCACACCAACAGCTGCCTGTGAAATTGATGCAAATGTTGAACCATAGGACCTACGACGTAAACGTGCTGTTCTGGAAGCTACATAGCTATGCAGAAGAATGAGAAAAGACCACCCAAACAGACAACTGGTTGAAAAATGGAAGCCCATTAGCAGACTAAAAGAAAAATCACCACTACAAGTAGCAACAACTACAAGGTATAGCAGAACAACACCAACTCCCACAGACACGAGAAATAGTCGAACAGTATTCAGTCATTTATCCCGGAAAGGAGTTAAAACTTCCAGTAATAAAAACCACACTCATGGATAGCACACTAACAAGAGACACGAACCCAACAATACTTAAAACAACTACTTTAGAGACTATAGATAGATACCTTAACACTGCAATACATGCATGCACAGATGGCTCAGCATTCAAGGCCACCGTAAATGCTGGACTTGGAGCGTATGTGAAATACCCAAATGGCAGCACACTAGAAATATATGAACCGTACGGAAAATTTTGTACTAACTACCAAGCAGAGATTACAGCAATAAACACCACACTCACAGCAGTAGACAGCCAATTCAAACAAGAAGTCCATATGCCCTCAGATATCATAATCTTCCCTGATTCAAAATCAGCACTTCAGGCTTTAGAAGAATACCTCCAAACTGAAAATAAAGAAATAATACAGCTGGCCGAAACAATTGACAATCTGCTAACAAAATACGACATCAGAATCACTCTCCAGTGGATACCAGGGCACACAGACATACCAGGCAACGATAAAGCAGACAGACTAGCAAAACTAGGAGCAAGCGTGGTCCAAACTAAAACTCCAGCAAACATGCAGACAGCTAAACGAATACTCCAAACCAACTTCAAAGAGGAATGGCTGTACCGATGGGCAAAAGGGTCTGTGACCGACCGGCCTACGTTAACGCAAGCTATCACGTTAACATTAGAAATAAGAATAGTAATAGTACTTGAGCAAGACTAGCAAGTAACAACACAACACTAGTCGAACAGAAGAACCAATGAAATCATTTATGGCTCTTGGTCGAATACTATAAAAAGGGATGACAAACAGCAGTCAGAGAATGGAAGAATAAGTAAAAACAATATAAGAGCAGGACTGGGAAGGTCGGAGATCAAGAGCCAAGTGAAGCTAACTATAAATGAGGAATGGAAGACAACATGGAGGAACAGTAGAAAAGGCAGACACGCGTTCAAAATACTGAAAGAACCAACAAGGACGTGCCAGGACAGAGAAGAATTAAAGATTCCATCGAATAAAAAACTGTGGCGTCTCCGTCTCGGTGCAGCATACTTTATGATAGAGGAACCACACTGCCAAGAATGTCAGGAAGAGAATGACATAGACCACTACCTGATCCACTGTAAAAAGTACGAACAACATATGCTTGAATTAAAAACTTACTATAGAAATCACAATATAGACATGACAGGTGATAAGGTTTTAAGTATAGATGCCCCAGGAGATGCATAATCAATACTTAAAAGATATGTACATAAAACAAAGGAAAACGTATAAGGTTAGTACTTCAGAAAAGACATTCAACCAAATAGAAATTAAGCAACAAGAACTAACAAATCATTAAAAAAAAACAACGGAAAAAAAACCTTACTAACTACTCATAGGACAAGGAAACACAACGAGGTTTAAAAAAAAAAAACAACGACTCAAAAAGAACAAATACTAATACAAATTAAAACCAAGTGTAAAGGACAATAGTTATCTATAAACAATACAAAAGAGAAAATAAAGTGGACAAATACTAATACAAATTAAAATCAGCAACTGCATAAAGACAATAGTTAATTAAATTGAATACAAAATTAGTACGAGTAAATAAAATGACACTAAATACCTCAATTATAACCAATTTTCAGGTTGAACAGGGTAGACCAAGATGGAACGAGAAGAGGCAATAAGGGTCAGCTGTTAAGTGCACGCTCTCCGCCCATCACCTCTTCAAAACAACAACAACAACAGTCAGAGCGTAGAGTAATACAGTTCAGTCATGCACAAGTGACTACGTGTCAGTCTTCGACCTTAGTGAGTCCCCTTTTAGAAGGTTGTGTGATTAACCTTTGGTCGAGGTCAAACTGAAAGCTTCAAAGATTTTCAAGATATAATATTTTAGGCGATGGTTTCCAGTTTGGGCAAGTATTCATACGGTTTGTATGTTCTCGATTTATAGTAGAATAATTACTCAGCTATGTCGTATATAATTGAGATTCTAGTCGAAGCCTATCCATATCTACAGAAGAGTTCGAGCAAACATTATATTTATGCTGATGTCCTTTACAAAGCGATTTTGCGATCTGTCCGCTGGTAGCCAGGATATTGAGTCGTGTATCTGAACATGGCTGTTAGTCCCGTTGGACTCCATTAATAAACAGTTCTTTATGACTTATGGCTATTGCTTACTCATGTGTGTTGGATATGGAAGCATTAATAGGATACCAATGATCACTGACAACCTGCTGTGAGTATAAAAGGATCTGGTGTCGAATAAAACTCAATTGAGTAATTACATCTCTGGCAGTCACCAGTTATCACTCAAAAGATAGATCTATGAAATAATAAAAACAACGATCACTTGGAAATTTATAACAAAGAACTAAGAAGAAAGATTCACCACCTGTCACACAAGGTTTTCATGGTGCCAAGGTGTGTCATGTAGACGTGGTAGATTGCTGTTACTGTGACTTAAGATTACATAATGCAGTGATAAAATCTTTAGTCCATTTGTGACAGGTCTACTGGACGTGACTTGTATAAAGAAATGGCCCATCCCAACAAAAATGACAACATTAATAACCTACGACGTAAGGAGTAGAGCACAATCTTCCAACTAAAAACAGAACACACCAGACTCAACAAACACTTAAACGAATTAAACCCCACACAAGAGCCTAATTGTCGCAGCTGTACCCACCCGTATGAGACAGTTCAGCATGTGCTGCTCACTTGCCCAGGACTCTCCACAGAGAGACGACAGCTATTGCCGGGCTCCCCAACAATCACAAACACTCTATACAGCACCACCCAACAGCTACAGAACACATGCAGGTTCTTCGGCTTGGCATTGACTGCTAAAGCGCGACCAGCTCAGCAGCCCTAGTTAATCAACAAGAACAATAACTTTCTCTTTTCCTCTCTCCGCTGGTGTTAACTCACCTTCTGATTTTGACTCAGATTCTTCACTGCTCTCATCCTCCTCCTCCTCATCATCATCATCTTCCTCTTCATCGCTTATCTCCTCTTCCTCGTGTTTAGCTACCACTTCCTTAGCTACCACCCATCTACATAAATGAACAATAACAATTATGTCTGCTTTCATTTCTTAAAAAAAAAAAAAAAAAAAGTTATCCTTTGTGTTTTTGTGTGTGTAAGAATCACGCAGGTAAAAAGCTCTTTGTTTGGAATTTTATAAGTCTTAATTTTTTTCTCCCTTTAACTACCCCCTCCCCCAGTTTCCTTTATTTTATGACACAACTGAACGAGTTGCTCGACTTAGGCATTGCCCACCATCACACAATAAACTAAATAATCAAGGAGTGATAATTACGTAGGTCGTAAAATGTGTAAAATATATCTCTATTTTTTTTTTCAACTTGACTGCCAAAAATGTCCATGTTGAGACGAAGCAGATAAAGGCTACATTACAGATTGTAGCTGTCATTCAAAACTCAACAAACATTGACGTAACTGTTTTTGTTATCGGAAAGGGAGGGGGGTGGGGGGTGTTATATTCTGGCCTAAGCCAGATTTTACAGGACATAATGTAGTATAGGACAGATTACACTCGGGTGTTATTCTGGCAAAGGCCAGATTATACCCGGGTATAGTCTGGTCAAGGGGTTAATCTGACCTGTTACACCGTCATACTACGTTCAGTACCCAGTGAGTTTCTTGCTTTAGATTTGATTGACAGCAGAACTGAGAATCCTGATTGACAGAGATAATATGTCAATAGAATTATATAGTTATTTACTAAATACTCCCCGTACCCCCTTACTAACTTCTTGCACCCCCTGGGGTTACGTTTACTCCAGGTTGGAAACTCCTGGTTTAGTGTAACTCGTATGTAGGCACAATGTAAACCTGTGTAATTTTGCAGTTGACTAATTTCGCCGCCTGTGTGCTCTAGAAGACGATACTTGCCTTGTATATTTGTCTTGCTGCAGTTTCTGTTATTGTCTATAGTCAACAGTCAACCTTATCATTGTGTATGGGCCAAATGAAGATGAATGAGCAGATATCAAAGAAGAATTCTTCGAGCTGCTTCAAAAGACAGTGGACAACTGCCTGGATCAAATTATCCTACTCGGAGATTTTAATGCCAGAGTTGAAAATGACCACACTAGAAGATATGAAGAAAATACACTGAATGATAATGGAAAGTGACTCCTTAGATTCCGCACTGAACAAACACAAAGTTCCTCCATAAGTGCATACATGCATACACCAGATATGAACCAACAAAGAATGAGAAATCAGTCATAGACCTTGCCATTGTTAGGAAAATCTCATTCAAGTTTGTGCGGCATGCTAGAGTCTGGAGAGGGCCACAGGTTGGAAGTGATTACTACCTGCTGACGATTAAAAGAACAACTGAACGAGTTGCTCGACTTAGGTATTGCCTACCATCACGCAATAAACTAAACAATCAAGCAAGAGTGATAATTATTACGTCTGGAGCAAACTTTGGGACTGCTTGGCGAGGAACAGTGTGACGTATGATGTAAATATAGCCTCAGTTATCCTACAGTAATCCGACCACCTTTGCTTCCCCATTTAGTGTTTATAATTTTGCTACGCAAAAACCACGAATTTCGCTGTCTGTCTGACTCATATTTTGAAGCCACGCCTATTTTTCCTGTTTTACATGCGCTGATGAGTGTTTACCAACTTTCGCACCTGGCAGTCTTAACAACGGGAGCGAACCTGGTTTGTTTACCTGAGTTTTCACGCGAGCTGATCTGTCAATCATTGGTAATTAGACAGACGCACGTGGGGAAAAGACCAGATCCTTGAAGAAATACTAGGGCGATAATAATACTTCCCGATCACATTTGATGTCCGTGATTTCAGGGCGATAATAATACTTCCCGACCGCCTTTGATGTCGGTGATTTCAGGGGACGTAAAGCTTTGATCTGCGGAAACGGACGGAAATCTAAAAGGGACCCGTTCGCGCGGCCCATGTCTTGTGATGTAGTTCGGTATCGCGAGTAGAGCGAACCGTAAAATCCTTTATCTCGGAAACGAAGCTCCTTGATTTTTCAATGATATGCCGAAGGTGTGAATTGTCACATCCTTGTTACGGTAGTTTTATTAATATCGTCTGCTAGAATTGGCAGTGCGCATTTTTGGGGTCAATAGAATTAATATAAATTGATTTTTATACTTCACGGATTAATGAACGCGAAATACACGGTCAAATTATGACGTGTTAGCGTCGATTAGGTCACGCTTCGTGACTTAGTTACTGTACCCTTGTTACGTTGTCCGTCAAGCCGTGAAGTCGTGTTTTTACCTTCTTCCAAGGTTGATAGGCTTTGCTAATAGCCGTATTTATGTAATTTGATACCAGGACTCAGGGTCAGTCCAGATAATATTATATATAAGTGAATTCATAAAGGTTTATGATTAACATGCGTTAAGGAAGGATCTTTCATAAATAGTTTGATTATTTTCGTCAAGACATCATGCGCTCACTTCTGGATCCCAGCAGCGCATGTACATAGCCATGATGGTCTGTCGACATGAATTCAATATGACACGGACGGAATAGAATATCTATGCAAGTAAATTCTAATGAACTGTATGTGAATATTGTACCTGTATGACTGTCTTCGTATGTGAACTGTCAATAAACCATGGACTCCAATTTGAAGACTTATCTACGTCGATACGTTACGGCTGTTTTGCTGTATTGACAATGTTGATTAGTATTACATTGAAGAACTCTTCCGATGAGAAGATTTATAATATCATAATGAGCTCCGAAAGGAACGAATGTCTTCTTGGACAGTCAACACATAATGAGTCCATATAACGGTGACCCTCATTTGAAGATTATAAACGAACGAAGCATGCATTCGCGATTCAACAAAATACTGAACCAGCTCTGAACATACCTTAGCAGCTTTATGGCCTTAGCAATCCTTTAGAGATATTACACAAAATCTGTATATATACGGCGTTCTCTCCAAGTCAGTTATCAGGTCTCTCATAAAATTTTGGATAATCTGTACACGTACACTAGAACCTAGGTGAAATAGTGCGTTAATAGCTTTCGTGGGGATTTATTCTGATTTCTGGTAATAATAATAAGTTGTGCTTAAGTGTTAAAATGTGTTAAAGTTTTACCATTTCTAAATCACTGTGATTCCCTAGCGTTAAGACTAGTGAAATAGCAAACGCGTAGGTATTTTCTTACCAGTTGTTCAGTTTAATGTAAAAATCCACCAACCATGTTTTTACACCAGAAGATAGGGTTTAGCTGATTAGGTATAATGCTATGAGTGACGGATAAAGTGACAGAGTAGAATTCGCATTATATTTCATTGTATAGACACCGTCAATCAAATAGCTAGTAATGACAGGCGATATTTGTTAAGGGCGCGTAGTTATAATTAAATTATAACTGACATTGTGCGCTGATTGTTTAGGGGGGGGGATGCCTAAAACCCAACCTGTACTCGCTAAGTAAAGCGCAATAAGATAGGCTAAGACCCCGTGTGCCTTTTAATTTAATTAGGTGACGGAGAGGAAAAGAGATCATACCCTTACGCGTGATAGTATAGGATATTGGCATTTTTGGTTAAATCTTCTTTTTCTTCCGAATATAGTAACGGATCAAAACCAGCGGCCAGTGGTTTTCTATTGTGGTCCTTTCCTAGTTACTGAAAGAGTAATAGTTGTCGTTTTTTTTTCCCTTGGTGTTCGTCCCCAGTACAGGTGTGAACAGGAATTGCCAGGGCGACAAACTAACATTTTAACTGTAAATTTGAGTTAACTGGACTTACAAAATACCCAGATTGTTTATTCAACTTTACATAACATTTTTCCCGACTTCTGACAGTCGTTTTTCCAAGTGGATTTTATCCAGGAGATTACGCTGTTTCATAATCGGCACTTGCCCCAGAGCAAGCCGATAGGATTTATTATCATCATTTTAATTAACAGTTTAGCAACCAGATGTTTCTTTATCTATTGGAAGTACTGTCTACTGTGAACACAAGATCGCGGTTTATTTTTTGCTACATGAACTATTTGATGTAACATTGCATATCCAAGAATCAACCACCAAATTAGGCGTCCCCCATTATAAAAATTAATTATTAGTGGAGGGACAAGGGTCCACTTCGGAGGATAAAACTACTGGATCGTGATACATATGCATGGATGTTTCCGTTCAAGAGTGTTACACCAAGTTTAGGTAAGGCGTGATTGATGTGGCCACGAATGACAGAGTGAGAGTGAATATTTTCCAGTTACGGAAACTGTACCATCCTTTATTTTCTTTGCAAATACTGTTATTTTACTTGATAGCTTAAGTAGGAACTTTGTTCTTTTCTTTACTGTCTATTCTATAACCTAGTGTTAATCTTTGACCTTTTGGGTCATTAACTTCTTTTGGCATCCTTTTTCTCAACAAGGGGGGAGGGCACTTATTGGGTTATTTTCCTATGTCTGTAAACATGATTATATTGATTTCTATATGTTTGATGTTGTAAAGTTTAAGTGATAATAAACTAAACAAGAACTTAGCTTGTGTGTTGGTCAGACCCATATCCATTTACCATAGTTTTTCCACGTTTGTGTGTCTTGTTGTCACATAATTGTGTGTGTGAGTAGTAAACTTCTGCCATCAATGGTACCTATACCTTGTAGCGGTATGGCAGCTTGCGTACCCTGACAATCCCCAGAGCTATGCCAGTGGGAGTTTTACTCCTGGTAGGTTCAACCAAGCTGGACTGGTCTGTGTGGGTAGGGGTCAGACAAAAGCTGGTACCCTGGTCCTCCAGGTTGGGGGTTTTAGCATAGGGCTGACACCCCTGTCTATGAAAAAAAAAATAATGAAGTTACGAAAACAACATCAAATGAACAAACTTTGCTGCAGGATGGACATTCGGAGTCTGTGGCTCGTATGACTGTCAGTGGTGAAAGCCGAAAGGAAGCCACTGACATGAAAACGGATGTCCTGACCGCAAAACAGGATACAAGAATAGGATTTTGGAATGTCAGGACAATGTACGAGACAGGTAAACTAAGACAGGTCACGGCAGAAATGAGAAACTATAGGTTACACATCCTGGGGATAAGTGAGAGCAGATGGACAGGGGCAGGAAAAGTTAAAACAGCAACAGGAGAAACAGTACTTTACTCTGGAAGAGAGGATGGACAGCACAGTGAAGGCGTAGCCATTATTCTACAAAAAGGGATAGAAAGGACATTACTGGAATGGAAACCCATCAACAACAGACTGATACGATTGAGATTGAGAGGGAGATTCACCAACACTACAATAATACAATGCTACGC
Organism: Oreohelix idahoensis; assembly: GCA_024509875.1. Taxonomy (NCBI): domain Eukaryota; kingdom Metazoa; phylum Mollusca; class Gastropoda; order Stylommatophora; family Oreohelicidae; genus Oreohelix; species Oreohelix idahoensis. The sequence continues at coordinate 2,284,268 of JAMPIV010000347.1, forward strand.
ACCAACGAATGATAGCGATGAGGAGGTCAAGGATGAATTCTATCAACAACTGCAGAAAGAAATGGAAGACACACATAGATATGATCGTGTTATAGTAATGGGAGACCTCAATGCGAAAGTTGGTACACACAATACATACAATGAAAGAACAATGGGGAAATGCGGCAGCGGAACAGCAAACGAAAATGGGGATAAGCTAATAAGTTTCTGTAGCATTAACAACCTGGTCATTGGAGGAACACTTTTCCCACATAAGGAAATTCACAAGTTAACATGGGAATCACCAAATGGTCGGGACAGAAACCAGATAGACCACATCATGGTTAACGGTAGATGGAGACATGCATTACAAGATGTGAAGGTAAGAAGAGACGCAGATGTGGGAAGTGATCACCATTTAGTAGTAGCAAAACTGAAAGTGAAACTAAGAAGGGCTGGACCAACTGTAACTACACAGAAAAGGTTTGACATCAGCAAATTGAAGGACCCCCTTACCAGAAAAGCTTTTGCGGCCGACATTAAGAAACGATATCAATTTGCCAAAAGCCAGGAAAAGACATTGACTGATGATATAGACCAGAATTTCAACACCATTTCAACAGTATATAAGGAAAGTAGCAAATCATGCTTAGGATTCCAGGAAAGGAAGAAGCAAGACTGGATAACACCAGAAACACTAAACACCATAAAGATGAGAAAGGAAATGAAAAGAAAGAAAACAGAAGCGAAGTCCCCCAGGTTAAAGCAACTATATAGCGAACAGTACAGCCAGCTGGACAGGGAAGTTAAACGCCAAACCCGAGCCAACAAAAGGAATTTCCTAGACGATCTTGCAAAACAGGCAGAAGAGGCAGCACTGAGAAATGAACAAAGCACAGTATACAAAATAACTAAATTCATCAGCGGAAAACAAGGTGCAAACAATATCACATTAGTAAGAGATAAGCAAGGAAATCTCATCAAGACAGCAGAAGGACAGGAAACAAGATGGGCAGAGCACTTCAGAGAAACTCTGAACAAGGAAATACCAGAGACACAATTGAATGTTCCTGAGGCTGAAAACGATCTAGATGTAAATACAGACATTCCACGAAAAGAAGAAATCATCACAGCAATCAAAGGGTTAAAGAACGGTAAAGCTCCGGGCCATGATAACTTAAATGCAGAGCTATTTAAGACAGACCCTGAGCTAGCAGCAGAACTATTAGAACCACTATTTGCACAAGTGTGGAAAACGGGGACAACACCATCAGAGTGGAACAAAGGAATAATTGTCAAATTGCCCAAAAAGGGAGATCTTGCAGACTGCAATAATTGGAGAGGAATCACTCTTCTCTCAGTTCCCAGCAAAATACTAGGCAGGATAATTATACAGAGAATTTCAAAGGCAGTAGACTACAAACTGAGGAGAGAACAAGCAGGATTTAGAAAGAACAGAAGATGTGTAGACCATATATTCACTCTCAGGAACATTATAGAGCAGTGCTCAGAATGGCAAAGACAGCTTTACATAAATTTTGTTGATTTTGAAAAGGCTTTTGACAGCATACATAGGGACAGTTTATGGAAAATACTGAGGGCTTATGGAATTCCAAGCTGCATAGTGGCAATCATAAAAAGCCTCTATGCCAACTTTACGTGTAGTGTTGGGCAGAGCAACCTAACCTTCGAGGTGAAGACAGGAGTACGACAGGGATGCCCCTTATCAACCACTCTTTTTTTAACAGTCATAGACTGGGTGATGCGCCAGACAACAGAGGGCAGGTCCAAGAGGAATAAGATGGACTACATTTTCTACATTGGAAGATCTGGAATATGCAGATGACATTGCACTGCTGGCACATTCACATCAACACATCCAGGAAAAAACGGATAGACTTAATAAATTTAGCCAGCAGGTGGGCTTGAACATCAATTTAAAGAAGTCTGAGGTCATGACGCTCAATGTGAGCAACCCTGAGCCCATAACAGTAAGGAATCAGCAATTGGTACAGACAGATACCTTCACATACCTAGGAAGCATAGTAACACCAGACGGTGGGGCAGGCAAAGACATCAACATCAGAATGAATAAGGCAAGAACAGCCTTCTTTAGCCTAAATAACATCTGGAAGTCCTCCCAATACAGCACAAGCACAAAATTAAGATTATACCAGAGCTGCGTGCTTTCTGTGCTTCTCTATGGTGCGGAATGCTGGAGAGTCACAGAGAAGGAAATGTCAAAATTGTCCTCTTTTCACACAACATGCCTAAGAAAAATTCACCGCATTTTTTGGCCGAATACCATCACCAACCAAGATCTGCTTACTCGTAGCAAGCAAGAGGACATGCACACCATCATAGCTGGCAGACGCTGGAGCTGGGTTGGTCATGTCCTCAGAAGAGACCCCGATGCCATCACAAGAACAGCTATGCTTTGGACCCCTGAAGGAAAGCGAAAGAGAGGCCGACCAAAACAACTTGGCGGAGGACTGTGGAGGCTGAGATGCAAAGAATGAACCAGAGTTGGGGCACTGTACGAAGGATGGCCACCGACCGTGCAAAGTGGAATCAATTTGTTGTTGCCCTACAAGACGCCACTAGGCGTGATGGCCACTGACTGCTTTGACGGTCGGTGGTTAAGGATCGAAGAAGAAGAAGAAGAGTAGTAAACTTATAATTATACTTATAGGGAAGTTTGACAGATCGTCGTATACTAAAGATAGTCGTATCGATAGGCTGGACTAGAGAAATTTCTCATTCCAGAGACAGATCTTCACCTTAATCTATTCACTCGTGGAATCTATTCTAACACCTTTCTTTCTCATATACCCCCACCTTCTGCTCTACTCAGACGGGACCAAATATCTCTCTAACCTATGTAAAAATGTACGACAAACAGCAATCCAGCATCTCTGATCCATGCTATACAGAGCTTCAACAATTATATGAGGAAAGCAAATCATAAGTCAGAAGAGTCCAGGACCACTACTAGTGTAAGACAGGGTATGACAGACTATCCTTGAACGTCCCATTTACCTGTGTCATCTTATAATTCATTCTGTGTTCTTCACTTTAGTTTTTCCCACCTCTGACAGTATTTGGTAATTTCGATTCATTATTTACACTTCCTTCCCTCAATTTTTGTTATGTCGAGTCTTCAGCGACCATCTTTTGCTGATTAGGATAATCAATCCCTGTCGTTTGAACCCATATTGGCACCTCGGATCGGTAGAGAGAATTGTGGTTTACTAATGTGTAACATATTTTCCTGCCAGATCGTGCATGGATGCGGCCGATTAAAAAGCAAACAGCCTTGGAATGACCACAGCCGATTATCTCTGATAATAGTTCTGTCTGACCAGTTTGTTGATTGTTGGCTAAGACCAGGTGAATGTCATAATTGTTTTCGGACAAGACGGGTCGGAGAATAATTATCTACATGAAAGAGATTACCTTTGAGAGATTATATAATCGTGAGTTTAAGCATGATCAAAAATAGACCGAAGCTGGCATACCATATATGGTGACTGTAAAAACACATTTAAGTTTGCGTTTGTTACGCAGGGATTTTCGTGAGAGAAGGGGAAATTACACATCTTGTATGATACTGGCTTGGCATTTGAAATGTAAAAATACATCATTTCTGAATGGAGCCTTGTCATATATTAGCAATCTGGATGTGGGCCGAATGTTGCGAAATAACTTAGAGCCTTGTGAGTTTACCGCACTGTTAATTTCAACTCGTCAAGAAGACAGTCAGACATGCCAGAATGTGGAATAGGATCAGGATTCCGTTTTAAAAGACCGGACAACGTGGTTGAGCATCTTGTGGACTTATATCCCAGGAAAGCTCTACCTTCATTAATACGGAAAGCCTGGAATCCTAGGAACCTGAACACTAAGTCTGTTGCAGTCTGTTGTAAAGTAACACCCAAGACCACGTGTAAGAGGCATCTTAACCAAGTTGCCTTAACTATTTCTCTGAGCCAGAAGTCAGTCTGCATTCCCAAAGACATTTGGGATAAGTTGTACATTTTATAATTCTATATTTTGCATTATTAACATGTGAAAATTGCTAGTGGAAGTCCAAGTCAATCGAGGCTGGATGCCTTAGCATATAGAATGATGGTTTCATGAACCCCCACTGCAAGAGCTGGTGACTGCTTTATGCGGGTTTCTCATAGAGAACGAACAAATCAGTCAATATTTCGAGAATGATCATCTTAGAGTAGTATAGTGTTGCGTGCATATTTTGACGCACATATTACAAAAATCGATATGGCTATTTAATATGGAAAAGATATAGACATTCATTCATTTGTGTATGAAAATGCTGTCTATGGGGAAGGCTAGATAATCCATAATTGTTTTACCCTTTTGATTATAGGAGTAATCGTTCTTGATATTAACTCGGCGCATGGATATGACACCCTTGTCTGTACCTATTTCTTAGGGCCAGAAAATAGATTAATTTGCTTATTATGTTTATGGCCTGAATTCATATGTATTACATATTATTAATACAAGTAAGATACTTAACATTTCTATTCCTAAGACTAAAAAGCAAGTACGAAGTCTCTTAGGTCTAATACAATTTTATGGACGATTCATTCCGAATCTGTCCTCCATTATGTCACCTCTTTCTTCCTTGCTAAAGAAAGGGTCTCCTAATGTAGTCCACTGGACTCAAGAATGTCAATCCTCTTTGGATAAGGTTAAAATTATGTTTTCTACTTCACCTATCCTAGTATTGCCTTCTAAGGATAAGACATTTATTCTTCGTAGTGACGCTTCATCCACCGGGATTGGAGCAGCACTAATGCAAGAGTACTCCGGAACTCTGCATCCTGTGATGTATATTTCTCGGAAATTAAATGCCGCAGAGAAGAATTACTCGGTCCTAGACCGTGAATTATTGGCTATGGTTTGGTCAATCCTTAAACTGCAAAGATTTCTTCTTGGCGCGCATTTCATTGTGGAAACTGACCAGAAAGCTCTTACGGCTATTCAGAGTAAAAAATCTGAAGAGCGCGAGATCAACGCGTTACGCGATTGCTCTGCAGCCATTTCATTTTTCGGTGCGAGCTATCCGTGGGTCAGAAAATGTGATGGCAGATATTTTGTCTAGATGCCCACATGATTCATAACTGTTATACAACTTTGATACAGTTGTTCCTATGTTGAAATGTGTACACATATGTAATATCATATATTGATTGTAACATTACTTAGCGGTTCATTGATATTTATTCACCGCTGATTTTTCAATGTTTTTCGTCTTTGATGATCATGATGTTAAGATATCTTAGATGAAATTTATGTATAAACTAATGTACAAATTGTGTCATTGCTAATATTGTAGTATGCGTTGGTGACACCTCTCTGGAAATATTTATACTTAGAGAAATACTTTCTCTAAGGTCAGAAAACTTATGCTTATCATCTGCGCATTGTTATTGGTGCGTTGTGAGCCTATTGTATGTTGCTCCTAGATGTATTTCCAAAAAAAAAAAATGTACCATTTTTTTTTTCCCGAGGGGTGTGGTAATCTGTTGCGTGCATATTTTGACGCACATATTACAAAAATCGATATGGCTATTTAATATGGAAAAGATATAGACATTCATTCATTTGTGTATGAAAATGCTGTCTATGGGGAAGGCTAGATAATCCATAATTGTTTTACCCTTTTGATTATAGGAGTAATCGTTCTTGATATTAACTCGGCGCATGGATATGACACCCTTGTCTGTACCTATTTCTTAGGGCCAGAAAATAGATTAATTTGCTTATTATGTTTATGGCCTGAATTCATATGTATTACATATTATTAGTACAAGTAGAATCAGTCCTATATTGTATATTTTGGATGGGTAGGCAGGACTATATTCTTGTTACACCGCTCTAGCGGAAGTAGGAGTTGTCTTGTCTAGTCGTGAAGAGTTCCGATGTACCGTGACAATGGCGGGTACGCATTTTTCCAGGGCTGGTATATTCTTCAGTAAAAAATGATTTACGAAGTAGTTTTTCTTCTATAGGAGATTGTGTCTCTACTAGAGTTGTGTTAGAGACTCTCCTAATGTACGGTACCATGTATGATTCGGACTCCAGGTAATTCCAGTCCCTGTTTTGATGATCTCAGGTCGGTTAGGCCTAGCGGGAATTTTGTGCTTCGCAACGCTAGGGTCAAATTTGTATCGACGGAGATGACAGGCTCCATACTGTAATTATGTCTACGTGAGGTAACTGGATTACGGTAGATCTGTATGGAGGAACTTTATGAAATTATGCTTATGTATTGCAAATTAACTTTGGCTTATATATATATCCTCCTGTGAGCGAGTGAGCGACAACTCAGGGAGGCGGCCATGTTACATTCCTGTCTTCGCATTTTTTGGATCACTATCTAAAGAACGGGGCATGTATCTTATTATTCGGACAGTGGCAAGGAGATCTCAATTTGGATAGAAACCCCTTATCGTGGTTTCACAATATGATAAACTGTGAATATAAAGCAACTTTAGTTACTTACCGATCCGCCTTCACTGACGCGCTTAGTCAGATAGGGGATGCGGCCATTGATGTACTACCTATTATTTATGAATGTGCCATGACATAGGATCTACTATGTATGCCTGCAAATTGATATGTCAACATACCCATGATTTACTCGTTATGTCCCAGTGTGAGCGTCCAAATAAACTGTGTAAACAAAGATTCCAGCAGTCTGCATTGGTGCCTTGTAGACACAAGTGAATGAGTGTTTAGATTGGTCAGAACACGAACAGTACACCATTCGCGGTAAACACACTCTACACTTCTACCCATATCTACACCATCCTACGTCGGTTGAAGTGACCAAGTTTAGGGCCTGCTTCCCCTGGAGCCTTAGAGGGAAACTACTGTTTACAGCTGCCTTTGCCTTCCCTAACTTAGGACTAGGGTGAGTTACCCATTTACAGCTGGGTAGACTGGAGCATGCCTGATCTCGACAACTCTGTACACTACCAAGGACACATACAGTAGTGGCACCACAAACAACATGCTACAGTGATTGATAGTGGAGCTTTACAGAAGAAAGAGAATACACCACACTTTACAGAAGGTTTACAGTATACAACTGATACTTCTTTACAGACTGACATTTTACAGTAACAGTGTGTGCAAGCAAACTTTACATATAGCATCGGAACTCCTGAAATATTTGAACAGTCTGCTATTGAGTGAGTAGGAACTCCGTGTTTTTCTTTGCTCTCCCTAACTTAAGAGCAGAATCAGATAGAACTTCAAAAGGTTTAGAATTGGGCACGCAGGCCTGTCTAACATTCTGCCCATCCTTTCTCTCGTCTCCCATACTCAATTAATTTATCCTGCACATGCATTTTCAATATTATTATTTTTTTAATAAACAAACAATAAACAAAATCAATGCAATAAAACAAAGTAAAATCCCAACATTGAAAAGGTATAACAGTTTACACGCATATAATCTGCATTCATGATGTATTTGAAAAGTCTGCGATTGTATGAATATGGACAAAGCATGCTTTTTAGGTGGTGTGGGAGATTGTTCCACAGATGAGCAGCAGAAAATGCTAAACTTTTCTTGAATAAGTCAAGCCTTGGCTTGGGCATGTGCAATATGTTTAAGCGTTGGCTGTGTCTTCCGTTGTATTTGAAAATAGCCACACTGGAGCATTCTGTGAAAGGATTTTGCGAATGAATTAGGCTTTGTTGAAGAGGAAGAGCTTTCTTAGAGGTAATATGTTAAGATGTTTATGTAGATCTACTAAGTGTGTTAGGTGTTTGTCAGAAACTAGGCGCACTGCATGTTTTTGTAATGAATGGACTCTCTTTGTGTTGGACATGGAGCAGCCATCCCAGATTGTGGAGCAATAGTCTAGGCGTATTTGTATTTGGGATGTATTGAACATTTTCCTTGTCTTCTCATTTAGAAAATGTTTGATCTTAGCTAACTGGTAAACTTTCTGTGCCGTTTGTTTGGTCAGTGCTCGTACATGCGAATTCCAACTTAAATGTTGGTTAACTATGAGTCCTAGTGTTTTGTGTTCATTTACATTATCAATAAGTGAGGTGCGAATTCTAACTTAAATGTTGGTCAACTATGAGTCCTAGTGTTTTGTGTTCATTTACATTATCAATAAGTGAGGTGCCAATATAGAGCTGAAGTGTTGTTTTCTGTGAGTTTTGTAATTTTAGCCTTGTTGATATTATCATACATTTTGTTTTAATGATATTTATTTGCATACGATTTTTGTTGCTCCTTTTCATAAGATTGTCTACATCAGCTTGTAATAATACTTCTAGTGTGTTGCAACTTTTATCACTTGTGTAAATGGTACAGTCATCTGCAAATAGGTCGCAGGATGAGTACTTGATGTGTAGTGGCAGGTCATTTGTGTATACGGCAAAAAGGAAGTGACCTAGAATTGAACCCTGAGGAACTCCAGTGTTGATCATGGTCAGGCTTGACAAGGAATTATTGTAACACACTACTTGCTATCTGTCGGACAGGAATGATTTAAATAATGACACTAGTTTAAAGTTAACTTTCATTGTTTCTAATTTTCTTATTAAAATAACGTGATCTATCATACCGAATGCTTTTCTAAAGTCTACAAAGATTGCTCAATGTCAAGTGCTTTGCTGTGTGTGCACATTGACAAATATATATATATATATATATATATATATATATATATATATATATATATATATATATATATATATATATATATATATATATATATATATATATAAAACATTATTCATGGAGCGACAAACATGGCTCGTTATTCATAGCTAATCAACTCACTGAACTCCAACACGTAGGTACGATATCCAACGACTTTATGTCACAAACTTTATCATAAACACAATGACACAGGCAGACTGCCGCTTTGGCCAAGCATCATAAGAAATGTACAATGTATGAGGTGCATAATCGGAACATCATCCAATGGAACGAATGTCACTATAACTCAACATACTTTCTCGCTCCAATCTCTCTCTCGAATGCCTTACCACAGATGACCCTTTTCACACCTGCCCAGTCTTCATCACCACTTCGTTCACAACAACTCAGTCATGCCCGTGAACTCGACATTAGTGCTTACTGCTCCTAATGCATTCATGCCCACAGTCAAACTTAACATTCACTCACTTCAACTCACAACTTACATAAGTACCTCTAGCTCCCGTCGAAGCATGAGTACTGACATTCATTCTATAAACCGTTCGTGACACTCCACATATGTTATCGTTATTGATGTTGAGGTGCCAATTGTCTATCATCTTAGTTAAGGATGTGTGGCATGAATGCTTTTGTCTAAATCCTGACTGACTGTCAGTTAGCAAGTCATTGAAAACTAGGTACTGTAGTTTTGTTGTACGTATGTGATTTTCTAGTGGTTTAGAAAGCTATGATAAAAGAGAAATTGGGCTATAGTCACCGAGATTACTGTTATCTGATGAACCAGGTTTGAAAAGGGGATATACTTTGGCGATTTGAAAGGCCGAAGGAAAATAACTCTCAGCGATACATTGATTTAATATATAAGTTAGTGATTCACTAATAGCTGGTGCAGCATAACGCAGTATTCGATTGCTAATTCCATCAAGCCCTGAGGAGCTATTATCTTTCGGGCTAAAAAGATAATTATACACTTCATTAACTGTCATCAAGGGAATATCGGGTGGAACTGAGTTTGCACATTTTTTTTTTTCTCATCATAAAGAGCAAAATCCTATCTCATAGAAGGTCAGGAAAGATAAAAAGTTTACACGGCCTGTATCCTATCAGCCGTAGTACTTGATTTTTATAAATTCATATGAAACTCCCTAGAATTTAAGCACCTTCTTCTTCTTCTTCCTCGTTCGTCCTGAAAAGGACGGTGGTTGCGTTGTGTCTGTTTACGCCGTAGCTGTGATATCTGCACCTTTCGGTCGACACATCCGACTTCAGCACGGCATTTTTTGGGATCGGGTTTGCCTTCCCACTGCGATCCCTTCTCGCTCAGCCAGACTGCAGTGATGCAATCTGTTTCCAGGACCACCACGTGGAGGTGGAGTAGGGTCTTGACCAACTCTGGTTCGCTGATCCTGATGCAAGCAGTCAAGCTATGGGTCGCTGACTGCATTTTCTATTGCTGCATCTGTGGGTCTTTTAAGCACCATTCTTTAATTCACATCTCAGCCAAGAGTAATCTTGAGTGAAATGTAGACACCGTTGAAGATCCTCAGTAGATACGCTGAATTTTGGCCACTGTTGGACCATCATTGCAGAGCAAGGGCAGTAAATCCATTTACACAGGGTGATATTCTGTCACCTATTTATTTTTTATACTCCTCGTGGACGATATCATTAAAGCATGTAAAAAGAGAACAAGAAAGTAAGGCCTTTGAAGATGAGACAGGTCTGTGTTTTAGAGCTTCTATCCAACCTGCTCGTCTGGAAAGGAGAGCTGGAGAAGAGAGGGATGGTAATCAGCAGCTTCAAAGCTAAATACCATGTTGATATCACGAGACGAGAAAAAGGCATCAGACTGTGATGGGAGAACAGATCTTAAAGCAGGTCAACCACTTTAAAAACCTTGGAGCTGTCAGGGACTTGAATGGGTGCATCAAATAAAAGTTGAGTACCCGAAAAGCAGCAACTCGGAGAATTTTTCAGGCCATAAAATAAGGATTCCTTAGCAAATTCGAATTTGGCAACAAGACGAAGATAGGCGATTGAAGTAACAAGAAGAGACATGGTCCGCAACCAGACGATACGTCAAGGCCTAAAAACCCAACCCCTGCAGACCCAAGGAGAACAGTCCCAACTGAGATGGTTTGGCCATGTTTGCAGAATGGGAGAAGATCGGCTACCACGACAAGCATGGGAAACTAAGAGCCAGGGACCCAGACCTCCAGGACCACCTAGAGTCCACTGGGAGGACAACATTAGATAATCTCTGAAGGACCGAGGACTAGAATGCAACCAAACGAGGAGTAAGACAGCCGATATGATAGTATGGCGCTGTCTCTGGCACTATACCCCAGGGTAGAAGAAGAACGACTAAGTACGTAAGTGAGTTTTAACATGCACCATATCACAAGGTCTTTTTGTATTTGGCTGTGCGCCATAATGTAACAGACGAACCTTGTGTCAAGGTTGAACGGGACGAACCTCGCCAAAACAAGGCATAACTTTTTTTTTTAAAGAGTTATCGTCTCCTTGGTCCACATATTTCATTTCTGTGGCCTAAGCATTGCATTTCTCGCTGCTGTGCGAGTCCGCGGTCCGGGCTACGTGTGTGCACATTTTGTATGAAACGTTAGTGTTTGCCAAGAGATATCTATACCAGCGGTTTCCAACCTTTTGTATGTCGTGGCCCTCTTAACGCCCATGTTGTATATATATATATATATATATATATATATATATATATATATATATATATATATATATATATATATATATATATATATATATATATATATATATATATATATATATATATGCAACCACCCTTCCCTCCCCCAGAAGAAATTAAATTTACAGCATTAGATTAATTTTTACCTCAGGTCTATTGTGCAAGTATTACAGATCTGAGCATTTATTACTCACCAGGAAGAAGTTACATTCATTAAAAGTCTAGTCATCTAGAATTTTGGCTTAGTAATAATTATATTTATTGACTTATTTAAAGTTCTTCAGTAAACAAAATGCTACAGTTAATAATTGAATATGTTGGTTGATTATTGATTCGCAGCTGCAGGCTTTGGAATGTCTGGCTCCAAAGACGATATTTTAAGTCACAAGCCTGGCTTTATCACGTGGACCAGTTTTTGACACGCTGATCTATTCTATGCCCTATTGCTTTCGTTACGAATGTAGGCCAGGAACTTGCATTTAATTAATTATTTACTGTGAATAGTGTTCGAACTTTCCGTCTGTTGAGATCTCTAAGGGGACGGAATTGACAAGTCACTCAAATTTAAAAATAAAAATGTTTATACCCTCACCTGTAGCGTCCCTCACCTGTAGCGTCCCATTGACACAGTGGTTAGAGCGCTAGTCTCTCTCGCAAAGGTGCCGGGTTCGATTCACGGTATCGACACGCTTCAGTCTACCCAGCAGTAAATGGGTACCTGTCTTTGTACCTGAGTTAGGGAAGGAAAAAGCAGCGAGGAAGGGAACTAGTCACCCCCACCTCTCGATGCTGGACCTAGTATAGTGAAGTCTCTAACACTTCCCTCCCCTACGGCCGTGTCTGCTATGGGACTACCTTATATCATCCGCACCTGTATCTATTGGATGACGCTGAAACTAATGTAAAACAAGAAGCAATAACTCCCATTTGACATTTAACTACTAAGTTTTATGTTTTTATTCACGAAACAAAATAAAATCTAAAATTGCCAAACAACGGACGTTCCAAGAGAGGGTTAATCAGCTTGCCTGCTGGGACGTCGTGTGTTGAACAAGCTGGATCTCACATTGCTGTAATGTTAATGTGAAATAGCAATACTATCTTCATTTTCCTTGTCGCTATTTATGAGGCATGGAGCCATGACAGCAGCTAGTTCCCCTTGCTTGAAGCCTGGACCAATCATTCACAATCCCCTTGCTTGAAGCCTGGACCAATCATTCACTATCCCCTTGCTTGAAGCCTGGACCAATCATTCACAATCCCCTTGCTTGAAGCCTGGACCAATCATTCACTATCCCCTTGCTTGAAGCCTGGACCAATCATTCACTATCCCCTTGCTTGAAGCCTGGACCAATCATTCACAATCCCCTTGCTTGAAGCCTGGACCAATCATTCACTATCCCCTTGCTTGAAGCCTGGACCAATCATTCACTATCCCCTTGCTTGAAGCCTGGACCAATCATTCACTATCCCCTTGCTTGAAGCCACGGACCAATCATAAAATCACAATCCCCTTGCTTGAAGCCTGGACCAATCATTCACTGCTCCCCTTGCTTGAAGCCTGGACCAATCATTCACAATCCCCTTGCTTGAAAAGCCTGGACCAATCATTCACAATCCCCTTGCTTTGAGCCTGGACCAATCATTCACAATCCCCTTGCTTGAAGCCTGGACCAATCATTCACAATCCCCTTGCTTGAAGCCTGGACCAATCATTCACAATCCCCTTGCTTGAAGCCTGGACCAATCATTCACAATCCCCTTGCTTGAAGCCTGGACCAATCATTCACAATCCCCTTGCTTGAAGCCTGGACCAATCATTCACAATCCCCTTGCTTGAAGCCTGGACCAATCATTCACAATCCCCTTGCTTGAAGCCTGGACCAATCATTCACAATCCCCTTGCTTGAAGCCTGGACCAATCATTCACTATCCCCTTTCACAATCCCCTTGCTTGAAGCCTGGACCAATCATTCACAATCCCCTTGCTTGAAGCCTGGACCAATCATTCACAATCCCCTTGCTTGAAGCCTGGACCAATCATTCACAATCCCCTTGCTTGAAGCCTGGACCAATCATTCACAATCCCCTTGCTTGAAGCCTGGACCAATCATTCACAAACTGTTGTAGCAGTGGTTTCTGTTGCAAGTTGAGTTACATGATGATGTTGCCAGTCTTACACACATCCGTGTACTAGTCACCTGGTACCAGTGGCGTCACTAGGGTTGGTTTCACCAAGTGCTGTAACTCATGGTGTCACCCCCATGGACCTCCTCCCGTACCAGACCATACAGAATCCGTAGTAATGTTTTTTGTACTAATGTTACTCGCAAATCGTAATTCCCGTATATCACTGAATGTAATGGCAATAGTAGTGACACAAAAAAACTAGCAAAATTTTTTGGTGTACTAGTGAAAGGGCTGTGGCTGAGAGGCGACAGGCGGCGTATATTATAGAGGTGTCAGTGTCATAATTTCAGTGGCGAACGCGCAGTGGCATCGGCTTCGCGATGGTGTCTCAGTGTGTGCGACGGAACGAACGGAATAATTTGTCTTCTCTTTGTTACTTTCACAATTGCCTCCACGGCTAGCGGAGTTGTGGATTAAAGTTGCTACCATAAGTGAAATGGGTTCATTTTCGATACAAGACAACAGGAGGCTGAGACGCTTGGGAGTCATGACCCAAGTGGGCTCGCTCCCCTTAGAGTGTAAAGGAGTATATCGGGCCGAAACACTTGTCGGACGGGGGGGGGACCTCTTCTGATGATCAGATTGCTTCCTGTTGTATCGCTCTGTAAAGAGTTTCCTATCATACTTACACCTTTAAATTACAATATCGTACGCACAGCCTAAATGTATTTACATTTACATAGTTTCATGTGGTTAAAGTGAAAATTCGGTAAGAAAACAATAGAATTCGAAGTAAAAACATAGGTATATTGATACAGTACAATTAAGCTGGGCTTACGAAAAATGTTTTTGTGGTTATAACTAACGACAGGGATATTTTTATGAAAAATAAATTTCTGCTGAAACACTGCACACAAATTTTATAGACAGTCATTTTGGTGTCACCCCCTCTGATGGTGTCACCCGGTGCGGTCCGCACCCTCCTAGCGACGCCACTGCCTGGTACAACAAACCTGATGGAGGAGTACGCCTATTCTTTCTTTGTTTTATTAGAGATCTCCATGAACTACACGGGGCGCACTCGATGATGATGATCGTAGAAATGGTCGCTCTGCCTTGAAAACCTTGTTTACCGCAGTTCCAGGTAACCCATTATCACAGACGAAGTTACAAGTACAATACATTGTGTTATCGCACTACGTTATGGGCGGAAGTAATCCCAACTTCCCTGTTGACTACCTGGCCAGACTTCCTTTCACAATTTACAACGCTGAAATATTCATGCTTAGTTTTCGTGATCTATAAGTTGTATACTCAGTTCAACTTGTATGCATTCAAACTAGTATTTTCGTCTAAACAGTCTGTTTTCATGTAAGCATACATGCGGTTTTAAATATTACGGTTTAGCTTTCGTGGACTGTGGGAGCCGCGGTAGCATAGTGGTTAGTGCACTGGCTTCCTAGCGCAGTGGTCTATGGTTCGATCCCCAGATGAGGCGGGACATCTTTAGGCCACAAACGGCTCCTGGGTCGACCCAGCCCCAAATGGGTACCAGAGCAACTCTGGGAAGGTTAAGGCGGCCGGCTTGATGCCGACCACATCACCCCTCGTGTGCCGACGGTCAAGATAATACGGGCCTAACACCATATTCCCAATATGCGTCAATGGGCGTAAGTTGTGTATTCAAATGTGAGTTTTTATGTATTCAGACAAGACTAGTATATTAGATTAGTTATTACCAGACCTCATGGTCTTTTATATTTGGACATGTGCCCTAATATAACCGATGGACCATGTGTCTAGGTCGAAAGGTGTGCCAAATCGAAGCGAAACTCCTTTTTTTTTAAATTAAGTATTTTCGTATAAACAGACGTGTGTTTTCCTGTTAAAAAACTTTCTTTTTTAGATTATCAGGCTTAAATTTCTTGTACTAATACTTGCGAATTCTAGTTTGAGTTTTCATGGATTCCGACTAGAATTTTCATTTAAACAAACTTGTATGTTCATGTACGCAGTCATTGTCGTGGAATATTCTAATCCACATATATAAATTAAAAGGTAAATGTAAAGCCTAACAAATAAATTTAATAAAAGAAAAGAGAGATGGTAAAAGAAACAGTGCTGTCACAATGACTGTACGCAAAATCCCCCTCGTTTTCTACTTAGTCTGCAAATTGTAACGCTTTCACGTTGATAGTAAAAGCCTACTGTATTATTACCCGCTTTCTTCAATGAAACGCGTACTGTATTTCTTGGAACAACCTTGAGATACGCAAACTGATCAATGACCTAAATTTAATATTTCATTCATTCCATTTTATACACGGCGTAACTAAAAGACAGATAAAGCAGGAGAGAGAGAGGGGCGAATGAAGGCAGGAAAAAACACTAACCTTCCCAGAGTTAGGTTTTAAAATCCTGAAAAACGCTTATTGGAAATATGACATTATACTGGTTTACGTTTGAAAACATTACAGTACCCAGACAGCACATCTTCGAAACAGGAGGTAGAAGAAATTGCATATTTTGAACGCAGCCACTTAGCTCCATTAAATTTGTATATTTGGGTTCCTTAGGACTTGCTGACAAATAATATGTAAAACGTTACGCAAATAGTCTAGGAATTACCAAATTATAACCAAAATAAAATAGTGGGGGTGCCTGACAGCATGAAATCATTTCTGCTCATAAAATTTTTTTTATAACGTGTTTGAAAAAACATTACGTTACGGAAATAGCCTACCATGTTAACTCCTATTTGATTGGAGCGCAACAAATATAAGACTAAACACGATTGGTCGGGCTATAAATACTATCTTGTGTTGTCAGGGGAAACGTGGAAAAGGAGTACTTTTTTGAAAAGATGTGTAGACATGGTTTCATTGGGTAGAGCTGCGAATATACTCGATTCAGAGCGTCTGTTCATTGCCACATCTTGTAATAAACCTACTAAGAAGCAGTGCGTTGAGCACCAGTGTATATTTTTTATAAAATAAAGCCTGGGACATCGGCAGATCGGAGTTGTGCTATATTCATTGCCAGTCAACGAAACTGTTTATTATTCTATGAATTGTGGTAAGCTTGAAATATTCAATATCTTTTAATGAAAATTGAATGTAAATTGATAATTTATGTCTGTATATATGTGTAGTTCAGTAAGCAAACATGATGTAAAGCCTATAATGCTCCAGCCTGAACAGAAGGTGTCGGAGGAAAGTAAAACTGCATGGAATGGCCAAACAGTACACTGACACCTAGATGATTGACTAGAAAGAAATAATGCTGGAATTGCAGAGGCGTAGTAACCATTAGGGAGGGAAATACTGGTATAAAGTATTTCAGATGAAGCTGACAGTTGGCCTAACGCTCTGAACTCAATGTTTGTGATGTATTATGCTCAGTGTAGAAAGAGAGTATAAATTAGTTATGACGTAGAAGGTACATCCTTCTTGTTTCAGGGACCGTGGTCTTAAAGTTATTGAGCAGCACCTGGTCAGAGCTTTGCTGAAGCCAGAGGTGGACAGCATACTCCTTGGTCCATATAGCAACCAGTGGGGTGGCTCCAGAACTCATTAAAGTAATCGAGCAGAGGAGGCCTTTACTGCAGTCATCACGAAAGATAAGAGAGTGTGGCCATGGAGCTCAACATTATGTACCCCATCTTAAAATGACTTTGTAAAATAAAATTAAGAGGGGAATTTAATTGTTTTAATGCCAGGAACTGAGAACATCTCCAATACTAGTTCCAACAAAGACAAACTATTGAAGTCATGATGACAAATACCAACAGAGCTTGAACAAAACAAAACCAGTATTACCTCAGATTACCACTACACAACTGACACACATAGGATACTATTAATAATATATGTCATTACAAGATTCATATTGATAAATTCTGTACATATAACTTGTAATTAAAATTAATTGTGATTCCTGGTTCCCTTTGTATTTGAATCAGGACACATATACATTCATGACAGCACTGAATACATATTGTTATTTGAAAAGTTATCAGTGACTCCTTTAAGATATCCTCGTAGAGTGTTTTATGTATGTGAGTGTCACAGTGTTGTCAAGTGTGGTGGAATAAATTAAATTGTTTATCTGTCTGTTGTTGTTATGACTTACACTTCATCATACACATACCCTAGACATATAACGTAGTCATCACACTATTCCAGAATAATCTGACTTCTTTTTTTCTTTTTAATTAATATGTATTGTTTTCAAAATATTGAGAATTCTGGCGGGTCGTGTAAATTCTGATGATCGATTAATTTAAAATAATAAAAATGTAATTAAATGTTCTTACTGAATTTAAAGGTACAGTCTAGTCGTGACTGTCTCTCAAGGTCACCACGTGAGGTTTCCAAGGGGTATCTTTTTCTTCTTCGTTCACCCTCAGATGTCAACTTGAATATGTTCACATACAGCAGACGTCAACTTGAATATGTTCACATACAGCAGACGTCAACTTGAATATGTTCAAAGAAAGCAGGCGTCAACTTGAATATGTTCAAAGAAAGCAGACGTCAACTTGAATATGTTCAAAGAAAGCAGACGTCAACTTGAATATGTTCAAAGAAAGCAGACGTCAACTTGAATATGTTCAAAGAAAGCAGTGGTCAGTTAAAAGAGGCTGTTGATATCTCCGTAGAGTTTTTTTCCAGGAATGGTACTAGTTATGCCCATATGCGCTTTCTCTGTTCCTCATATGTTGGGCACCTTTGAAGCAGATGTTCAGCTTACTATCTTTAGCTTGTTGGGTATCTGAATAGGCAAAGAAAGAACCATAGCTATCTCCTCAGGCATATAATCAAACGTGACTATGTAATGATGCGCATCTGTTTGCAGGCTCATCCCCCCAAAAAATGTCCACAAAGACCACCGTGGTAAGAAAAGATAAAGTTGCTTTGGCGCGGGCTTCCGGCACAGGGTCAGCAACAGTGGTGCACCTATGCTCCATGGGAGTGGAAAAAACTAATGGACAAATTACATGAGGTTGTAACAAAAGGAAACATAAAACAAGACTAATAATAAGATATGAAACTCTATGCAGAGCGATACAACAAGAGGCAATCTGATCATCAGAAGAGCCCCTCGTCGATCAAGTGTTTCGGTCCCTTAATCTCCTTTACACTAAGATGATCAGCTTACTATCTTTAGCTTGTTGGGTATCTGAAGAGGGTCCCGGATTCCACAGCCAGCAGTCCGTGGCCAGATCATAATACTAGACCACTTTGAACGAATGTTGCTTGTCCAATCTGAATTCAAATGGCACGTTCAGCTCAATCATTATAATCTGGTGCGATGATGAGGAATGTAGCACTATATCTGGCTGTTTTCAAGATATTCTTATAGTGTCTGGATATGTCCCTCGCCCAGTTAGGTCTACTGCCATCTCCCAGTCATTTGCACAGTCAAGAAGAGATGGTAAACTGCTACTTGATTTAGTTGGTTTGGGATGTGCTGACTTTCCTGCTCTCAGAAAGTATGTATTTGCGGTGCTCGGTCTGTGCTGTTTGCCTTCACTCTTGCCAGGTCTATTGTAGTAGCCAGCTCATTTAGTACTCTGCTGTGGCGCCATGTGTATCGACCTTTGCCCTAATGACAGCTTGCAAGCTGAGAGCCCGTGTTCAAGTATCTGCCTCTCATGGCACAGGGGGCACTGAGAATCATCAGTCTTTCCCTATCCCACAAGGTTTGCGGACGATGGCAGGAGGTCATACATTGATCTGATAATGAAGTCGAGACTAAGAGGTGCCATATGCCATATATCATTCCATGTCAAGGATCCTTGCAGGGCTCCTTCCCATGTAGTCAATTGGCCTTGTTGGGCCTGCTGCATCGCTTTTTGCATTTTCTTATCATTCTCAGCTCCTCGTATCTCCTGTATTGCCATGTCTCTGCGTTGTCTGTTTGATGCCTTGGACCACCAGCGGATATCAGCATGACCAAATTCTCGCCTATTCGTCTGTGTGTATCCGATTACCCCTCTCAGCTTGGGCGACTCTTGGGCAGCACTAACAGCTTCATTCACTTTCCACTTCCTTCCCGTTTTCAGTATGGGCTGACTGGACTTAACTACGTCATCTGCTGACTCGCACATCATCATTGCGAGCGTTGCCTTTCCTCTATTATTCAACAACTTCTGATATACTGTCACCATAAGAGACAACAGGATAACAGAAGGTACACTGAGCTTTGTGAGAACTAAACTATCTGTGACGAAATCAGTTGTGCACGTTTCATAACTGTCGTTCTCTCCGGCAGTATCAATTCATTTCTTCATTTTCCTCAATCATCGTCCTATTATTTGGCACATTTTACGCACTACATTTTTGCTCTGATCACTCCCTAGACGTGTTTACGTTTCGCCAGGTGAATCGGTATAACACCAGGCTAATTAGACAGGTCACCGGATAATACTTTTATCACTTAAGTCGTCTTGCCACCTTTGCTAGAGACGATCTTTGTTGACACAAGGTGGTCGCGCACGATCGATGGAAAGAAAGCCAGATTGGCTGTCCAAGAAATCCGTCTGAAGATTGTACGCAAACACAGGTGATATATGTAATCGCTTCCACTGGACCATATCTGTATCAATATTACAGATAACATGTCAGATGAGACAATATGGGCGGAAGGTATTTGCCCAGGAAATGAGTTCACCAACGTGTTTGTGAGTTTGCATAAAGGTGCAGTAGGAAGTATTACAGACATATCTGAAAGAGGTCACGCGTTTACGTTTTAAAAGGGATAAATTTAAAACACGCGGGGGATATTATGATTTAACACCCCGACCCACCCTAGTTCTAAAGAGATTGGATTGGATTAATTTGAGAGCCGGAATAGACGTTAACTTTCATTGGCAAGTTGGTCTAAAAGTACAATCTGGGATTTGAACTGAGAAATGGAAATATAATCTAGCAAAATCGGAGACACAAATCAGACTGCATTGCAACATCAAATTAGCAACTCCCAGGCCCCAGAGAGACATCGGACTAGTATTCCAAAATTATAAGTGACAGATCAAAGTATTTGGGCGTCTTTATAACTTAAAAGAGAACCCGCATTTTAAAATACAAAGACAGGATACTTAAAGAATCAGAATCAAGTCATAAGAAGAATAATAAAATTTCCCAGACCAGTGTTCGGAACACCTAATCAAAGTACTGTGTCCATACATCTGTTTTACATTAATTTTATATTAATTACTACTATATATTGAAAAAATACTAGTAACAGAGAGCGTTAGAAGCACGCTTACCTACGATCAAAGTACAGAACATGATGATGGTTAAGCAGTGGTGGATGTAGGTCTTACGAGCCCTAGGCAAGCACGAACTTGCGAGACCCTTTTAAATAAATCCTGGTTGTATCTACAAGCATATATTTGTACGCGCGGTCCCTAAAAGCCTAGGTTGCCTTGTCTAACACCGCTACTGATGATGAGTTGGAAATATAATTTGTTTTACTTCATGTTATCTAAATTTGTCTTTACAGGCACCACGAAGTCCAAAAATGTAACTCGGAAGTCAGTTACAATCTTGAAGTAATCTCTACCCAAGAACTTTTTTTTTTTTCACTGCTTGACACAAACAAGAAATCGACGACACTCCAGAAGTTAACAGGACTGGAACTATTTCTGTGTAGATAACATTTTCATACGGTGTACAGTTTGGAATTGGCTTTGTTCCAAATTTAGTAAAGTGCGTCTTGAATAATTTTTTATGGCGCCGTAAGTGACATTCCATTGCAGTCACTGACGTGTGTCAACTTTCAGAATGTGTTTGCTGACGTAGGCGATAATAAATTCGTGGAGAAAGTTTGTATGTCATTAGATACCGGATCTGAAGGCTTAAGACGACCCGTAGAAACAATGACGGTAAGTACAGTGAAGGTGTATGTGCTACGTTTTTAAAATATGTTAAATATTATTAACAGCAATTTAGGCATGGGAATTTTTTTTTTTAAAGTTTGTCAAATTTGTTAATCGTCATATGTATGATATGTGGATTGTGATGGCCAGTTTTTTTTTAAACAATAAAGAGCTATATAGCTATTACATTATATAATTCTCTAAGAATGTCATGTCCCGTCCTGTTCTGTCCCTGTCATGTCCTGTCCTGTCCAACAATATTTTTTCTTGCACTCTGGAAATTATATAAAAACCAAACTCTTTTAGCCTTTGCCCAAACTGCACGACGCTTAATATAGCGCGACTCTTTTTTCCCACCGAAGTTGCAATTTTATTTTATATAAAAAAAACAGGAAACATATAGTGAAGTGTCAAAAATCTACAATAAATTTCATTGTTATTAGTTCTAATTTGTCGCTTAATTGTTTCCCTGTGATAGAAAATAAATTACGACCCTGAAAAAAGCCAGCATTAACTTTTTCCCACCAACGTTGCAGTGTGAAAATTATGTAAAAGTGGTGCGCTTATGACCAATGTACTAAATTGCATCACCCCTGAAATTGCACGCTTTTCTTGCTAATATTCTTCGGTATGCACTTCTTCTTCTTCGTACACTATCAGACGTCCACTTGAATGTTTTCAAAAAAAGCAGTAGTCAATTTGAGGCTATTTGAATCTGCGTAGAGCTTTTCCACGAATGGTACTGCTGACGGCCATATGTGCTTTCTCTGTTCCTCATATGTTGGGCAACTTTGAAGCAGATGTTTAGCAGTCATTTTATCAGTGCCACAGTTACACTCATCGGTAGTTCCTATCTTTAGCTTGTTGAATAGATGGTATCTCAATCTGTTGTGGCCAGTGCGGAGTCTGAAGATTACCACTTGTTCTCTTCTGTTGAGCTGGTAGTATGCATCATTTTGTGTGTGACCTGGATGCTCTACATCCCAGTTGTTTCTGTATCTGATTCTGATAAAATTCTTTGCCTCCTCGGAAGTTACGCTTGCATCAGGCTGAGGTAGATTTCCACCTTCCTTTGCCAAACTGTCAGCCTCTTCATTGCCGGTGATGTTACAATTTGCAATTACTGACAGTGCATCGGTAAAGAAAGCACAATAAATGTAAATGAAACAGTTTTAAAACAGGTCAATAGATTCAAATACCTGGGCATGTTAATAACATTGCGCAGATGATGCATCTCATTAGTGAAGCGTAAAATATTTTTTTCGTTTTTGTTTGATTTGATGACGAGAAATACCCCGTTCAACCTCTGATGGATTATAATTAGTATATATTTTGTTTTCAATGACTTTCATTTCTTATAAGTCACATGTTTTATAAGTCACAAGTCTTATAAGTCATATGTATTATAAGTCATATGTATTATAAGTCACCTGTATTATAAGTCATATGTTTTAAAAGTCACATGTCTTATAAGTCATATGTATTATAAGTCATATGTATTATAAGTCACATGTATTATAAGTCATATGTTTTATAAGTCATATGTATTATAAGTCATATGTATTATAAGTCATATGCATTATAAGTCATATGTATTATAAATCACATGTTTATAAGTCATATGTATTATAAGAGGCGAAAGCAGCATTCTATAAAATGAAAGCAGCATTCTATAAAATTAAAAGTATTTTATGCAACAACTCTTTGTCAGTGGAAGTACGAAAGAGAGTTTCTTCAGTCCTGACAAGTAGGAAAAGCACTGGAAACCACAGAGACGTGGTTTTACAGAAGAATGTTAAACATACCATGGACAGTTAAAATGAATTTGCGGTTGTCATGGAAGAAGCCAATGTGCAAAGGAAGCTTACTCCTTAGGTTTAGAAGAAAGTTCTGTCACTCATTAGTTTTGCTTCATAAAAATCAGTCGCTCAGATCGATAGCATCGGCGGTATGAGACCTTACTTCTTCTAAAAGTATGGCCAAATTTCTCAAATGTCATTCCATTAGATCTATATTACTTCTCCTCGTGTCATTTTTTTATAGGTGGTCCCATTGCTTCACATTCAATGCATCCAGATAATTTTTAGTACAAAGATCTATTGACTGTGAACTGTAGTGTAAATGTATTAAATGACCAAGGTAGAAATAGTGCCGTCTAGGTTGTGTAACGGAAAAAGCGCACTGTAATTAAAACCCCGTCAATTTTGACGGGTTTCTTACTAGTGATATAGATAAATGCTTCCAACTATATTTTTGAACACAAATCGAGGCATTGCTAGGATAGATATAACTGCTTCAAATTGTATGTTTTTTTCTTATTTATTAATAAATCAGTATACTGATATGATAGAGATAACTGCTTCAAACTATAGTTCTGAAAATAATACATCGGGACATTGCTATGATAGAAGTAACTAGGGGGTCGTAGTGGCTAAGAGGTATGGCGTGAGCCTCGAATTCTAGAGGTTCCGGGTTTGATTCCCGATTATAGTTGATGGAGTATAATTTATGGAAATTTTTTTTCAGGACCAGTGGTCTTAATGTTGTCATACCCCCCCCCCCCCCCCCCCCCGGTCTCCTTGGTAGTGAGATCGGATGCCTAGCCTTCTCCGATAAGGGAGAAAAAATATGAGGTCCCGTGTGCAAGTTGCGCACGTTAAAAATCCCACGGCAGTTGGAAATCGTAAAGAGTAGGCCTATCAGGCCGCTGCCCTGGCAAAATATAAAAATTTAAAACCTACCCACCACAAGCATATTTATAGAATGTGTGATTCCTTTATACACACACTGGGATTCTCGCCAGGGCTGCGGAGTTCGTGCACTGTGCTGAGATCCTCCTTGTGTGATCTAAGGGAGGAGATCGGAGAGCTGATGGAGTTGTCCGTATGCAATGAAGAAAGTCCTTAAAACCAAACCAAACTACCCCAGCTATATTTTTGAACATAATAAATCGCAAAAGTGTTATGATGGAGATAACAGCTTAACACTATTTTTAACATAATAATTCGCAGCATTGCTATGATTCAAATAGCCGTCACAACTAAACTTTAGAAAATAATAAATCTAGATATTGCTTTGATACAAATAGCCGTCACAACTAAACTTTCGAAAATTATAAATCTAGACATTGCTATGATACAAATAGCCGTCACAACTAAACTTTAGAAAATTATAAATCTAGACATTGCTATGATACAAATAGCCGTCACAACTAAACTTTAGAAAATTATAAATCTAGACATTGCTATGATACAAATAGCCGTCACAAATAAACTTTAGAAAATAATACATCTAGACATTGCTATGATACAAATAGACGTCACAACTAAACTTTAGAAAATAATAAATCTAGACATTGTGTCGTACCGATAGGTTTGAGTTAATTTTGGTCCCGTCTGAGTAGAGTGGATGGTGATAAGTACGTGAGAAAAAAAAGTGTGAGAAATAGATTTCACGGGTGAATAGCTTAAGGAGAAGATATGTCTCTGGAATGAGTAAGTTTCTCTAGTCCAGCCTATCTATACGACTATAATTTAGTACAAGACAACCTTGCCCTCCTCATATACAAATATAAATTTAACTACACACACACACACACAGCTATGTGACAACAAGTCACACAAACGTGAAAAACTACTGTTAATTGGGTATGGGTCTGACCAACACACAAAGTTAAGTTTCTTTTGTTGTTTATTATCATTTAAACTTGCCAACATCAAACATCCAAAGAAAGATCAAATGAAATCAGATTTACACACACATATAAAATAACAGAATAAATGTGCCCTAACCCTATGGATAAAAGAACTCAAAAAATTAATAACCCAAAGGTCAAAGGTTAGCACTATGTTACAGAATAGACAGTAAAAAAAACAAGTTCCTACTAAATGCTACTCAGTGAAGTAAACAAGTTTAAGCAAAATCCCAGGTTGGTAAAGTTACTGTAACAAAGAAAAACTATTCACTCTCTCTGTCATACAGTGGCCACTCAATCACGCTTACCTACTCTTGGTGATATCCCTTGGGAATACAATTATCCTGAATATAAAATTGCCAGGTTTTTTTATTTCCCAAATTGGCCCCAGTCCATCCTCTATAAAGTCAAGACTAGCGGGGTGGACGCCGAATCTGGTGTTTTAATTTTCCCTGGATGAACAAAATGTCACCGTGAATAGTTAGTGTAGCAAAAACATGCGCTTGAGGTTCACAATTACAAAAGGAGGAAAATACTTCCAGTATTGGGAAACATCTGCTTGCTAAAAATGTTACAATTGATAAATGATGGTAAATCCTATCGGCTGACTCTATGGGAGAGTGCCGATTCTGAAACAGCGTAACTTTCTGGATAAATCCGGTGCTACAACTGTCAGAGGTCGGGAGTATAGTTGGTATTTTGTATACCCTAGTGGGCTGATAAAATGAAAAATATTGCTGGGTTTGGTAAGTCCAGTTTAAATTTACAAGTTAAAATGTTTCTCATGTATCGTTGGCAAGTCCTTGCAAGCCAAGAAAAGACAACATTAACCACTCAGTAAATGAAGAAAAGACTGAAAAAGAGACCGCTGGACGCCCTTGTGATCAGGTCTGCTAGGAATAAATAACATTTATGAAAAAATGCTACTATTCTATATAGCTACATATATGCACACAGGCGGGGACAAGAAGATCTCTTATTCACTCCATCAGTCCTGATTAAATTAAAAGGCACACGGTGTCTTTAGCCTATACGGTCAGCTTTCGCTAGCGCTGAGATTTCAGGTCGGATGGAGGTATGCACTCTCCCCGCCCCTTTTCTCGAGCTTTAACGATCAGCGTATAATGTCAATTATTATTCAATTATCCATACGCGCACTTACATAAATATCGCCTGTCGTTAATAGCTATTAAATTGTCGGCGTCTGTTGGTCATCGTATGGTATTAAATACTAGGCACTTATAATAAATACGCACAATGAAATAAACGGTGAATTCTTTTCTGTCACTATCAGTCGCGCCTAACATATAATCAGTCAACTAGAACCGTCTCTTCTTGTGTGAGAAAGCGGGTGGTGAAAATTAACATTATAACTGACCATCTGGTATGAAATAGCTACGCGTTATTTATTTCACTAGTTCTAACAGCTAGAAAATCCAGTGAATTATAATGGTAAAATCTTAACACTTTAACACGTAAGCACTAATTTCTATTACCAGAAAATTAGAATGACAATCACCACGAATGCTATTAACACATCTTTCACAATGGTTCTAGATTTACGTACTTAGACTATCCAAACATTCTGAGTGACAACTGATAGCAGGTTTAAGAAAACACAGTTTATATATCATCTTGGTTCTCTGATCTACAGATGGTGTTACTTTTCACGTTACCATGTGTATCGAGAGAATCAGAACCAGAGTTCCCAAGATAAAAGTTTCACGGTCGCTCTGTCGGGCGTTGCAAATCGACATCAGAAGAATTCTCACGTCTAACGGGTCTCTCGAAGATTTTGCCCGTGCGAATGGACATCAAAGCGTTAGCTCCCCTTTCCGGAGACTTCAAAGGCCGTTACGTCTGTTTCATGTGTTTTCTCTTCTGAGATCGTATGCCTGACAGATACTGGCGTGGGAAAACGAGGTAAACGAAAGCTGATTCGCTACCTGTTTTGACTGGCAGGTCACGCAAGTTTGTAAACAACTTCGTTTCCTTATGATCAAAGAAAAAGAGGCGTGGGTAAAAAATAAGCTTGTGTGAGTAAGACAGGCAGAAAAAAGCATGGTTTTGCTAGCAAATAATAGAACGCTAACGGGATTACAAAGGCTGTCAGATTACTGTAGGCTACATTTCCATTATACGTCACACATTGCTATGATACAAATTGCCGTCACAACTAAACTTTAGAAAATAATAAATCTAGACATTGCTATGATGGGGAAAAACTGCTTTATACTATTATCGTATATATGGTATACTGGGCGGGGCACCAATGCAGTATGATGGGTATAGCCTATGGAATGTTATCAAGAAGGTCTCAATAAATGGACTCATTAAGGAAGAAAGAGACCTGATCGAGATAAATACCAGAAGAAGAAAAGGCGAATGCTCTCCACTATATTGTGTTTTCTAATAAATTATGGAAAGTTTTCTATTTCCCTGTGACCTTAACTACTTCCCTCAGATCACGATAAAGAAAAATGCCCCCAATCTCCTAAATGAAGGATTTTACTCACATCAAAGATCTCCTGTCTGGCGCCATCAAAGATCTCCTGTCTGGCGCCATCAAAGATCTCCTGTCTGGTGCCATCAAAGATCTCCTGTCTGGTGCCATCAAAGATCTCCTGTCTGGTGCCATCAAAGATCTCCTGTCTGGTGCCATCAAAGATCTCCTGTCTGGTGCCATCAAAGATCTCCTGTCTGGTGCCATCAAAGATCTCCTGTCTGGTGCCATCAAAGATCTCCTGTCTGGTGCCATCAAAGATCTCCTGTCTGGTGCCATCAAAGATCTCCTGTCTGGTGCCATCAAAGATCTCCTGTCTGGTGCCATCAAAGATCTCCTGTCTGGTGCCATCAAAGATCTCCTGTCTGGTGCCATCAAAGATCTCCTGTCTGGTGCCATCAAAGATCTCCTGTCTGGTGCCATCAAAGATCTCCTGTCTGGTGCCATCAAAGATCTCCTGTCTGGTGCCATCAACTTCAAGCCTTTCAATGTCTTACTCGTTATTTTCAATTATATCTCCAGTTATCTTCTCCGCGTGTTTTTGGTCTATCTCTGCTTCTTTTACCCTGGGGATTTCAGAACAAGGACTGCCTTGTTAACTATCTGTATGTTTTCTTAGTGTGTGCCCTATCCATTGCTTGCGTCTTCTGATCATCTCTTGTTCCATTTGAATTAAATTATCTTATTCTCATACTATGAGATGCCCATTTGAAATGGTAAGACAAGATACCCATGCAACAAAAAGTGAGAAGAGGACGCTGGCGGTGTATAAGGACTTGACATTGAAGACATCAACAACATGTCAAGGCAGTACTTGTTCTGGAATCCCCAGGGCAAGAGAGATAGGGGAAGACCTTAAAACACAAGGAGAAGACAGATAGAGACAGACATGAGATGGATAAATTAGACAATGAACGACTGAACGAATAACACACGACATGAAAGCTTGGGTTGGCATGCGTTGACATTCATCAACAATACAATTTTTAAAAATGTGGGTTCATGAAGTCATGAAATAACAGTTATAAACGTGACATTGTCACATACAAATGTATGTGGGTATGTGCGTGTGTATGCTTTACTTACACATGACATTGTCACATATAAATGTGCTTCATTTATACATGACACTTTAGCACATGATATATATCCTGTGTAGCTCCCGGGGTTAGGGGAACTGCATGAGAATATGACGTAACCACCTTGGCTGGAGCGCAAAGGAAAATGATGAGGATGATTATGATGATGATGATAATAATGATGGACTGTGTAATGGAATGTGGTGTAAACCCACGGCTAACAAGATGGATAGCTGCTGCCTTAACTGAGAGAGCAGTTGCATTTCGCTTGGGAACATGGACATCAGAACCACTGCACATGTACCCGGGACT
Organism: Oreohelix idahoensis; assembly: GCA_024509875.1. Taxonomy (NCBI): domain Eukaryota; kingdom Metazoa; phylum Mollusca; class Gastropoda; order Stylommatophora; family Oreohelicidae; genus Oreohelix; species Oreohelix idahoensis. The sequence continues at coordinate 2,313,291 of JAMPIV010000347.1, forward strand.
ACCCCAGGGTTCTCCATTATCACCGGTGCTAGTTAACATCTATACAGCAAAAATAGCTGCAATCCAACCAACAGGTTTGGGATGGACATTAACTTTTGCCGATGACTTGATCATTTACAGGACTGGTTTAGATAGACATGAAATAGTTAACAGCATACATAAGACACTTCAGGCAGTTTCTAAATGGTGTGACGAAACCAGTTCCAAAGTGAATCCCAACAAAGCCTGTGTGCTTTGGTGATCCTTGAACAACTCCATATTGAAAGCAGATCTTCCAGACATTACTCTCAGTGGACAGAAAACTGAAAGGCAGAACAAGTTGAAATACCTTGGAGTCACATTCGATCGTGGGCTATCATATAAGCACCATGTTGATCGTATCATACAAAAGTGCAAGAGAGGTCTGGCAGCCCTAAAAACAATGGCTGCAGCGCACCTGGAGCAGAGACTACTGTCTCTCCTGTATCATCAGCTGGTCTTGTCTGTAATCGAGTATGGCCTGGGAATGCTCACGCTGTCAATATCACAATGTGAACGAATGGAACGCATTCAAAACGAAGGGATGCGTATATTCTTGGGCTGTACGCGAGATACGCCCATTGTGATGATGCAGCACGTGCTTGGATTGCTCTCAATTAGATGCAGATAAACGGTGGCCCAGGTAAAAAGCGTATATGCGAGTAACAACAGGCAAAAGGCATCCCTTGCATGGGAACATAGCTGACATCAAAGGAACAAGAATAAGGAGGGGGATGTCATAGATGGCGCAGGCAGAGGAGACTATTAGACAGGTGACCACAGTTGAAAATATATTCAAGGGAGACGAGTGGAGTAAGTCATATGAGAGCTGGATGAACTACCAGCAAGTCATCATCGGCCAATGGGAGAGCAGAGCTGGAAATTGATCAGCTTATAAATGTTAATGCTGGGGGTGATGATGCCATTGTATACACTGATGGGTCTGTAATCCGTGGTAATAAATCAGGGTGGGGCTTCTCTGCTAGAGTAAAGGGCAGAACCGTCGCTGAACATAGCGGTGCTTACATGATAACAACCTCCAGCATGAGAATGGAGGTGGCAGTTACTGCTGCCTTAAGATGGCTGTCTGAGACTTTATTAACAAAGGCAGTTATTGTATCAGACTCACAATCCATGCTTCAAAAGGTCCAAAATGGATGGCTCCAACATGAATGGAAAACCTCCATAGAAGCATCGAATCTTCAAGAACTGATATGGATCTACTGTCCTTGTCATGCAGGGATACGCGGCAATGAAAGAGCTGACAGACTAGCTTCAAGATCACCCATAGAAGGTGAATTGAACATGGATAAGGGAGAAATACTGAAGGCAATTCATGATCGCCTATAAGAGAATGACACAGCAATCGATGAATCATCAAGGCTAAGACTGCTGGAATTTGGCATCAAACGTAAGACCAGCACCAACGGGCTGATCACCCGTTTGCCAGTCACTTCGATTACGGAAACAACAGCAAATGGATTGATTTGCCGTTGCCCTAAAGACGCCAATAGGTGTGATGGGAAACAATGGCAAAGAAAACCTATCTGCTGTTGCCCTAAGACGCCACTAGGCGTAATGGCCACTGACTGCTTTGACGGTCGGTGGCTAAGGACGGAAGAAGAAGAAGAAGAAGTAAGACCAGCAGAGATGGACGTATGAGAGGACGCATCCGGCGTGTATACAAACAGTGCGCAACAGGAACAATTGGCATTCATACTCTTCGACATTTGCTGAGGGAGACTGACCACCTATGGGTTTGCCCGGAGTGCAATGACGTCGATTCTGATTAACATTAACATTAATAATGATGATGAGATACGCGAATAACATGCACACGTATGATATACATGTAATTTGTATGCAATCATCACGTATTATAAACCATTACCTATGCTCAATACAGGTGTTTTTAACGATTCAAATCTCCTTCTTGTGCAACATCTGTAGAAATCAGAGAAGCCTTTGAAATCTTGGATGAAGACAGAGATGGGAAATTATCCTTAGACGACATGAAAACACTACTGCAGTCCCAGTTCATGGTGTTTACAGACACACAAGTCTGTGACGTTGTTAAACAGCTCGATCAGGACGGTAAGCTAATGATTTCCTTCTGTGTGATAGAAGATACAAACAGAAATCCTTTTGTAAGGATAAGATAACAACTTTAGCTAGTCACACTCAAAGCTGGGGTTTGATTAACGTTGGTTTTTGTTTCGTCCCCCGCCCTCCCCTAGTTTAGAGCTGCAAGAATCTCAAGTGCGCAATAAATTAGCAGGTACAAGGTATAATGGCAACTGTATCTGTATTGTTCTTGTATGTTTGTCTAATGATAAACTGTCAGTAGGTCAAGTTAACACACAAGTCAGTGACTTCAGGAGTTTATGAAAATGTGGTGGGTTGAGTGACAGAGTGATTAAAGCTTTTGCTTCTCGAGGCAAAGTTTCCTGTCTCGAAACTTGGTGGCGTCACGCTCATACGTGATCAGTTGTAAATAGGTACCTGACTCTGTTTTTGAGTCAGAGAAGACAAAGGCAGCCAGTAAGGAGAATGATCACCTCCACCCCACTAAGCTGTTATCTACTGTAGTGAAGTCTCTAACACTTCACTCCTCTACGGCAGTATATGCCATGGAACTACCATTACCTTTTTATGATCGAGGATTGACACACGAAACCGTTTCTAAGGATAAAACATCAGCATTGTGTTGTCATCCTCAAAGCAAGGGTTTGATAAACGTACGTGTGTTGTCTTTTTTCTAAATGGTGACAATTACACATATGGCCAACAACTGTGCACTGAAGGAGACAGTCCTTTGTCATCGGGCGTTTTAAAAAAATAAATAAAAGCAGCATTAGAAATGGTAACGGTAGTCATATAGTAGATACTGCCCTTAGGTAGCTACGTACTGTATTATAGAGACTTCTCTATTCTAGGTATCAGTTTATGAGATGGGTATCAGTTTATGAGATGGGTATCAGTTTATGAGATAGAATGACGGATTCCCTTCCTCGCTGTCTTTGTCTTCCCTAACTCAAGAGCCGAGTTAGGTACTGTTAAGTTATAATTTCGCGTGGGAGTTAAATGTTTTAGATCCTCACACGAGAATCTAGTATAGACGCACTTTTGAGTGTATCTAAGTTCATTGTAAGTATTATTATTTGCGTGCCACCGCGCACGATGTTTGAACGCGATGACGCGTTTGTCGCGGCGTTCTGTTGCCATCCAGCTATGATGCTTGAGGCAGAGCCCGCGATTGGCCGTCTAGGAAAGACGTGTTTTTTTATGTATTTGCCCTAGGTCTAAGGGAAGACATGCAGTTGATGTTATTATAATTATTTTAAAGACGAAGAAGCCGTTCTTGAAGCATCCTACCAAGAATCGTTCCAGAATACCTTGTATATATATTTAGCCAAAAAAATGGCTCGTTTTTTAAGTGTCTCACCTCAGACGCTTGACCTCCTGCAATGTTATGGCAGAGCTTCGGCTGAACCCAATGTGTCCGCCCGCTATTGCGACCCTCTGATATCAGGAAGGGATTGATATTATAAAGTAATAAATATCTACATAAAGAAGACAGCCGTTAACCTGGAGGTCATAACGACTAGTGAAGTCAATCAACGGACAGGTTGATTGTTATATGTACCAATGCATTTTGCCATGAAATCCTTTTGATGATCTACTGTTCCTGCATATGATGTCGATGTCCTTGCGTGTAATAAACTGTGTCGTCAACCAATGGGTCCAGTATACTTTTCCTTATCAATTGGTCAGCTTTATGACCCTATCGTTACAGTGATGTTCATCTTGTCACCATTGGCCTATCCCTACGGCCCACAATAACATTCGCGTTAGAAAGAATACGTCGGCCACATCAGTACGCCTGACAGGCCATAACCACCACAAAACACAAGGTAACAGCTGGATTTAGGGCAAGTACATGAAAGACATCACGTCTATCTTGGAGGAAAAACATCGGGATCTGTCTCAAGCATCATAGCTGGATGGCAACAGAACGCCGCGACAAACGCGTCATCCCTTTCAAACATCGTGCGCGGTGGCACGCAAATAATAATTTTTCACACGATGCTTTCTTTTTTCACACGGTACAATTATCTACATTTGCACACGCTTTCTCGGCTTTTCGACTTTTCCCACTCGTCTCTCTCTCTAACAACGTAAAAAATCCAGATTAGCAACTCTCACTTTCACAAAATGTTCCATTCAAAAACAAGCATTTACTATTGTTTTTTTTCTTGGGCAGCTTTACAATGCTTCTCTCAAAGCCGTGAACTTTTCATGATACTGTGTTTTGTGCACAAATGTCTTAACTGCTTTTAACGTTGTTATTCTCATTGTATGTGGTTTTTAACACGTATTAATGGTAGTGTATGTCATGCGGTCACATCTATACTAGATTCTTGTGTAAGGTAAAGGTAAAAGAACCCGTTACACGCCCATTTAGGCATATTGGGAATATGGTGTTAGGCCCATATTATCTTGACCGTCGGCACACGAGGGGTGATGTGGTCGGCATCACGCCGGCCGCCTTAACCTTCCCAGAGTAGCTCTGGTACCCATTTGGGGCTGGGTCGACCCAGGAGCCGTTTGTGGCCTAAAAATTTTTCCGCCTCATCTGGGGATCGAACCATAGACCACTGCGCTAGGAAGCCAGTGCACTAACCACTATGCTACCGCGGCTCCATAGATTCTTGTGTGAGGATCTAAAACATTTAACTCCCACGCGAAATTATAACTTAACAGGTACCCATTTACAGCTAGATAGACTGGATTGTGAAGCTACTGGGCTCGAATAAAATAACTTTCCATCGAGAAGCAAGCGTTCTTAGTGCTCTGCCACTTGGCGCTCAAAATCAGCATATATCTTTAAATTGTTAGTTATTCAAAAGTGTCTATTTATACCCTTTTGTATTAACGGAAATAAATTCATTGATTTCTTTAAAAATTAATTTAATCATAGTTTTCTTAACATTATAAATGGTGATGTTATCTTAACATTATAAATGGTGATGTTATCTTAACATTATAAATGGTGATGCTATCTTAACATTATAAATGGTGATGTTATCTTCGTTGTTCTTGTGTGTGTCTTCATTGAACAGTTGCCAGTAGGTAGTCATCACTCGGGGTCTGATCGATTCAAGATTATATGAGAATTAGGTGGTTCAGGTTGGTTCGGGACGAAATGGTTGTTAAATCTATATAAGTCGAATCAAACAACGTGGACATATTAAATGAAAATAACTTTCCTACATGCTGTTTTTAATTTTGCTTTATTCGGCAGATTCTTAAAATTAACTACCTTTGTTATTCTGCATGATAGTACAAAATTACTTTATATGTACTTTTTAAATTATAGTTACTTAATTTAATGATCAAATGTTAGATGGTATAGATTTTTATTATTATCTTTTCCTTTTGTTCCGTCAAAATATGTTCCTTTAACTAGAAACTGGTCCTTTTGATCAGGGGTCGACAACCCAGGAGTTTTGGGATCTACCTTAGTAACATTGAGTGCTCTAAAAATCTACCATATATATATATATATATATATATATATATATATATATATATATATATATATATATATATATATATATATATATATATATGTGTGTGTGTGTGAGTGTGTGTTTGTGTGATTTTAAGCGAGGGAAAAAAGGAGGGTGGGGGGACTTGATGAAAATAACAAACAAACAAACAAACAAATCACGTTCCCATCTCATACAGTTCACGAATATATTTTAGTAACCAGCTCGACAGTTTTCATTGGGATTGTGGACATACTAACTTTGATCCTGGGGAAACCACGATTATAAATGCCGGTGGGAGAGGTCTAGTCCGAAATGTCCCTAGTTCAAGATGTCTTTCTTATTTTTCCCCAGCAGTCGCCTAAAGATCTATCAAACCATCCACTGGTAGATCTGGATCGACTGGTTGCCGATCCTTGCTTGAGATATACCAGAACGAGATTTTGTGTTGTGCAAATATATTGTCCATGTTGTTATTGATTTATATTTGTTTGTACAATTGTCAGTATTGTTCTATCCTACTCCACATAATGTAATATGAAAATTGGTGTCCTCCTCATCCTCTCCCCCCAACCCACTCGCTCTGGGGATGCTCTGTTCCCTCACACTAAGACTTCTGCGCTGCCGTTCGGAAGGCGCGTCATGCATTGTCAGTTCCAATATTGTATACTTAATAAACCCTACTCATCTGCAATGCTCAGCTATACGTGCAGCGGAAGCCATCATCCCTCTAACATCACAATCCTTCTCTCTATCAAAAATTCAATGAGTTTTCTGTTACCACTATTATTCTTAACATTATTTTTACTACTAAGCCTACTGGTTTTAGATATCTAGTAAATCATCCAATTTTGAAAATGTAAATTATTCATTAAATAATTCATTGATTATCTTTTAGCCAACAGTGGAGCATAGTTAATCAACTCAAATCTTATAATCCCTCGTGTCCCGTGCCATCCGTTCAAGGTTTTTCCATGTAGTCTTTATCCATTTTATGCCTATCTCCAGTTTTCTTCTCTGAGTATTTTGGTCTTTCTCTATTTATCTTACTCTGCAGGTTCCAGAATAGTTCATGTCTCGTAATGATATCAGCTGGTTTCCTCACGGTGTGTCCAACACTAGCGTGCTTATTACATCTTTTTCCTCCGGTATTTGTTTGGTTCTTTGAATCTTTCCTACATTGATGATTTTGTCGTATCGTTTCCATGTTTGTATATTATATTCATCTCCTAAATTTGATTGTTTTAGAAGTTTTTAAAGGCATCTGGTTATATAATTTAACTTGTGGAAGTATGGCATTAGTGGTTGGATTACACTCATGCGGGTAGTAACTGCTTGGGTCAAGTTGGGTTGAGTCAGACATTATTTTGATCATTGTGTGGTCCAATATGTGATGCCTCGGGCCGGCTTGGGCCATATATACTGTACCATCGATAGCTCTGATCCACTGATCAAGGGGCCAATATACCAGGTATTTTTTAAATTATAAATATCTTTTATAAGTGATGTGTATATTTAGAGAATAATATCTTAGGTTTTTGAACGTCTGTAGCTTTTTGGTTGTTGTTTTTGTTCTAGACAAACTTTCATAAATGGGTGCTTGCATAGAATACAAGGATTAAAATTGTATGACAAGGTCACCAACGTGGAACTGATGACAAGAACCAGACAAGTGCCAGTGGAACAAGAGATGAGAAGAAGACGATGGCGATGGATAGGACACACACTGAGGAAACCTGTTTATAGCATTACAAGGCAGTCCTTGTTCTGGAAACCCCAGGGCAAGAGAGGCAGAGGTAGATCAAGAAGCACATGGAGAAGAGAGCTGGAAACAGAGGTGAAAATGATGAGGAGAACGTGGAAAGAACTTGAGATGATGGCACGTGATAGGAGGACTTGGCATGTGTTTGTTGGGGGCCTATGCTCCTTGCGGAGCGGAGGGTTATGAATGAATGAATCTTAAGTTGTTGTTTTTTTCCCCATTTCAGGAAGTGGTTCTATAGAATTTGCCGAGTTTGAGAAATACGTCATAGATAACAACTTGTCTAAGCCCACAGCTGATGAGTTTGGTCTGGAAATGAGAGAAGCATTTGAAATGTTTGATATAGACCACAGCGGTTATATAGATGCGGAGGAGTTTAAAGCATGCATGATGACGTTAGGTAACACTTTTTTTTCTTTTTCTTATCCTTTAATTAGAAACATTGAGTTCTCTAAAGATCTACCTTGATTAAATCGTGATTGTTCTCAAGTTTTAGGGAATTCCAATAAGTTCATCCTATATGACATTTTAAGCGGGAGAGCAGCGAGAGAGAAAGAGAGAGAGAGAGAGAGAGAGTGAGAACGAACGAACTTTATTTTCAAAGGGTTAAGAAATAGGCCCGCAGGCCCGTCTAACATTCTGCCCTTCTGTCGTAATTTGTGAGAAGATAGGACTGAGATATTTATGGTCCCGCTGGAGCAGAGGTGATAGTGACAGCTATGTGAAAGGAAGGTGTAAGAAATAGTATTGTTTCACGAGGAGGGATAAACGTGTAGGGAAAAGGTGATAGTGTAGAGAGAAAAAGGCAGTCTTGGATTGAGTAATTGCTCTAATCCAGCCTATCTTACGACTATATTTAACTTTCAGACGCCCTTAATCTACTTGTACAACATACAAGGTACACGACACTTAGTACACAAACTTCTGTGACATATAACTACTACGTACAGACGTGAAAACAAACTATGAATAACATATATATATATATATATATATATATAGATATATATATATATATATATATATATATATATATATATATATATATATATATATATATATATATTTCAAGGGTTTGACCGATACTATAGAGTTAGTTAGTTGCTTATCCTTTACAGGACGTGGCAATCAACCCCAGCTTTTATTGGCTGTTTGTGATTTTTCTAGGCAATTTTTTTCATTCAGTAGTTTGCCATTGCTTTCTGAACGGTACGGCGCTTATACCATTGTTAAAAATCCACACAAAGCGATCTGCTTCCAAACCGCCTGCAGCAGGTTTCGAACCTGGTATACTGGATTATGAAACTGCGTTCATATCCATTAGGCCACAGACGCCACTATAGAGTAAGGTTTATTAAATTTATTTTTGCTAAAAAAATATCATCACAACATCAAGACAAGCATTACATTAATACATTGTAGTTACATCAGAGAAATGAAAATATCAATCTCTTGTATAGGGAAAATTAAGAAAAGATCCCACCCGAGGTAATATACCCGAAAGATGAAATAATTAACAATGGGAGTACGGGCAGTCAGGACGGGTAAATGATAAGTCCTTGATTTAACTATCCTGTGGGCCTTCAGATTAGTGAGAGATCAATAAAGAAGATGTTATATTAGTAGTAACTTAAGAAAAATAAGTTCTTTCGTTCAGTTTCACTCTCTACACACATACAGTGAGCTCACTACAGTTATGCTTACCCCTCTGCCGACGCTGCATTCATTCCGTGGAATTTATCTAACACATTTTATTTAAGACTATTATGAGTCCTATTATTTGTCCAGTTCGGCCCCAGACTCTCCGTTTAAGCAACTGCTAATTTTCGAGGAGAAGCTGAATTGGTGCGTTGATTAATTTTTTTCTCCTCGTACTGCAGGTATTGGTTTGGGATACGTTTTTTCTAGGTGGTGGCAGTCCTGGAAGTTTATAAGATAATATAGGTTTTCCCGGAGTGGTCTAGCCTCCAGTGGCTGTGACTCTCTCTGTTGTAGTGAATGTGTAAAAAAACGAATGTTACTCCGAGGCTGTTCTCGGAAGGAAATAGCCGAGTATGACCCGTGAATTCTCTCTGTAGAATTTGGTGGTAGGAAAAACTCTACTGTCATATGGTTTGTTAAAGAAAAATTAGTGCTGTAAGTTCTGCCACATCAGGCCCGTAATATTTTATGGATAAGATGAAAAAATGTTCCAGTTTAACATTTAAAAAACAATTTGTCATTTGAAGTGTTCTGGTTATTTAACCACTCTCATGGATGGAGAAGGTGGACCGCGAAAGGTCTTCAACATCAGATTTTTCCACCGACAATGTTTGTATTTTTATTTGGAACAATTAATTGGAATGCCATAGAACTCTATAAGAATACCGCTGGATTGCAAAGGGTATGATCAACCTATATAAAAGAGAATAGATAACAGGTAATCATACTATAATTATATTCTAACACCCGCGTTTTATGTAAGACCTGTAACTCACTACGGTATTTAATTATCTCTAATAAAAAAAACCACGAGTTATGAACACTAGTCACCAAAAAATTTGCGCATGATGAAAAATAGAAATAAATGGTATCAACCAAATTATCGATCGTCTAGCGTCTAATAATATTTTAAGCCTCTCCTACAGGAAATAGCAAGAAATAAATTACGTTCTCTAAATTATCCACCGCCTAGCGTCTATTAATTAATTTAAAGCATCTCTTACTGAGGAAATACCGAGAAGTTAAATTACGTTACGGCTGGAGAAAATTTAGCTATAAGTTTATTTAATACGTTATTCAGCTTAACACAAAATCCCAATAAAATAAATGAAAAAACTAAACGATTAAATCACTCAAAACTCTAATATATTATTACCGCAACACAAAGAATGAATTAAGTCTCCACGTATAGAAGAAATCCAGAATTCTTCTTTGATTCTAATATGTGAGCTAGGTGCTTCTTCAACTTCTCTGGCGCTATTGATAACTGCATTTTTAAGAGCTGCCTATATATATTAAATGAATGAAAATCGTTAGCTACATGCAAGATTTTTCGTCTCTCCTGATTCTCGGAAACTTTTGCGTTTGGGCCGCGAATCAAAGCTCTTTTTCACAACTTTTTACCGCCAGACTCTTCCGTTCCTCTTCATACTGCAGAGATTTCTAACCCGCGTAGACTGTTCACGTTCTCGTGTTAATCAGAGGTGTTACAAAACTCTGCTCACTCTTAGTGACTACAAAAGACGTTGATAACTGACCGCCTGCTGCCTCTGGCCCGCGTCCTTGTAGGGATGACAGTAAGAGTTTCAGAGATTGCTAATTATAATGGCTCCTGAGAGAAGACTGTAGGCGTGGCTAAATTAAAAGTTAAGACAGAGGGCGAATGACATGGCTTAAAGCGCGCTCATCTGGACATGCTAATTATAATGCACTTGGAAATCCACGTGGATTCCACGTTTTTCATCTGTCACACCTTCCACTCTCATTATAAAGCATACTAAAACACATTGACAGTACCCATGTTCATAATCAAAATTAAGTGTTTTTTTTTTTTAAAAAAAACAAACAATAACGTAAACGAAAAAAAGAAGAAGAAGAAAGAGAAGAAGAAAGAGAGAGAGAGAGAGAGAGAGAGAGAGAGAGAGAGAGAGAGAGAGAGAGAGAGAGAGAGAGAGAGAGAGAGAGAGAGAACTGCTTAACTATAAAAGTCGCTAAATATAGTTCAGTTAAAAAACTGAATTAATCTAACATATATTTTTTAGTCAGAAGCTTCATAGTCACTCTTATCCACTATTTTCTTAATGTTAGTATAGTAATTCGTCACACTATGCCTTATGCAGCAGTCTAAAAGTGGTGATTGCCTTGAACAGTAAACACACACACCACACACACATACATACATTTCACGTTTACCTAAAGTTTAATAAAAAATAATCAATGTTCCCATTCATAATGAAAATAATACGTTTCTCGCTTTTCGTGTGCACTCTTTCTTGCAAACTTTAATACACAAATGTAATTTAAAATTGTACAGACGATCTTATATAGAAAATACCTCATAAAACAAAATAGTCTCTATCACACAATGAATGCAAAACAGAAGACACGAAGAATGAAAGAATGCGTGAAATACAATTAAGATAAATACATTCAGATATTAAAACAATCAGATAACTTCAAATACATTCAGGTATTAAAACAATCAGATAACTTCAAATACATTCAGGTATTAAAACAATCAGATAACTTCAAATACATTCAGGTATTAAAACAATCAGATAACTTCAAATACATTCAGGTATTAAAACAATCAGATAACTTCAAATACATTCAGGTATTAAAACAATCAGATAACTTCAAATACATTCAGGTATTAAAACAATCAGATAACTTCAAAGTTCAAACAATGTACCTGTTCTTTCTGCTCAACTATCTGCTTCCTGTAAATTCATCAGCAGAACAGTGGAAAACTAAAACTAAATTGTATTTACTTACTTACTTAGTCGTTCCTCTTCTACCGTGAGGTGTAGAGGTTTGTAAGAGAGAGCGCCATGCTATTCTATCGACTGTCTTCCTCCTGGCTCGGTTCCATTCTAGTCCTCTGTCCTTCAAAGATTGTCTAAAATTGTCCTCCCAGCGGTCAGGGTCGTCCTGGAGGTCTGGATCCCTGGCTCTGTTAAATTGTATTTTACCGAATATTTACTTCACTTGATGAGGTTCAAAGATGTGTGCAAGAGAGACATGAGGGCACTGGACAATAACCCAGCAGCCTGGGAGGATGAAGCTGCCGATCGTACCAAGTGGCGACGCTCTCTACGACGCCACCTCAGATTGGGCGAAGAGAAGCTCTCACGGCAAGCAGAAGGAGTCTTTCCCACCCCCCAGGGGTCAAATAAAGATCTATCAAATCGTTGTATGTGAGCTACCGGTAGATCGGGGTCGACTATTTGCCGACCCCTGTTGTAGGTTCTATCCTGAATAATCAAGCCACTAATCAATGCCATTTAACGGTCTGTCTTATTGACTTGCCACATAATCAAGCCGCCATTCAGTGTCTTTTGATGGACCATCTTGTTGACTTGTCGCATAATCAAGGCAGGAGTTACTGCTCTTTGACTTCCCTCGTGCTAGTAAACATGTGGTTGCCATAGCCACAAACAAGAACCTTCCATGTGAGTTTGTTTGTCCTAGACGTTTATCTCTCTCTCTTTTTCTTTCTCTCTCTTTCTCTCTCTCTCTCTCTCTCTCTCTCTCTCTCTCTCTCTCTCTCTATATATATATATATATATATATATATATATATATATATATCATCATCATGTGACATATTCTTTCCAGAACGTTGTCTCCATTACAGCTGCTCTGAACGCATCACGATTCTGGGCAAGTCGACCTGCATCAGCCAAAGACAAGTTCAGACTCTCTGTGATGTCCTGGGTCCACCGTCGTCTAGGTCGACCCCTTCCCCTTTTTCCAGGGACCATGCCTTCCATCACTGTTTTTTCCAGACTATTATGTCTTTTTATATGACCGAAAAATTTCAGCTTCCTTATTGCGATGGTATTTAAGAGCCAATGTTCCTGTACGTTTAGTGAGTGCAGTACTTCTCTGTTGGTCTTTTTTTCTGTCCAGGGTATTCTCAACATCCTTCTGTAGCATTTAATTTCGAATGATGTAATCTTTTTTGCAACTGTTTTATTGAGTGTCCAAGTCTCGCAGCCGTATGTTGCTACTGGGAATATACATGCTCTGATCAGTTGTAACTTTGTTTCTTTGCTTGTGCCTTGCCATAGGTTTTTCATCTGTATTAGCTTATGTGAAGCAATTGCAAGTCTTCTTTTAATTTCTACTGCACAGTCGCCAGAGCTGTTAATGATTGATCCTAAGTATTCGAAATTCATTGACACTTTCCAGTTCTTCGTTATCAATTTCAATTTCTGGTTTGGTCTTTACTTTGTCTGTTGTCAATACTTTGGTCTTCTTGGTGTTTAGGTATAGATTCTGGGGCTCGCTGTGTTTTTTGGTGGACAGAAGTAATTGTTCAAGTCCTTTTGGGTTGGTCGATAGGAGGACTGTGTCGTCAGCATATCTGATTTCCGGGATCTGGTACCCGCCGATGTTAAAATGAGTCAAACTCTGTGTGTTCTTGGTCATCTCTTACGTTTTCTCATGATATTCTCGGCATTAAATGTTAAAACAGGTAAGGGGGAAAGGGTACAGCCTTATATATATATTTATATATATATATATATATATATATATATATATATATATATATATATATATTTATATATTATATATATATATATATATATATTTATATATATATATATATATATATATATATATATATATATATATATATATATATATATATATATATATATAGTATATATCCTGCACGGACTTCCTTTTCTCCGTTTACTTCATTCAGTTTGTGTTCCCTAAGCAGCTTTGTGCCACAACTGCAGCTGGCTCATAACAAAACGCATCCATCAAATCATTGATGAGCTTTTGCGGCAGTAGTTTGTGTATCAACTTGTTTGACGTGGTAAGGTATTAGTCTTCTCTTGCTGCGTACCATAGGGAGCAGTAAGTATTATGTGCCCTTTGACCTTTCCATTTCTCTGATCTCTAAACCAGGACTTAGTAAATGGTTGGCTCACATATATATATATACTTAGTAAGTGGTTGGGTCACATACGCGGTTTAGTGTTTATTCCGGTTTTTTTTTTCTCCATACGTTATCCAATTATTATTCATCATCTATTTATTTAAATTTATGTGCGATATTCTTGTAGATTCTTGCCCACTTTCTGTTTGGCTACGCTTTGCTTCTGTCATTTTAAAATGATAACACAGTTTCCGAAAGAAACTTCCGTACAAGACCAAGAAGCATACACATTCCTTGGCAGCAATGTAGACACGGTTGGAGGGGCAGACAACGATATCAATATAAGAATAAACATTTATAATACATAAGGAAGGGAAACCCGAGGCCTGTAAACAGTAAATAAATATTAGACAAACATAAAGGTATGTTTTCAGGCACTCGTAAGAAATAAAGAAGTAGAAAACTAGACAACATAAAAACAACAGACGTGAGTGGCTTACCCAGGACTCGAACGCAGGACCTTCCGTGCGACAACCCCGCCTAGCTATGCAAGCGAATCACACTATCCTCCCTGCATCTAGGCATCAATATAAGAATCCAAATGGCAAGAGGAGATTTCACTGCATTGGGACAAATATGGGGATCAAGAGAACTTAAGTCCAACACGAAAATGAGAATCTTCAACTCAAATGTCAAGTCAATTCAATAGCATGGCTCTGAAACGTAGAAAAGAAAAAAGAACACAACCAAGAAGCTGCAGACGTTCATAAATGGATGCTTCACAGAATAGAAGAATTGACGTAGTGCGACAAGGTCACCAATGTGGAACTTATGACAAGAACTAGACATGTACCTGTGGAAAAAACAGACATGAAAAGATGATGCAATCGATGGATTGGACACAAATTGAGGATCTGTGTTGGTAGCATTACTATGCAGTGCTTGGTTCTAGTAGAGGCAGATCGAAGAACACATGAAGAAGACAAGTGGGGACATAAATGAAAATGATGATTCAGACATGGAAAGACCTTGAGCTTATGTCACCGCGACGGGAGGACTGACGTATGTGTTTGAACCCATTCTTTAGTCCATTATTTCTCAAGAAATAGTCCATTGATTTTCCCAAGGAGTCTGCGAGGTGCTCCTGTGTCGTCGGGGGCGGTAGTAACATCAGATTTGTTAAGATATTATATGAGGAAAATAATAAACGTGACGATTTAGTAACTTATTTCTTCTCGTCTTTATTGTAGGCAATGGCGAACTGATTGTGATCGGAGCACCGAGGGCGAAAAGGGTCATTGGCTCCTGATTACCGACTCCACATGGATTACTGGCTATAAATGTCGAAGTCCCAGTCAGGGGCGGAATGAGCGTTGGACATGTTGGGCACTGCCAGAGGGCCAAGAGTTGTAGAGAGGTTCACGCTCCCCTAGCCTCTCCATGGGGAATCTATAATCAGGGACTAATGACCATTTTTGCCCCCATGTCTCGATGTATATCAGTTCACCCCTAATGACAGTTTTAATATTTCTTTACTTCTGTGGGCTCTCAGGCAACGCCCAGAACATCTAACGCGCAGTCTATCCCCTGGCTGTCGGTAATCTATATTACGAGGGAAGGTCAAAAAGTAATGCCTCCTATTTTTTATGTATGTAAATACTGCATCGGTGTGCAATTTATAAATTTAGCAGGATTCCTCAAACACTCTTCTGCACTGTATAGCATTACCAACCTGTTTCAGTAACAGGTGGCACCACTGTAACGGTTAAAAAATGGCTGCCAAAGACGTTCGGTTAAAACAACGTTGTGTCATAGAATTCCTCAATGCTGAAGGCGAGACCCCAATTCGCATCCACGAACGTTTGAAGAATGTTTATGGAGATTCAACAGTGGATGTTAGCACTGTCCGACGTTAGGTACATCGTTGTGATGAAGCTGAAGTAGGTCAATCCTCAATAGCTGACGCAAAGCGGACTGGCCGTCCGTCTACCACAGTGACTCCACACAACATTCATCGAGTTGATGGCATCATTCGTGGTGACCGTCGGGTAACACTGGATAACTTTCTTCCATGTTGTGCATTAGTAAAGGCAGTGTCCAGAACATCATTAAAGACCTGGGTTATTCAAAAGTTTGTGCACGGTGGGTACCCAGAATGTTGACAGACAGGCATAAAGAAACAAGGAAAACCATAGCCATCAACCTCCTGCACCATTGATGCGATTGCAGAATTTGGCTGGACATTATTACCACATCCCCCTTACAGTCCCGATCTTGCACCTTCTGACTTCCATCTGTTTGGACCACTGAAAGAAGATCTTCGCGGACATCACTTTGAGGACACCGATAACCTCAAACGCGCCGTACGCCAGTGGTTTAGGAAAAAGGACACAAATTTTTACCGTGCGGGGATACATGCCCTTGTGAGAAGATGGACAAAAACTGTAACAAATAACGGAGACTACATTGAGAAATAAATTTTAGAAGTTCAGACTTGGGGCTACATGTCAATGTGAATTTTATGTTTTCTTGCCTATTGAATGAAATTAAAAATTACGAGGCATTACTTTTTGACCGTCCCTCGTACATTGGTGGCATACTTGGGAGCAGAGCGTCCGACTGGCAGGGTAGTTAGAGCACTGGTCTCTCGCGGCAAAGGTGTGGGGTTCGAATCACGGTACCGACACACTCCAGTCTACCCAGCTGTAAATGGGTACCTGACCAGAGTCCAGGAAGAAAAGGCAGCGAGGAAGGGAACTGGTCAACCCACTTCTTGATGCTGGACCTAGTATATTGAAGTCTCTAACGCCTCCACTACCCTACTGCAGTATCTGCTACGGGACTATCATTTTTACTTTTGAGCAGGAGATTGGGTTGTCATGGTTCCACATGCCAGTTACTATGGCACATAAACCACTAGTGCAAGAACATATGAATACGTTGGTGCAAGTCTCCTGCAATTGTGGAATCATGGTCCTTAGGAAGAGAACAACGAAATGATATGATGAGAAGGAGAATGATGATATGATGAGAAGGAGAATGATGATATGATGAGAAGGAGAATAATGGTGATGATGACGACGATCATTTTGAGCAGAGAGTGCCTGGGATATGCTTCTTCTCTTAAGGTAGAAAATAGATCGAGAACAATTACCTTTGTCTGCATTTAGCAAAGCCTGGGCCAAACAGTTGTAGTTTCGCTCACGTTTATGTTTTCAATTGTCTTTAGGTAATAATATTGTCTGGTAAACTTCCTTATCAGTTTGCTTATTGCCTACGGCTATTTTTGTGACAAAATGAAAGATTATATTTTTGATGATAACACAGGGGACAAAATGTAAGATTCTATTTTTGATGATAATACAGGGGACAAAATGACCGATGAAGAAGTAATGGAAATTATGAAGGAAGTAGACACAAATGGCGATGGGAAAATCGAGTATCAAGGTGAGATTGTTATTTTTTATAAATATTTACCCGTGTAGTTATGCATGGAGGCATTTCTTGAGTCATCCTTATATGACAACCAGCTTTGCACTATGCTACAATATATGTACGTGGAAGTGAACCTATGTATTTGAAGCTAATTACATCCTCATTGACTCTTGAAATCATTCACACACTTCCAGGGATTCCCGCTGTGGTGAAACATGTTGAGAACCCAGCATTGCACTGTAAGCTTGGAGAAGTCACTTGAGCCCCAGACGTAATTCTTTCGCTTAGACTTGGTTCACTGCATGCAGAGGTTATCTAATTAGGTGAAGGTGAGATTATCTAAGTAGGTGATGGTGAGATTATCTAAGTAAGTGAAGGTGAGGTTATCTAAGTAGGTGAAGGAGAGATAATCTATGTAGGTGAAGGTGAGTTTATCTAAGTAGGTGAAGGTGAGATTGTCAAAGTATGTGAAGGTGAGTTTATCTGAGTAGGTGAAGGTGAGATTATCTATGTAGGTGAAGGTGAGTTTATCTAAGTAGGTGAAGGTGAGATTATCTGAGTAGGTGAAGGTGAGATTATCTAAGTAGGTGAAGGTGAGTTTATCTAAGTAGGTGAAGGTGAGATTATCTAAGTAGGTGAAGGTGAGATTATCTAAGTAAGTGAAGGTGAGGTTATCTAAGTAGGTGAAGGTGAGATTATCTAAGTAGGTGAAGGTGATAGTACACAGTAAAGGAAAATTAACAAAAAACAGAAAAGAACAGAAATAACTCGTTTTTACAGAAAAGAACCTGAAACTTCCGGAATACTGAAGAACAAAAATAAAAAATGTTTGTAACATTTACTGAATCAAAATTTATAATCATATTGTTACTGAATATCTCCATAGTTCTCTTATGTTTATGCATTTATTTACTATGATCAGACTGATCTGAACATTGCTGAATTGACTTTGGTTAAGATTGTCTTCTTGTTTATTTCAGAATTCTGTGCACATATGACCAAAAGTTTCTGAAGACCGCCTCATTTAGACGTTCTACTTGTATTTATTCGCTTTTTGTGTTGTATATTATTAGTTTCAAAAATTTTATATAAATAGGATAAATTATCAACTTAATTGAATGTTTCTGTATATACGTCTCATCAATATGTCACATGGAGATTTAGACAACGTGTATAGCGTAACCAAATACTACCTGACAAGAAGACCAGCAGCGCTTAGAAAAAGTAATGAGACAGGAGGGGAGAAAGAAAAGTTGTAAGGGAATAATCGAGATTACAATTTACCCTTCCGTCCTAAGAAAAGCTATAAGAAAATAACCAAGATGTGCCATTCTGTCCAAAGAAACGCTGTAAAGAATAACGTATTACAACTTTCCCTTCCGTCCTAAGAAAGGTTGTAAGGGAATAATCGAGATTACAGTTGGCCCTTCCGTCCCAAGAAAAGATTAAGGGTTAACCGCGATTGCTACTTGCCTTTTCGTCTTATGAATAATTTTAAAGGAATAATAGAGATTACAATTAGTTCTTCACTTCTAAGAAAATTTGTGCGCGATTTACCGAGATTACACAATTTTCTTTCTCTCCTACAAAATAGTTGTAAGGAAATAGCGGAGATTAAAATTTTCCTTCTCTACGCCTTCCTCAGTATGTGTATATAGAGTGCTGCTTGTATTTTACCAGCAGATACATTTAAAAAGATGTCAATAGCGAGAGAGAGCAATGATACATTATAAGCACCATAGACAAATGGTATATGCCCTTCAAAAAAATGTGGCCAGCGCTGGTCGAACAGACTAGTATAATAACCTTTAAGCAACACCCCTGTGGTAGAAACTAAGGCAATGAGAGACACACTGCAATTTTTATGAAAAATAAATACAGTTAAATAAGTAAATATAGGTCATTAACAGGTACATGTTGAGCAAAAAGGAGGACGCCCGACAACAGAAAAGAAATATAAGTGATAAGCTTACCGGGAGTCGAACCATGGGTCATCCAAACGGTGCCATCACTTTGCTGTGAAAGTAAATCGTGAAAGGACGTACATCCGATTTTGCAAATTCTAACCTATATCCCTGTGGTAAAGTGGGATGATATAAATACTTATAGGGGACTTAGTGTACTGACTGAGATCAGCTGTGAAGGTATCTGTATCTAATATGTGTAGTGTTTTACAGATAACCTTACTTGCTGCCACATATTTATATCTCAGTCAGAATTATTCTGGAATGTTGTGATGGCAACGTTATATGTCTAGGGTTATGCAAATGAAGAAGTGTAAGTCACCACAACAACAACAGATAAACAATTTAATTAGTCCACCACACTTGACAACACTGTGACACTCACAAACAGTCAACACTCTAGAAGAATATCTTAAAAAGATTCAATGATAAATTTCAGATATATACAGATGTATTGATTTTTTCTACAATAGTGATCCTGATTCAACTACACAGTGAACCAGGCAATATAATAACATGTAATTACACATATTATGTACACAGTGATAAATGTGGGCTTTGCATTGACATACAATATTAGTAATCTATGTGTGTGAGTTGTGATGTGGTAATATGAGGTAATACTGGTTTTGTTCTTCAAGATAGGTTCTTATTAGACATCATGACTACATGTGTTTGTGTATGTTGGAACTAGTATTGGAGATGGTCTCAGTTCCGAACATTAAAACAATTAATTGCCCCTCTTTAATTAATACAATTCATTTTTAAAGGAGGGGTACAAATTGTTGAGCTCTGTTGGCCACGAAGGGCTTAACTTTCGTGATGGCGGCAGGCAAAGATTCCTCTGCTAGACTTCTTCACTGGTTCTGAAGACACCTCACTGGTTACTACAGGGACCAAAGAGTATGTTGTAGCCTCTGGATTCAGCAAATGCTCAGACCAGGTGCGGCTTCAATGACTAGGACCACAGTCCCTGAAACAAGAAGGATGTACCTCCTACTTCAGAACTAATTTATACTATCTGGCTAGACTGAGCACAATACATCACAAACACAGAGTTCAGAGCTTTAGTTTAACTGCTATGCCTATAATTTATTAATTTCTGGACTATTTGCGTAACACTTAACATATTCTTAGTCAGCAAGCCCTAAGGAATCCAAATATCTCAATTTAAGGGAGCTAGGTGGCTGCGTTCAAAATGTGCATTTTCTACCACCTCCTGTTCACTTCAATCCCCATGTGGTGTCTGGGTACTGTCATGTTTTCAAACGTAAATCCATCTAATGTCATCTTTCCTAATAAGCGTTTTTCAGGTTTTTTAAAACCTAACTCTGGGAAGGGTAGTGTTTTTATCACTGTCCGTCTGAAATAAAGTTAGTGCATGTGGCCTTACACGCGTGTTAGGGGTGGCATTAATATAGCGAGACGCGTGTTTAGTGTTGCTTGCGTTGCTGATTTTCAGCCCTCCCTTCTTTCCATCCTACATCCATCTGTCCATTCGTAGTGTAATTAATTTAGGTCATACGCAGTGTGCCTCTCAATGTTTTTTCTTAGAAATGCAATACCCGTTTTAATGTGTTGTGGAAACGCTTGTATTATGCAGTGGCTTATATTTAACGTGGAAACGTTACAATTTGCAGACGAAGCATAAAACAAAGGGGATTTCGAGTACTGTCATTGTGACAGCACTGTTCTTTACCATTCTTCTTCCTTTTATAGAATTTATTTGTTAGGCTTTACATTTACTTTTTAATTTATATATGTGGATTAGAATATTTCACGACACCTCCCCTCTTAAAACAGACATCTTATGTCAGTCCTTTATTCTATATACACGTAGATAAATGTAAGTCAACTTGACTTTACTCTGCTGTTGGTCTATCATCGTTTGATGTAGTTGGGTCCATTCAGAGTAGGCACTGCTCATGAAATCTGCCTCAGACCTCTACAACCAATAATATAGTTCGGTTATGTTACTGAACAGCCGCAAGTGTGACTGCTTGTCTTAATGCTGCTTCGCAACCCGTATTCACCATTTCTCTTCTCTGAGTCTGCGCAATGACATGTCCAGAGAACATTATATTTTCCTCAAAATGTACGTTATGAGGAGATAACATATACCTGGTGATAGCAGAGTTTTCGTAGTGGATCCTATAATCTTCTTATTAGCCTGTATGAAACATTCGGAATATCCTCAATCAAAGAGGCAACTCAGGAATTCATTACGTTCCTCCGAAATGTTTACATCCAACAATTTTGTCTGATCTCAGGTTTTACTGGAATCTGATAGTATCCTTTACTCAGATCCACCCTTGAGAAATATTTAGCTTTATTTAGTCTGGCAAACAACTGATTTGTATCCGGCAATGGATCCACTTGTCCTTCTGTAATAGCATTCAGTCTTCTGTAATCTATACAGAGTCTATGTTCTCCAGAGGGCTTCCTTAAGAGTACAACACCGGAACTATACGAAGATTCACTGTGTGAAATAATTCCTTCCTTCAACAAATAGTCTATCTCTTCCTTCAAAGCTTTTTCCTTAGCAAAAGGAATCGAATAAGGCTTCATACAGACAGATGTGGGGTCTATGAGTTTCATATCATATTCCAATAAGTTTGTATGCCCCGGTCGATCTGTTAACACCTCTGTATGATTATCTAGAACCTGTTGCACTCTCTCCTTCTGATTTTTCGTTAAATGGGTACTGATTTTCACCTGTGCCGCTGTCTCACAGGGGTGTAATGGATATTCAAATGATGAAAGTGGTTCCTTCTTCATCTCCATAGCAATGGACAAGGTTAGCAAGTGTGTCTCTTCCTGATGTTCTCTTTCCAAATATTTCTTCAGGAGATTCACATGATAGATTTTTTCTTTCCCCTTCTTATCTATCTTATAATTGGTTCTAGACACCTTCTCTAGAACTGTATATGGACCTTGCCATCCAATTTGTAACTTATTCTGATTTCCGGGTAAAAGAAGCAGTACCTTCTCTCCCACAGCCAAATCTCTGTCTTTTGCCTTTCTGTTATAATAAGCAGCATGTTTCTTCCTGGCTTGTTTCAAATTTTCATTGGCAAGTTTCCAGCCAGTTTTTAAACGAGTGGTCAGCTCATTTACATATTGGTATGAGGATGTAATATTTTCCTCTGCTTTTTCATCCGTCCACGTTCTTAACAGTGCTACATATGGACCTTTAATTTTGTGGACCTCTTTGTCCATGCACCGGTATGGTCTCTTCCACTGGAAGCTCTATAGTGATGATTTTTCTTCCCAGAATTATCAGTCACAGGGAGCCGCGCTAGCGTAGTGGTTACAACACCGCTCTGGCGACCGGGTGATACAGGATCAAACCCGGGCGACGGCATTTGAGGATTTTTCGTCGACCGGGATTTGTACTGGATTAACTCGAGACCTGGCGAGGACATTTGAAGGAGTGTCGTCGACCAGGGACTGGCGGCTCCTGAGCCGACCCAGCTGCAATGGGTACCTCCGAAATCGGCGAGTATTTGCCTGAATGGCGAGGGACACTTGTCTCTGTACAAGAAATAAAGGGATACTCACGTAAAATCAATGTCAGGTTAGACATAAAATAATAACCTGAGATTTCGCCTCGAGTATTAGCGGGCGTACGAAAAAAAAAAAAAAAAAAAAAAAAAATCAGTCACAAAACGACCGCTACCAATTCTTCTCTTGGGGCTGTCTCCCCACTTAAAATTCTTGATGAGAGATTTCCTCTCTACATCCTCTTCCTCCAGTTTGTTTAAGTCCGATTGAGGGATTTTCGGCTTATCCTGGGGTAAGACATCTTTTTGCACTCTCTGCATAGTGGCCATTGTAAAACAGTTAAGTGAAGCTTGTCCGTGAAAAGGGGCTTCCCATTTCATTTGGTCCACTTTATCAAATTTATTTTTCCTTGTATTGTCAGGCCTAATTTTGCCCCATGGCATGTCCAGGTCCTGATCAATGTTCCCACTTGTGGATGTTCCCTCATGTGCTATGCTACACCTTTCTACAAAATTCTCAATGTCCCATCTTGCCTTGGGCCAATAATAATTGTGAGCCACCTTTTGAATGATGGTACCAATTTTCTCATGGTCCCCATCTGGTTTCACATGTAGGCTCCTTATTAATTCTGTCCTATATCTTTTAGGAAGTACCAGCTGTCCCTGACCTTTGGATCTAGCTCCAGTCTTCCTATACATCAACTTGTTTTTCATGTAAAAATCTCCCTTGCCTGGAGTTGTATGACAAGTTGACAATTTCCTGAAACAAGGCTTGAGGCGCTTATCCCCAGCCTGTGCCTTCCTCATCTCTTCTGGAGTGGTATCTAACAGAATATCCTCCTCCTTTCTTGAGGTCGACCTGACCTGAAGGGTTGCCATAACTATAGGGTTCCTTCTGCAACGGTCAGTGTCATGATTGTTCATCTTACAATTTTTACACCACCTTTTTCCTTGGTTGTAAGATTTTCTTTCATCATATTTCCTTTCATCGAATTGTGGGTTTTTATTTTTATTGTCATACCGTGGCCTATCAAATTGGTGCTTACCTTTGTTATGATCCCTAGGATCAAATTTATTAAAGTTCTGTGGTGCCCTAAAATTTTCCACCTGTTTCTTTTTATTACCTGATACTTCTGCTTGAGCCGCCTGATACCTTTCTGCAACAGTTAGCAACTCACCCAGTCTCTCTGCACCTTGTTCCATGAGAAACTTTCTCAGGTCTGGAGCCATGGACTCTCTTAATTGTTCTATAAGGACCATTTCCTTAAGATCTTGGGTTTTCCCCAGAGAAGTCCATTTCTCCAAGTATGTCTCTATCCGTGCAGAGAACTGGTGATAGGTTTCACCTGACAGTAGTTTAGCATTCCTAAATTTTTTCCTGTAAAATTCTGCGTTTTTCTCATATCTTAACAAAAGAGCCTGCTTTAGCATGTCATAATTTTCCTGATCATCTCTGTGCATTTTGGCAAAAACTTCATAAGCTGCCCCACGAAGTCCTTGAGATAACTTTAAGCTCCACCTTTCTCTAACCCATACGTGGTAGCTAATAATTCGTATCTATTTATATAGCTCTCAATATCATCGTCTTTCTCAACAAAATGATCTAAATGAAAGTTCATAGCTGAGGTTGAGGCTCCCTGAGTAACCGTAGCATCAGAGGCAAAGGGACTGGCACCATTTTCAGGAGCATGGCCCTGAAACTCAAACTCCCTTAGTCGTAGCTCATGTTCCCTTTGTAATCTCTTCTCCTCCTTTTCTGCTTCCCTCTCTGCAGCTAATCTCTTGTCTTCCCTTTCTGCAGCTAATCTCTTCTCTTCCCTTTCTGCCTTTTGTTCTTCTAATTGGAGCCTCTTAATCTCCCTATCTGCCTCCAATGCTTTAGCCTCTTTGTCAGCCTCAATCTGCAGCCTCTTAATTTCTTTTTCAGCCTCTATTCGCTTATCTTCGGCCAATCTATCAGATTCTAATTTTCTTTCGGCCTCTTTTTCTAATCTTCTTTCTTCACGTTCAATAAATTTGTCACATTCAGTAGTGACATAAGCAATCATAACTTGTCCCTCCATTCCTAACTCTTTTGCAGTCTGTACAGCAGCAGATCGAAATTTGGCCAGGTCCGCCATTTTATACCAAGTAATTAAATAAAATGTCTAACTAACAATATAATCTGTAATTATATATCCAATAGACAAAACAGGCACCAAGAGCTCAACCTTTTTTTATTCCACCCAAGGATACCTTTTAACTTTTTATATTCCCTGAAGTGAATTACCCCCAATATTTATACTAGTAAAGGATTCAATATCCCGGACCGGACCCCAATATATGTGGTAAAGTGGGATGATATAAATACTTATAGGGGACTTAGTGTACTGACTGAGATCAGCTGTGAAGGTATCTGTATCTAATATGTGTAGTGTTTTACAGATAACCTTACTTGCTGCCACATATTTATATCTCAGTCAGAATTATTCTGGAATGTTGTGATGGCAACGTTATATGTCTAGGGTTATGCAAATGAAGAAGTGTAAGTCACCACAACAACAACAGATAAACAATTTAATTAGTCCACCACACTTGACAACACTGTGACACTCACAAACAGTCAACACTCTAGAAGAATATCTTAAAAAGATTCAATGATAAATTTCAGATATATACAGATGTATTGATTTTTTCTACAATAGTGATCCTGATTCAACTACACAGTGAACCAGGCAATATAATAACATGTAATTACACATATTATGTACACAGTGATAAATGTGGGCTTTGCATTGACATACAATATTAGTAATCTATGTGTGTGAGTTGTGATGTGGTAATATGAGGTAATACTGGTTTTGTTCTTCAAGATAGGTTCTTATTAGACATCATGACTACATGTGTTTGTGTATGTTGGAACTAGTATTGGAGATGGTCTCAGTTCCGAACATTAAAACAATTAATTGCCCCTCTTTAATTAATACAATTCATTTTTAAAGGAGGGGTACAAATTGTTGAGCTCTGTTGGCCACGAAGGGCTTAACTTTCGTGATGGCGGCAGGCAAAGATTCCTCTGCTAGACTTCTTCACTGGTTCTGAAGACACCTCACTGGTTACTACAGGGACCAAAGAGTATGTTGTAGCCTCTGGATTCAGCAAATGCTCAGACCAGGTGCGGCTTCAATGACTAGGACCACAGTCCCTGAAACAAGAAGGATGTACCTCCTACTTCAGAACTAATTTATACTATCTGGCTAGACTGAGCACAATACATCACAAACACAGAGTTCAGAGCTTTATTTTTACTGCTATCTTCTTCTGAAGCAGTTTACTCCAGTATTAACCTCCTTAATGGTTACTATGCCTCTGCACTTTCAGCTATAAGTCCTTCCATATCATAAGGTAGGTGTCAGTGTACTATCTGGTAATTCCATGTAGTGTTACTTTTCTCCGACACCTTCTGTTCAGGTTGGAGCACTATATATATTATAGGCCTTGCCTCTTGTTCGCTACTGAACTGCACATATATACAGACATAAATTATCAATGTACATTCAATTTTCATTAAAAAGAGATCAAATATTTCAGCCTACCACAATTCATGGAAATAAACACAGATACGTTGACTAGCAATGAATTCTGGCACAAATACTGGCACAAATTCCCATCTGCTTATGTTCCAGGCTTTTATTTAGCAAAAATATGAGCTGGCTTCAACGCACTGTTGCTTTATCAAGCTTATTTGAACTAGTGGTCTCGAACTAACGCTATCAATTAACTATATTAACAGACCTAACCAATCAGGCCATTTCTACCCCATCGTTTGAAAAAAAGTACTCTTACTTCCGTCTCCCCTGACAACAAAAGATAGCATTTATAGTCCGACTAATCGTGTTTAGCCTTACATATCATTCCATCCAATCAATTCAAATGTAACTTGTGGCCTATTTCCGTACAATGGTGGTTTAAAATTCTGCCACTGAGCGACTCCGGTGTTTTGGGGCTGTCTGACACCCTCATTATTTTCTTTTGCCTATAATTTATTAATTCCTGGACTATTTGCGTAACACTTAACATATTCTTAGTCAGCAAGCCCTAAGGAATCCAAATATCTCAATTTAAGGGAGCTAGGTGGCTGCGTTCGAAATGTGCATTTTCTACCACCTCCTGTTCACTTCAATCCCCATGTGGTGTCTGGGTACTGTCATGTTTTCAAACGTAAATCCATCTAATGTCATCTTTCCTAATAAGCGTTTTTCAGGTTTTTTAAAACCTAACTCTGGGAAGGGTAGTGTTTTTATCACTGTCCGTCTGAAATAAAGTTAGTGCATGTGGCCTTACACGCGTGTTAGGGGTGGCATTAATATAGCGAGACGCGTGTTTAGTGTTGCTTGCGTTGCTGATTTTCAGCCCTCCCTTCTTTCCATCCTACATCCATCTGTCCATTCGTAGTGTAATTAATTTAGGTCATACGCAGTGTGCCTCTCAATGTTTTTTCTTAGAAATGCAATACCCGTTTTAATGTGTTGTGGAAACGCTTGTATTATGCAGTGGCTTATATTTAACGTGGAAACGTTACAATTTGCAGACGAAGCATAAAACAAAGGGGATTTCGAGTACTGTCATTGTGACAGCACTGTTCTTTACCATTCTTCTTCCTTTTATAGAATTTATTTGTTAGGCTTTACATTTACTTTTTAATTTATATATGTGGATTAGAATATTTCACGACAATCCCCCATTAATAATGTAGTGTGTTTTTTAATTGTCTCTGTCCATGCTGTAAATAATATTTGTCAAATATATTATACTTAACATCTCACGTAATAAAGCTGTCGTGTTTTTTTTAATTTATCTTAAACTTCACGTGATTAGTTTCGTCAACATAATTCTGTTTTTATATTGTTATATATCATACAAGATACCATACAAGATATCATACAAGATACCATACTAATCTTTAATTAACAAGAAGGGATCAAGTGACTGAGAACCGACCATTGCAGACTGAGATACCATCACTCGGACAGACAGATGTGTGTGTGTCCATGTGGGGAGAACAGACAGATGTGTGTGTCCATGTGGGGAGAACAGACAGATGTGTGTGTCCATGTGGGGAGAACAGACAGATGTGTGTGTCCATGTGGGGAGAACAGACAGATGTGTGTGTCCATGTGGGGAGAACAAACAGATGTGTGTCCATGTGGGGAGAACAGACAGATGTGTGTGTCCATGTGGGGAGAACAGACAGATGTGTGTCCATGTGGGGAGAACAGACAGATGTGGGGAGAACAGACAGATGTGTGTCCATGTGGGGAGAACAAACAAACAGTAAAACATGTACTCCACAACTGTCGGCTCTAAGAGAGGAGCAGGGTGACAGCATGGCTTCTCCAACTCAATTGATAGAGAAACTGTAGAAAAAAAAATTACAAAAACACACAAATAGTATTACGTCTTACAACGAAAAAGGACAAGAAAAACCAACTTTGCGGCCACAAGGCCTTCGTCTGGGACAGACAAACAAGAGACGGTGAGGGGACAGAAAGTGAGAATTAAGTGGAGAACATGGAGCTATAGAAATAAGAAAAAAAATACTCCCTTATGTGTTGTCACATGTTGGAGCAAAGATGGCTGCCACTAAACCGGAACGCGGAAGTGGATAGTACTCAGAGAAACTGTATGGTGACGAGAGAAGCCTGAGACGGACCGCCAAATTTACGAGAGAGATAGATGTGGTTTTTTTTGAGTGAACGAAGATGAAGAAAATCATATAATAGAATGTTAATGTTAATATTTTGGGTTAACTGCTAACAAAAGTTGAATCACAAGGCAGTCCTTGTTCTGGAATCTCCAGGGTAAAAGAAACAAAGGTAAACTAAAAATACACTGAGAAGAATACTGGTGACAGAAATAATGGAAAGACTTAGAGCTGATGGCACAGGACACGAAGACTGGTGGTCTTTGCTCCGTGGTGGGTTGAAAGATGATGGTGGTGATGATGATGATGATCATGATGATGATCATGATGATAGTGACGACGATGATAATAGTGATGAGGGAGATAATAATGACGATGATGATGATCATAATGACGATAAGGATGATGATGATCATAATGACGATGATGATGACAAAATTAATAGAAGTCCGTCTAAAATTCACAGATGGCGTGGACAATATGGATGGCAACGTGAGACATCGAGGGACAATGAATCAAGAGGACAGCATAGATGACTGAGAGAAGAACTGGAGTGCTCAGAAGACAGAACGTTATAGAGGAAAAAAATCGTCTATGATAGCTGAAATGATACATTGATAGACTAACGCTGCTTTTATTTGGGAAACGAATGAAGATAAAAATATAACAGGATTTTCTTAATTGATGGAAGACTAGACGACGCAACCTTTGATCTGGATAGGCAGATAGGGTAAAGCTAAATAACGAAGGCTTAAAAACTGGAGAAATAGAGAGACGCTGGGAAAATACGGAGGGAGAAACGTTACACTTACGGCACAGAAGTTCTACATATCAAATAACCAGCAGGAAGAGACCTAAAATTTGAGGGGAAGGAGAGGAAGTGGAAAAGTTCAGAAAAGGGAGATGACAGAGATCAAATTTTTTTTTAATTTAAAAATATTATGATAATAAGGATGTTGGTGACAATAATAATAAACGTAATGTTACTGATGAAGATTAATTATGATGATGATGGTGATGATGATATGATAATGATGATGATACGCATGAGCGTAAAGAAGAAAAAACAAAGAGAGGTTAAACACAAGAAATACGGGCTTTGAAAAGAAGTAAAGCTTAGACGAGAAAGAAAAGACATAAACATGTAACAGAACAAGAAGGCAGAAGACAGCAAAATGTTGACTGTTTTCCGATAGTAACTTGGCTGTTTCAAAAGACACTTCTCATTATGCCTCCTTTTTTTTGCGTTTTGTATTGGGAAAGTAACAGACAAAATATAGGAGAATACAAAGTCGGTTTATCATCGGATACGTTAATTACAAAGTAAAAGGGAACATCATTAACGTAATTAGAACAGTTTAGTGCTTTATGATTTGAACAGAGTTTTGGAAAGAATGTCTTGACAGGCTCAAGAAGTGACTGGCAAAACATATGGGACAAAAAAGGTTCCAGATAATAGCAGTTTACAAGAAGTAAGAGAAATAATATTTGGGAGCAAGAACATGAGGAAGAAATCTAGAAGAAAGAAAAAGAGATGTCAAAGCAAGAAGGGAGAAAATGGTAGAACAAAAAGGGAGAGAAAAGAAAGAGAGCAAACAGGCAAAAGAACAGTTGAAAAACGAGCGAGACAACATGACTGGAAGCGTGTGTTAACTGGCTATGCAAGCTGGCAGTCAAGCAGCCAAGGATAACCGATTGGGTGATTAATTTTAATGACTACAGTTGGTCTTGTGTTTTCGTTAAATCAGATATCGACATAAAGGTAATTGGAAACAGCTATCCAATTTCAGTTATTTGAGACAGAGAGAAAGAGAGAAAGAGAGAGAGAGAGAGAGAGAGAGAGAGAGAGAGAAAGGGTGAGGGAAAGAGAGTGGAAGCGAGAAAGAGAGAGAAAGCGAGAAAGAAAGCAAGAGAGAGAAAGAGATAAAGGAACAACTGCTTCTCCCAAAAAAATAAAAAAATAATTACATTTCTGTATTATTTGACCATGTGTAGTTTCCGCGTGTCTCTCATCGTGACGGGTTGACTCAGAACTTATTCTGTCAATTTCTTCCGTAAAGAAACGCCCTTTTTGTCTCTAATTTAACTCATTAGCGATTCCCCTGGTCCCAGTATGTGACGCAATCTTCTGCTAGCAGACAAAGAAGCGCCAGGCCTCCTGGGCAGGTGACCTTAAATCCCAGTCCCCTGTTTGTTTTATCTACGTCGGTCTGAGCGCCGGTCGGTAGGAATTTACCTGTCTTTTTCTGGGGAAGACAGGAGGAAACGGTCTTTTTTCTTCGTTGCCACAAGAAATTATCTCGTTTCAAGGAGTCTTTGTCACTGGTCTAACATACCGCTCTTTCTGCGCAGGTGCACTAGAAGCAAAGGCCCGACCTCTGAACAGATGCGATAGGTTTGAGGGAATGTCCCCTATATAAACCAGGACCCTGGAATTACTCATTACTAGTTGTCCAGTGACGCTAGAGTTTTCTTTAACCGTGAAGTGGGATAGAACAAATAACTGTATAGTGCCAGTCACCAAAGTTAGGAACGGATTTTCTTTTCTGTTCAGAAATTATTCTAGACTATCTTCAGCACAACTTGATAATCTGCTCATTATAACAACACGGATTTTATCAGTATTGCTGTACGGCGTCGTGAACCCAGGTTCCCTTACATAAATTTACTGTGCTTTATATATATATATATTTTTTTGGATGTGCTTGTAATACTCCGCTCTTTTGAAAAGGGCAGTTATCGGATAGCAATCTCAGAATCAAACAACCAGCCGACTAGGAGTGCAGTTTTTCTTGGGGTTTTACCTTTCTGTACTTGGAGTATTAACCTGATGAAACAGAGGACTTTATGGCAAGGATAGCCCATTACGTCAGTTGTCAGGACAGACTCCCGTACCTGAATTTAAGAATTTCTCTAACTAACTCAGCGGATACAACAACACAACAACACTCAGCGGATTACTTGACGTCCCGACTTTGGATATAGAAATTGGACCCTAGTTAGAGTATTGGTGTATTACAAATTGTGTGGGTTGTTTGTCCAGTTGAGTGTTCAAACTCTCTCGTCTTGGAATTTCATGTCTCAAATTAATTTATTTCCATGCTAAACTAGCAATTGTTATTCGTTGTTTGATGTATTGATTTTATTATTGGCTTGTGAAAATAAAAGAAAAAGGGAGATACTATTTTTTATCTGCCCTTATAAGGATATTTTGTGTGTGTAATAAAATTAGAAAAAAAACTTTTATCGGTAGTTCAGAATCGTCCCATATCTTTCCTCTGTAGCTTGTCTGTCATGAATAACTGAGAGTGTGAGTGGATTACTTCAACAAAATCGTGAGGGTGAATAAGTGTGAAATCTCTTACTTAAATATTACATCTTGACTGTTGTAAGACACTAAAAATCACACTTAGTGATATTATTTTCCTACATCATCTGCAACTCACTTAATTGGTGGTCATCTTTACCATCTATCTTTTATCAACCTGCGATTCTTATGAGACAGAGAAAGAATAGGCTTACGTCTACCTCAGGCATGTCGTACAAGGGGACTAATAAGAGGTTGTGCACGGGGCAGGCGACCGTATCACGTGACGTAAATAGCTACAGAAACCAACCTCCGCAAGAGCATGTGACGGCTTCCTTTTCAGGGTCAGCTGCAATGGTGGCTTCATGTTCCACATGGGGTGAAAAAGATGATGATGATGGTGATGGTGATTAATATTTGCCAGAATTAATAACACTTTCAGTCTACAGTGACATTGAAATGTAATCTTTCTTGAAATAAGCTAATTCGTTACGCAGAGTACTTCTTTTATTTGTTCTCTTTGTCGTTTTCGAATGTATTTTATCACAAACGAAGGCAAATCCTTGACCTAACAACAATTAACGACAAAGAAAAATATGTAAAAGAAGAATTCAGCAGCATAGTAAAGAATGTCATCAGTAAAGACATTACAATTGCCGTTGATGACCTCAATCCAAAAATAGGAAGGAATAACAAGTACTATGATATAATCCAGACCATATGGTATGTTATAGTCGGACATGCGCTAGGGTGACCATATCGTTTTTCACAAAAAGAGGACGTTTTCTGACTTTTTGGCGTTAAAAAAAATAGAACACAAAAGAATACTTATTAATTTCAAAATAATAATGCATGATTGTGAATACTAGAGCTTGTTCTAGTTGTATACATCAAGGTTTAAATCAGCCAAAAAGAAAAATTAATATAAATATCATCCAGTGTTATGCACCAACAAATGATAAAGAAGAATCTGAGAAAGAAGAATTTTACACCAGACTACAAAATGTCTTGGACAATAAGAAAAGAAAGGACATCACAATTTTGATGGGGGATCTAAACGCGAAAATAGGAACAGGCAAAAAATCGGCTTTGAAGAAATCATGGGAAAGCATGGAATAGGTATGATGAACAAGAATGGAGAACTATTAGCTAACTTATGTGCTTCAAATCAACTAGCTAAATGAGAAAGCATATTTCCACATAAAATAATATATAAAGCAACATGGATATCACCTGACCACAGAACTGAGAATCAGATTTATCACATATGCATAAGTAAGAACTTTAGGTCATCATTGCATAGTGTAAAAGTATGTACAGGAGCAGATGTGGTATCAGACCACCATCTTCTGTTGGCTAAAATAAAATTAAAACTCAAGAAATTTACAACAGTATATAGCTAAAGACAACAGTATAATGTGGGATATCTAAGAAATCTGGAAATAAGAGAAAATCTTTCAATCACATTATCCAACAAATACCAAGTACTCCAACAGCTGGAAGATGACGCATGTACGGAAGACCACTGGCAACAAGTAAACAATCTATGGAACGAGACATGTGAAGAAGTACTGAGAAAATGAGAACATCAGCACAAAGTATGGATAACAACAGAAACCATTAGCAAGATAGAAGACAGGATAAACAAGAAAGCAGATTTAAACAGAGGCAAAACCAGAAGCTCCAAAGCCAAGGCCCATGAAGTGTACATAGAAGCAAACAAAGAAGTAAGAAGAATCATCAAAAGAGACAAGAGGAAGTATATTAAAGAGTTAGCAAGGAAAACAGAGGAGGCTGCAGCCAAAGAAAATATAAGAAACCTGTACAACAATACAAAGAAGCTAACAGGGAAATATAAGCAAACAAATGGCCTCATAAAAGATAAGAATGGAAAAAATTGCTTTGTAAGAGATGGACAGAACATTTTGAGGAACTTCTCAATAGACCAGCTCCAACTAATCCCCCAGACAGACAGCCAGCAGAAGAGGAGCTACAAATCAGCTGTGAACGACCAAATAGAGAAGAAATAAAGAAAGCTATAAAGCTTCTGAAAGATGGAAAAGTAGCTGGTCCATATGGCATTCCAGCAGAGGCCATCAAAACAGATATTGATACTGTCGTGAGATGACGTCTGTTTCACATCACGAATTCGAATAACTCTGGTCCTAACCGCACGCAATACTATAATAGGATAAAACGGACCGATACAAACAGCCAATGAAAACGCTCCTTTTTCTAGTGGGTATCTTCTTCTTCCTCGTTCATCTTGAAAAGGACGGTGGTTGCGTTGTGTCTGTTTACGCCTAAGCTGTGATATCTGCACCTTTCGGTCGACACATCCGACTTCTGCACTGCATTTTTTGGGACCGGGTTTGCTTTCCCTCTTCGATCCGTACTCGCTCAGCCAGACTGCGCTGCTGCATTCTAGTGAGTATACGGAAACCTTTTTCGGCTTAACATAAAGGCCCATTTTGTGTAAATGAAAGTACGAATTTATTTAATTTCTTAAGAACTAGAGATGTTTAAAAGGAAAGGTATAGATAGTTTAACAACGTTGAGGTTACTTAAGAGGTAGGTGTAAAGACTTCCTCGAATAGTATGTTATTCTAAGAGAAAAATCGTTTTAATTGACATTTATACATCAGGGTAGTCCCCAATATAGTTAGTTAAAGGCTGCATAGATTTAAATGCATTTTGCTAAATAAACAAATTTTAGATAGAGATAAATTACCAGTATGATACTAACTTTAAATGATTAAAATCGGTCCACAATTAAGAGAGATAATAGATATTAAAATTTCTGCACATTGAACGAGAAGGCAAAAAGACTCATTGGTTTGAGATTCTCAACACCGCTTTTACCTCTTCCATCCGCAAGGTACGATGCGATACTAAGTCCTTGAACTTGGCTGAATTGAGTCCACAACATTTTCAAATACTACGCTGAACAGACGAAAGCGGCAATCGCTTGCTGTCAAATAATTTGCCGCTGCATCTAAGTAGCAGACCTAGATACCCCATTTACAGCCTGTTACAGCTATTGTGTATTACCTGAGGGTAAGAGAAATATATATATATATATATATATATATATATATATATATATATATATATATATATATATATATATATATATATATATATATATATATATATATATATATATATATGTATGTGTGTGTGTGTGTGTGTGTGTATAATTATGTAATTTTCCTGTGTATAATCCACTTGTGTGTTCGGTAGTGTGTTATATGTGTTAAGAAAAAAACTACAGGACGAGTGTGCTGTCGGCTTGAACGCAAGCATGTGTTGACTTTTAGGGACGAAAGCCAGCATTGGGAATGTGTAGGATAATAGAATTATGGCAGAATCTACGACTGTAAGTTTAATAATATATTTGAAGGAGTATTTCATAAAGGAACGTCACACTGTTCAGTAACATAAGAAAGGATGTCAGGAATTGTTAACATGTATCAATCAAGGTGTCACTTAATAGTTTGTACTAAACCTAATCATTGTAAGGAAGCATATTATGGACAATGGATCGAACTTATGATTTATAAGGAAAATGTAATCACATCGAACTGGCTGTAAGTGGTACTGAAGTAAAGTGTTACGTGAAAACTGTTAGCACATTGTCTGAGATTGTTTGTAACGTTCATTGTGTGTGTGTGGATAAAATAGTGCTGGACCCTACAAAGGTTGCGATTATTTGTATTTTCCCAGGTTTTATCCTGAAATGACTAACAGTCTTCGAAACATTCAATTCTAAGGAACTCTGTAGGTGCGAAACGTTCTCAAGATACTTAGAGCGAGTCACCATGTTGTTTCACAGCTTGGAGATCCAGACACTGTGTGATCCTGGCAATAAGGGATGCTTCACATTATAAAAGATAGGTGGACACATAACTCCACTGGTCGGCACATCCAGACTCAGTTTGTTAAGAAATAAAACACACATCAAACAAAAAATCGAGTATTGACTCATGAAGGATTTACTACACTTCTACCAACTTTACAGTCCAGTAAAAATAACAACTATATATAAATATATATGAATAAAATAATTGACATTTGAAATATAACTATCATATTTAACTATTGTGGAAATGAAAAATCCATACTTATTTATTTCTATTATGTAAAAAGCATTTGAATTTTATTATAATTTTCCTAACCGAAAAGAGAAACGGTATAGAATCAATAAATTCCACATTGAGAATAATAGTTGAAAAAAGTCTGGAATGGAATTCACCGCTATACATGGGATTTGTGGACTATGAAAAGGCATTTGACAGTGTAGACAGAGAATCACTTTGGAAATTGATGAGGCATTATGGAGTTCCCATGAAAATCATTAACTTAATAAAGAAGACCTATGAAGACATGACATGCAGAGTTCTTCATGAAGGACAACTTACGGTACCATTTAGGATTAGAACGGGAGTGAGACAGGGATGCCTCTTGTCGCCATTTCTTTTCTTACTAGCATTAGATTTGGTTATGAAAACATCAATATCACACAATAGAAATGGAATCCAGTGGAATCTGACTAAACAGCTTGATGATCTGGATTTTGCAGATGACTTGGCTCTTCTGTCCCATAACTATAATCAGATGCAAGACTAAATAAAAATTATCGATGAGAGGTCACAACAAGTGGGCCTGAAATTACATAGGGAAAGGACAAAGATTATGAGAATAAATGCAAGAAATGATTACAAGGTTGAACTTGAAGAAACACCACTAATGTAGAATCGTACACATATCTTGTTAGTAATATAGACAAAGTTGGAGGGACAGACAGTGATATCAAAATAAGAATACAAATAGCAAGAGGAGCTTTCGTTGCATTAGGAAACATATGGAGAACAAGTGAAATCAAGTCTAACACGAAAATAAGAATCTTCAACTCAAATGTCATGTCGGTCCTATTGTATGGCTCTGAGACATGGAGACCAACAAAAACAACAATAAAAAAGCTACAGACTTTTATAAACGGGTGCTTGCGTAGAATAGAAGGACTGAAATGGTATAACATAGTCACAAATGTGGAACTGATGACAAGAACCAGACAAGTGCCAGTGGAACAAGAGTTGAGAAGAAAACGATGGCGATGGATAGGACACCCATTGAGGAAACCTGTTGATAGCATTACAAGGCAGTCCTTGATTTGGAATCCACAGGGAAAGAGAGGCAGAGGTAGACCAAAAAACACACGGAGAAGAGAACTGGATACAGAGGTAAAAATGATGAGGAAAACATGGAAAGAACTTGAGCGGATGGCACAGGACAAGAGGACTTGGCATGTGTTTGTTGAAGGCCTATGCTCTTGGGGGAGCTAAAGGGTATTGATTGATTGAATGCATGATTGTGAATACTAGAGCTAGTTCTAGTTTTATAGAAGCTAGAAAAAAAAGTTGAAATAATATGTAATTTAAAATGATTGTTTTAAAATTATTTTATCATAAAAAATTAGCTTACCACATATTAATTATAATTGATAAAATTCTTTTTCTTCTTCTGTCATAAATTATTATTATTAATTTATTATCATTTTTTTATTTTTATAGACAAAATCTTCTTTAACGATTTATTATTTTCTTTTAAATATTAATGGAATTGACCGTACAACAATAACATCATTTAAATTATATTACAGAAGTAAAATTTCCGTTGATGGAATCCACAATAAATATGTTTGTTTTATGTCCAGTGACTTCCCGTCAACGAAAAATACATGTCCACGCTTTTTTATTGTGACCAGGCACAGCAAACAAATATTGTGCGATCAGAATGAAATTCAACATTTACCGATTGGTTTAAAAATGTGGTTCGCTTCTCATGTGCCAGTAACTGCATGAATCCTTCAAAACTTGTTACTTTCAACAAATATTATCAGATTATTTAAGTTGATCAAGCACTTGTATCGTCAAATACAACATTTTTGTCAATTAAATATTGCCCAGCAGCTCGCACATCTACACATGTTGGTACTCCTTGTAAGGTCATGCATGAAAAAAATATGTGAAATTTTCTAATGGCTTCATCTATTTTTCTAACAATTGATGTACGTGCATTTACTATCCGCGTGAAGCTTGTCACACAAATTATGTAGTCTGCTTCTTCGTTTCTCACCACGCATGTTCGGAATGTTCTACAACACAGATTCTTGACACAATCGATGCTTAAGAATAACAAGGCAAAACTCATATTTTTTAAAAGGTGCTATGAAGTAATCACGTGACTACACAGACTAGGCTAATTATCGAAAACTGAGAAATATTCACAAATGCATGTGCGTCCTACTGACTAATTAAAAATAGAAGCATGTCTTTACATTAAAGAAGACATCAAGCAATGGCTAATTCAGAGCTATCCAGCCTTTTTCCTGGTTTGGTTTGGTTTGGGTTTAAGGACTATCTTCAATTCACATACTTTGTCCTGACTTCTCTCGAATAAATGCTAAGGGGATGCATCTGAAATTATGTACACGCTCTGAACCATTCTCGATTATCTTTCCTGTATCGATTGCCAACATCGAGAAACAAACAGCTACAGTGTAATAGTGCATAATACAGCGACTTCTTACAAGATTGTATCATCAGCGTCATAAATTTAATGTCCGTTCCTTATGGAGCATGGAACCACCACTACAACTAGTCCCCTTGCAGGAAGCCTGCACCAATTATTCACATGCTCTTGCAGCCGTAGTTTCTGTGACAATTTCTTGTATGAAATGATGTTGCCAGCCCCATGCACAATCTACTATTAGTGGCCATGTACGACATGCCTGAGGGTGCAGTAGTTTGTCTATTCAGCGACTTGTCCGGTAGTTGCGTGGGTTCAAAGAGGAATAGACTTTTGCAACAGTCAGCGAGTGCTGGTCCAGAAAAGTTACAGATAGCCGAAAACAAAGTAGCGGAATGGCTTTTCTAGTCGAAGAATTTTTCCATGGAAGCATTTGTGGTACATAATTTCATAAGAGTCGGCGTTTAACAATGTCTTGTAGACTAGTAAAAATAGGTAAAGTGTCTCAAAGTAAAAACTGCCGCATGGTCGTGAATTATTAAGACTTCACTATACTAAGTTCAGCATTATGAAGTGGGGGTGAACAGTTCCCTTACTCATTGCCTTCGCCTTCCCTAACTCACGAGTCAGGTATCAATTTACAGCTGCGGTTTAAGATAATAAAGCCCCTTGTAGTTCCCAGGGGTCTCTGAGGAGACAAAGATAGAATAAGAACACTGATTCCACTGGCATGTCGTAAGAGGCAACAGATATGAAGGTTGTGCGTGGGGCAAGAAACTTACCCGATATGTAAAATAAATTTCTACAGATACCAGCAAGAGCACTTCAATGATTTGATGCAAGCTCCTTGCATGATGATGATCATGATAATAATGATGCAAGCTCCTTGCATGATGATGATCATGATAATAATGATGCAAGCTCCTTGCATGATGATGATCATGATAATAATGATGCAAAGGTAATAAACATCTGCTGTTGTGCCTTTTCCAGCTGTAAATCTTATATGAATGTACGAAGTTCTGCCCAGGCATTGTTGCAACGTCCTGAGGCATGCATTAGGTACGCACGACATGTCACAAGGTTTAGCATGGTTTAATCCATAAGCTTCAGCTTGATCTAATCATTATTATACACAGATTTAGAGTTTCTGGTTGCGCTTTTTGTGATATTTCAACTGGTTACAATAAACAGAGGAGAGGAGAAAACGTCGAAAGGAACATCAGGAAAATAAGCAGCTGAAGGCTGTCACCTCAGGGGCGCATTTCCATAGTCAGTTATGACTGAAGGGGCTATGATTATTATTATTATTACAATAAACAGTAATATGTCAGCTGACAAATATTCAATCCACAACGACATGATAGTATTTAAGGTTTCTTTCGCCCCGCCCCCTAAACAATTTCACATGTCATCCGAAACGTATACAATTATTTATGTTTAATCAATTACCAACCCACGAAAGCCAGCTCCAGACCTCAAAAAGAAGGTAGTTGAGGAAGGTGGTTGAAGTAACAATAAGAGACATGGTCCGCAACCAGACGATACGACAGGACCTCAAAACCCAGCCCCTGCAGACCCGTGTAGAACAATCCCAATTACGATGGTTTGGCCATGTATACAAAATCGACGATCGGCTCCAACGACAAATATGGGAAACCAAGAGGAAGGGATCCAAACTTCCAGGACGATCTAGAGTTCGATGGGAGGACAACATTAAACAATCTCTGAAGGACCGAGGACTAGATTGGAACCAGCTAATGAAGAAGACAGCCGACAGGATAGTATGGCGTTCTCTCTGGCCAATCTCTACACCCTAGGGTAGAAGATGAACGACTAAGTAAGTAATCAATTACCAGTGTGTCACGGGTTGCCACCCCTTACTCTGCAGTGATGGCCCAACAATGGCCAAAACCTAGAGTATCTAATGTGGGTCTTCAAATATATCTACCTTCGCACAAGATTACTCTTGGCAGATATGCAGATAGAAGGATAATGATGTTTCTACATTGAAGGAGTATTTACAAGATATCTCAGAAGTCAAGAACAATGAAGAATGTATCTTAGCAATGTTAACTTGTATCTGCCCACCGCCTTTTGTGAGAAGGTATTATATAATATAATATTGCTCGTACAATCCCCAAACTGAATTAAAAGTAAAATTCTTCTTATTGGCTCTATATCAGGGCCGTAGATAGGACTTAATAAGGGATGGGGGGGGGGGGGGGGGAGGGGGGAATTTAAAAAAAATTTTAGTGCACTATTTTGGTATAGTATAATTTCCCCACAAATGTTTTTCACCAAACCCTAGAAAAGGGGGGGGGGGTGTTTACTTCCAAACAAACCCCCCCCCCCCGTATCTACGGCCTTGCTCTATATAGATATACAATATATTAAAGATACTGATTCATACGTGTGCACTTTTCTCTGTAATAACTAAATCAACTATGAATTTGTAAACAACATATAACAAATTTAATTTGTATTTATTTATTTTTTTTAAATTTATTTTTTAGATAAAATTTTGCCTCGTTTTGGTGAGGCGCGTCCCGTTCAACCTAGCCGGTTATATTAGGGCCCAAACAAAATATAAAAGATCTTCGCCTTGCTCTATATAGATGATACAATATATTAAAATACTGTAATGATCAATGACTTGTGAACAAATGTAATTCTCTGTAATAACTAAATCAACTATGAATTGGTAAACAACATATAACAAATGTAATATTTTGAACAAATTATATTTGACTTTTTTTTTAAACATTTTTTTAGATAAAATTTTGCCTCGTTTTGGTGAGGCGAAGATTTACCAAAATGATCTCTCTCTCCAAGCCTCAACTCACTTATGTCTGTCTAAGCACCTCCTGCTCTCTCTCTTTTCTCTTATCATACATAGAGATTATAGTAAAGAGCTAAAAATACAAATATGGATGGAAAGATCGTGAACAGCGCATTAATAAATGTGTAAAATTTATTAAAGAAGAAAAGCATGAAAATAATGCATATCATCACAACAACATAAAATTACATCAATAATCAAATATTCATCAATAATCATATACACCAACAACCACACACACAGATCACCATTCATAAAACCTGTAGAACACAAAGAGATAAATAATCGAGTGACAGTCCTTCGGTTTTCGGGGACCAGCTGAAGTAACTCCAGTAAGTGGTGTTTTCGTATATATCCTCCATCGGTGATGGAATTAACCTGAATAACATCACTGTATAGGCGCTATCGTTGGTGACCCCCCCCCCCCCCCCCACTGGCGCGAGTTGGGCTGGGGGACGCTGTTTATCTCCTGCTGACCAACTGATTGAACTGGGCGACAGCCTGTCCGCTTTTCGGGGACCAAATGTACTAGCTCCAGGAAGTGAATTACTTGTAGATCCTTCGTGAGGGACTAGCCTACAAAACTTTCTTTGTTGGTGCTAAACGTTGGTGACTCCCCTTATAGCGTGGGTGGGGCTGGAACTCTGTCCATAGATGGCTGCTCATACGTGCGAGGTTTTAAGTATCCAGGAAATACACCAGAAGAAGTCACTTGAGGACAAAGAGACCCAGGCGCGCTTATCCGGCGCAAGGCTCCGCTTGGCTGTAAATCCTGTTTAAACTGGTTTGGCTGTGGTTTGCTGAGTGCCCCGTTTAGGCACAAAAAAGGCGGGTGATATGGAATTCTGCTATAGGCATGCTGGGCGGGTTTGATATTCTGGAAGCCGCGATGCTCTGGCTGGTAATCCAATAGGCGAGTAGAGAGCTACTACTGCATTTGGCGATTCCAGATTTTGCGTTGGCTCCGTTGCACTGCGTGAGCTTAACTTGGCGTTGACAAAAAGGGGTTTTGATTCAGGAACGGGGTTGACGATTCGTTGCTAGATGTATACAGAAACCCTCTAGATCGAAGAGTATATGACTTTCTTCGCCTGACTGAAGTCTGCTCTAGCGATTCGGTCTTCCTGAAACTGAGACCCAAAAAGAGACACCCTTTTACTTCAAGCAAATAATAAATCACACTAACTTTATACAGAAAGTTTCGCTCCACTATGGGATTAAATTTATTGTAGTTATTGCTATGATAGTTTAGGGCTGTCTTTAACCATGTCTCCTGTTCCTTAAAAATATCAATTATCAACACGCGCCCGCATAGGCTTAATATCTTTTGCACCCCCAGGTACCTATCAGTAAATGTTCTGACATAAAAAATCTACTCCTCTTCTCCCAATCTCAACATACAGGAAACCTAACCTGTAGTTACAGTTAAATGAATATGCTTATTCATCTTACAACATTAAATGAATTTACATAAACAGATTACAGCATTTGACATTACACAAATAAATCGTATGTCCCCTTTGGGAAATATATTAGCATTTCCACAAAATGAGTACAAAGAAAATGCAATGTTCTTGCTATAATAATACAGTTGTGGCTAGATCATACGATATAATTATATCTATGCCTGGTGACTGCTTTCAGTGAAAGTTATAGACTAGTGCCTAGCCACACAAGTAAGCATAAAATGATCCTCCCTTGCCACTAGAAATATCTATCAAAAAGGAATAAGTGACTATCTCCTATAATCCAGAGTTATTGCCTGCATCTCACTATTCAGTTTTAAAGTGAACAATCCACACCTGACATTATCTTACAGAAATGACAGTTAATGTTGCTGACTCTTAACCCAATGGTAAGCATTCGTGGACTGATTCTACGCCTAATATCTGTTATTGTAAGTTTAACATTTAACCCATGATAAACCGTAACAGTTTAAGCACCACTTAATAGGCCGTAGACAGCGCTACCTTATCACTGAATAAATTACTAGGAGAAGTCCTCAGAAATAAATTCACTTTCCTAACAGATATATAAAAAAGCTAACATGAATATAATATAATAATTATAAGATATGTCAACTCACCCCGAAAAATGACTAGAACATAGGCAAACACATTCTAGTACTGTGTTAAAGTTTGCCTTATCTCATGATGGTCATCTACGGGCCAGGAAAATTTACGAATGTCTTTGTCTATTAAAACCAGTCTACTCTTATAGATCACAAGGGACGCTCCCCCCGGACCTGGCCTGCATATTTCTACAGAAGTTCGGCGAAAGACGTAATCTAGAGTAAGACAAAAGAAATCGTGCGAAAGTTCCCCAGGTAGAGAAATGCATAACATTATGCTCTATCTTGTCTAAGGGGCGAAAACCCAAAGACTGACCGCGATTGTTATCTTCCCCTAAACAGATCACACTCGTTACCCAGGCCTCAAAGGGTACCAGCCGCTCGTCATCAAACGTTTTAAAGCGACCAGAGAAATTCCCCTGTTGGGACCACAGAGGGTACCCGCCGCTAACGAACCGTTTCTTTCACAGAAACCGTCTTTGGCTCGTTCTAACACTTAAAGCGGACCCGAGAAATGTTTCTCTGGTCGAACAGGTGCGTTTAGATAACATTACGTCTAGCGTTAGCTGACCGCAGCTGGCCAGCGTAAACAACCTCGGGTGGGGTTGAGAAGGTGAAAAAATGTAGGTAGAATATGAAAGAAGCGAAAATACAAAATGTCTCGGAAAACAGAACATTTAAGGGAGTAATCAAATTATGGACAAGATGGTAAAATAAATTATCTTTCACGTGACACTTGTGAACAAATATAAATAAATAAGAGCTAGTGATTAATAAAATGGGGGTGTCTTCATAGAAAAGATGTCGGCTTTAGAAAGCTGAATGTTGAAAAGAAAAACAAAGTTCTTCTGTATTTGGCCTGCTAGAAATGTCACTTAGCCGCCTAAACGCTGAAATGTTGATGCTGCTGTTTTCGTCAATTCGTCCCTGTGGCAAGGGCACGTCTCCAGATCAGTTCAAGAGGTAACCTCTCCTGGTCAAGACAGGTATCTTCACAACCCGTGGAACGTAGGTTTCCAGTGTCGATCACAAGCTTTGGGCCACATAATAGTAGTACAACTGATATCGTAGAGTAGTACCACAAATGGTCTCTTCGATTCGTACCACACACTTTAGAGGACATAAAAGAACAAAACCTCTGCTAAGTCTTTGCTTTCCTGATAATAAATCAGGC
This sequence comes from Oreohelix idahoensis, assembly GCA_024509875.1. Classification (NCBI taxonomy): domain Eukaryota; kingdom Metazoa; phylum Mollusca; class Gastropoda; order Stylommatophora; family Oreohelicidae; genus Oreohelix; species Oreohelix idahoensis. The sequence continues at coordinate 2,357,728 of JAMPIV010000347.1, forward strand.
GCCTTTCGCGCTGTCCTTCAGCCGATTCCTTTCTCCGAATTTTTTAATTTCCCATAGCGTACATTATATAACTCAGGGGATGTGATGAAAAATCAACATTCTTTTAGTTAATTTAATTGAAAAATTGCGATGGACAGAGGCAAGTGTAATGGCTTGTGCCTGGGTGAACATGTTTAAGTATACATACAACTTATTACAAATAATATAAAATATATAATATGATGTCATCATCATCCATTCCTTGCTCCACTCGGATTCTGGTGTTACCTCTGCTTTTGGTTCCCTGTGAGAACTAGCACGAAGCAATCGCCAGCACTTTGCTGTGGTGGTTCATGACTATATCATTTTCACATACTGAGGTTGCCAGCCTCGTATGGACCTGTATAACCATCAGCAAGTTCAAACATGTCAATTCAAAGTTTATAAAATATGTTACAACTCACCCCAATAGGGAAGATAGTCTTCTTGCTCAGTAGAATAGTCTTGGCAACTTGATAAAGATGCCTCGAATACGCTTCAGGGGTATTATTTCTAGTTAGAGTCCCCCTGTGACTTTGTGAGAATGTCCTGTAGGAATCCGGTTTCCTTATTAAAAGGTAGATCTTCCCTGCTGTAGTGCTCAGAAGGAGTTCCGATTGGCGTTTTGTCCGGTCCTATAAGGTCAGAATCCTAACTCTGTTCTTTCCTGGCTTCAGTACGAGCTGTCTGTTTTGACGATTCTGGAATGCAGTGTGTTTTAGCCTCCGAATTTGCTAGGTTATATTGCAGTTTTCCTGCCCACGCTTCCACCTGGCGTTTCAGACAAAACTTCCAATCAGAATAAATGTTTATTTCTGACTGTCATGTGGTCCAATCCATGAGCAAGAATGTAGTGGGTAGGGGGTGTTCGTTATTTACTTACCACCGCGTGTTTTAAAATTTCATTTTAAAATTTAAACACATGATCTCAACTCGCATATATGGTCCGACTTTTTCCGTCATTCTTAGGTAACCTTTCAATTACGATTTGTAACCTCGCCCCAGACAATGTCTGGACGGAAGTGGCACAGGACAGGCAGACTTGGCATAAAGCATATACTCCTTAAATAGGTGAGGATAACTAGTTAACTAATTTACATTCTTGTTGTTGTTTTGATGAGTTGATGGGTGGAGATCAGGCACTAACAGCTGACCATTATTGCCTTTTCTCGTTCCATCTTGGTCTACCCTGTTCAACCTGAAAGTTGGTTATAATTGGGGTAGTTAGTGTCATTTTATTTATTAATTTTGAATTTAATTTAAATAACTATTGTCTTTTGTAGTAGCTGATTTTTATTTATATTAGTATTTGTCCATTTTATTTTCTCTTTTGTATTGTTTATAGATATCTAATGTCCTTTACACTTGGCTTTAATTTGTATTAGTATTTGTTCTTTTTGAGTCGTTACCCTCTTTTTTTTTTCTTTTTTTTTTAATATACCTCGTTGTCTTTCCTTATCCTATGAGTAGTTATTTAGTTTTTTGTTAATGCTTTGTTAGTTCTTGTTGCTTTTAATTTCTATTTGGTTGGATGTTTTTTCCTGAAGTACTAACCTTATATGTTTTCCTTTGTTTTTTGTATATATCTTTTAAGTATTGATTGGGCATTTCTTGGGGCATCTATACTTAAAACCTTATCACCTGTCATGTCTATATTGTGATTTCTATAGTAAGTTTTTAATTCAAGCCTTTGTTGTTCGTACTTTTTACAGTGGATCAGGTAGTGGTCTATGTCATTCTCTTCCTGACATTCTTGGCAGTGTGGTGCCTCTATCATAAAGTATATTAATATCATAAAGTATGCTGCACCGAGACGGAGACGCCACAGTTTTTTGTTTGATGGTATCTTTAATTCTTCTCTGACCTGGCACATCCTCGTTGGTTCTTTCAGCAGTTTGAACGCGTGTCTGCCTTTTCTACTTTTCTTCAATGATGTCTTCCATTCCTCGTTTATAGTTATCTTTACTTGGCTCTTGATCTCCGACCTTCCCAGTCCTGCTCTTATATTGTTTTTACTTGTTCTTCCATTCTTGGCGTTCTGATCTGCCAACTCGTTACCAGCAATACCTATGTGTGCTGGAACCCACACTAGCCTCACACTACATCCTCTGTTCCCTAGTGATGTATTAATTGCTAGAATTTCTTCCTTTATGTCTGGCCGGCTACATTTACCTGGGTGTTCTAGTGCTTGTAGTGATGATAGTGAGTCTGTAAATATCGTAACAGCTTCTGGTGGGTTATCTTCGATTATTTCTAAACTTTTAAGAATTGCTACCATCTCTGCGGTAAAAATCGAAGCCCCTTTTGTTACACTGTAGCTCTTTTTTATTCTCCATTGTGGTATTACAACTCCGGCACCTAGTTGCCCACTATCATCCTTGGATCCATCAAAGTAGATGGCCAGACTTTGTTTAGTTAGTTGATCTATGAAATTTCTACTTATCATTTTGGCATCCTTATCTTCTATGTTTTGTTTGATCTTTTCAGTAAGTGAGTAGTCTATGATTGGTGTTTTTAGTTCCCAGGGTGGTATTTTGCTTCTATATTTATTACTATTTTTAATTGTGTTTGATAGTTCTTTGAGCTGTGTTAGATCTTCTATAGTTCTCCACCCTGTTGGATATCTATCTTTATTTAAGGGGACGTCCCATACACTTGGTTGGTTTTTGACAAATGCTTTATGTGCTGGGTGGGTCACTTCTTGTGCTACTTTACTCCAATAATTTAATCTTAGTTCTTTCCGTCTTAGACCAAGGGGCGGTATGCCAAGAGCTACTTCCAGTGCTTCTACTGGTGTCGATATAAATGCACATGTAATGGTTCTCATGGCTGCATTTTGAATTTTGTCTAGTTTTGCTTTGTTGGAAACTGCAGCTGAGTCATAGACTATGCTGGCATAATCCAGTTTCCCCCTGATGAAAGACTTGTAGAACATAAGCATTACTTTATTGCTGGCCCCCCATCCATTACCTTTTATAATCCGTAGTATATTTAGGGAGGCGTAATGGCCACTGACTGCTTTGACGGTCGGTGGCTAAGGACGGAAGAAGAAGAAGAAGAAGTATATTTAGGGGTCCCCTACAGCTTTCTACTAAATTGTCTATATGTTTATTATAATTTGGTTGTTTATCTAAAGTTATGCCCAGAAATCTTGTTGTTGCATTGGTACATATTTTCTGTCCTTTAATGGTTATATTGATTTTGTTATTTTTTTTAAATTTCCTTTGCTGAAAATCATACCTACTGTTTTGTTTACATTAATTTGGAAGCCCCAACTTTTCATCCACTCTGAAACTTTATCTATTTGATTTTGAAGTTTTTTGTAAACATGATCCAAGTTACATTCGATTGCGTTGTTTCCTTTTAGTATATGGTGGGGATAGGGGGGGGGGGGGGGGGTGTTTGTTGAGAGACTTGTGACGTCACATAAAAAAGGGGGTGTCTTGGTTTTTGTGACAAAAGGGGAGATGGTAAAAAATGGCCAAAATTGCGTGACGTCATATGTGGACGACCCCCTTTACAAAATTCGCGCATCTACTTGTAAACAAGACTCACTGACGACTGGATAATTATTGCTTCGTCATTGTTGATCAATGAACACATCCGGGTCAGTAACTCACATGCCAGCAAAAACAAACGAAAACGAGGAAGCTGTTTTTCTATTTCCAGGAAACGGTGATAATGCAAATTTAAAGGACCAACCACATGCAAGTTCTCTTTTCAGTCAATATTGGAGACTGAAGCTGATTGGATAGAACTAGACGCCCTGTGGGTATTAGAAGCAAATAAAAATATTGCCGACGTAAACACAACTTTTCGAGGCTGAAACAACACAGCAGTAGCACAACCGAGTAGTTGATATAGGCCTATTATTCAGTGATTATTTATCTGTTAGGTAAGTCACCGTCACTAGTACGTGTATTTTTTATTGCCTAGTGACATTTGGTAGGTGAATGTCACGACAGTGTTTGGCTTGTTAGTGTTAAAGTTAGTTGCTTATCCTTTACAGGACGTGGCAATCAACCCAGCTTTTATTGGCTGTTTGTGATTTTTCTAGGCAATTTTTTTCATTCGGTAGTTTGTCATTGTTTTCTGAACGGTACGGCGCTTATACCATTGTTAAAAATCCACACAAAGCGATCTGCTACCAAACCGCCAGCAGCAGGTTTCGAACCTGGTATATCTAGATTATGAAACTGCGTTCATATCCATTAGGTCACAGATTGCCGAGTGACATTTGGTAGGTGAATGTCACGACAGTGTTTGGCTTGTTAGTGTACAAACATTTATAACACATAAAGAAGGGAAACCCGAGGCCTGTAAACAGTAAATAAATATTAGACAAACATAAAGGTATGTTTTCAGGCACTCGTAAGAAATAAAGAAGTAGAACACTAGACAACAGAAAAACAGCAGACGTGAGTGGCTTACCCAGGACTCGAACCCAGGACCTTCCGTGCGACAACCCCGCCTAGTTAGTGTACAACACAGACTACAGTTTGGTTTGTTAGTAGGCCTACTCAACATAGACTACAGTTTGGTTTAGTAGTAATCAACACAGTTTGAATAGCATGTAAGCCTATAGATTTCGCCTAAATAGCTATCAATTCGACGGTCGCTCAAGTCGGTAGGCCTACGCCCTTAACTCTTAGTATACGAGCGGCCTTTCAGAAAGGCCGATGATCGATCTGCACTAAATAATTTATTTATAAAGATAACATAAAGTGTTATATATCAAAATGTGAAGAAATGAAACCCCTATATCATGCATGTAACTAAATTGTTCAGTGGTTTTAAACATGCATTCACCTATACATTTTCGCTGTTGAAGGGGATCGATCATCGGCCTCTCTAAGAGGCCGCTCGTATACTAAGAGTTAAATAAGGATCCGGAGACGCAGTAATAAATGCTACGTTACCGGCCGGTATTTTGTTTTTATGTACGGTCAACCACATGCAAGTTCTCTTTTCAGGCACTGGGAGACTGAAATTGATTGGATAGAACTAGACGACCTGTGGGTATTAGAAGCAAATAAAAATATTCCCGACGTAAACACAACTTTTTGAGGCTAAAACAATGCAACAGTAGCGCAACCGAGTAGTTGTTATATTCAATGATTACTTTCTGCATTTACTTATCTGCCTCAGTGTTTGTTGTACGCACTTTAATTACATCAATTAATAACAGTTGTGAATATAAGCCGGTGGACCACCACCTTGCAGAAATACTTGAGAAAGCAAATAATATAGAAAATATTAAAAACACAGCCAAAACATATAGGCTTATACAACAAATATCAAAGGACAGCATTACTGTATACACAGATAGATCCAAGGGGAAGGATGGCAAATTTGGGATAGTTTTTTTTTTTCTCTTTATATTAATAATGAAAATATTCCGTTCAACCTCCAATGGGTTATAATTAGGATATGTATTGTTTTCAGTTGCAAGTAAAATGAACAACTGCCGATATGGGAAAGTGGCATCACATTTATCAAATCATTGTAAATAGGGCAAATCACAATTACCAACTATGCTTATGTGTTAAAAAACAAACAAACAAACCCAACAAACAAAAACGAGATATAACCGAACAGAATCAAGCAGAAACTCCAAACAAGAATAATATTAAGGGGGAGGGGTGTAAAGGCCTGGTGGTTCCATTTATATAACTGACGTTTAACAGATATTTAATTGTCTTTCACCTGTCAAAAGATAAAAATCTGAAAGGAAGACATGCATATAAGATGTTCAAGGCTCCAATGAGAAAATGTCAGATATCTCATCATCATCATGTGACGTATTCTTTCCAGAACGTTGTCTCCATTACAGCTGCTCTGAACGCATCACGATTCTGGGCAAGTCGGCCTGCATCAGCCAAAGACAAGTTCAGACTCTCTGTGATGTCCTGGGTCCACCATCGTCTAGGTCGACCCCTTCCCCTTTTTCCAGGGACCATGCCTTCCATCACTGTTTTTTCCAGACTATTATGTCTTTTTATATGACTGAAAAATTTCAGCTTCCTTATTGCGATGGTATTTAGGAGCCAATGTTCCTGTACGTTTAGTGAGTGCAGTACTTCTCTGTTGGTCTTTTTTTCTGTCCAGGGTATTCTCAACATCCTTCTGTAGCATTTCATTTCGAATGATGTAATCTTTTTTGCAACTGTTTTATTGAGTGTCCAAGTCTCGCAGCCGTATGTTGCTACTGGGAATATACATGCTCTGATCAGTTGTAACTTTGTTTCTAGGGAATTGAAAATTCCCAGTAATAAGAAACTTCTCAGACTACAGCTGGGAAAAGGCTATTTCAGAATAGAAGAACTTTACTGTGCAGGATGTCTTCAAAGCAATAATACGGAGAATTTCTTGTGAAAATGTAAGAGGTATGAACAAGTGAGAATACCAGTATTAGATTATTTGCAGGCATCAAATTTACCTACAAATATAGAAGTGTTAAGAATAGACAGACCTAGGGAACTGTGTAATATAGTCAAACAATATTTAACATGTACAAAGAAGGGGTGCGTTTAATCTTGGGCTGTACGCGAGATACCCCTATTGTGAAGATGCAGTATATGCTTGGCTTGCTGTCTATTAAATACAGATGTGATGGCTCAGGTATAAGCCTATATGTGAGTAACCACAGATAAAAGTCATCCCCTACTGTTGATGTATATACTTTTCCATGCTGATACTTTGTTTTCCCGACTAGAGTTACTTGCCCTTATGGGAACTCTTCTGCTTACCTACTTCTTCCTACTTCCTGTTTCTAAGATGGTCGATTAAACATGTCATTATGTATTCAGTGTGTTCACCTTCATGATTATGCTTCGTGATGTGAGAATATATGACAGCCAGCCACGTCTCATTATATCTTACAATATTTACTACACACGACGGTAAAGATCAATACCTACACATGAACATAGATGACATCAAGGGAGTACGAATAAAGAGGGGGATGTCATGGGTGGCGCAGGCTGAGAACAATTCTACTGGTGACCACAGTTGAAAACATATTCAAGGGAGAGGAGTGGAGTAGGTCTAGTGAGAACTTGGGAGAGATACTGAAGACAATTAATGATCGCCTGTTAGAGAATGACACGGCAATCGATGAATCATCACGGCTGAGATTGCTGGAGCTTGGCATTAGGCGTGGGACTGGCAGGAATGAACGTATGAGAGGATGCATCCAGCGTATGTACAATCAGCACACAACAGGAACTGTTAGCATTCATACCCTTCGACATTTGCTGAGGGAGACGGAGCACCTATGGGTTTGCCCAGAGTGCAATGATGTCGATTCTGAACAACAATAACAATAAAGGTTAATATATATAGTAGCTGGGAATGTGAAGGTCTGATGCTGTTCTTACAATGCATATAACTTGCAGGTGAAAGTCAATTAAATATCTGTTAAAGTCAGTTATATAACTGGAACCACCAGGCCTTTACACTCCTCCCGCTTAATATTATTCTTGTTTGAAGTTTCTGCTTGATTTTGTTGGTGTTATCTCATTTTTGTTTGTTTGGGGGTTTTTTTTTTAACATATAAGCATAATTGGTAATTGTGATTTGCCCTAATTACAATGATTTCTCATCTGCTTGTTGTGAGAACTTCTTGTCATCAGTCTGAGGTGGTACTGTAGGAAGCATTGCCACTTGGTGCAATCGGCAGCATCATCCTCCCAGGTTTCTGGAAATTTTTCAAGTGCCTTCATGTCACTTTAAATGATAAGGACAATGAATAAGAGACAATACACTCCTTGAAATATATATTGTGTCAAACAATTCATTGAGAATCCAATATATATATAATTGTTAAAAGTGTAATTATATGCCTTAAAACTGTCATTCTTCTATTGGTGAAAGATTTTGAATGGGTTTTTTTTTATATATTTAAGTCCAGATGCATATCAAGGGGTTATGACAGGTATCCACATTCAGGGCATTAAGTGTTACTTGTGTATTGTACAGGTGTTTGAGAACCCACCTGGCCACCAGTCATGTCATCAGATGTATTACGGTCACCAGAGGAACCCCTGAAGGACGGGCAGGTTTTACGGTTATACAGCATGCGTATGTGCCCATATGCTCAGGTTTGAAGATGATTGTATTCTGTCTGCATTGGTTGATGGTATAGTAGCTGTTAGATTATATTCTGTCGGTATGTTGTTGTGATAGCTGTATGATGATATTCTGTTAATATTGTTTGCTGTTGTAATAGCCATTTGATTATATTCTGTTTAAAATAGCTGTAGGATTGTAATGCAAAACATGGAAGTTGCTTATTAATAGAAGTGGATCAAATAAAGTAGGGGAAAAAAATGAAATGATGAGTGGGTGTGATTCTTGCTCACACAATATTCAGATGAGAGCAAATAATATAGAATAGAAGTCCAAATCCAAACCTATTTTCATGTCACTCATAATAATATCTTAGCTGTCATATGTACAAACATTAATGTATTCTTCTTGTTTTTCCTTTTTGCTCGGCGTCTATGGAGCCACTACTACAACTGGTTCCCTTGCAGGAAGCCTGCACTGAAGCATTCTTGTGCTTTTGCTGCGGTGGTTTCTATAGCAATATTTGTTTACCATGATGAGGTATCCAGCACTGTGCACAACCTCAAATAAGCTGCCTCTTTTTACTTGCATGAGGGAGCAGTACTTTTTTTTTTTTTTTTTTGGTCTCCTCGGAGACGAAACCCCCCCCCCCCCCCCAACATTCCCCAAGAAATACACAGAACATTTTAAAAACCAACAAACAAAAACTACAGTTTTAAAATGTAAAATACAATACTGTATATAATAGTTATTGACATTACACAACACTGCAGGTACAGATATAATGACTTATTAAAATAAAAATATTTTTCAGAGGGCCAGACTGACCCTAGCAGCCAAGGGAGTCACCTATGACCTGGTCAATGTTGATCTCAACAAAAAGCCTGATTGGTTCTTTGATCTTAATCCTTATGGGGAGGTCCCAGTGGTTTTGCATAATGGAGGCCACGTATATGAGTCCTTGATTGTGGCAGGTAATCTTGCAAGTCCCCATATTCTCACGATGATAGTCACACATACTGTAAATTTTGTTTACATTTAAAAACAAATGAAAAGTATCCCATTCAACCTCTCTCATGGGTTATAATTTGAATGTATAGTGTCTTTAATTCCAGATAATATTTTCAATAGCTGATACCTGATCATAGTATCATTTCTCCTTTCCAGTTATTGAAAGCTGAGTAAATTAAAGTGTCAAATTGTGTGAATATGCGTATGTATTTTTTCCTTCATCCTAAAATGGTAGTCTCTACAAATCTGTAATGGTGGTAATAAGAGGGTGTGATAGCCTGGGGTATTTAGGACCATACCCAATACACTATTTATTTGTCATTATCAGTATATGATTTGAGAACTTTACTTGACCTTCTATTCCCACCATATCCATATCAATCATTATATATTACTTTTTGTTATATACTGTTTTACTACAGGTATGTGTGGTGAAATTACAGTGATGCAACGTTAAAATTCCTCCATTTATAAAGATAATAGGTAAAATAACATGTAGGGATAAAAATATAGGTAAGATACACTGATACATTCTCGCCCACGCCAGCGTTTTCTAGCGCCATTGAAAACTAACTAGTTATAACATGCAGACTAACGGCCTATCCTTTTAGACGGGGTAGAAACGGAGATAAAAGAAAAAGAAAAAAAAGAGGCGGTCTGAACACGTGTTTAAATCTAAAGTCTAGAAGACGCAATTTGTAGTTTCAAAAGAAAAAAATTACGCCACTAGTTGACACAATGTAAGGAATTGGACGAAAAACGACCTTAGCTCTTGTCAGAAACAGACGTATCTTGGACGTTCTACGGTAATTAGTCGTTTTAGTTTGAATATAGCGACAAAACGCCGTGGACGAAGGTACAAAAACAAATTTCAAAACTAACCTTGAAAAAGTAGGTTTTTTCTTAATAATAAGTTGAGGAGAATAAAAACTAGCTAGTTTGATAGCCCATCTTTCCCTGAGAAATAATATACTTTTAATTACACAGACAGACAGATAACACGGAAGATATTGACGAAAGACTTTATTGTTCAATACAGACTAGCCGACAGTTATTTGTGCATACTTCTCACAAAATTCACTTTTGACGCGTCCTTGGGCCAAACGCAGAAAAACAAACTGCATGTGGACAAGGGGCAATCAGGGGAGGGTAGAAGCTAAAAATAACTTTGCCTCAAAATCGTATAAGTAAGTGGGGAAAAAATTGTGTAGTTTTTTTGTAGTTTCGTCTAAAACCAAGTGTAATTTTGGGAAAAACCAAGTTCGTACGGACAGACCGACAGAAAAATACTACACACTAGACTGAGACTGGACTGAAATTGGACATTGTAGTTTAAATATTTGAACGGTAGAGGGGAAGTCCGCTGATTGGACGGAAGCGTCCCTATTATAGAAAAAAAAGTAGAGGCAAGTGCCATTTTGTAGAAAACTGTCCATATACACAGTTCGTTAATGCTAGAAGAGTGATTTCCAGGAGATATTATATATTATCAGTGGGACGCCATAGTCTGGCCAGCAGCTCAGCTGAGTTTTGCTAGTACAACGTAACTGTGTTTTCAATTTTGAATTGTGGTAAGGAGAAAAATTCATTAACCCTTTTATTTAACATTTAATGAGTGATTGATACTGCCATATAATGAAAAATGATTACGACAAGTGAGTACTTATTCTAGGTCCCCAGCGACAGTCCAGGGCCTAGAGGCAATGAACCAAATGAAAAAAACATAACCAAGAATGTAAAAGACAGCTCTTTATTTCAGGAAATCAGTGGGAACATATCACCCACCTTATTCTATAGAAAAAAAAAAGAGATTAATGAAAATATTTCAGATACAGTGCAGTTCATAAAGGAATGGGAAACTAGTGCTATTTGATACCGCCTGGGTGAGATGTGCTGAGTTGGTCAGAGAGATCTGACCCGGTCTTTATAATTTGTTTGCTTTGTTGTGTGTAAAAATGGTGCAGTAGGCAGTGTGTTGACACATGGCAAAAATTTTGGTTTCAGAGTTTCTGGTCTGGCACTGCGCTAGTGCCAGATGCTTTGAAGAGGTCCAAGAGTGGATGATTAAGAAGCCTACCATTTGACTCCAGCAACTGTGAGGAGTGGGCCGCTTGAAGTCTTTACTACAGCGTCACAGGCCAGATAAGTTGAAAACCTGGCCTGCTGTGGATTCATCAAAGTTTTCCACAATAAAATAAATAAACACAATCCCGGTGTATAAAAACTATACCTCAGTTCCATATTTCAAAGACAATGACTATTGTAAACAGAGATCGGGTATGATGACACCACCCCGACTAGACATCCAGTGCTAGTTTTCCAAAGACACTGTAGTTAGTGTTAATATTAACCAATGTAACAATAAATCTATGTACAAAATTTTCATTTTGATTATTCAATATATATATATGCACTTTTATTGATAAATACATATTGTTTCATACGTCCTGACCAGAAGACAATTTGGTTCAGGACTAAATAAATTCTCAAAAAATTGTAAAATTTAAATTCTAAAGCCAGTGTTAGTTGATTTGATCATAGAGCTTATTATTATTAGACTTAGTGTTTACATGTGTGTGTCTGTGTATTTAATTACCTACACATCACATTTCATTACCCTAGACATTAAACGTAGCTAACATACATAATAGCAGAATAAGTCTGTTTGAGGTCATAAGTGGTAGCAGAAAGGCATTCTGTAACTCACATAAACTGTTATCTTCAGGAGCCTTCACAGCTGACCTCATCCAGTACACTAGGTAACATAGCACAAAAACCACCACAGTACGTAATCTGGAATTTTATATTTTGGAAACCGGGATTTTTCAGTTTTAAGATAATGCACAAATTGCCATCAAACAGCACCACAATTGAGCCTAAATGTGCTCAAAATAGCCCAAATTGCCAATTTCAGGTGAAAATAGCCTGAAAAAAACGTTCTTGTTTCAGAATATTTTGATGTTCGGATAAGAGGTTTAGACCTGCATATTGTTTAGTTCTCAAGGTCTACCTCACTTTTGTTGTGCATCTGAGTGGCAGATTGGTTAGAGTGCTTGCAACATTAGGTAAAGGGACTGAGCTGAAAACCAGGTTGCATCCACACTTCAATCTACCCAACTGTACAAAATTGGTACCTGGCTGTTCTTGATGTGATGAATTTACCATGATACAACGTTAAAATATCTCCAAAAATAACGATAAAATGTAGGGTTAAAAATAATGCGTAAGATACTAGGAGACATGCTCGCCCATGCCCGCCTTTTCCTACCCGCCATTTAAAACTAACGAGTTAGACGTACAGATGAAACGTTTACCCTTTGTAGTCGGGAGAGAAACGGAGACCACAAAAGGAAAAATATGACTGAACACGTGTTTGAAGATAGCAAGGCTAAAAGACGCAATTGGTAGTAAAAGAAAAAAAAAATTCACATCACTAGTTGACACAATGTAAGGAAATGGACAAAAAACGACTTTAGCTCTTGTCAGAAACAGTCATTTCTTGGACTTTTGCGATATTTGGTTGTTATTTGAATTCAGCAGCAAACGCCGTGGAGAAGGATCTCGAACATATTTCAAAAAAAAAACTAACCTTGAAAAAGTAACTTTTTCTTAATAATAATGTTATGAATATAAAACCTAGCTAGTTTGATAGCCCGTCTTGAGCAGAGAACTAATATACTTTAAATTATACAGACGGATAGATAATAAGGAAGATATTGACAAAAGACTGTGTTGTTCATATCAGACGAGCGACTGCACTGTTAAAAATTTCACTAAAGTTTCAAATTTGCGTCCTTGAGGCACGCAGATGCAAAAATCGAGCTGTAATGAAAGAGAGGGGGTAAGGTGGAGAATTGTAGCTAAAAATAACTTCGGAGGCAGAAGTGTGTAGGGTATTGCATGGAGTTGGCCCAAGAACCAAGCGTGTTTTTTATGAAAAAAACAAGTAGAGACAGACGGACCAACAGACAATAATACATACTTGACTGAGAGCTGACTGAAATTTGACTTTTGGTTGTAGATTTGAAAGTTAGGGAGGGGAGTCTGTGATTGGATGAATGAAATCATAGTAGCGAGGTAGAGGCACACATTTTGCCATTCGTTACAAGACTGTCCAGAGACACAGTGGTTTATTGCCTGTGGTGTTGTTTCCAGAAGTATTTCTATACATTTAGTGGGACGCCATCAGATAGCCAGCAGCTCAGCTGAGTTTTGCTAGATATTAACTGTGTTCTGAATTCTGGTAAGAATGAAAGCATTTCTTTTGTATATTTTAATATTTCGAGTGATTGATACTGCCATATCATAAAATGATTACGACAAGTAAGTGTTCGCTCTAGGTCCCCAGCCCAAGTTCAGGGTCTAGAGACAAACAAAAAAAATATGGACGCCTAACTAAGACTATGGAAGGCGGATCTATTGTTGAGATCGGTGGGAACATATCACCTATCTTATTGAACAAAAGGAAACTATTGAACATATCTCAGAGGCAATGCAGTCTTGGGGAACTAGTACTATATGAAAACAACTGGGTAAGATGTACTGTGTGGTCAGAGAGATCTGACCCAGTCTGTGTGGTGTTGTTGTGTAGTGTTGTGTGCAGAAGTGGCTCAGTAGGTAGAGTTCTGACCCATGCCACAAAACTTTTATTTCAGAATTGTGAGTTTCTGTTTGGCACCGAAGAGGTGCCAAATGCTGTTGTGAAATACACAAGCGTGGACCAGTGCAGTCTAACATTGTGTCAGAGCAGCCGAATATTGTACTCCAGCAACGGAGAGGAGGGGCCACCAGACTCCTGTACAAGATCGACGCAGTCGAGATACGTGAGATTCTGGCCTGCTGGAAATTCACCAACTAATTCACCATTTAATAAAGACATACCATTGTGGGAAAATAAACCATGTATTCATCCCATAAGTCAATGGACAATGTTTTGGTAGTCACAGATTGGGCGTGATGATACCACCCCAACAGTACATTCAGTAATAGTTCTCCTGGGACAATCTAATATAATAAATATTAACCAGTCTTTTAAAATACTTATGTGCACACATCCATTTTATTATGTCATATAATTATGCATTCCATTTATAACTCCATAATATTTCATATGTTCTGACCAACAAACATTGGTTCAGAACAAATAAATTTAACAAAAGATTTAATATTTAAAACTAAAACAGCCTGAGTTAGTTCAGTGTGTTATAAATTATTATTATTATTATTATACTTATTAAATATCTGTGTGTGTGTGGGTATTCTACTACAACACATTACATTTCAGTACCCTAGACTTTTAACGTAGCTACATTCATATTAGTAGAGAAAAAAAAGATATGTTTGAGGTCGTAAGTGGTAGTAAGAAGGGCCTTCTGTAATTCACATCTACATTTATCTCAGGAGCCTTCACAGCTGACCTCATACATTACACTAGGTAACATCACAACCATACAATACCATCAAAATCCACTACACTTGAGCTAGGGGAAGCAAAGAGAGTGATGGTTAGACTTGGTCCACCCCTCCTCCCTCCATATAATTTAAACTAAATATAGGTGAAGTCTCTAACCACTCCAATAAAGTAGTATCTGCTATTGGACTACCTTGACCTTTTTTTTATGTATTCTCAACACAGAGTACCTGGAGGAAGCTTTTCCAGAGCCAAAGCTATATTCAGATGACCCTTTGGTCCGAGCTCATGAGAAGATCTACTTTAACCACTGGACAAAAAAGGTATTGTTAGGATGGTCAGTTTTTTTTGTAAGTTATAGTGTGTGATCCTCAGGTAAATCGCAATTACACTGTACCATGTGTATATAAATTTTCCTCACCAAACCAGCAGAAACATCACTAATACATCAGTAGACATCGACATTCATAACCCTCCACTCCCAAAGGAGCATAGGCCTTCAACAAACACATACCAAGTCCTCCTGTCACGTGCCATCATCTCAAGTTCTTTCCACGATCTCCTCATCATTTTCACCCCTGTTTCCAGCTCTCTTCTCCATATGCTTCTTGGTCTACCTCTGCCTCTCTTGCCCTGGGGGTTCCAGAAGTAAAAAGAAGTATCAAAAGAGACAAGAGGAAGTATATTGAGGAGTTGGCAAGAGAGGCAGAAGATGCTGCAGCCAAAGGAAATATGAGAGAACTGTATAACAGCACAAAGAAGCTAACAGGGAAATACAAGCAAACAAGTTGCCTCATAAAAGACAAGAATGGAAAACTGCTCAGCAGTATACAAGAGCAAATGAGGTGGACAATATTTTGAGGACCTTCTCAATAGACCAGCTCCACAAAACCCCCCGGACATCCAGCCAGCAGAAGAAGAGCTACAAATTAACAGTGAAAGACCAACGAAGGAAGAAATAAAGAAAGCCATAAAGCTTCTAAGAGATGGAAAAGCGGCTGGACCTGATGGCATTCTAGCAGAGGCCATCAAAGCAGATATCAACACGGCTACAAAGCTGTTATATAAATTACTTGGTAAAGTCTGGGAAAAGGAACGAACGAACGAACGAACGAACTTTATTTTCAAAGGGTTGAGAATTGGGCACGCAGGCCCGTCTGACATTCTGCCCTTCCTTTCTCTCACCTTTCATACTGAATTCATTTATTCTCATATGCATTTTACATATCAAATTCAAGGAATTCAACGTTGTAAAGTAAAATAATAATATAGCACACTCATATTAACATTAATTACTTATAAGCATGACATAACATATGTTGAAAAGTACAAACATTATCAGAGATAGATAGATAGATAGATAGATAGATAGATAGATAGATAGATAGATAGATAGATAGATAGATAGATAGATAGATAGATAGATAGATAATTAGATAGATAGATAGATAGATAGATAGATAGATAGATAGATAGATAGATAGATAGATAGATAGATAGATAGATAGATAGATCGATCGATCGATCGATCGATCGATCGATAGATAGATAGATAGATAGATAGATAGATAGATAGATAGATAGATAGATAGATAGATAGATAGATAGATAGATCGATAGATAGATAGATAGATCGATCGAACGAACGAACGAACGAACGAACTTTATTTTCAAAGGGTTTAGAATTGGTCACGCAGGCCCGTCTAACATTCTGCCCTTCCTTTCTCTCTTCTTCCATAGTTAATCTATTTATTCTCACACGTATCCT
The DNA here is from genome assembly GCA_024509875.1 of Oreohelix idahoensis. NCBI lineage: Eukaryota > Metazoa > Mollusca > Gastropoda > Stylommatophora > Oreohelicidae > Oreohelix > Oreohelix idahoensis. The sequence goes on from JAMPIV010000347.1 coordinate 2,374,005, forward strand.
AAATGTTACTTAAATAATAAAATAACAAGAAAGTACAATAAAATAAAATCCCAACATTGTAACAGTACAATAACAGTTACACAAATTTACAGATGCGTATCATAATTTATACTAAACAGGACAAAATTAACTTTAAAACCTACATATGATGTTATGTAATAATAATAATAATAATAATAGCCCCTTCAGTCATAACTGACTATGGGAATGCGCCCCTGAGGTGACAGCGTAATTATTTAAGAACATAACGAAATTAGGGTGGCATATAATCTGCACTCATGATGTATTTGAAAAGTCTGTGATTGAATGAATATGGACTAAGAGTATTTTTTAAGTCGTGTGGAAGAGTATTCCACAGATGAGCAGCAGAAAAAGCTAAACTTTTCTTGAATAAGTCGAGCCTAGGCTTGGGCATGTGTAATTTATTTAAGCGTTGACTGCGTCTTCCGCTGTATTTGAAAATAGGCCACAGATACGTTGGAGCATTCTGTGACAAGATTTTGTGAATAAATTTGGCTTTGTTGAAGAGAAGGCGCTTTCTTAGTGGTAATATGTTAAGATATGTATATGCGTCTACACACTGTGTGAGGTTTTTGTCTGAAATTAGGCGCACTGCACGTTTTTGTAATGAAAAGAGTCTTTTAGTGTTGGACATGGTGCAGCCATCCCAAATTGTGGAACAATAGTCTAGATGTGTTTGTATCTGGGATGTATAGAACATTTTTCGTGTCTCCTCATCTAGGAAATGTTTGATTTTAGCTAACTGGTAAACTTTTTGTGCCGTTTGTTTGGTCAGTGCTTGTACATGCGAATTCCAACTTAAATGTTGGTCAATTATGAGTCCTAGTGTTTTTATATTCATTTACATTTTCAATTAAAGAGGTTCCAATGTAGAGCTGAAGTGTTGTTTTCGGCGAGTTTTGTAATTTTTGTCTAGTTGATATTATCATACATTTTGTTTTAGTGATATTTATTTGCATGCAGTTTTCATTGCTCCACTTAATAAGATTGTCTGTGTCGCTTTGTAATAATATTTCTAGCGTGTTGCAACTTTTATCACTAGTATAAATGGTACAGTCATCGGCAAATAGGTCGCAGGATGAGTGCTCGATGTGTAGTGGAAGGTCATTTATGTAAATGGAAAAAAGTAGAGGGCCGAGAATAGAACCCTGAGGAACACCAGTGTCAATAATAGTTGGGCTTGACAAGGAGTTATTGTACCACACTACTTGCTGTCTGTCGGACAGGAATGATTTAAGTAATGTCACTAGTTTAAAGTTAACTTTCATTGTTTCTAATTTTCTTATTAAAACAGCGTGATCTAACATATCAAATGCTTTCCTAAAGTCTACAAAGATTGCTCCACATATGTTATCGTTATTTATGTTTAGGTGCAAGTTGTCTATCATCTTAGTTAGAGCTGTGTGGCATGAATGCTTTTGTCGAAACCCTGACTGACTGTCAATTAGCAAGTCATTGCTAACTAGGTAATGTAGTGTTGCTTTATGTATGTGTTTTTCTAGTGGTTTAGAAAGCGATGATAAAAGAGAAATAGGTCTATAGTTACCAAGATTACTGTTATCTGACGAGCCAGGTTTGAAGAGAGGATATACTTTGGCAATCTTAAAGGCTGAAGGAAAATAACTTTTAGCAATACATTGATTATATATAAAAGTTAGTGAATCACTAATAGCTGGTGCGGCGTAACGCAGTATTCGATTACTAATTCCGTCAAGCCCTGATGAGCTATTATCCTTAAGGCCAATAAGATAGTTATACACTTCATTAACTGTCATAAAAGGAATGTCGGGTGGAACTGAGTTTGTACATTTGTTTTTACAGAATGCTGAAAGTTTGTCTAAGTCACTACAGGAAGGTGGTATTGTGGATTTCAGACCGTTTATTTCTGCTTGAAAGTGATTGCTGAAGTCGGTGCAAGTAAATGAAGTGTTGGAAGAGAATGAGTCTGGTGCATTACGTTTTTTTTCGCTAAGGTGTTAATTGCCTTCCATATTTCCTTACTATTTGATTTGTTCTGAACTATATTTCTAAAACGATTTTTCTTTTCTTTCCGAATTAAATATTGAACTTTGTTCCTGTATACCCTGTATGTGTTGAGGTCCTTATTTTTGTGCGCTTGATCTCTCTGCCTCATAGCCTCCAACACTTCCTGCGTGATCCACGGAGATTTTAATTGTCGTTTGACGCGAATTTCCTTAGCTGGTACGTGCGTGTCAAAAACATTATAAAAAATTTTTGTCCAGTATTCAATAGCGTCATCCGGATCAGGAAGTTGGTAAACACGGGCGAGAGGTGCAGTTAGCAAGTCATTTAAAAATAATTCCTTACTGAAATGTTTGAAACTTCTAAATTTGATACTTACATGTTTATTTTTCGGAACTTTACATTTATTCTTTGACCATGTACAGCATACTGGATAGTGGTCACTCATTGCAATATTAGGGACAGAGCATTCTATGATGTTTTCTGGGCAAGTTACGTAGATGTGGTCGATTAGTGTGGTTGATGCTTGTGTTACTCTTGTAGGCTGGTTAACTATTTGTTTTAAGTTGTACGATAATATTATATTTTTCCATGTTAGATTTGAATTGTGTATATCGATGTTGAAATCACCAAGAAGAACAACCTCCTTGACTGTGGCAAATACATTGTCCATCATTATGGTGAAATCTTCGTACCATATAGGTCCTGCACTAGGATTTCGATAAAGATATCCCACCAGAAATGGGCCCTGATTCAGTAGCTTTATTTCCAACCATACACATTCTATCTCTGCTGTCTCTAAGTCGTTTCTGCGGCGAAAATTAAGGGAAGTGGAAATATAAACTGTTATACCTGTCTCTTGTTTTTTGCTTGCGTCTCGCCGAATAGTTTTAAAACCATTTAACGCAATGTCATCGTCTGTTATTCTGTCATTTAGGCGACTTTCTGAAAGTCCAAAAATGTGAAAATTATTACTTAGAATGTATGTAAGTTCGGGGAGTTTACCTAGAAGATGGTAAATATTCAGATGACCAAGTCGTAGACCATCCTTGTGAAGCCACGGTACATAATTACCAGCCATGCTTGTATAGTAAAAAGAAAGATATATTTAAAAAAAAATATAAAAAAATATAATAAAAAAATACAAGTTAAAAAACAGTTAGGCTATGCACACAAAAAGCGCAAAATATTTTTACGAATTAATACTTCACCAAGGAAGTGGAATTCAAGAAATGAGAAATTGCAGAAAATACAATATTAAAATAATTAATACAACTAATAAAAAACAATTTCAACTGAGTATATGAAAATTGTCACAAAACAATCAGGCATACAACATATCACACCAGAACTGCTCAACACAACAAAGTGAAGTTAAACGAGAGATGGAAGAAATTAATAATAGTCACAAGTCAGACAAGTTAAGTATACAACACTTCACACCTTAACACCGAAAATTCTAACAAATTGAAGCTACGCGTGATAATAAGAAATTTAAATTGTAACGAAATAAGTAATCAAAGAAATTTTTTTTTTAGAGGATATTAACCGATAAACTATTAAAAGTTCTGATTATTACCGTTGTATTAAAAAATCAACAAATGTTCAAATGGAGTGAAGGCTGTAGTAACAGAGATTTAGTGAAGCAAAGTGTTTGTTCGTCAATAACTGACGTCTCTGCCGGGCATATAATAGGGATGACTTTGGGCAGACATCATTAATGCTTGTCTAAGTGACGCAGGGCTGAATTGCATCAGATAGACAAGTTCAGGGTTCCACTGAGAACGATAATAAGAACTAGGGGAAGAAGCATGGTGATCTCTGATTTCTTCCGTCCTTGTTGTAGTGTTGGTAGGAGTATTCTGCGCCTGGGACATTGGAATACTGTTGGTAGAGGTACCTGAGTGGGGCTGCTTTGTGACTAATGGGGGAAACATGGTATCATAAGATTCGGCTTCCTGATTGAAAGTGGCGTTGTGATAGCTGGAAGAGATACCAGCAGAATGGAAGGAAGGATATCTGGTTAAGTTGCCTAAGAAGGGAAATTTACAAGAGTGCACAAATTATTGAGGAATAATGTTACTATCAGTGCCAGGAAAAGTATTAAACAGGATTATCCTTGAGAGATTAAAAGAGTCCATAGACAATAAACTGAGAGATGAACAAGCAGGTTTTCGACAAAACAGATCATGTACAGACCAGACAGCCACTTTGAGAATAATAGTTGAACAAAGTCTGGAATGGAATTCACCACTATACATCGGATTTGTGGACTATGAAAAGGCATTTGACAGTGTAGACAGAGAATCACTTTGGAAATTGATGAGGCATTATGGAGTTCCCCTGAAGATCAATAATTTAATAAAGAAAACATATGAAGACATGACATGCGGAGTTCTTCATGAAGGACAGCTTACAGAACCATTTGGGATAAGAACAGGAGTGCGACAGGGATGCCTCTTATCTCCATTTCTTTTCTTACTAGCAATAGACTGGGTTTTGAGATCATCGACAACACACAACAGAAATGGAATCCAGTGGACTCTGACTAAGCAGTTGGATGATCTGGATTTTGCTGATGACTTGGCTCTTCTGTCCCATAACCATAATCAGATGCAGGACAAATTGAAAACACTCGATGAGAGGTCACAGCAATTGGATCTGAAAATACACAGGGAAAAGACAAAAATAATGAGAATAAATGCAGGAAATGATAACAGGGTTGAACTTGAAGAAACACCAATACAAGATGTAGAATCGTACACATATCTTGGCAGCAATATAGACAAAGTTGGAGGGACAGTCAGTGATATCAAACTAAGAATACAAAAAGCAAGAGGAGCTTTCATTGCATTGGGAAATATATGGAGATCAAGAGAAATCGGATCCAACACGAAAATAAGAATCTTCAACTAAAATGTGAAGTCAGTCCTATTGTATGGCTCTGAGACATGGAGAACAACAAAGACATCGACATATCAGACATTAATTGGTACAGTATTTACCGTAAGTTGTTTAATTACTTGTGTTGTACATTGCCATTAGTTTTTAGTTGTGTTAAATAAGTTTGTACATGTATGTTACAGTGATGCCTTATCAGATTATGCAAGATTTATAAACAGGGGTCATGTTTTCTGCATGTGTTTCCTGAGAGTTGTTACTTCACAACTTTGCACCCACTCAAAAATACTTCAAGTGTTTTATTCCTCAGTCGTTATTTACTTGTTAGTTTTTTTATCCTTAACTAGCATTTACTTAGGTGTTTTTGTGTGGCCCTTATTGAGTACTTGCAATGAGTTTTTTGTCCTTAATTTGTATTTACATGGGTAGTTAATTTAAATCCTTTTCCTTCTTCCTGCTTTAATCAATTAAATTTATGGGACATTAAAATGTGACAACTGAATATTATCCTTCCCTTTTCTGCGCTGATAATTCCTAGTCCTGTTTGTTTAGTTTTTGTTGATTTGGTTAGTAGACTACACAGTCACAGGTAGTTAGTTGATCCTGCTAATTTTTGCAGTAAATTAACCAGGTCACATTGTATATTCATACTGGGTCTTGCAGTTGATAAGTCAAGCCATTTAATCCCTTCTGAGTCATGCATTAGATTAATCAAGATAGGTTATCCCTTCTGGGTCATGCAGTAGATTAGCCAAGTCACAGTTTATTCCTTCAGAATCATGTAGTAGATTAGCCAAGATACAGTTTATTCCTTCTGGGTCATGTAGATTAGTCAAGTCACAGTTTATTCCTTCTGGGTCATGTAGTAGATTAGCTAAGTTACAGTTTATTCCTTCTGGGTCATGTAGTAGATTAGCCAAGTTACAATTTATTCCTTCTGGGTCATGTAGTAGATTAGTCAAGTCACAGTTTATTCCTTCTGCGTCATGTACTAGCTTAGCCAAGTTACAGTATATTCCTTCTGGGTCATGTAGTAGATTAGCCAAGTTGCAGTTTACTCCTTCAACCCCTAAACCTTCTTTCATTTTAAAGTACATCCATTTTCACAAAATGTAGGAAAGTTGCAGTTGTTTCTGAGCACAAATCAAGTTTTTATCACAATTTGAATTTAGTTGGTATATTTAGACAAAGCGCACAAATATTTTAAGCCTATATTTACAGACATGACTACCATTACTGATTTTGCATTAAATAATTTATTTATAATGATAACATAAAGTGTTATATATCAAAATGTAGAGAAATAAAACACCTTTGACATGCACCTAACTGAATTGGTCAATGGTTTTAAACATGCATGCAGCATATACAGTACTGATTGCAGAAAAGTTGAAACATTTAAAATAATTTGGAAATAAATTGTACTTACCCACAAAAGTAATCCAATTTGGAAGCCTGGAACTCCTAGAACCACTTTTATCCAATTATACGGAACACAGACAAGTGTCATTTGTTTTGGATAATACATAAAAATTTTGTTTCCTTTTGAGATGTTCAGGTCACATATTGAAAAATCATGATGAAAATAAACTATGTACACAACTTTATACACAACTGATATTTACATTTACCAAAAACTATTTCCTTTCATGATAATTAGCAAAACAGTTATTTGGATGTAGATGGGGATTATTTGTGCATCCTTCACAATAAAAGGATGTCCTGACCCTTACTTGAGGGGTGCTGCAAACAACACAGTTGTGATGAAATTTTGATTTTTCTAATAATATGGTTTGTTCCTCCCAGTCTGTTGACTAGATTGTTCACTTGATTGCCATGTCCAATCCTGGGAGGAATTTGCTGGAAATCCACAGCAGCAACAAGAGAGAGCTTATTGACAAGTTGCCGTTTAAATTGAAGAAGGCTTTGTTTTTTTTGCATTTGTTGTTCTTGACAGTACAAATAATTTAAATGCATTGAGCTGAGCTATTTCAAAAATCCAGAAGAAAATTATTTTTCCACCACTTTCTTGTTCTGCTGAACGTGCCATATGTTACAATGCTTTGGTCTACTCTGTCACATCCATTCATGCGTTGATTGTAATCATCAATCATCAGTGGTTTATTTTTTGTTTCACCAGAGCTATTGGTGATGTCCTTGCTTTCCACTGTTGCGCAGCTTGATACAAGAATGCATGGTTTTTTTGCTTTTTTGTCCCTAAATATTACACATTAAAATCTTTTTTCTTGCTCCATATACCATTTCATTTCCATATGCTTTAGCTGTGTAGTTTTAAGCTCTTTTGGGAAGTTCTTTCGATTAATGTTGACAGTCCCAGTGAAATAATGACTCCTGTCTCAGATATTGAAGCAATGGCACACTTATGTACGAGTAATATCGATCAGCATAGATGTGATGACATTTTCCACATGGTTATAGCAAAGTGTCAAAGACTTTGATTGCTTGCTGGCTATTTACATCAACTTCTGGACTGTAAGAAGTATTGGCCCCAAAGTATATCAACAAATAACTACATGCCGTGTGCTACTGTCACAAAGACCGAATGATCACATGATATTTTTTGAGTTTAGAGGCATTAAACAAGTTGTGAGCCCATCTGCCTTTCCACCCAATTACCATTTCATCCAAAGACAGCTTCTTGTAAGGGTAAAATGCTTCCTGGAATCTAGATTACATTTTCTATAGAAATGGTTCGATCTTTGCTTTACCTTGTGCATCTACATCACTCACATAAAACATGTGATTTAACATATGAAACCTATCCTGTGTAAACATCTGTCTGCACCAGGGAGTTTGCATAAAGCCTTCATTAGACCAATAATCACTAATGGCTGGTTTTTTTACAATCCCCATTGCTATTATCACAGCAAAAAACTTGCACAGTTCTGGAGATGTAACTGGATACCAGTTTTGATAGACAGATTCGTTTGTCGCCGTTTCTGATTTTGACTGACATAGTCGCTCAGCAAATTCATTTATAAAAACAGTAAGCTCTTCTACAATCTCATTAATTAAAAGAGCTTTGAGACAATAAAATGCAGAAGAATCATCAGTTATAATATTTGGATTCACACCTGTAATCCTAGCATGAGGCGGTACAAAGCGGAAAGCATTTTGTGTTGAGCCAGCATCAACTTCATTCCACCCAATCTCCTCATTCACTGCACTTGTATTACCATCCGTACTTGTGGGTTCTGCTTCTCTATGGGGGGATCTAGATGTATCTTCTCTTAGTCTTTTCTTCATGGGAGCTTTTCCTTTTTGTCTTTTCACTGGCCTGACATTTCTAGTACTATGACTACTGACAGAACCAGCTAGGGGAAACGCCCCCTGCTCATCGGATTCAGTGTTTTGATTATAGATATCTTCGCTGGGCAAAATATATTCTGAATCTAAATTGTCATCATCCTCATGTTCTATCCAAGAAGAAATAAGTTGTGCTGCTTGTACAGCCGATAACCTTTGCTTACAATCGTTTGAAGATGAAGCCATTTTGGTTAGAAAAAGATTTGTTTACGGTCAACAGCCGAACAACAAAGGTACTTAAATCAAACGTAATGACAAAAAAAAATACAACACGTTGAAAATGTAAACAGATTGAATACAGGAAGTGACTTTATAAATATTCTTCTTCTTTCATCCTTAGCTGACGGCCGTCAAAGCAGTCAGTGGCCATCACGCCTGGTGGCATCTTGTAGGGCAACAACAAATTGATTCCACTTTGCTCGGTCGGTGGCCATCCTTCATACAGTGCCCCAACTCTGGTTCATTCTTTGCATCTCAGCCTCCACAGTCCTCCGCCAAGTTGTTTTTGGTTGGCCTCTCTTTCATTTTCCTTCAGGGGTCCATAGCATAGCTGTTCTTGTGATGGCATCGGGGTCTCTTCTGAGGACATGGCCAACCCAACTCCAGCGTCTGCCAGCTATGATGGTGTGCATGTCCTCTTGCTTGCTCAGAGTAAGCAGATCTTGGTTGGTGATGGTATTTGGCCAAAAGATTTGGAGAATTTTTCTTAGGCAGGTTGTGTGAAAAGAGGACAATTTTGACATTTCCTTCTCTGTTACTCTCCAGCATTCCGCACCATAGAGAAGCACAGAAAGCACACAGCTCTGATATAATCTTAATTTTGTGCTGTACTGAGATGACTTCCAGATGTTGTTTAGACTATAAAAGCCTATTCTTGCTTTGTTCATTCTGTTGTTGATGTTTTTGCTTGCTCCGCGATCTGGTGTTACTATGCACCCTAGGTATGTGAAGGTATCTGTCTGTTCCAGTTGTTGATTCCTTACTGTTATGGGCTCGGGGCTGCTCACATTGAATGTCATGACCTATGTCTTCTTTAGACAGCCCTGTTCAGGCCCACCTGCTGGCTATACTTATTAAGTCTATCCGTTTTTTCTTGGATGTGTTGATGTGAATATGCTAGTAGTGCTATGTCATCTGCATATTCCAGATCTTCCAATGTAGAAAACGTAGTCCATCTTATTCCTCTTGGACTGCCCTCTGTTGTATGTCGCATCACCCAGTCTATGACTGTTAAGAAAAGAGTGGTTGATAAGGGGCATCCCTGTTGTACTCCTGTCTTCACCTCAAAGGTTAGGTTGCTCTGCCCAACGCTACACGTAAAGTTGGCATAAAGGCTTTTTATGATTGACACTGCAGCTTGGAATTCCATAAGCCCTCAGTATTTTCCATAAACTGTCCCTATGTATACTGTCAAAAGCCTTTTCAAAATCAACGAAATTAATGTACAGCTGTCTCTGCCATTCTGAGCACTGCTCTATAATGTTCCTGAAGGTAAATATATGATCTGCGCATCTTCTGTTCTTTCTAAATCCTGCTTGCTTGTTCTTTCCTGAGTTTGTGGTCTACTGCTTTTGAAATTCTCTGTATAATTATCCTGCCTAATATTTTGCTGGGAACTGAGAGAAGAATGATTCCTCTCCAATTATTGCATTCTACAAAGTCTCCCTTCTTGGGCAGTTTGACAATTATTCCTTTGTTCCACTCCGTTGGTGTTGTCCCTGTTTTCCAGACTTGTGCAAATAGTGGTTCTAGTAGTTCTGCTGCTAGCTCAGGGTCTGTCTTAAAAAGTTCTGCATTTAAGTTATCGTGGCCAGGCGCTTTTCCATTCTTTAACCCTTTGATTGCCATGATGATTTCTTCTTTCCGTGGAATGTCTGTATCTAGATCATTTTCAGCCTCAGGAATATTCAACTGTGTCTCTGGTGGTTCCTTGTTCAGAGTTTCTCTGAAATGCTCTGCCCATCTTGTTTCCTGTCCCTTTGCTGTCATGATGAGATTTCCTTGCTTATCTCTTACTAATGTAATATTGTTTGCACCTCGTTTTCCGCTGATGCTAATTCATTATAAATATTGGATTGGATAAAAACATCGACAATTTTTCATTAAACTTTGCCGATAGAGACTTACCGTCTTGCGCCAGTTCAAGTGGCGAGCCATAAATTTGGTACTAAAGACGCGCCACTTCAGGTGGCAAGCCGTATAGTAAGAGTTAAGAGCCGTAAACGACGAATGCTCCTTCTCCTTGCCTGTTTCATTTTCGGCATTTATCTTGCAACAATTCTTTTATTTTATGCAAGTCTTGAACAAATTTTTCATTTCCGAACACCAGCATTGCTTTGGAATTGCCATGGCTTTCTGCGAATTCTATCATTTTCAGCTTAAAACCAGCCTCATAAGAAGTACACTTTCTTTTCAAACTTCTCGTGGGGGATGGGGGGAGGGTGCAACACTGACTGATTTAAGAATTATTTTTATTTGACTCAACTATAAGTAAGGGGTATGTTTTTTAATGTCCAAAATGAAAATAATTTTCTCGACATATACTCAAAATATATGTTATATTTCCTGCTTATTTCTTACTTTTATATGCATTGGATTAGCCAAGTTACAAGTGTTATTTCTTACTTTTATAAGCATTAAATTAGCCACATTACAAGTGTTATTTCTTACTTTTATATGCATTGGACTAGCCAAGTTACAAGTGTTATTTCTTACTTTTATAAGCATTAAATTAGCCACATTACAAGTGTTATTTCTTACTTTTATATGCATTGGACTAGCCAAGTTACAAGTGTTATTTCTTACTTTTATAAGCATTAAATTAGCCACATTACAAGTGTTATTTCTTACTTTTATATGCATTGGACTAGCCAAGTTACAAGTGTTATTTCTTACTTTTATATGCATTGGACTAGCCAAGTTACAAGTGTTATTTCTTACTTTTATATGCATTGAATTAGCCAAGTTACAAGTGTTATTTCTTACTTTTATAAGCATTAAATTAGCCACATTACAAGTGTTATTTCTTACTTTTATATGCATTGGACTAGCCAAGTTACAAGTGTTATTTCTTACTTTTATAAGCATTAAATTAGCCACATTACAAGTGTTATTTCTTACTTTTATATGCATTGGACTAGCCAAGTCACTAATGCAAGTTCCAGCAGTAGTATGTGGTACATCACCAAGTCACATTTGTTTGCTTTGCCAGTCCTCTTTTCAGTGCCAGATCCATGGTAGAAACTTTAGGGGGCACTTTTCAGCATGTCATGGCACTGAACAGTTTCTAGTCATTCATTCAGAAATGGATTATCTTTGAATCTGCTTGGTCATAGATCAGTATGGTTACTTGTGTTAGATTCCATCATCATCATTACTCTTCATCTCTCTAAGGAGACAACAAACTTATGCCAAGTCTTCCTGTCCCATGCCATCCGCTCAAGGTCTCTTCATGTCTTCTTCATGCCTTTCATTTCTGTCACCAGTTCTTTTCTTTGTGTTTGTTTGATTTCCCTCTACCTCTGTTGCCTGGGGATTCCAGAACAAGGACTGCCTTGTAATGTTATCAGCAGATGTCCTCAATTTGTCCTGTCTTATCGCCAGCTTATGCAACAGACATTTTGAACTAAAAATAGCTCTTATTTCAGGGTGTTCCAGCATTCTACAGTCTATTGAAGGCAGGCTACCCTGAACCTGAGCAAACTAAAAGATTAGGAGAGCATGTTGCAGTCTTGGATGCATTCCTGAAGAAGCTGAACAAACCTTACTTCCATGGGGATCAGGTGGGCTTCTCTGACTACATGATCTGGCCATGGTTTGAGAGAATGCCTGTGCTGAAATATGTCTCAGGTAACATATCATATTTCATGTTATGTGACTGTCGTTAGCACAGGTAACGTGACAAGATTCCTATAACTGTACTGTTAACAGATTTCATATAACCTAAATGTCAGTATCACAGGTAGCATATCAAATTTCATTTCATGTGACTGTTGTTAGCACAGGTAACGTGACAAGATTCCTATCACTGTACTGTTAACAAATTTCATATAATCTTAATGTCTGCATCACAGGTAACATATCAAATTTCATGACTATGACTGTCATTAGCACAGGTAATATGACAGATTCCTATCACTAACTGTTAACAGATATCATATAATCTTATGACAGATTCCTATCACTATACTGTTGACAGATTTCATATAATATCATGATAGATTCCTATCACTATACTGTTAACAGATTTCATATAATCTCATGACAGATTCCTATCACTAACTGTTAACAGATTTCATATAATCTCATGACAGATTCCTATCACTATACTGTTAACAGATTTCAAATATATATTTAACTGTTGTCAACAAGGTGATTCAAAAGTCACTTCCTTGTTTAAAATGATTTCTTCACTTCTATCCAACTAATTTACATGAAACAAACGTCAAAATAAAAACAATTAACTGCCATTTTATGACATAAACAAATGGGTAACCAGAGCAACTCTGGGAAGGTTAAGGCGGCCGGCATGATGCCGACCACATCACCCCTCAAGTGCCGAAGGTCAAGATAATATGGGCCTAACACCATATTCCAAATATGCCTCAATGGGCGTGTAACGGGTTCCTTTACCTTTACCTTTTATGACATAAAAGGATATGTCACATTAACATTACAGCTCAACATGAGATCCGGTTTGTTCAACACATGATTTTAAAGCAGGCAGCCATTTTTGTTGTCTCTTGTAACGTCAGTTTTTTGGCAATTATAGATTTTATTTTGTTTTATTTTCTTCCAGTGAATAAAACATTAAAATGTATTTGTCAAATGGTAGTTGCTGCTCATTATTTTGATATTCGTTTCATGTATATTCAATGGAAGAGTATAACAATTTTGTGACTTTTCACTATCTTGAATGTTACAGGTAGCGTGACAGCTTCCTGTCACAGTATTGTTAACAGTTTTCTTATCATCGTAATGTCTATATCACAGGTATCATATTGTATTTCATGCTATATGACTGTCTCTATCACTGGTAGCATATCATATTTCATGCTATATGACTGTCTCTATCACAGGTAGCGAAACAGTTTCCTTTCACAGCATTGTTAACAGATTTCTTATCATCTTTATAACACAAGTAGCATATCTTGTTTGGTGCTGTGTGACCAACTATATCACATGTATATGTGCATATCACATATGTTTATCCGACTGACTTTTTGACATTTAGCATATTTTCACACTCTGTGACTAACTATAGCGCAAGTAGCATCATGTCTCATAAAATACTCAACAAAAAGACAAGGTTAATGAGATTAAATGCAGGAAATGGTAACAACATTGCACTTGAAGAAATACCCCTACAAGATGTTGAATCATACATACATCTTGGCAACAGTGTAGACAAAGCTGGAGTGACAGAGAGTTAAATCTAAATAAGAATATAAAAGACAAGAGGAGCATTCATTGCATTGGGAAATACTTGGAAGTCAAAAGAAATTAAGTCCAGCACAAGAATCTTGAAGTCAAATGTCACATTGGTCCGGTCGTGTGGCATTGAAACTTGTAGGGCAACAAAAACATCAACCAAGAAGTTGCAGACTTCCATAAATGGAATGCATGGAGTAGGACTGAAATGTTGTGACTAAGATCACCCATGTGGAACTGAAGATATAAACCAGACAAATGCAAGTGGAACAAGAGATGAGAAAAAAGATCCTAGCTATGGAAAGAACACACATTGAGGAAATATGTTGATATCATTATAAGGTCTTTCAGAAGCAAAGAAAGAACTTGAGCAGATGGCACAGGACAGGAAGACTTGGCATGTGTTTGTTGAAGGCCTATGCTCCTTGGGGAGCTAAATGTTATTGATGATTGATTGATTGATTATAAGGTAGTTCTTATTCTGGAATCCTAAAGGTAACACAGGTAGAGGGATACTGAGAAATAGATGGAGAAGAGGACTGGAAACAGAAATTTAAAGGATGAGGAAGATATAGATAGACTTTAGCTGATGACACTAGAACTGGAGGTCTTGGCATAAGTTTGTTGACTTTAGCTGATGACACAAGACTGGAGGTCTTGGCATAAGTTTGTTGACTTTAGCTGATGACACAAGACTGGAGGTCTTGGCATAAGTTTGTTGACTTTAGCTGATGACACCAGACTGGAGGTCTTGGCATAAGTTTGTTGACTTTGCCCTTTTTGCTTGTTATGCCACCACTGTGGCTTGTCCCCTTGCCGGAAGCTTGGATCAAAGCATCTTGTGGATTTGCATTGATGGTTTTTGTAGCAATTTGTTTTCACATGATGTGGCTGCCACACAGAACCTCATGAGTATGTGGAGTGGCTGCCACACAGAACCTCATGAGTATGATAGTATGTGGAGTGTTAAAGATTAAGCGCTTTATGAGCAGTGCACCATCAGGCTTGATGATTGTGTGTATAGTTTAAAATGAAACTTGGCGGATTGTCTATGTTTCTGCAGGTAAGGTTTGTGGAATGTGTATGCTGCTTTAACTGACATTTGATAAGTACTTTGATCCTTCATTGAAGTAACATTAAGACGCTTGTCTTCTGATTCTCAGAGTTCGACATTTCAGCAGAAAAGTACCCACACATTTCAGCTTGGGTAGACAGAATGTGGAAGGATCCAACTGTACTCAAGTGTATGATAGATCCAAAGCTGATGCTTGAACATTATCAGCATTACAGAACTGGCAAACCTGATTTCACCATGGGAGCTGTCAAACCTGCCCCAGTTCAGGAGTTGCTGGAGAATCTAGATGGATTGAGAGATCCTTCAACCAGAGACAGGCACAAGTAAACAGACTGCAGCAAATTCCCAACCAGGGTTGTGTTATGTGGAACATTTTAAGGGATTTCATGAAGTCATGATGCTGTGAACAAATAAAACTTTTGAAATCCTTGATATGCATGCTATATGGCCCATTGGGAGGAAAAAAATTAAATGTTTTTTTTCTTCATTTTTCTCATCATCAGTTTAGCCAAAATGTAGCGCATTTATTAGAAAAGTTAGCTACATGATGAGTAAATCACCCACCAACATAGAGCTTTACCAGGAATGGTACTGGTGATGGCCATATGTGCTTTCTATGTTCTTCACATGTTGGGTGGGCATCTTTGAAGCAGATGTTTAGCAGTCATTTTATCAGTAACACAGTCACACTCATCGGTAGTTTCCATCTTTAGCTTGTTGAATAAGTGGATGCACTGCTTATGAATCTGTGGAGCAACACATCAACAATGGTATTGGGAGAAGTGAAGAAAAAGCCAATGGACTGAAATTTGACTTATTAGTTAACAGCTGCTTTATCGCAGTAAGTTTTGTACATGTATAGACATTTTTTAATTGTTGCCATGGAATGTATTTCATTTTTTTTTTTTTTTAAATACAGAAAAATTCAAAATAAACTTTCAATTGCTGTATCTCCAAATCATTATTTAAGGAGTATCGACTTTAGCGACCAGCTTGGCCCAGTTACTGCTAATGTAGCAAACTCCATTCATAATTATATAAAATACTTATTCATACTCAGAATTACAAATGGGTAAAATTTAATTAAGAAATGGGGTCCAAAATCAAACATTTACATTGTTATGGATGGGACCAAATATCACATTATTTCATCAGGTGGGCAGTTTAGTTTACATCTTGAAAAATGCACCTGAAAAAAATGGGACTAACGTGACTGACAGATCCGAAAATGCAACTTACCAGTCTTAAAAGATGTATGTCAAAAATCAATATCTAAGCTGACAGAGCTGATCTAGAATTATTGTTGTTTAGATATACCAGATACACTGACTATTTCAGATAGCCAAAGTATCATGATTTAAGCATGGAGATTGTATTCTCATTACTATCATTGTGCTGTCCTATAGAGCTTGCAATCATTTTTCCTGCAAAAGTCACCTCTGTGAGTTATTTTTAGCTAAGTGATATGATTGTCTGAAACACACCTAGTAAGTATCTGCCTATGGTGCACAGCTTTATGGGCGTTCTGTTGATCTTGTACTTGAAGATCTGGTTATGGCATTGCTGCTTGAGGAAAGATTAATTAGATAAACTATCAGACCAGCATTTCTCATACATGCAGAAATTATAACCAAGAGCTGCTTATATAACCACGTTTTCTATTGTCAAATTTGTATTTACTTTAACAATTCAAATTGTCTAAATATGCTACTCCTCATGTGTTTTTGTACATGGTATACACCATTTTGGGGTTAGTTCAATATATGTTTTTATAACATTTATACCATTTCATGTAATTTAGAGAGTTTCAGTTCTTATGCAACATGTATGCCCTGTCTAGAAGTCTATAATTTTTCAGGATTTCTTTATTGTCTTCTACTTGCGTTCCTGTAGTGTAGAAATATGAACACTGAACATCCATTTGGAATTTTAAAAATTAATGCCCTTGAGGTATACATTTACTGAATAATGGAGTGTATCATATTTAAACAAAAACAAACACATCGAACCGGCAAAAAACTAGAAATAAAATTGAAAATAATAAATTACTGTCAGACATGGAATGTTTTATACACAACAAGGCATAGCAGTTTGTTTTTTTTAAACCATGCTGAACAGAGTAGTTCAGGATTTAAATGACAATTGGAAAACAGAGTGATAGGTGGAAAACAGAATGATAAGTGGAAAAGAATGATAGGTGGAAAAGAACATCAAAAGATGGATGAGATATTTGATTACACAGTCGAAGCAAGAAACAAAACATCCATTTCTATAAACTATTGGCATAGTATAGTAGTCTCCTCCAGTCATAACTGACAATGAAGGTGATGCACCCTTAAGATCCTCTCCAGCTGTATGGAGATCAGGCTGTTGCCTATACAGCATGTTTCCTCTCTCCACGTAGCTGGTCTATACTATCAGTTTAGACGTTGCTGTTCATTTAATTTCATTGACCTGTCTTCATTACTGACATCACTTTGTTGTGAAGACAAATCTTCAGCTGTTGAACTCCACTAATGGAAGTTTTTATTGTTTCATTTTTTAATAGATGATCATACCACTATGTTGTGCCTTTCTGTATACTTAAAACTTGCTGCTATTCCCATTAGCGTTCTAAAAATGTTATCTTGGAATTACGAGCAACCTGTCATAGACAGCTTATCTCACATGTTCTGAGCTGATGGTTTTTAGATAAGAAGATGAGGGGCACTGCAGTAAGACGTGATGAAGGGTGGGTTTAATACAAATAGATAATGCGTCTCACTAGGCCAAAAAACAAAGAAGATTGCCTATGTTTCGGCCACAAGGCCTTCGTCAGGAAAAGGAAAGAAGGCGAGAGCTAAGTAAGAGACATGAGAATATAAATAAATAAGATAAATTAAAAATTATGTCACCCAGTCGAAATGGCCACTATGTGGTTTTTAGATGTTTTTGAAATCTGTAATGAAGTATTGGTATAGGTATGCTGTTTATCAGCTGCCATTTTGTTTCCATAAAGATCTGTGAATGTTTGAGAGACATTTGATAAGCTCATTGCATAATCCTTTTTGACACCTTCCAGTTATTCACTTCATTCTGTCATCCTCAGTAAACATTGTTCATTATGTGAACCTTGACTACCATTATAGATTGTTTCCTGTAACAGTTGACAGCACTAACATTTCTGTTCTGGTGTATTCAACAACAATAGTGTTTTTTTTTATATTGTGATACGTGACAACAGTTTTATCACTAGACTGTACATGCTTTATCAGTACCCTTTAGCTCCCTCAAGAGCCAAGTCATCCTGTTGCCTACCATCAGCTCAAGTTCTTTACATGTCTTCTTCATAAATTTTCATTATTTTCTCCAGTTCTCTTTTCCATATATGTTCTTTGGCCTACCTCTACTTCTCTTTCTCTGGTGATTCCAGACAAAAGACTGACTGGTAATGCTAACAGCAGGTCTTCTAAATGTGTATTCTATCCATCACCAGCAGCCTCTTGTCATCTCTTGTTTCACTAGCACTTGTCTGGTTCTTGTCAACAGTTCCACATGGGTGACATTGATGTAACATTGCTATTCTACATTGGCACCCATTTATGAAAATGTGTAACCTCTTGGGTTGTTGTTTGTGTAAAAACAAATGTTTTGACAGTAAAAATATCAGCAGATATGCACAAGAGCAGAAGCTGAACATTTCTGAAGTTGTTTTAAAAGGAACAAACATTGATCTGTTGTAGACTCCTAGTCGTGTCTAACCTTTTACTTCACTGTGAATATTCCAGGAGATACATTCATGTTTACATTCCTTAACAACTATGATGGATATGTTTGGGTCTGGATTACTTTAGCTTAATCAACACTCGCCACATTTTTTCTTATATACCTGCACACAATTCCAGCCTCCCATTGAAAGTTGGAAATGTTTCTGTAACCTGTTATTGTTTCTGTAACCTGTTATTGTTTCTGTAACCTGTTATTGTATATAAGCTGAGTTGTTGTTTTTTTTAATTCTTTTTTTAGTGAGAAGAGAAGGTGATAAGAGAAAATTGTTCAGTAAATTTAAAATTACACACAGCACCCTTGTTTTTTCCTGTAACTCCTAATAATAATAATAATAGCCCCTTCAGTCATAACTGACTATGGGAATGCGCCCCTGAGGTGACAGCCCTCAGCTGCTTATTTTCCTGGTGCTCCTTTCGACGTTTTCTCCTCACCTCTGCTTCTTGTGTGAGCCTCTCTTCGCCCAATCTGAGGTGGCGCCGTAAATAGCATCGCCACTTAGTGCGATCGGCAGCTTCATCTTCCCATGTTGCTGGATCCATGTCCAGTGCCCTCATATCTCTCTTGCACACATCTTTGAACCTCAGCTGTGGTCGCCCAACTGTTCTCTTGCCATCTGCTAATTGTCCGTAGAAGATATCTTTTGGGGTGCGACCATCTTCCATGCGGCGAACATGGCCAAGCCAGCGAAGTCTGCGCTGT
Organism: Oreohelix idahoensis; assembly: GCA_024509875.1. Taxonomy (NCBI): domain Eukaryota; kingdom Metazoa; phylum Mollusca; class Gastropoda; order Stylommatophora; family Oreohelicidae; genus Oreohelix; species Oreohelix idahoensis. The sequence continues at coordinate 2,393,209 of JAMPIV010000347.1, forward strand.
CTAAGAAGCGTATACATACTTTGAAGGCCAGCACGTGACAACACCTCGACATTTGTCACTTTATCTTTCCACGAGATGCCGAGGATGCGGCGTAGACACCGCAAATGAAAGGTATTGAGCCTTCTTTCTTGCTTAGCATAGGTCGTCCAGGTCTCGCTGCCATATAGGAGTGTGCTGGTGACGCAGGCATTATATACCGCAGCTTTGGTCTTCATTGTGAGTTTAGAGTTTCCCCAAACACGCGATGTGAGGCGGGCAAAGGTAGCTGCAGCTTTGCCAATGCGGCTGTCGATTTCTGTATCCAGTGAGAGTTTGTCATTGATGGTAGACCCTAGGTATGTGAAGTGGTGCACCACTGCCAATTCATAGTTATCGATAGTGATAACTGGTGCAGCATCCACATCCTGACTCAGCACATTCGTTTTCTTTAGACTTATTGTGAGGCCAAAGTCCTTGCATGCTTTAGTGAAGCGATTCATCAAGCTCTGAAGCTCCTGTTGGCTTTGAGTGACGACTGCAGCATCATCAGCGAACAACAAGTCTCTTATAGTGACCCTTCTGATTTTTGTTTTTGCCTTCAGCCTTGAAAGATTAAACAGACGGCCATCTGACCTAGTGTGAAGGCATATTCCTTCAGTTGCATCTCTGAATGCATGTTTCAAGAGTAAGGCAAAGAAGATTCCGAAGAGGGTCGGAGCCAGAACACAGCCTTGTTTAACGCCACTTCGTATATCAAAGGGCTGTGACGTGCTTCCAGCATATTGGACTGTTCCCTTCATGCCGTCATGGAATGACTTTATCATTTCCAGCATTTTAGAAGGGCAGCCTATTTTCAGGAGGATTTTAAAGAGTCCATCCCTACTAACCAGGTCGAATGCTTTTGTGAGGTCAATAAAGGCGATATATAATGGTCTTTTCTGCTCTCTTGATTTTTCCTGAAGCTGGCGGAGAGAGAAGATCATGTCTGTTGTTGATCTGCCAGCTCGGAATCCACACTGTGACTCTGGATATATGCGCTCAGCTAACTTGTGTAGTCGCATTAAGATGACTTTGGCAAAAACCTTACCAACAATACTAAGAAGAGAGATGCCTCTGTAGTTATTGCAATCACTTCTGTCTCCTTTATTTTTATACAGTGTTACAATCTTGGCATCTCGCATGTCTTGAGGAATAGTTGTCTCTTCCCAGCACTGGCACAGCATCCTATGCAGGGGATGTAATAGCGTGCTCTTACAGCATGTAACTCCTATTTATAATTTATATCATGTTGTTTATACAGAGTTGACAGTCTGTTTTTAGATTATATCATGCTGGTGTAATCATTTTGATATGCCTGACATTATATTTTTCAAATATTTACTGGTACCTTGTTATATTTTCAACATGTTTGAAGTTACCAAATTTTTGTATAGCAAATCTTGGGCTTGTTTTTAAAATTACATAATCTGCACGTGTATATGTCAGCAGACGCTGTGATATCATTATCATCATCATTTTCTTGTGTGCTCGTTATGGAGCATGGAGTACCACTGTGGCTGGTCCCCTTGCTGGAAGCCTGCACGAAGCATTCACATGCTTCTGTGTTGGGGGTTTCTGTGTTGGGGGTTTCTGTGTTGATTTGTTTTACATGATGAGGTTGCCAGCCTCATATTATTCAACTTGTACGACATGCCTGAGGCACTGTATGGAAGTCATGACTTTAGTACGATGTATCTGTAACATTAGCCCACCATGCATCTGTAACATTGGCCCACCATGCATCTGTAACATTAGCCCACCATGCATCTGTAACATTAGCCCACCATGCACCTGTAACATTAGCCCACCATGCATCTGTAACATTGGCCCACCATGCATCTGTAACATTAGCCCACCATGCACCTGTAACACTAGCCCACCATGCATCTGTAACATCAGCCCTTTAACTACCAAGGAGAAAAGAGGTTTTGCTATGCCAGAAATTGCTCTCTCTCTCTGTGCTTTAGTAGAAAAGAGTAAATTTTTGGTGTGTTCATTGTCCTTGAATGGAAATATTTGTGTTTTATTTTTAATATGAAAATAAATAATATAAAATATGTTTATTAATGTAATTTAGTTCATCAGTGTTATATAGAACCAATCCTGTCATGCAGAGGCGAGTCATGAGCAATCAGTAAACAAGCAAGTCAATGCCTGTGGCCACAGAGATTTGATTTTGTTGAAGAATTTTAAGAATGCTGTGGACATCTAAATAGAGTCATGAGGATGTCATTCCAGAGGTCAGGACTGAAAGAAAGATTATTACTCATATTAGAAGTTGGCAGTCAGCTGTCTTTGGGGTATGTTATGAGAAGAAGAAACCTGGAATATATTGTGACAACAGCAAAGACTGAAACAAAAGAAGAGATAGAGAACGACCAAGAGAGAAGGTACTGAACAGTTCAGCATTGTGCCATGGAAAAAGAGTCAACAAAAGAATTGACATCAGCAAATCCCAATAAGTCAGCAGTGATCCCAAGTCAGCAGTGCTTCCATTGAACAAATGGGAGACAGATCAAGAAATGATACCTATCACCATGTGAGCAGAAGAGGAAAGGTAATAATATCCATATTCTACACAGGCCACAATAGACTGAGATAGCATCTGTTCAGTAAATGAAGCAATGAATGTACCTGTGGCACTGATAAAAGTATTGCTTGCAAGAGTACCCAACAAATGAAGAAAAGAGAAAATGCAACTGACCGTCGCTGATGGCAGTCACACAAAAATAAGCACTGAAAATGTCATCAACCTGAGGCTGAAAGTCTCAGCCATTTATTTGACATCTGATGGTGTTCAGAAATGAAGAAAAATATTATACTACAATGGAAGTAAAGGCAGTCCTTTAGCAGAAACTGCCATAGAGAAGTGATGTGTTAGAGACTGCCTCAAACTAGGTCCGGCATTTTTAATAAGATGACACGACCAGTTCTCTTACTCGTGGTCTTTGCCATCCCCAACCTAAAAGTAGAGTCAGGTATTCATTTACAGCTGGGTAGACTGGGGCGTGACGCTACCAGATTTAGATCACAGGAACCTGGGCCACGAGAGGAAAATGGTTTAACCATTTAGCCAGTTGGACGCTAGAGTGGAAGTGGCCATGTTTAAAGGACCACCCATGACGAGGTGGAATGGGAAATTAGACATTAAATAATAGCCCTGAATATCCTCCATTATAAAGGATTGAAAGATCTGATAAACTCACTTGAAAGCCTGGCCAAATGCTTCAACAAGTGCACAGTCAAGTGGATACCAGCTCATTGGAACATTCCAGGCAACAAAGAGGCAGATAACCTTGCTAAAGAAGGGGGAGCCCTGCAACAAAGCGATATAAAGACAACTTAAGAAATGGCTAAAACAACTATAAAAGCCATTTCAAGTCCAAATGGGACATAGAACACCTAGGTCACATAAAAGAGGGTACCTATCACCAGCTATCTAAGCGAGACCAGGTCATTATTTTCCGGTTACACACTGGTCACAGTAGGTTGAGGTACCATCTATATCATAAGTACAGGATTGGTCCAACAGATCTATGCTCCTGTGGCACCAGCCCTATGACAGCCAAACATCTGCTCCAGTCCTGCCCAACTTACAGCAGTGAACGGAGTGGCGTATGGCAATAACCCACTTCTCTCAACGAAAGACTGTTTGGAGATGTCAGGAACATTGAGCTGACTACTGCCTTTATTAGAGTTATTAATGTAGAAGTATGAAGGTGAACGAAGAAGAAGACATTAAATCAACACAACGTGGAAGCATACCAAGCAGTTGTACATTCTTCTTTTTCTTAGACCCTAGCCAGTGAACATCACGCCTTGTGGCGTCTTGTAGGGCAGCAACAAACTCTCTCCACTTTGCTCGGTATGTGGCAACCCTTCGTGCAGAAGTGTCAGCTTTGACTCGTGCTTTTCATCTCGGCCTCTACAGTTCTTCACCAAGTTGTTTTTCGTCGGCCTCTCTTTCACCTTCCTTTTGGGGTTCATAGCAAGACAGTTCTAGTCTGTTGTCTCTTCTGAGGACGTGGCCAACCCAAATCCTGCTTTTTTGGTGTAGGACATATATTGAATCTAAAATCAGTAACAAAGCACAATACAGCATTTCATGGCGTATTCACTAGATCAAACAAAATAGAAATACATACATACATGCGTCCCTCCCTATATGAATGCTATAGCGGACTACAAAGTCTGATGTTGGGAGCAAAAAATAAATAGAACGCGCCTTACAACGCATTTGATAAAAGGTTACAAAGACGAATTGTGCACGGGATTAGCAACATCATTTCGAAAAGAATTGCTTCATAAACCTTCGCTGCTGTGTGGCGGGCTGTCGTGGTTGAGTTAGAGTGTAGAGTATTTGTCGAGTTGGACAATAGTAGTGAAATCGACAAGGGATAGTGGACTGACAGAGTTATAGATTACACTTAGATAAGGTGTAAATAGGAGATGGACTTGAGACAACCTGGAAGAAGATTTACCAAAATGATCTCTCTCTCCAAGCCTCAACTCACTTATGTCTGTCTAAGCACCTCCTGCTCTCTCTCTTTTCTCTTATCATACATAGAGATTATAGTAAAGAGCTAAAAATACAAATATGGATGGAAAGGTCGTGAACAGCGTATTAATAAATGTGTAAAATTTATTAAAGAAGAAAAGCATGAAAATAATGCATATCATCACAACAACATAAAATTACATCAATAATCAAACATTCATCAATAGTCATATACACCAACAACCACACACACAGATCACCATTCATAAAACCTGTAGAACACAAAGAGATAAATAATCGAGTGACAGTCCTTCGGTTTTCGGGGACCAGCTGAAGTAACTCCAGTAAGTGGTGTTTTCGTATATATCCTCCATCGGTGATGGAATTAACCTGAATAACATCACTGTATAGGCGCTATCATTGGTGACCCCCCCTACTGGCGCGAGTTGGGCTGGGGGACGCTGTTTATCTCCTGCTGACGTGCGAGGTTTTAAGTATCCAGGAAATACACCAGAAGAAGTCACTTGAGGACAAAGAGACCCAGGCGCGCTTATCTGGCGCAAGGCTCCGCTTGGCTGTAAATCCTGTTTAAACTGGTTTGGCTGTGGTTTGCTGAGTGCCCCGTTTAGGCACAAAAAAGGCGGGTGATATGGTGAGCGGGTTTGATATTCTGGAAGCCACAATGCTCTGGCTGGTAATCCAATAGGCGAGTAGAGAACTACTACTGCGTTTGGCAATTCCAGATTTAGCGTTGGCTCCGTTGCACTGCGTGAGCTTAACTTGGCGTTGACAAAAAGGGGTTTTGATTCAGGAACGGGGTTGACGATTCGTTGCTAGATGTATACAGAAACCCTCTAGATCGAAGAGTATATGACTTTCTTCGTCTGACTGAAGTCTGCTCTAGCGATTCGGTCTTCCTGAAACTGAGACCCAAAAAGAGACACCCTTTTACTTCAAGCAAATAATAAATCACACTAACTTTATACAGAAAGTTTCGCTCCACTATGGGATTAAATTTATTGTAGTTATTGCTATGATAGTTTAGGGCTGTCTTTAACCATGTCTCCTGTTCCTTAAAAATATCAATTATCAACACGCGCCCGCATAGGCTTAATATCTTTTGCACCCCCAGGTACCTATCAGTAAATGTTCTGACATCAAAAATCTACTCCTCTTCTCCCAATCTCAACATACAGGAAACCTAACCTGTAGTTACAGTTAAATGAATATGCTTATTCATCTTACAACATTAAATGAATTTACATAAACAGATTACAGCATTTGACATTACACCAATAAATCGTATGTCCCCTTTGGAAAATATATTATCATTCCACAAAATGAGTACAAAGAAAATGCAATGTTCTTGCTATAATAATACAGTTGTGGCTAGATCATAAGATATAATTATATCTATGGCTGGTGGCTGCTTTCTGTGAAAGTTATGGACTAGTGTCTAACTACACAAGTAAGCATAAAATGATCCTCCCTTGCCACTAGAAATATCTATCAAAAAGGAATAAGTGACTATCTCCTATAATCCAGAGTTATTGCCTGCATCTCACTATTCAGTTTTTAAGTGAACAATCCACACCTGACATTATCTTACAGAAATGACAGTTAATTTTGCTGACTCTTAACCCAATGGTAAGCATTCGTGGACTGATTCTACATCTAATATCTGTTATTGTAAGTTTAACATTTAACCCATGATAAACCGTAACAGTTTAAGCACCACTTAATAGGCCGTAGACAGCGCTACCTTATCACTGAATAAATTACTAGGAGAAGTCCTCAGAAATAAATTCACTTCCCTAACAGATATATATAAAAGCTAACATGAATCTAATATAATAATTATAAGATATGTCAACTCACCCCGCAAAATGACTAGAACATAGGCAAACACATTCTAGTATTGTGTTAAAGTTTGCCTTATCTCATGATGGTCATCTACGGGCCAGGAATATACGAATGTCTTTGTCTATTAAAACCAGTCTACTCTTATCGATCACAAGGGACGCTCCCCCCGGACACCTGGCGTGCGTATTTCTACAGAAGTTCGGCGAAAGACGTAATCTAGAGTAAGACAAAAGAAATCGTGCGAAAGTTCCCCAGGTAGAGAAATGCATAACATTATGCTCTATCTTGTCTAAGGGGCGAAAACCCAAAGACTGACCGCGAGTTTGTCTCCCCCTGTTTCCAGGATGCATAATATTATGATCCGAAGCAGCGTTCTGGAAGCCAAACACAGGGACCCTTTCACTCGTGATCAAAGGCTTTAAACGTAAGAGATATTCCTTTGGTCAGACCAGGTGCGGCTAGATAACATTACGTTACCTCTACGCTGGCCGTTGAGGAATTTAGTACTAAGGCCAAACGTAAACAAAACCTCGGGGAGGGTTTTCGAAGGTGAAAAATGAAAGACAGAAGAATACAAAATGTCTCGGAAAACAGAACATTTAAATGAGTAATCAAATTATGGACAAGATGGTAAAATAAATTATCTTTCACGTGACAAGTGCCCCCCCTTTTAAAGTTCGAGGAATACGGACAAAAATGACAGTAATTTATCTTTTCCATCGTCTTTAGTTACCTGTCATTGGAACATCCTATACTCATAAAACCAAATACGTTTCCAATTTCTGTCTGTCTGTATGACTAGCTCCGAGTTCATTTCGTTTCTTCCCTCTGTCTAATAGACGTTCAGCGAATGGGATTTTACGAGGCCACTGAACACTGACATAATCTGTTTCCGTGTGAACATGACCTTCCTTCCCCAATTTGCTTTGTCTGTCCATGGTCCGGAAAATTATCCGCACCTGTTGTGAGTTTCGGCCCCGCCTGAACTCACTGGCCACTGCATAGGTAATCCGCCTGTTATGTGCAGTGTAATCGTTCTGGACTCGGGCTGTTTAATTTCCGTTATGGGTTTACCTGTCGCGGACTTGAATAACCCTGTATAGCTGCAGTCTATAGGGACTTTTCGCGCGCGTGTAACCCTAGTTGGTAAATAAAGCCGTTCGTTGGCCGAAGAAATGCTAGCATTTTTTCTTCTGCCTCTCCACACCTACTCCGCTGTTTCGGCGGGAGCATTGATCAATCTTCAGACCTGTGCCGTCTAAAGGCGGGTCTGGAGCTTTCCTTGCCTTGCCAGTCACAACTCTGGCTTGGTCAACGGAAATGATCAAGTTGTTCTGTAATGGCCTGGCGGAGGCGACTACTTTGCTGTCCATCAGTGGGGTTGAGACCACTGGAATAATGCGATTTGAATGAGAAAACTCTGCTGCCTGAAGCAAAGAGTAATCGATCGCATTCTGGGGTTCTACTAAATCATAACAGATCTCCGTAGCTTCTATCCGTGAAGACAGATAGGTAATATCTGCGAGTTGCAGAGTTTGTTGAGTCGCTTTCCCATTACTAGCATGACGTGAGCCAAGGCTCTCAACAATGGCTCCTTGTACAGTAGTAAGGCAGCTTTTCTCACTGTCTTCTGCCCTGAGAAGTGTGAGAGACTCAAATGGAATACCAGGGATCCCTTCGCATGGAACCCTGTGTCCCCCATAAACGTCAACTTTGCCCTCCCCTGAGGAAGTTACTGGCGTCAGTTGAACTTTGTCCTGCAATGCGAGATCAACTTCCTGGTTGACAGGCCCCGCAGACTGCATGCAAAGGACTGGACGGTTTGAGATCCCGTTAGATCGCGAAGTGCCCGAGAAAAAACTCTCGGTGTGTTTTTCCAAAGTTCCTTGGAACGGTTTGGAAAGTTTAACCCTTTTAGCAGGCGACTTATTCTTGCACCTTTTCCGCTCAGGGTGATGAGAGGAGCGGCACCTCCTTTCTACGATCGTTGAGTTGGAGGGATACGCCTCTGCATATGGTTTTTCGCTGTCCGGCCGGGAATCTAGCGAAATATAACGTGATAGGGTGTGGCTCCCTTTTCTCGACGTCACGTGTCGGTTAGGTGCTGCTTGGTCTGGAGCGTGAGAGGCTCGGGGTTCGCCGCTTGCCAGACGGGAACAATCCGTATTACAATGCTTGTTAACACCTCTCTCACCTTTGAGCAGTTTCCATGCCTGGGAACGTTGCGTAATTTTCCCCGTGGCCTTAGGTCTGCTATCCCGACGTAAATTCTTTCCTTGTTCGGGCTTCGGATCCAAGTCCAAAGGAAAGATAATTTTCTGGAGTTGGGGTTCGGTTTTAGCAGGCAAGTTTTCTTTCATGGGCGCAAGGTTTGCAGGGGCGTTGACCGTTAAGGGCACAGTAGAAGGGGAATTAGAGTGACTACATTTAGTATCTGTTTTCATCCTCCGAATTTGGCTATCCAGTTCATTCATTCTGATTTGGTGTAGCCTGCTCCTTTCTTGGCTTTCTCTGTCCCTTTCTTGGCGCTCTATTTCCCATTGCTTGTCCCGTTCTTGTTGCTCCATTTCCAATTGCTTGTCCCGTTCTTGTCTTTGCTTTTCCCTTTGCTTCTCATTTTCTATCACTTCTTCTACATACTGTCGGGTGAATGCTTCACTCTCCCCAGTTTGTTTACAGGACCATGCCAAGATTAAACGGCTGTCAAACCAATTGTCTACCTCGTATTGATCCTGCAGGCTTACTGCAAATTCTAGAAAGGGCTGGATTTCGCTATCCTTGTACTCCATGTACTTAGCTACCTCGAGGGCAATCCTATGCACTTTATCTAGATCGGCCATTTTATCAGGGTGAGCAAACACTATAGAAGAATAGAACCTAGAGATCTTAGTTACCTAGTCCACTAGGTGCTGATTAACTTAATAATCAATAAAATCTAGGCTAGCCTGGGAACTTTAAAAACCAAGAAAATTTGTAGCTACTCTGATTGCGACAAGCAAAAACCCAAAAAACTCCAAAAAATGTAAGTGATGTAAAACTTACTATCACTTCACCCCAGTTCTGTCAGTACTAAGCTATTGAGAGGATTGGTTACTATCGTCCGAATGAACACCCTCCCTTGGTATAAATGCAAGCTAGTAACTGACTATCTGTAGCTTCTTATCTCAGATTAAAGAGCTACTCCTGAAAAAAATATTAACCCTTTAAAAAAAAAAATTTCTGACTTTTACACCAATAGTCGTCAGATTTGTCAACCAAAAACTCAGCAGTGATACCATCAACCTTTACCAGCTGTCTCATGTGTAGCATGAACAATAAATGTAACTTAATATTTATGATTGCTGTGGGAAAAAAAAACGCTGTTCCGACTTCCACCCAAAAGAAATAGTTCGATATGTCTAGGGGAAAGAAATTCCTATAATCTGCCGAACACTAAACTCTAAGAATCAAGATAGAATCTTGTGAGAGATTCCTACCAGACTGCAACCTCATCTGTTGCGATTGCTGCAGATGTAGTTCAAATTCCGCGGCGAGACCCCATTTGTTGTGGTAGATGGGCTCTAGAATCCCGGACGAGCCCCCATTTGTCGTGGTTGAGTTAGAGTGTAGAGTATTTGTCGAGTTGGACAATAGTAGTGAAATCGACAAGGGATAGTGGACTGACAGAGTTATAGATTACACTTAGATAAGGTGTAAATAGGAGATGGACTTGAGACAACCTGGAAGAAGATTTACCAAAATGATCTCTCTCTCCAAGCCTCAACTCACTTATGTCTGTCTAAGCACCTCCTGCTCTCTCTCTTTTCTCTTATCATACATAGAGATTATAGTAAAGAGCTAAAAATACAAATATGGATGGAAAGGTCGTGAACAGCGCATTAATAAATGTGTAAAATTTATTAAAGAAGAAAAGCATGAAAATAATGCATATCATCACAACAACATAAAATTACATCAATAATCAAACATTCATCAATAGTCATATACACCAACAACCACACACACAGATCACCATTCATAAAACCTGTAGAACACAAAGAGATAAATAATCGAGTGACAGTCCTTCGGTTTTCGGGGACCAGCTGAAGTAACTCCAGTAAGTGGTGTTTTCGTATATATCCTCCATCGGTGATGGAATTAACCTGAATAACATCACTGTATAGGCGCTATCGTTGGTGACCCCCCTACTGGCGCGAGTTGGGCTGGGGGACGCTGTTTATCTCCTGCTGACGTGCGAGGTTTTAAGTATCCAGGAAATACACCAGAAGAAGTCACTTGAGGACAAAGAGACCCAGGCGCGCTTATCCGGCGCAAGGCTCCGCTTGGCTGTAAATCCTGTTTAAACTGGTTTGGCTGTGGTTTGCTGAGTGCCCCGTTTAGGCACAAAAAAGGCGGGTGATATGGAATTCTGCTATAGGCATGCTGAGCGGGTTTGATATTCTGGAAGCCACAATGCTCTGGCTGGTAATCCAATAGGCGAGTAGAGAACTACTACTGCGTTTGGCAATTCCAGATTTAGCGTTGGCTCCGTTGCACTGCGTGAGCTTAACTTGGCGTTGACAAAAAGGGGTTTTGATTCAGGAACGGGGTTGACGATTCGTTGCTAGATGTATACAGAAACCCTCTAGATCGAAGAGTATATGACTTTCTTCGTCTGACTGAAGTCTGCTCTAGCGATTCGGTCTTCCTGAAACTGAGACCCAAAAAGAGACACCCTTTTACTTCAAGCAAATAATAAATCACACTAACTTTATACAGAAAGTTTCGCTCCACTATGGGATTAAATTTATTGTAGTTATTGCTATGATAGTTTAGGGCTGTCTTTAACCATGTCTCCTGTTCCTTAAAAATATCAATTATCAACACGCGCCTGCATAGGCTTAATATCTTTTGCACCCCCAGGTACCTATCAGTAAATGTTCTGACATCAAAAATCTACTCCTCTTCTCCCAATCTCAACATACAGGAAACCTAACCTGTAGTTACAGTTAAATGAATATGCTTATTCATCTTACAACATTAAATGAATTTACATAAACAGATTACAGCATTTGACATTACACCAATAAATCGTATGTCCCCTTTGGAAAATATATTATCATTCCACAAAATGAGTACAAAGAAAATGCAATGTTCTTGCTATAATAATACAGTTGTGGCTAGATCATAAGATATAATTATATCTATGGCTGGTGGCTGCTTTCTGTGAAAGTTATGGACTAGTGTCTAACTACACAAGTAAGCATAAAATGATCCTCCCTTGCCACTAGAAATATCTATCAAAAAGGAATAAGTGACTATCTCCTATAATCCAGAGTTATTGCCTGCATCTCACTATTCAGTTTTTAAGTGAACAATCCACACCTGACATTATCTTACAGAAATGACAGTTAATTTTGCTGACTCTTAACCCAATGGTAAGCATTCGTGGACTGATTCTACATCTAATATCTGTTATTGTAAGTTTAACATTTAACCCATGATAAACCGTAACAGTTTAAGCACCACTTAATAGGCCGTAGACAGCGCTACCTTATCACTGAATAAATTACTAGGAGAAGTCCTCAGAAATAAATTCACTTCCCTAACAGATATATATAAAAGCTAACATGAATCTAATATAATAATTATAAGATATGTCAACTCACCCCGCAAAATGACTAGAACATAGGCAAACACATTCTAGTATTGTGTTAAAGTTTGCCTTATCTCATGATGGTCATCTACGGGCCAGGAATATACGAATGTCTTTGTCTATTAAAACCAGTCTACTCTTATAGATCACAAGGGACGCTCCCCCCGGACACCTGGCGTGCGTATTTCTACAGAAGTTCGGCGAAAGACGTAATCTAGAGTAAGACAAAAGAAATCGTGCGAAAGTTCCCCAGGTAGAGAAATGCATAACATTATGCTCTATCTTGTCTAAGGGGCGAAAACCCAAAGACTGACCGCGAGTTTGTCTCCCCCTGTTTCCAGGATGCATAATATTATGATCCGAAGCAGCGTTCTGGAAGCCAAACACAGGGACCCTTTCACTCGTGATCAAAGGCTTTAAACGTAAGAGATATTCCCTTGGTCAGACCAGGTGCGGCTAGATAACATTACGTTACCTCTACGCTGGCCGTTGAGGAATTTAGTACTAAGGCCAAACGTAAACAAAACCTCGGGGAGGGTTTTCGAAGGTGAAAAATGAAAGACAGAAGAATACAAAATGTCTCGGAAAACAGAACATTTAAAGGAGTAATCAAATTATGGACAAGATGGTAAAATAAATTATCTTTCACGTGACAAGTGCCCCCCCTTTTAAAGTTCGAGGAATACGGACAAAAATGACAGTAATTTATCTTTTCCATCGTCTTTAGTTACCTGTCATTGGAACATCCTATACTCATAAAACCAAAATACGTTTCCAATTTCTGTCTGTCTGTATGACTAGCTCCGAGTTCATTTCGTTTCTTCCCTCTGTCTAATAGACGTTCAGCGAATGGGATTTTACGAGGCCACTGAACACTGACATAATCTGTTTCCGTGTGAACATGACCTTCCTTCCCCAATTTGCTTTGTCTGTCCATGGTCCGGAAAATTATCCGCACCTGTTGTGAGTTTCGGCCCCGCCTGAACTCACTGGCCACTGCATAGGTAATCCGCCTGTTATGTGCAGTGTAATCGTTCTGGACTCGGGCTGTTTAATTTCCGTTATGGGTTTACCTGTCGCGGACTTGAATAACCCTGTATAGCTGCAGTCTATAGGGACTTTTCGCGCGCGTGTAACCCTAGTTGGTAAATAAAGCCGTTCGTTGGCCGAAGAAATGCTAGCATTTTTCTTCTGCCTCTCCACACCTACTCCGCTGTTTCGGCGGGAGCATTGATCAATCTTCAGACCTGTGCCGTCTAAAGGCGGGTCTGGAGCTTTCCTTGCCTTGCCAGTCACAACTCTGGCTTGGTCAACGGAAATGATCAAGTTGTTCTGTAATGGCCTGGCGGAGGCGACTACTTTGCTGTCCATCAGTGGGGTTGAGACCACTGGAATAATGCGATTTGAATGAGAAAACTCTGCTGCCTGAAGCAAAGAGTAATCGATCGCATTCTGGGGTTCTACTAAATCATAACAGATCTCCGTAGCTTCTATCCGTGAAGACAGATAGGTAATATCTGCGAGTTGCAGAGTTTGTTGAGTCGCTTTCCCATTACTAGAGGAAGTGGAGGGGAACTGCGGTAAGACGTGGAATACAATGGATGGGTTTGAAAAAAAATCGAAAAAAGGTGATTCGTCTTACGAGGACAAAAGACAAAGAAAATAGTCTACGTTACGGCCACAAGGCCTTCGTCAGGAAAGGAAAGAAAGTGAAGGCTAGATAGGACACATAAAAACTATAAAATAAAAACTGGGTACTTCCCTGAAGGCAAGAACCGAAATTCTATCAAAATCGCTAGTCTGTTGAAAGCGCGTTGGCTGAACAGAATAGTTGACTTCCCTTATGTACACAATGCATACTAAGAAACTAAAAAACGAAACCGGACAATAAACTACCCAACGTGATAAAAGTGGGGATTTTTGGAAATAGAAGAGGACAGTGAGTGGGACAGATAAATATTAAATATGAAATAAAAAAATATGGCATACAAATAGAAGAATAGGATAAGAGTGGAAAGAGTTCAAATAGAGCAAGAGAGGACAGGGTGACCTCATCTCACAAAGGTGTGAAAAGTGTTGAGACCGGCTGGTTTTAGACACCCCATGCGGTGGATCAGCCTAAGACGGTTCTCAAGCTGTTCTCGGCTGGCAGTGTCAGAGGAGCAGGATCGGATCGCTGTGACCTGGATGTCGATGGGACCATGGTGGTCAGGACCATTGAAGTGTATAGCAACTGGTGTGGACTTTTGCTGCAGGAAACATTTGTCGGCATTTTTAAGTGATGGCCAAATGCTCGACACGCCCCCGAATGTCCCCAAGTCCCAACATCTTAAATTCCTGTAGGGGCCAATATACCTTTTGCAGCAACGTTTACATATGATCGTATAAATGACATTGCGCGATTCACACGTGAAGCTACTAGTGATGGTGTACGTAGCTTTAGGACGGGACACCTTCTGGGTTGAGTGATGACATACTTGCACCGTGTTGCATCGTGTCCGACCACAGGGTTGTGTGCCAAAGTGAGTGGACATTCTCCTTTGGGAGCAACGGCTGTGAACAAGAAGATCCTTCAAGTTCTTGTCATCAGTCCTATATGCCACCAAAGGTGCTTCACTGAATACTTCTTGGGTCACAGGCTAAAAAAAAAAAAAAAATGCTTGGAGGATAGGGAGGTGTGACGGAAAAGGATCTGTTTTTGAACACGTATGTTACTGTGACCTAGGTGATGGGTAAAAAATTAATTTGACTCTATCCGAAGTGGATTTATGGTGTGGAGCGTTTGAGGGCCTCCTGACGAGAGATGGGAGCACACGTTGGTGAGTCCGACAGTCATGGTGAAACATGTTCTGGATAAAGTCTGTTACGGAAGAAAATCCAAACATCTCATTTGCTCGTAATTCTGGTTTAGTGAAGTTCGTCGTCGCCTTGCAAATTACGGCAAGTTTTAACGGCGGAGGCGGCCCCAGAAAGTTTGAAAAAGGGAGGGAGTACGCATTTGACAGGCCCGAGGATGACATAGAGGTTACGCTGGACCATGAGGTAGCTTCTGGGCATCTGTCGGCTTGTATTATTACTGAAGCCCCCCATATTAAGGCCGGAGGGCGTGATAGAAATAGTAATGTCAAGGAAGTTGACAGATTACTGTGGAGACGTTCAATTGAACTTGATGGTGGGGTGAAAGTGGGTTCACAAAGTCGGATGAAGCGGGTTCTTCAGTCTCATACATCTCTGTGACACCTATGCCATCATCGATATATCTGCGGTAAAACCCAGGGAAAGGACCGGAGTATTGTTGCCATATCTGATGCTCCAAGTGGCCCATGAATAGACAGGCATAGCTGGGCCCATGCCTTGCACTCCCATGCATAGGCAACACCACTAATTTGGTCAAAAAACTGACCATTGAATTCAAAAGGAATTCAGTTTAAGGGACCAGTTCAGCAAGACGGAGGAAAGTCTAGTGTCAGTGGATATAGAAGGGCAAGTGCGCTGGTCCAGAAAAAACCGAAGAGCTCGGAGACTCCATCAGAGTGGGGAATAGAAGGTATACAGAGAGCAGATTTTTCTAGCAAGAAAAGACGGTAGGAGCGGTCTGCTGAGAGTCGGATAGAGGAGAAAAGTTGTAAGGAGCGTGATTGGGTGTCTTTGATGAAGGAAGGAAGATTCTCAGAAACTGATAGGCTGGAAAAATGCTATCTGGAGGCTTTCCTTGCCTTCAGTCAAATGTGGCTTCAGTAGGAAATGAATCAGGCTGAGACTCTTAATATCTCCAGGCGTTTTCGATCTTGTCCATCAGATGGGGAGCATGTATAATACGATTTACCCAAAGAACTGTCATGCTCCTAAAGATGATGCTTCGGGAGGAAGATCATTACTAGTGATAAGCTGTTTAATAGTGTTGTGTACAACGCGATTGTTAGAGACAGTCGCATCGCTGGTCCCATTACTAGCATGACGTGAGCCAAGGCTCTCAACAATGGCTCCTTGTACAGTAGTAAGGCAGCTTTTCTCACTGTCTTCTGCCCTGAGAAGTGTGAGAGACTCAAATGGAATACCAGGGATCCCTTCGCATGGAACCCTGTGTCCCCCATAAACGTCAACTTTGCCCTCCCCTGAGGAAGTTACTGGCGTCAGTTGAACTTTGTCCTGCAATGCGAGATCCACTTCCTGGTTGACAGGCCCCGCAGACTGCATGCAAAGGACTGGACGGTTTGAGATCCCGTTAGATCGCGAAGTGCCCGAGAAAAAACTCTCGGTGTGTTTTTCCAAAGTTCCTTGGAACGGTTTGGAAAGTTTAACCCTTTTAGCAGGCGACTTATTCTTGCACCTTTTCCGCTCAGGGTGATAAGAGGAGCGGCACCTCCTTTCTACGATCGTTGAGTTGGAGGGATACGCCTCTGCATATGGTTTTTCGCTGTCCGGCCGGGAATCTAGCGAAATATAACGTGATAGGGTGTGGCTCCCTTTTCTCGACGTCACGTGTCGGTTAGGTGCTGCTTGGTCTGGAGCGTGAGAGGCTCGGGGTTCGCCGCTTGCCAGACGGGAACAATCCGTATTACAATGCTTGTTAGCACCTCTCTCACCTTTGAGCAGTTTCCATGCCTGGGAACGTTGCGTAATTTTCCCCGTGGCCTTAGGTCTGCTATCCCGACGTAAATTCTTTCCTTGTTCGGGCTTCGGATCCAAGTCCAAAGGAAAGATAATTTTCTGGAGTTGGGGTTCGGTTTTAGCAGGCAAGTTTTCTTTCATGGGCGCAAGGTTTGCAGGGGCGTTGACCGTTAAGGGCACAGTAGAAGGGGAATTAGAGTGACTACATTTAGTATCTGTTTTCATCCTCCGAATTTGGCTATCCAGTTCATTCATTCTGATTTGGTGTAGCCTGCTCCTTTCTTGGCTTTCTCTGTCCCTTTCTTGGCGCTCTATTTCCCATTGCTTGTCCCGTTCTTGTTGCTCCATTTCCAATTGCTTGTCCCGTTCTTGTCTTTGCTTTTCCCTTTGCTTCTCATTTTCTATCACTTCTTCTACATACTGTCGGGTGAATGCTTCACTCTCCCCAGTTTGTTTACAGGACCATGCCAAGATTAAACGGCTGTCAAACCAATTGTCTACCTCGTATTGATCCTGCAGGCTTACTGCAAATTCTAGAAAGGGCTGGATTTCGCTATCCTTGTACTCCATGTACTTAGCTACCTCGAGGGCAATCCTATGCACTTTATCTAGATCGGCCATTATATCAGGGTGAGCAAACACTATAGAAGAATAGAACCTAGAGATCTTAGTTACCTAGTCCACTAGGTGCTGATTAACTTAATAATCAATAAAATCTAGGCTAGCCTGGGAACTTTAAAAAACAAGAAAATTTGTAGCTACTCTGATTGCGACAAGCAAAAACCCAAAAAACTCCAAAAAATGTAAGTGATGTAAAACTTACTATCACTTCACCCCAGTTCTGTCAGTACTAAGCTATTGAGAGGATTGGTTACTATCGTCCGAATGAACACCCTCCCTTGGTACAAATGCAAGCTAGTAACTGACTATCTGTAGCTTCTTATCTCAGATTAAAGAGCTACTCCTGAAAAAAATATTAACCCTTAAAAAAAAAAATTTCTGACTTTTACAACAATAGTCGTCAGATTTGTCAACCAAAAACTCAGCAGTGATACCATCAACCTTTACCAGCTGTCTCATGTGTAGCATGAACAATAAATGTAACTTAATATTTATGATTGCTGTGGAAAAAAAAACGCTGTTCCGACTTCCACCCAAAAGAAATAGTTCGATATGTCTAGGGGAAAGAAATTCCTATAATCTGCCGAACACTAAACTCTAAGAATCAAGATAGAATCTTGTGAGAGATTCCTACCAGACTGCAACCTCATCTGTTGCGATTGCTGCAGATGTAGTTCAAATTCCGCGGCGAGACCCCATTTGTTGTGGTAGATGGGCTCTAGAATCCCGGATACATAGAGATTATAGTAAAGAGCTAAAAATACAAATATGGATGGAAAGGTCGTGAACAGCGCATTAATAAATGTGTAAAATTTATTAAAGAAGAAAAGCATGAAAATAATGCATATCATCACAACAACATAAAATTACATCAATAATCAAACATTCATCAATAGTCATATACACCAACAACCACACACACAGATCACCATTCATAAAACCTGTAGAACACAAAGAGATAAATAATCGAGTGACAGTCCTTCGGTTTTCGGGGACCAGCTGAAGTAACTCCAGTAAGTGGTGTTTTCGTATATATCCTCCATCGGTGATGGAATTAACCTGAATAACATCACTGTATAGGCGCTATCGTTGGTGACCCCCCTACTGGCGCGAGTTGGGCTGGGGGACGCTGTTTATCTCCTGCTGACGTGCGAGGTTTTAAGTATCCAGGAAATACACCAGAAGAAGTCACTTGAGGACAAAGAGACCCAGGCGCGCTTATCCGGCGCAAGGCTCCGCTTGGCTGTAAATCCTGTTTAAACTGGTTTGGCTGTGGTTTGCTGAGTGCCCCGTTTAGGCACAAAAAAGGCGGGTGATATGGAATTCTGCTATAGGCATGCTGAGCGGGTTTGATATTCTGGAAGCCGCAATGCTCTGGCTGGTAATCCAATAGGCGAGAAGAGAACTACTACTGCGTTTGGCGATTCCAGATTTAGCGTTGGCTCCGTTGCACTGCGTGAGCTTAACTTGGCGTTGACAAAAAGGGGTTTTGATTCAGGAACGGGGTTGACGATTCGTTGCTAGATGTATACAGAAACCCTCTAGATCGAAGAGTATATGACTTTCTTCGTCTGACTGAAGTCTGCTCTAGCGATTCGGTCTTCCTGAAACTGAGACCCAAAAAGAGACACCCTTTTACTTCAAGCAAATAATAAATCACACTAACTTTATACAGAAAGTTTCGCTCCACTATGGGATTAAATTTATTGTAGTTATTGCTATGATAGTTTAGGGCTGTCTTTAACCATGTCTCCTGTTCCTTAAAAATATCAATTATCAACACGCGCCCGCATAGGCTTAATATCTTTTGCACCCCCAGGTACCTATCAGTAAATGTTCTGACATCAAAAATCTACTCCTCTTCTCCCAATCTCAACATACAGGAAACCTAACCTGTAGTTACAGTTAAATGAATATGCTTATTCATCTTACAACATTAAATGAATTTACATAAACAGATTACAGCATTTGACATTACACCAATAAATCGTATGTCCCCTTGGAAAATATATTATCATTCCACAAAATGAGTACAAAGAAAATGCAATGTTCTTGCTATAATAATACAGTTGTGGCTAGATCATAAGATATAATTATATCTATGGCTGGTGGCTGCTTTCTGTGAAAGTTATGGACTAGTGTCTAACTACACAAGTAAGCATAAAATGATCCTCCCTTGCCACTAGAAATATCTATCAAAAAGGAATAAGTGACTATCTCCTATAATCCAGAGTTATTGCCTGCATCTCACTATTCAGTTTTTAAGTGAACAATCCACACCTGACATTATCTTACAGAAATGACAGTTAATTTTGCTGACTCTTGCGCTACCTTATCACTGAATAAATTACTAGGAGAAGTCCTCAGAAATAAATTCACTTCCCTAACAGATATATATAAAAGCTAACATGAATCTAATATAATAATTATAAGATATGTCAACTCACCCCGAAAAATGACTAGAACATAGGCAAACACATTCTAGTATTGTGTTAAAGTTTGCCTTATCTCATGATGGTCATCTACGGGCCAGGAATATACGAATGTCTTTGTCTATTAAAACCAGTCTACTCTTATAGATCACAAGGGACGCTCCCCCCGGACACCTGGCGTGCGTATTTCTACAGAAGTTCGGCGAAAGACGTAATCTAGAGTAAGACAAAAGAAATCGTGCGAAAGTTCCCCAGGTAGAGAAATGCATAACATTATGCTCTATCTTGTCTAAGGGGCGAAAACCCAAAGACTGACCGCGAGTTTGTCTCCCCCTGTTTCCAGGATGCATAATATTATGATCCGAAGCAGCGTTCTGGAAGCCAAACACAGGGACCCTTTCACTCGTGATCAAAGGCTTTAAACGTAAGAGATATTCCTTTGGTCAGACCAGGTGCGGCTAGATAACATTACGTTACCTCTACGCTGGCCGTTGAGGAATTTAGTACTAAGGCCAAACGTAAACAAAACCTCGGGGAGGGTTTTCGAAGGTGAAAAATGAAAGACAGAAGAATACAAAATGTCTCGGAAAACAGAACATTTAAAGGAGTAATCAAATTATGGACAAGATGGTAAAATAAATTATCTTTCACGTGACACGGGCGTTAAGTTCTTTGGTGCAAGATTTCCTGCTAGATCGCCAACGGCAGAGTGTTCACAAACACACACAAAACGGCGCAAAGATACATATATGCAAAAACATAGTTAATAAATTATTGATTACATGCTTGCAAAAATGCACAACAGCACACATATATACATAACCAGTTAGCCTTAGAGCACTCTGCGGTCCGGGGCAAGTGGCCATCCCCCCACACTTCTAGCCGCAGAAGTTGTATTTTACGGGAACATTAAATAAATAAAACATAAAAAGGGTTTGTAGCAGGCAACTTATACGAAATACAGTAGAAAACTAGACAACAGACAAACAACAGAAATGATAGGCTTACCGGGACTCGAACCGAGGACCATCCAAACTGTACCACCGCCTCGCTAAGAGAGTGAATCGTGACTAACTCGACTGCCGACTAGGTACTGATGCCTTTTATTTCAATGGAAAATTAAATTCGTGAATAAAATTGCAGATCCGCTTTAGATAGGTATTACTAATAACACTGAACACAAAAATGTCAAACTTTGGTTTTAATATTTTGTTATAAAATATTAGCACACCACACCTCAAGGTCTTTTATATTTGTACATTCGTCCTAAGATAACCGACGAACCTTATGTCTAGTTTTAATGGGAAGCGCCTCTCCAAATCGAGGCAAAACTCCTATTTAAATGTTTTTTTTTGTTTTTTTAAACTATCTCAGCTGAAGAAAAGTCGAGCTTGAAAATAAACTTCTTTCCTCACCCGCTGCGGCGGCTCTTTGCTCTTAGCGCCCAGGGAGGTCACGTTGGTCGCTCTGCACACACATATACACACGTACCTCCATGCATACACACATATATACATGGACACAGATGCACGTCTTTTTAAATTCAAGCGTCCAATCGTAAGCCATGTTTGTGTCAATGCGTTCTGTGGAACACGCTTTCTGTTTGTTTCATGCTGATTTCGTCCATCTCTAGAAACACTATTGGTCCCGTCTCATTTGTTTAAAAAAAAAAAAAAAAATCATGCATTTAGAATTAGTTCTCACTTTTTTTTCCTAACAGTAGTTTTGTTCGTGTGTCCCTAAAGAAGAGAATAAAGTCGTTACGTGGGTCATATTTTTATGTTTTGTCCTGGTTTGGCTTACATTATCAATTTTCGCTCAGTTCTTGCGTTAATTTAGTCTTACTACAAGAGCACATACATTTTGGTGCATGCTTCCTGAATGGAGGTCAGCTGTAGTGGTGGTTTCATGCTTAACTCAGTCCCCGACGGTTTTCTGGTTGTTACCGCAGGCAACAAAATTGATAATAATTTGATAATAAAAATTGATAAACATAGCGGATGTTTTATAACAGTCATCAACACCCTTTAGCTCCTCAAGGAGCATAGCATGTCTTCAACATTGTTATTGTTGATTAGAATCGACGTTATTGCTCTCCGGACAAACCCACAGGTGCTCAGTCTCCCTCAGCAAATGTCGAAGGGTATGAAAGCTAATAGTTTCTGTTGAGCGCTGGTTGTATACCCGCCGGATGCATCCCTGCTGGTCTTACGTTTGATGCCAAATTCCAACAGTCTTAGCCTTTATGATTCATCGCTTGCAGTGTCATTCTCTAATAGGTGATCATTAATTGCCCTCAGCATGTCGCATTATTCATATCCATATGCACCTTCTGTTGGTGCTCTTGAAGTTAGTCTATCAGCTCTTTCATTGCCGCGTACTCCTGCATAGCCAGGGTAGTAGATCCACACCAGTTCCTGAAGATTCGAGGCTTCTATGGCGGTTTTCCATTCATGCCGGAGCCATCCACTTTGGACCTTCCGAAGTATCGATTGTAAGTCTGATTCAATAACTGCCCTTGTTAATAAAGTCACAGACAGCCAACTTAAGGCTGCAGTAGCTGCCTCTACCTCCATTCTCATGCTGGAGGTTGTTATCGTGTAAGCCCCGCTATGATCAGTGACGATTCTGCCTTTTACTCTGGCAGAGAAGCGCCACCCTGATTTCTCACCACGGATTACAGACCCATCAGTGTACATAATAGCATCATCATCCCCAGCATGACCAGTTATAAGCTGATCAATGTCCAGCTCTGCCCTCCCATTGGCCCAAGTTCTGCACTGTCTGCCAAGACTGATGATGACTTGCTGGGACTTCGTCCAGTTCTCTTCTGACTTACTCCACTCTTCCCCCTTGAATATATTTTCAACTGTGGTCACCTGTCTAATAGTTGTCTCTGCCTGAGCCATCCATGACATCCCCCTCTTTATTCTTGCTCCTTTGATGTCAGCTATATTATCATGCAGGTGATGCATTTTGTCTGTGGTTACTCGCATATAAGCTTTTACCTGAGACGTCGCATATCTAGATCTAATTGACAGTAATCCAAGCATGTGCCGCATCTTCACAATGGGGGTATCTCGCGTATAGCCCAAGTTAAAAGCATCCCTTAATTTTGAATGCGTTCTAGTCGTTCTCATTGTGATATTGACAGCATGAGTATTCCCAGAAAATACTCGATGACTGACATGACTAGCTGATGATACAGGAGAAATAGTAATCTATGCCCCGGGTGCGCTGTGACCATTGTTTTAAGGGCTGCAAGACCTCTGATGCACTTCTGTATTCGATCAACATGGTATTTTTATCGTAACCCGCGATCGAACGTTATTTCGAGGTACTTCACTTTGTCTTGCATTTCAATTGTATGCCCACTGAAAGTAATGTCTGGAAGATCTGCTTTCAATGTGGGGTTGTTCAAGGAGAACCACAGCACACAGGCTATGTTGGCATTGACCTTGGAGCCTGTTTCCTCGCACCATTTAAACCCTTCATGCAGTGTCCCATGATTGCTATTGGCCATTTCCTGTCGGTCAACATGTGTATGTCTTCAACATATATATGTGTATGTCTTCAACATACATATGCCATCCTCCTGTCGCGTGCCAACTTCTTTGCATGTTGTTCTCATAATTTTCATTTATGTCTCCAGTTCTCATCTTCGCGTGTTTTTGGTCTACCTCTGCCTCTCTTACCCTGGGGATTCCAGAATAACGAATGCCTTGTAATGCTATCAACAGGTTTCTTCGGTATGTGTCCTATCCATCACCAGCGCCTTCTTCTCATCTCTTGTTCCACTGGCAATTTTTTGTTTGGGTCTTGTCATCGGTTCCACACATGCGACCTTGTCGCTCTATTTCAATCCTTCTGTTGTACGCAATTTCAATCCTTCTGTTGTACGCAATCACACATTTATGAAAGTGTTTTTAATAGTATCATATATATATATATATATTGAAATGATATGACAAGGTCACCAACATCGAACTTATGATCCGTGTACCAGTGGAACAAGACACGTTGAGCTGGACACAGTATTAAGGTATTTGTCTTGTTGGACTGACCAATACTGATATATAGGGGAACAACAGAAGTGATTGCGTCATTAATAGGCTGAACTGCCCATGATAAACTTTCGGTGTTATATATAGAGGTTCGCACTAATGACCTGTCATTGAAACATCCTTTTTTGGGGATGCGTAGATGGCAGGGAGGACAGTGTGATTCGCTTGCATAGCTAGGCGGTGTTGTCGCACGGAAAGTCCAGGGTTCAAATCCTGGGTAAGCCACTCATGTCTGTTGTTTTTCTGTTGTCTAGTGTTCTACTTCTTTATTTCCTACGAGTGCCTTATAACATACCTTTATATTTGTTTCATATTAATAAACCTGTTGATAGCTTTACCAGGCAGAACGCATGCAGACGAGAATTGAAGACAGAGATAAAAATCATAAGAAAAACATGGAATGACCTTGAGCTGATCGCACGCTACAGGAGCATCTGGCCCGTGTTTTGTTGAAGGCATATGCTCCTTGGGAAGCCAAAGGGTACTGATGATTGATTATGTATATATATTCATGTGGCACCAACTTGAATTTTTATTACAAATAAGGGAGGGAAACCTGAGGCCTGTAAACAGTAGATTAATATGAAACAAATATAAAGGTATGTTATCAGGCACTCGCAGGAAATAAAGAAGTAGAACACCAGACAACAGAAAAACAACAGACATGATCCTGGGTAAGCCACTCATGTCTGTTGTTTTTCTGTTGTCTGGTGTTCTACTTCTTTATTTCCTGCGAGTGCCTGATAAAATACCTTTATATTTATTTCATATTAATTTATTGGCACCAACTTGACCTGATTCTCGTCAGAAGGCCACTCCTCAGGTCTGTGCTCTCCACGCGCTCGTACCATAGTGCAGACTGTGATACAGATCACTCCTTGGTGTGCTGCAAAATCAGAGCACAACCAAGAAAACTCTATCGTGTCAGACATGAAGGGAAACCACGCATTGATACCAGCAAGATGTCAAACCCATTCATGATCGCTCAATTCACTGCGACCTTCGAGAAAGTGCTCAGTAGCCCTCAGCATGGTGATACTATTACAGAGAACTGGGAGCATCTACGGAACACCATTCAAAGTACTGCACTTGCCACCTTTGGTAAGAAAACAGCAAAGTCAAATGACTGGTTTGATGCTTCATCAGATGTGATGGCACCTGTCATTGAAGCTAAGCGCAGTGCTATGAATGAATACAAACGTTCACCGAGTGCCAGAACCCTACAGATCCTGAGGGCTACGAGAAGCAAAGTTCAACAAACTGCTCGACGCTGTGCAAATGACTACTGGCTCCAGCTCAGTGAGAGCATCCAGATCGCAGCGCAAACAGGCAACATTAGACAAATGTATGACGGTATAAAGAAAGCACTTGGCCCCCATAAAAGTAAGACGGCACCGCTTAAAACCATCAGCGGAGAGAAGCTAACCGATAAGGGTAAGCAGATGGAGAGGTGGGTCGAGCACTACTCTGAGCTTTACGCTAGAGACAATACCGTTACGCCTGCAGCCCTTGATGGTGTCAACAGTCTGCCAACTATGGAGGAGCTGGATGCCGAACCAACATTAGAGGAACTCAGCAAGGCCATTGATAGCTTGGCTTCTGGCAAAGCACCAGGCAGTGATGGGATTCCTCCTGATTTAATCAAATGCTGTAAGAGCACGCTATTACATCCCCTGCATAGGATGCTGTGCCAGTGCTGGGAAGAGACAACTATTCCTCAAGACATGCGAGATGCCAAGATTGTAACACTGTATAAAAATAAAGGAGACAGAAGTGATTGCAATAACTACAGAGGCATCTCTCTTCTTAGTATTGTTGGTAAGGTTTTTGCCAAAGTCATCTTAATGCGACTACACAAGTTAGCTGAGCGCATATATCCAGAGTCACAGTGTGGATTCCGAGCTGGCAGATCAACAACAGACATGATCTTCTCTCTCCGCCAGCTTCAGGAAAAATCAAGAGAGCAGAAAAGACCATTATATATCGCCTTTATAGACCTCACAAAAGCATTCGACCTGGTTAGTAGGGATGGACTCTTTAAAATCCTCCTGAAAATAGGTTGCCCTTCTAAAATGCTGGAAATGATAAAGTCATTCCATGACGGCATGAAGGGAACAGTCCAATATGCTGGAAGCACGTCACAGCCCTTTGATATCCGAAGTGGCGTTAAACAAGGCTGTGTTCTTGCTCCGATCCTCTTCGGAATCTTCTTTGCCTTACTCTTGAAACATGCATTCAAAGATGCAACTGAAGGTATATGCCTTCACACTAGGTCAGATGGCCGTCTGTTTAATCTTTCAAGGCTGAAGGCAAAAACAAAAATCAGAAGGGTCACTATAAGAGACTTGTTGTTCGCTGATGATGCTGCAGTCGTCACTCAAAGCCAACAGGAGCTTCAGAGCTTGATGAATCGCTTCACTAAAGCAAGCAAGGACTTTGGCCTCACAATAAGTCTAAAGAAAACGAATGTGCTGAGTCAGGATGTGGGTGCTGCACCAGTTATCACTATCGATAACTATGAATTGGCAGTGATGCCCCACTTCACATACCTAGGGTCTACCATCAATGACAAACTCTCACTGGATACAGAAATCGACAGCCGCATTGGCAAAGCTGCAGCTACCTTTGCCCGCCTCACATCGCGTGTTTGGGGAAACTCTAAACTCACAATGAAGACCAAAGCTGCGGTATATAATGCCTGCGTCACCAGCACACTCCTATATGGCAGCGAGACCTGGACGACCTATGCTAAGCAAGAAAGAAGGCTCAATAACTTCCATTTGCGGTGTCTACGCCGCATCCTCGGCATCTCGTGGAAAGATAAAGTGACAAATGTCGAGGTGTTGTCACGTGCTGGCCTTCAAAGTATGTATACGCTTCTTAGACAGCGCAGACTTCGCTGGCTTGGCCATGTTCGCCGCATGGATGATGGTCGCATCCCAAAAGATATCTTCTACGGACAATTAGCAGATGGCAAGAGAACAGTTGGGCGACCACAGCTGAGGTTCAAAGATGTGTGCAAGAGAGATATGAGGGCACTGGACATGGATCCAGCAACATGGGATGATAAAGCTGCCGATCGCACTAAGTGGCGATGCTATTTACGGCGCCACCTCAGATTGGGCGAAGAGAGGCTCACACAAGAAGCAGAGGTGAGGAGAAAACGTCGAAAGGAGCACCAGGAAAATAAGCAGCTGAGGGCTGTCACCTCAGGGGCGCATTCCCATAGTCAGTTATGACTGAAGGGGCTATTACGAGGGGCGTTCAGAAAGTAATGCACCACATCGTTTTTCTCAGGAGCTGTTTATTCAAAAAGCATGAAATTTATACACAATATACATGGATATGTCATGTAAACATCGGTATTATTCAACATAATCCCCATCAACTTGTGCGGCTTTATGCCAGCGCGAAACAAGTGCATGTATTCCTAGCCCGTACCAGATTTTGTCTTGATCATGTAGCCATTTCTTCGCTGCATGAATCACTCCTTCATCATCTTCAACCTTGTCCCACGGAGTGCATCTTTAAGTGGACCAAATAGATGAAAATCAGAGGGTGCCAAATCGGGACTATAGGGTGGATGGGGTAGTACAGTCCAACCCAATTTGGTGATTGCTTCCCGTGTTGCCAGACTTGTGTGAGGTCACGCATTATCGTGAAGGAGAAGCAGGTCTGCTGGATTCTTGTGCGGCCGAACTCTGCGAAAACGTTGATTGAGTTTTTTCAATGTCTTAATGTAAGCTTGCGAATTGATTGTCTCTCCTCTTGGCATAACGTCCACAGGAATCACACCTTCAATGTCCCAAAAGACAGTGATCATGACCTTTACAGCTGAAGGA
Organism: Oreohelix idahoensis; assembly: GCA_024509875.1. NCBI lineage: Eukaryota > Metazoa > Mollusca > Gastropoda > Stylommatophora > Oreohelicidae > Oreohelix > Oreohelix idahoensis. The sequence goes on from JAMPIV010000347.1 coordinate 2,420,793, forward strand.
ATTGTCTTGAATTTCTTTCTTCGTGGTGATTGCGGATGATGCCACTTCATTGACTGTCTTTTTGTCTCAGGTTCAAAATGATGTGCCCAGGTTTCGTCACCTGTAACGATCTTAGCCAAAAAGTTCTCTCCATCAGCATTGAAACGCTCCAACAATTCAGAAAAAAATTGCTTTCCTTTGCAATCGGTGGTCATTTGTGAGACTTCGAGGAACCCATCTTGCGCAAACCTTAGAAAATTCGAGAGTTTTTAATAACTGCATTTGCACTACCAATGCTGACTGACAGCTGTAAGGCCAATTGTTGAATAGCGATTCGCCTATCAGTAAGAATAATGCCCTCAGCGCATTTCAACATTTCTGCGTTGGTGGCTGTGGCAGGACGTCCACAGCGCGGCCGATCAAGCAGCTCCGTGTCTCCACTTCCTGATTCTTTGATTCTCTGAACCTAGCGACTGACTGTACTCCTGTCAACTGCAAAACTTCCATACACATCACATAGACGCTTGTGAATGTTCACAACAGTTTCCTTCTCTGCAACGAGAAATTCTATCACAATTCGCTGCTTATAACGCAAGTTGCAAACACGCTCCATTTTAACGGTTTAGAACAGCCGTATTATTTGGCCGGTTGCGGTGCAATTTGGTGCACACAATTGGCACATGCCATATTTGAAGTGTGCAAAATTTCATGCTTCTATCTTCATTATTAGCTGAGAAAAACGATGTGGTGCATTACTTTCTGAACGCCCCTCGTATTATTATTATTATTATTCATGTGGGAAAAAATATCGTATGTGAACAAATCATTGTAAATTTGTTGTACTATACTTTACACCGAGGAAAGTTTTATATCCAATAAATGAGATTGTTTTGTTTAGCATAAAGTGCATTCCTGGGAAAACCTGGCTGCAACCATATGTACGAGTACCACATTGTGACATACCAGGCGCCTCGTAGATAAAATGCGAAGCTAGTCCCTTATCAGATACTGCCGTAGGTGAGCGAAGTGCTAGAGACTTAACTCTACAAGGTCCAGCATCGAGAGGTGGGGGGGGTGACCATTTCTTTTCGTCGCTGCATTTTCGTTCTCTAACTCAAGAGCATATTCGGGTACCTATTTACATCTGAGTAGACTACAGCGTAGAGTAGAAAAAGTTATAATAATAATAGCCCCTTCAGTCATAACTGACTATGGGAATGCGCCCCTGAGGTGACAGCCCTCAGCTGCTTATTTTCCTGGTGCTCCTTTCGACGTTTTCTCCTCAGCTCTGCTTCTTGTGTGAGCCTCTCTTCGCCCAATCTGAGGTGGCGCCGTAAATAGCATCGCCACTTAGTGCGATCGGCAGCTTCATCCTCCCATGTTGCTGGATCCATGTCCAGTGCCCTCATATCTCTCTTGCACACATCTTTGAACCTCAGCTGTGGTCGCCCAACTGTTCTCTTGCCATCTGCTAATTGTCCGTAGAAGATATCTTTTGGGATGCGACCATCTTCCATGCGGCGAACATGGCCAAGCCAGCGAAGTCTGCGCTGTCTAAGAAGCGTATACATACTTTGAAGGCCAGCACGTGACAACACCTCGACATTTGTCACTTTATCTTTCCACGAGATGCCGAGGATGCGGCGTAGACACCGCAAATGGAAGGTATTGAGCCTTCTTTCTTGCTTAGCATAGGTCGTCCAGGTCTCGCTGCCATACAGGAGTGTGCTGGTGACGCAGGCATTATATACCGCAGCTTTGGTCTTCATTGTGAGTTTAGAGTTTCCCCAAACACGCGATGTGAGGCGGGCAAAGGTAGCTGCAGCTTTGCCAATGCGGCTGTCGATTTCTGTATCCAGTGAGAGTTTGTCATTGATGGTAGACCCTAGGTATGTGAAGTGGTGCACCACTGCCAATTCATAGTTATCGATAGTGATAACTGGTGCAGCACCCACATCATGACTCAGCACATTCGTTTTCTTTAGACTTATTGTGAGGCCAAAGTCTTTGCATGCTTTAGTGAAGCGATTCATCAAGCTCTGAAGCTCCTGTTGGCTTTGAGTGACTACTGCAGCATCATCAGCGAACAACAAGTCTCTTATAGTGACCCTTCTGATTTTTGTTTTTGCCTTCAGCCTTGAAGAAAAAGTTAATGCCCATGAAATATCATTCTAACATAAGAACGTGCATACAGCCAAACAAACACAGTTTCGTAGACACAATTTCATTAAATTTCAATGATTAGAACCCACAAAAATTAGCACCAAACCTCAGAAGTGAGGCATCTGTGGAAGGTGGTTGAAGTGACAAGAAGAGACATTGTCCGCAACCAGACGATACCTCATGGCTTCAAAACCTAGCACCTGCAGACCCGAGTGGAATAGTCCCAATTATGATGGTTTGGCCATGCCTGCGGAATGGGAGATGATCGACTACCACGACACATAAGGGAAACCAAGAGCTAGGGATCCAGACCTCCAGGACGACCTAGAGTTCGCTGGGAGGACAACATTAGACAATCTCTGAAGGACCGAGGACTAGATTTGAGCCAGGCTAGTAGGAAGACAGCCGATAGGATAGTATAGCGCTCTCTCTGACAAACCTCTACACCCCAGGGTAGACGACGAACGATTAAGTAAGTAATTTAATCAATCATTCTTTAGCTGTCTGACACCTACACTGTCCAGGGATTAAGACGTTGGCCGACTTGTTTAATTATTAATGTCAGGTTACGTGTGTGTGTGTGTTTTTCCGCCACAAAAACACTATCCACAAGGGAAACACTCGTTTATGTGTACAAACCGTTCTTTGTTGTGTATAATATGTAATGAAACTTTCTCACTTTCTATTGTTTCTTATTTTTTTGTTTTTTTTTTTTTGTTTTTTTTAAGGAAATAAATACGCACACATGAGGACAGAATAAACAGTCTAGCAACGAGTTGTATTTATTTAAGCAAAAGAAAATATAAAAAATTAACCGCATGCTATAATGGACAAAACAATAAGTTATGTTGTTTGGTGAACAAATAAAACAAAATACAGGCTAGCTAAATGTGTTCGTTAATATGTTACAGTTGTATCTTGCGTGCTTTGCTAAAGATGGAACATAATAACGTCCCGGAAGGATAAAAGAATTCTTATACAAGGGAATGGAGCAATTGAGCATCGTTGTATATCGTTTCCTGTTTTTAAAAAAAAATTCAGTGGTTTGTTAACTTGTCCGGTTATTTACATTACGCACGATCATTGAAATTAAGTGAATTAGCACCTGACGGCAAACCATTTCAATTTGTACTGTTGTGTACACTTCCTATTTCTTTCCCACCTCTCTTCCCTCTTTTGTTTGTAACTACCCCCTCTACCAGTTCGTATCTTCATTATTCCTCTGCCGTAACTTCTACAAATGATCCAGTTCAGATAGAAATACACGTAACACCGTCAAAACACCGTCAAAACACCGTTAAAACAAGAACTGAGTCAGCAATACATTTATGTCAAGTGTGTTTGTGTAGTTGTCGTGGTATTTATTCCAGTCCGTATTTCAGGGACGGAGATGTTTGTTCTTGCCTGCACTTTAAAAATGTGCTAAATATTTGTGTGGTTAAAAGGTAAAAGTAATTCCATAGCTGATACTGCCGTAGAAGTGTGAACTGTTGGAGACTTCACCATACTAGGTCCATCATCGAGAGGTGGAGGTGACCATTTCCTTTCCTCGCTGCCTTTTCCTACCCTAACTCAAGATCGAAGTCAGGTACCCATACTGGATAGATTGGAGCGTGACGACACCGTGTTTCGAACCCGGCACCATTGCCGCCAGAGGGCAGAGATTGTTATTGTTATTATTATTAAATGATTCAGCAGTAGTAATAGTAGACGTAATAGTTCTTCCAACAGCATCAACGGCGGTAGATGTTGTTTAGAAGTTAAGGTAGCTGTAGCAACAGTATTATAGTAGCAACAGCAGCAGTAGTAATAGTAGACGTAATAGTTCTTCCAACAGCATCAACGGCGGTAGATGTTGTTTAGAAGTTAAGGTAGCTGTAGCAACAGTATTATAGTAGCAACAGCAGCAGTAGTAATAGTAGACGTAATAGTTCATTCAACAGCATCAACGGCGGTAGATGTTGTTTAGAAGTTAAGGTAGCAGTAGCAACAGTATTATAGTAGCAACAGCAGCAGTAGTAATAGTAGACGTAATAGTTCTTCCAACAGCATCAACGGCGGTAGATGTTGTTTAGAAGTTAAGGTAGCTGTAGCAACAGTATTATAGTAGCAACAGCAGCAGTAGTAATAGTAGACGTAATAGTTCTTTCAACAGCATCAAAGGCGGTAGATGTTGTTTAGAAGTTAAGGTAGCTAAAGCAACAGTATTATAGTAGCAACAGCAGCAGTAATACAATTTCTTGTTGATACTTCTGTAAAAGTAGTAGTTGTTCCTACTGATGTTCTTCTTCTTCTTCTTCTTCCGTCCTTAGCCAACGACCGGCAAAGCAGTCAGTGGCCATTACGCCTAGTGGCATCTTAAGGGCAACAGCGAATAGATTTTCTTTGCCGTTGTTCCCATCACGCCTAATGGCGTCTTTAGGGCAACGACAAATCAATCCGTTTGCTGTTGTTTCCGTAATCAAAGTGACTGGCAAACGGGTGATCAGCCCGTTGGGTTCCTACTGATGTTACTACTGGTGTTCTGACCGTAGCAATAGCCCTAGTGCTCTTCCCTTTGGTGGAATATACTTTTTACAGAAACATCTTCTCTGCAGCTTATCTAATACATCAGATGTAACAAGAATTTACAGTGTATGAAACACCAACTTTTCAGATGTAACAAGAATTTACGCTGTATGAAACACCAACTTTTCAGATGTAACAACAATTTACGGTGTATGAAACACCAACTTTTCAGATGTAACAACAATTTACGGTGTATGAAACACCAACTTTTCAGATGTAACAAGAATTTACGGTGTATGAAACACCAACTTTTTCAAAGAATAGAATAGATCAAACTATAGCAGTCCTGGCAGAAATATATGTATCGTGTTAATAAAATGTAAATAAATATTAGACAAACATAAAGGTATGTTTTCAGGCACTCGTAAGAAATAAAGAAGTAGAAAACTAGACAACAGAAAAACAACAGACGTAAAATGTAAAGTCTTTCATCACAGTACAATTGATAACAAAAGAGAGAAAGAGAGAGAGAGAGAGAGAGAGAGAGAGAGAGGGAAGAAAAGAAGAGAGAGAGAAATAGAGGGGGAGAAAAGGAGTGAGAGAAAGAGAGAGAAGAGCCTGGCTGTACTTGAACTCGGAATCTTCTTTTTGCCATACATACACATCATGTAGGATGTTGGTTAACGAGAGAGAGAGAGAGAGAGGAGGGGAAGAGAGAGAGAGAGAAGAGAATGGAAGATCCTGGCAGCATTTGAACCCGGAACCTTCTTCTTGTCATACGTAAACATCGTGTGGGCTGTTGGTAAAGAGAGAGAGAGAGAGAGGGAGGGGGAGAGAAGAACCTGACGGTATTTGAACTGGGAACTTTCTTTTTGTCATATGTAAACATAATATAGTATATACTCATCAGTCTTTATAACGCAGCTAAAAAAACCTAATGCAACAGAATGTTCAGACTTCAGACCAATTAGTCTCATGAGTCACACAAATAAATTATCACTCAAAATCATACAGGAGATAACAAAAAGTAAGGTAGACAACGAAGTCCACGAAGAACAGCGGAACAAGAGAAGCAATATTTTGCATAAGAATATTAGCATAAAAATATATAGAGGTCCAAAAAAGTATTTACATGTACTTCATTGACTATAAGAATACTTGTGACAGAGTCCACCACGAGAAAATAATTGAATGCATCGAAGACATAGGTATTGATGGCAAAGACATCAGAATATTCAGCAACCTGTACTGGGAACAAACTGCTACAGTTTGATCTGGCAGGAATTACTCACCATATACAGTCATAAAAGGAGGTGTCAGGCAAGGTTATGTAGTGACCCCTTGCCTATTTAATCTATACACATAAAAACATGTCAAACAGATACCGGAAATGCCAGGTCTGAACACCAGTGGAATGTCAATAAACAACTTTAGATATGCAGATGATACCGTGTTGTTAGCTGAAAGTGGACAGGATTTACAAGAACTAGTGAAGCAGGTAAACAGCATAAGTCACGAATGTGGATTGGACATTAACATTGAGAAAACGAAAACTATGATAATCAGCAAAACAGACGATAAGCTGTAACAGGGCTCTTTATATTGCTGGCGTCACTAGGTGGCAGATGGCAGGCCAAGTGATGTAATTCAAGTTTTACAAGTTCTCTTTTTTATCTTCCAAGTTATTTATTATACATATCTTTACTGGCCATCTCCGCCAGAGATGTTAATTCCTGGATGATACTTTTATCCTTTTCTATACAACTCAAATCCGTTCCGTTCCTTCTTTGATGTTAATAGTGACTTCGTATAGTGGTAGTTTAAATGTACATGGCATACTATCAGCAACTTATAAAGGTGAAGACGACTCTTAGCTTATCTATCAAAACTTTTATTTACATGATACCTTTAACCAGCAAGGCACGTAAGTCAAATAATAGAGCTCGCATATAATCATCTCAGAAGTACTTCGTACATGAGCTCTACAAGGTATGTCTCGTGAAAATACATATTCCTCCTTTAACAAATTATCATCTCCAGCAGACTTTCTTAGTCTTCCCAAATCTTTTACTGTTTACTCGTAGTTTCTATGCTCCTTATTAGCATTCCATACTTATTACATATGTACTTATATTCTCCTCGACGAACTGGTCAAACCTGTTTCTACAACAGTTCCTAGAAACAAAATTCATCTCATGCATAATAAATATAGGTTCACTGTCAGATACTTACATGAGAGAGCATATATAAGTCGACACTCACATTCGCTTAAAAGTCGTATCTATTTCTTGATAGATCAAACTTTGCTTATCGTGGCTCCTCAATGATATATATAGTTTCCTCCAATAATTCATAACCATCAGTTTCTTCATAAATAGTCGTAATACTCATGACCATCTGTTTCTTCATAAATAGTCGTAATATATTCATATCATCCGTTTCTTCACTTAGTCATAAAGTGCTCATAGCGACTTGTCAACATTGTGCTTCTGCAAACCTCTCCTGTAAACAAAATTCTATTTCGTGCAAAATATAATCATAATCCAATACTTACAGCAAACATCGCTGATCTCCTTATGAAATACACTCTCTGTGACCCACAGAATCTATAACTAACTTCTTAATCGAATAACACTGGCTGGACATAGGTATGTACTCATATAAAACCCTGTCTGAAAAACCCCAGACGTATATCTTGTCAGCCATCTGCTCGAGATCTTCTCAATACTTCATCACACACTGATGAACAACTCAGGACTGACTAATGACCTCTGGTCATTTTTTGCGTGGTGTGTTTTTTTTTCCTCGCCACTTCTCTGATTCGCTGACCCAAATCTTTTTCTTAAATTCATTGGTCGAGCTTATGTGTTCACGAACATTCTATTTACTCACTTTTAGTTAACGTGAGCTGATATTCTGAACTGTTGTCGATTCATTATTTTCTCTTGTGACCTGTCCTAACTGTTTATCTCACCTTAACAATAGCATTAATAATGCTTGGGCAAACCCCATGGTGACAAAGCCAACATTAAAGATAAACTTAAATGGGAAAATCTTGGAAAAAGTCAAGGGTTTCTCAAATCTTGGTCATATAATTAGAGAAGATGACAGATGTGAAACAGAAATGAAGAAGAGATGAGGAATGGCATAAGCTACATGAGACAAAAATGGATATCTAAACAATTAACCCATAAATTAGACATGAGAATCATCATGTGTTATATACGAGCGTATATTCTACATTACAGTATGGTGTAGAAACATGGACTATGAAGAAGAAATTGGAATACAGAATTGAGGCTCTCGAGATGTGGATATATAGAAGAATGGGGCACATCTCATGCAAAGAGAAGAAAATGAATAAAGTGGTCCTAGGAAACCTAGGTATGAAAAGATAATTAACGAAGGAGATACAAATTAGGCAGCTAAAATATGTTGGCCATATAACAAGACATAACACCTTACAGAAGACCATAACAGAATGAAGAGTTGAAGGCAAACGTGCAAGGGGAAGACAGCGCTATAAGTGGGAAGATAACATCAAGAGATAGACAGGAAAGAGTCTATCAGAGTGCACCATCAAGACAAGAGACAGAAGACGTTGGAGATCCTTTACAGCCAACCTTCGTTGTGGAGATGGCAGCTGATGATGATGATGATGATGATGATAGCTAAATTTACTTGATTAGTTTCTCGCTAATGTTGGTGGCTGCCCCTTGTATGGTCTGTGACGAGATGAAGAATGACTAGGACTACCACTTCTTCAGGAATGTCGTAAGAGGCGAGACATAGGAGATTTGTTGTTTGTGACTGGCGACCTCATCGCGGAAAACCCATTTCTACATAAACCACTGCTACAAGAATATTTTCGTACATGCTTCTTACAAAAGGACCAGCTGCATTAGTATCTCCTTGCTCCATTGGGAGGAGAACATGAAATTATGATGATGATAAACAGTGGTAAAAACCGTGCTTATCACGTGGTATCGATTTTTTTTTCCACTAAACGTCGCGTTGTTAAGAGTGTTTTTGAGACAAGTGGTGGTACAAGGAAATCAATAAGAAAACGCTACACGATTATTCAGCGTGTATGTGATGTCTGCGTACGTTAACATCAAGACGTGTGGTGATATTGCCAATACACGTAGATGGAGTTTACATTTGTTAAGTGGAGAGTTCTTCTTCTTTGTTCCTTAGCCTACTTACCCCCGAGATGACGAGAAATAGGCAAAGACAATCTAGTTCTGCTGTGCTAACATCTGCCTTAGTCTTATTTGTTAATCTACGGGCAGGAAAATTTATATATATTAACGTTAGCTATTATATATACCTGATAGGAGTGTGACTTGAATTAGGAGATTTCTCCCGGTAATTAGTTCAGTGATAATGTAGCGCCGTCACCGCCTTAGTTAAACAGATGCTTAAGCAGTACGTGTCTCCCTGTGTTATTGTTTACAATGGGTTAATGGTAAACTTACGATAACAGATGCTTACTAGGCAAAGAATCAGAGTAGTCCATTCAGTGCTTACCATTGGGTTAAGAGTAGGCTAAAATAACTGTCATGGCTGTAAGGAAATGTCAGCGGTGTAGGTTATTCACTTAAAACTGAATAGTGATGTGCAGGCACCATAACACTGAATTATAGGAGATAGTCACTTATTACTTTCTGATGGAAACTTCTAGTGGATGTGCAGAATCATTATATGCCTACTTGGGTAGTTAGACACCAGTTTAGAACTTTCACAGCAATCCAAAAAGCAGCCACCAGCTGGAGATATAATTATATCTTATGTTTAAGTCACAACTGTATTATTATAGCAAGAACATTGCATTTTCTATGTATTCATTCTGGGAGGTTATTACTTTTTCCCTTTTTGTGTATCGTCCCCAAGGGACGCATACCATTTATTATGTAATGTCAAATGCTGTATTTTTATGTAAATTCACTCAGCTGGAACTACAGGGTTAGATATCCCTTATGTTGAGGTGGAAGAGGACGGAGTAGATTTTGCTGTCAGAACATTTACTGACAGGTACATGTGTGTACAAAAATATATTAGCCTATGCAGGCGCATGCTGATAATTGATAGAATGGAAGTAACAGGAGGGCGACTCACACGGATAAAGACAGCCGAGACTATCATAGCAATGACAACCATAATTATAGATCCCATAGTGGAGCATACCTGTTTATTATAACGTTATTGTAATTTTATTGTCTGCTTGACGTAAAAGTCGTTTCTTTTGGGTCTCAGTTTCAGGGCACCGCATTGCTATAGCAGGATTCCAGTCAGGCGAAGAACGTCACATTCTCTTCGATCTCGCGGTTTTTGAAAGCAATTAGCACCACGAGTTGTCAACCCTACCTGAAATACAACTCTTTGTCAACGTCCATCCCTCTAATGCTCACGCAGTGTTTAAAGAGCCAAAGCAAAATCTGAAATTGAATTTGGCAGTAGTGGTTTCCTACTTGCCTCTTGATCACCAGTCAGAGCATTGCGGCTTCTAACATATCTATCAGACCAGCGTCTTCAGCAGAATTTAAAAAACACTAGGCTTTTTGTGCTTAAACGGAGCACTCAGTCACAAATAAGATTTCAAGCCAGCCCAACCGGATTTAACACCAAGTACGCAGGCCTAATTTCACGCGCCGGGATAATAGCGCAATGGACCATTTGTCCTAAAGCGATCTCGTCTTGAGTGTGTTTCTGGTCATTTAAAACCCCGCACGGATTAGCGGCCAGTCGGATATAGACAGAGTATCTACAACCTATCTCGTTATTGTGGTGTAACCACCAGTGCATGCATAGTGTCTACAGTGTATTTAATAGTAAAAATTCATCACCTATAGGAGGATATACCTAACGACACTAACTGGAGTATTGATCGTGGTCCACCAAATGCGGAAGGATTGAGGATTTCTTTTGTTTATTTATTTCTCAGGTGTTCTACATCGGGTTTTGTGTTGGTGAATTGTTTGTCCATTGGTGTTTGATTAGATACTTGTTGACTGTTGTGAATTTAGATGCCTTTTATTATGTTGTTGTGCTGATATACTTATTTTCATATATATCTTTTCTTTTTCAAAAACCTTTAATAAATTTTACGCATTTATTAACACGCTTTTAAAGACCCTTCATCCATACTTAATATTACAAGCTCTCACTATAGTCTCTATTTTTTGACAAGAGAAAAGAGAGAGAGAGCGGGTGGTGCTTAGACTATTTAAGTGTGTTGATGCTTGAAGAGAGAGAGATACATTTAATGAATCCTCTGTAGCGGAAGGTTTTATATGTGTGAGATGATAGTGCTAGAGTAGAAATAGTATTCTCTCCAGAATGTGTGAGGTCCCAGTGACAGAGAAGTACACTGGTATCACTCGATAGTCACGGCTGTGAAAGTATCTAGACTGAAAATATTCAGAGAACAGTCAGACCTTACTGCGCCACCTCCGCTATGTGACCACCTGTGATATAATAAAAATTCAACCAAACTCAGTATCAACTATATTGAATGAATAAAGCTGGTGAATACAATTTATATCCTCTTTATTTACATCTATCTAATTGTGGTGATTGTGTGTGACTGGTGATACAAAAGTTATATTTATACAAAACCAAATTGGCGAAATCAATTACAGTTTTTTGCAAGTTAAACTAAAATGTCATTTATTTAGACTCTTCCAATTAGTTGGGTAATAGACTTCTTCACTGTCTTATTCACTTTATAACTTTCACTAGTTTATCAATGCAAATCGCCCCAGCACTTCTTGGTTGCACGATTGTCACAATTATCACTCATCTGTTTTTATAATCAGTGTTCATATGAGATGTACAGCTTCAGTAGGTCGTGCTTCTACCAATCCAGGCACTGCTGGGGCGATTAGCCTTGATCATCGAGCAATTCTTGATCATTGACCTCTGACTTTTGGTTGACAAATATGAACCTGCAGATAATTGTAGGATATGTGGCTATTTGTGGATAAAAATTACCACATTCCTATTGTAGGTGAGATGAATTTGTTTTCAGATGTATGCGTGAAAATGCATGATTATGGATCAGTGACAAGACAGGTGTCTACTGTGGAACATTTTATAAAATCAAATAATACAAAATAATATGTACACACATATATGGTATGAGGTTATAGTATCCCCCTGCCTGACACGTTAGCTCTGTAAAGTGCAGTAACTTGAAAACAGATTGAATAAGCTTTGATAATGATTGTTGGTAGTCCTGAAAAGAATTGTTATTAGTCCTGAAAAGGATTGTGCTAGCCCTGATACGGACTCAGTCATGGTGGTTATATTTCGGGTTCCAATCTTCAACAATCCTATCAAGTAATCAATTAAAAGAGCATGATACTTTCATAACATAAAGATTAAACAAATCCTGAAATAAAAGTTGTAATTACTGTATTATTTTACATAGTAACTTTACATACCCTCGCAGGATCTAATTAAGATCAGTAAAGACTGGCTTTAGTGGAGTAACAGAACTGCCTGGCTGCAAATAACAAGATATTGGCCTCTGCACGTTCCTCTCTCTCCAGCCGTTGTCCTTCTGTCTTGCTTCGCTGTACAAGTGAATTTGAAATCATTTCCGTCCGCCCTTATATATGCAGCTACCGGACGTACAGGAAACAAGGCTCGCAACTCCATCAAACTTCCCAAAAAAGTTGTAACTTCGGGGGGTTTGTGCTAGAGGTGTTTCAAACCTTGGTCTCGTGCATTTCACCTAACCCAGTTCAAGCCTTTGGAGTTATATATTTCCGTTCTCCATGAGTTGACCTATATATCCATATGTTGTTTTCCCATATCTGTCGTGTTAACGATTATATATTGAATTATAAATAGGAAAAACACAGCATTTCTCAATGCACGGACACTATTCTTGCGAAATTCTTCACAACTACTTACTCCCTTCTGATTTCCTTGTACCTATACATAAATGAAGATATTCCCGTCAAAAGGAGACCATTCTCACCCTTATCTATCATTCCGTTCTCCTTCCCGATCGCTAATTCTAACCATGTTTCGGACGATTATTCTTCCTTATACACTCGCCGAAGTCATTCTATCTGACCGTGGGAAACCCCTTCTCTGATTGGCTGCCCTAGATACACACAGGAAAATACCCCTGCATTCCTTTGTTCAGGTCAGCACACTGGTGTCCCACTTTTCGGTCTTCAAACATTTAACTAGGCAATGCGTAACATGCGACATCCTCTTCCAGGTTGGTTTCAAGTTCACCCTATTTACACAATATCTATGTGTAATGTATAATTTTGTCAGTTCACTCTCATTGTCGATTTCACTACAATTGTCTAACTCGACAAATACTCTAACACTTTAACTCAACCACGACATTGTCACATAGCTGTGTGTGTGTGTGTGTGTGTGTGTAGTTAAACTTATATTTATATATGAGGAGGGCAAGGTTGTCTTATACTAAATTATAGTCGTATAGATAGGCTGGACTAGAGAAACTTACTCATTCCAGAGACATATCTTCTCCTTAAGCTATTCACCCGTGAAAACTATTTCTCACACCTTTTTCTCTCACGTACTTATTACATCCACTCTACTCAGACGGGCTAAAAATAACTCTCAAACCTATCTGTACGACACTCTGCAGTGATGGTCCAACAGTGGCCAATCTTCAGAGTATCTACTGAGGGTCTTCAAAAGTATCTACCTTTAGCTCAAGATTACTGTTGGCAGAGATGTGAATTGAAGAATGGTGCTTAAATTCTAGGGAGCCTCAAAGGAATTTAAGAAATCAAGCACTACGGCTGATAGGATACAGGCCGTGTAAACTTTCTATTTACCCAGACCTTCTACGAGGGATAAGAATTTTGCTCGTTTTGATGAGCCCTCAACTGATTTAACCCAGTAAAATATTACTTTAATAGCTCTGTTATAAGTATTTAAAATGACTGAGACATACGGGTGCAGTTCATTCAAAATGAATCAACTATAGATTTGTGTATGTGTGTGTGTATATATATATATATATATGTATGTATGTATGTATGTATGTATGTATGTATGTATGTATGTATGTATGTATGTATGTATGTATGTATGTATGTATGTATGTATTATGTATGTACTGATAATTGGTAGTTTGGGTCATGTGCATGCAAAGTGTGTGAGTGGATTAATGTCGCTAGGGTTGCGGAAATTTGAAGCAAAGGTTTTATGTAAATATGTCAGTATTAGTGCAATTATAGGTTCTTACAGAATATGGAAACTTCGATGTAAAAAACACCCATTTTGAATTGCTGGGATGTTTTCCACACAGTCTAAACTCAATTGTGCTCCTCTGTATACTATACCATACGACTATTGTATTTGATGCTATATTTAATATCTCACTCCACTAGCGGTCAAAGTTTTTTTTTTATGGCAAACAAAATTCTGATAAAACCTCCATGTAAAAACAACCATATTGCTCTACTTGAATGGTATTCCTCACACATTTTGTAAATTTCAATAATTCTCATTTTTGGCAGGGTATACCATATCATTATATGCCAATGTCTTTTAGAAAGCTTAAAATTTTTTTATGTATGTGTAAAACGAAGGTTCGATGTAAAAACACCCACATATAACTACTTGAGACGTCTTCAACACTTTATGTAAATTCTAATGATTCTCCTATTTGCCATGTTGTATCTATTATATCATGTCTGTACATATTAATGTATTTTATGGAGAATAAAGATTCTGATATGTATGTATGTGTGCGTGCGTGCGTGCGTGCGTGCGTGCGTGCGTGCGTGCGTGCGTGCGTGCGTGCGTGTGTGTATGTATGTATGTATGTATGTATGTATGTATGTATGTATGTATGTATGTATGTATGTAACAAAATTTAATAGTCAATTATCTTTAACAATGTAAAATAAATAAGAGTGGGGTGTAATATGAATGTTCTTTAAAATGTCATCACTGGTGATGATCTGGATATGGAGTTTTAAAAAAATTCTTAACGAAAAAGTTCACTTAGCAGCTTTGAATGGGTACTTCATATTAATAACACTCCACTCCCAAAGGAGCATAGGCCTTCAACAAACACATGCCAAGTCCTCCTGTCACGTGCCATCATCTCCAGTTCCTTCCACGTTCTCCTTATCCTTTTCATCTCTGTTTCCAGCTCTCTTCTCCATGTTCTTCTTGATCTACCTCTGTCTCTTTCCCTGGGGGTTCCAGAACAAGAACTGCCTTTGTTGTTCTCCATGTCTCAGAGCCATACAATAGGACTGACTTCACATTTGAGTTGAAGATTCTTATTTTCGTGTTGGATCCGATTTCTCTTGATCTCCATACATTTCCCAATGCAATGAAAGCTACCCTTGCTTGTTTTATTTGTCACAGTAGAGATATTCGCCGAAATATATTTAGTTGGTTACGCTGTAGAGTGGCAACAGCGTAGAATAGAAAACCCGTTTGGCGAGTCGGGCCAGATCGGAAGAGGATGTAGATTTTTTGGCGCGATTCAGTCTAGGAGATGTCAGTGGTCCTGTACGGACGCTTGTTCCCTTTGTCAGCGGTTTTGCTGGGATTACATGAATGCCATTCTTGTTCATTGCTTGCCGATTGTTTCAGGTGTTCAGGATTATTGTTAGATTACTAGAAGGGTGATGTGATTTCTGGTGTTTCTTTCCTGGATATTATTTACGGTAGAATCTTGCAATTATGTATTGCCTTGTTTCAGTATTGGACGTCGCCTGTGAGCGATAGTCATTCTGTAATCGCTTGTTAGATTATGTCGGTGACTATTTTCCTATTATGTTGAGCTGGTGATTTTGGCAAGTAGTTTGGCATTTTCATTACATTGTGTATTGCATTTCATGTATATTGTTAGCCGTGTGTGGCTCATATGTGTGCACCGTACTTATAAAAGGGTTATTACCTGATTTAGGTGTTATTGGATTTTTCATGTCAGCTACTGTGTACTGTGGTCATACCTTTGAGACAGCGAGCGAAGTGTATAGTGTGAGTGTGCCTTAAATCCATAGTACCAGTAGAGGGGTTTGTTCACACAGCACAAGTAGCCCGGTGTGCTCTGTGTGTGTGCTGTGTACCATTAGATACATATAACCTATTCTGACAGTATTCTTATTTTGATATCACGATCTGTCCCTCCAACTTTGTCTATATTGCTGCCAAGATATGTGTACGATTCTACATCTTGTATTGGTGCTTCTTCATTTATTCTCATTATCTTTGTCTTTTCCCTGTGTATTTTCAGACCCAATTGCTGTGACCTCTCATCGAAGAGATACCAGAATGGGTACTTAGCTGCCAATAAGATGTCGGTTGGTTTCTGCTCTAGCCGATGCTTGTTCTTTGCCGGTTGTGAACTGGTTTTTCTCGTCACTGGTCAAGTCTGGTGGCCGCAACACGTCCCTCACAGTATCATGGGGTAACTGCGATGATGGTCCAGCGTTTTTTAAGACCCGTCTGCTGTTGGTGTCTAGCTTTGACTGAAGATAACTTATACCACACACTTGTTCCACACACTAGTACCACCAATTGGTACCACCGACTAGTATCATGAAATAAGAGAGAAACAAATACCCTCCTGGGTATTGGGTTTCCTGACACGAAAATCAGGTAGGCGTGTGTGTTTCCCCCCCCCCCCCCCCCGCCTTTTTCATTCCACTATCCCATCTGCCTCAGAACTTTACCCTCTCTGAGCTTTAATGTTAATCCCAGTGAGCGGAAAACATCCATTGCATTTATATAAAACATGTGTACATATACATTTGCACTGGTTGAAATGGTTAATATAATAATTATGTCGATTATTTCTGTCATCATCTACTCCCTGCTCCAAATGGAACTTGGGACTACCTCTGCTTTTGGTTATCTATGAGAAACCCGCATAAAGCAGTGACCAGCTTTTGTAGTGGTGGTTCATGACACCATTATTCTATATGCTGAGGTTTCCAGCCTCGTATGAACTTGGACATCTACGAGCAATGTTCACATGGTAATACTGCAATATATAGAGTTATTGAATGTACAACTTTCCCTACAATATCTTTGGGCAAGATACAGACTGCTGGCTTACAGGAAAATTTAAGGCAACTGGATTAAGTTGCCTCTTAACATGGTCTGGGGTATTACTTTACAATAGACTCCCACTATGACTTAGTGTTCAGGTTCCGACGGTTCTGGGCTTTCCGTATTAATAAAGGGAGTGTTTTTTGAGAGTAGTCCACAAGATTCTCAAACATGTCGTCCGGTCCTTTAAAGTAGAATTCTGATCCTATCCCTTATTCTGGCTTGTCTGATTGTCTTCTTGACGAGTTGAAATTCACAGTGCTGTAAACTCAAAAGGCGCTAGATTATAAGGCAACATTCGGCTCACACATCCAGCTTGCTACTATATGATAAGGCTCCAATCAGAAATGTTGTATTTTAACATGTCAAATGCCAAACCAATTGCATGCCATTTGCGTATATTGGTAGGAGTATATCCCACTACCCTCTCATTGAAAATTCTTGTGTGACACACCAAATGTGATGTTTGCAAGTCACTTCCCATATAAGGTATTTCAGCTTCCGTCTATTATCGATCATGCTTACACTCACGACTCCACAGATCCATCACAGACTATCTCTTTCAAGATGGATTATTATCGTAACCATTGCCTTCAATAAGTCTGCCCTGAAATGATTATGTCATTTACCCGGTCCAGCCAACCTTATCAAGCAACACCCTGGCACGACAGGAAATATTATCGGTGATAAGACAATAGACTATGGCCATCTCGCGGTTGTTTACTTATTAATCGGGCGCTCCCACACACTGTCTGGTCGGAAATGTGTTACGATTAATACGTGAAAAACATTTCACTCCACCGATTCAGGTGTCAATATGGGTTCAAACGAAAGTGACCGATTACAATAATCAGCAAGGATGGTCTCTGAAGTCCCGACATGACAAGTATTAAAGGAAGGAGTGTAAACAATGATTCGAAAATACTAAATACTGTCAGAGGTGGGAAAAAGAAAGTGAAGAACACAGAATGAATTACAGGACGGCACTGGTAAATGTGACGATCAAGGTTATATTGTTACAAACTGATAATTGACATATTTAATATAACTCTTCGAAAGAAATGAAATTGCAATTGCAGCGGAAAGTACATATGAAACATAATGTCTTCATTGATTCTTCATCATTTCCTTGGAAAGAACAAACAGCTCAAGACCAATGTCATTCTGTGGACAATATACAAAAATGCATTGAACAAATAATTTTATTTTCCATACGTTAAGCATTAGTGTATACCAAAGTTTCTCAACTGGGGTTCCAAGGAACCCTAGGCAGAGGTCGCTAGGGGTTTCGCGAGAGATCGTGATCGAAAAAAAAGTTTCCGTGTTTTGTTTCTAATTTGCGTGCTGGGCTATGTTAGCGCTTGCAGTGGTGGGCAGTGACCGAGCAGCTCTGTGTGGCCGTGCGCAATAAGACCGTGTTCACTTGGTTGAGTCCATTTTCGGTTTTTGTCGCGAGACAGGGGAGGCTGTATTACACGAATGGGAGGACGGTATGCTGATGACGTCAGCCTCTTTACCTTGAATTACCATATTTCATTAGCATCTTGTAGACTAGACATTTTTTTTAAAGACGTTTAGGAGTACTGTGATACGGTAAAAAGAAATTTTAAAAGTCACGTAGTTTTAAAAACTGAAGTTGTTTCCCCTACCCACACAACTGACTTACATTAGAGTTGATATCCTTTGTGTGGAGGGGAAACCACACAAAAAGAGTAGGCTTAATAAGTTAGACAAAATAAACAGATAAAAAGAAAAATTCATTCTCTACTCAAAAATATCTTTGATAATTATTATTGGATTATTATATTTACCACTTGCTGATCACGCAAAAGTACCATGTGCTGTAGATAAAATAATTTTTATGATGGGGGTCCCTAAGAGGTTAAAATTTTTTCAAGGGTTCGTCCAAGATAAACAGGTTGAGAAAGGTTGCTGTGGACATTATAGAAATAACTAAGTTTTAGAGTCAGTGAGAGGTTAAAAACGTGAGCCTGAAACCAAATTAGTGGCTCGCGTTGAAAATAATCTGCGTCAGGCGCAGAGAGATACGATCTCTGAGTATATATAGAGAATAAAACCAGGTAACTTGACATATTTCCAGATAACAGTGACATAAATATGCCAAATAAGCTTGCCAGCCAGGAGACTGCTTCTTCCACTAAAAATTATGTTCTTGGGTCGAGCCACGAAGACATTCTATCTTTTAATAATTTAAAACGAAGTTTTGCACGTTTGGCTGCATCGTGTGAATCACAAGGGGTAGAAAACTCCTCGCTAAACCGAATAGCTGTATGTGATTTAATCGCTGAAGACAGTGCGATAGCGCCGTGCTCGCGAGATACACTCCAAGATGATTTAGACTGGATACACTTAAAAGGTTACAGTCGTGAATCGGTAGGAACTATTACATTCAATAAAATGGAGAACAACATTTATGAGAAACTGACAGTGGCCTTCAAATTGAATGGTGAAAACAGCTCGACCAATGACAAGAGGTCTATGACAACTACCAAGACAAGAAATCTGACGTCGGCATCTCAGCTAGCTCAAGGATTAACGTCGACTCTTTCATCGACAATGTTGTCGCAGTCATTCTTGGCACTTCCTAAGAAAGTCCTAACTCATCTTCTCTCTAAGGATAGCACCAACAGACCACCTAGATCTCGCCACGTCTCCCAACCAGAAATGTGCGGGTCTGGGACAACCACCCCAGCATCACAGGACATTAGCCAGAATATGGAGCAGACGTTTTCTACCAGGGAATTCAGTTCAGATTTAGCCAAGCTCAAGGCCACAGTTCTGAGACTAAAGCTAACAACGAGACGACCCAGCTATCTTGCTTGGTTAGATGAGCACGCCAAAGACCGGGGAAAACTATCAGTTATTGGGAAGACTGTCACGAAATCTGAAAATCGAACCTATTCTGACATCGTTGTCAACAGTTCTCATCTTTTTGAAGTCGAAAACACTCTGTATGATGCAGACGTTACCAAGTCAAGCGCGTGCCTGCAGAGTTTAGTTGTGGATGACAGATTATCGGAAGATAGGAGGCAAGGAATTAAAAGATCTCTCGACTGGCTACGAACAGAGCTGGTAAGTGGAAAAAAGAATTATAATAACATCATGCTTAAAATTTTCGCAATTTGTAATTGTGAGTGAGTGAGTGAGTTAGTGAGTGAGTGAGTGAGTGAGTGAGTGAGTGAGTGAGTGAGTGAGTGAGTGAGTGAGTGAGTGAGTGAGTGAGTGAGTGAGTGAGTGAGTGAGTGAGTGAGTGAGTGAGTGAGTGAGTGAGTGAGTGAATGAGTGAGTGAATGAGTGAGTGAGTGAGTGAGTGAGTGAGTGTGTGAGTGAGTGAGTGAGTGAGTGAGTGAGTGAGTGAGTGAGTAAGTGAGTGAGTGAGTGAGTGAGTGAGTGAGTGAGTGAGTGAGTGAGTGAGTGAGTGAGTGAGTGAGTGAGTGAGTGAGTGAGTGAGTGAGTGAGTTTGTGAGTGAGTGAGTGAGTGAGTGAGTGAGTGAGTGAGTGAGTGAGTGAGTTTGTGAGTGAGTGAGTGAGTTTGTGAGTGAGTGAGTGAGTGAGTGAGTTTGTGAGTGAGTGAGTGAGTGAGTTTGTGAGTGAGTGAGTGAGGATAGTGAGTGTGAAGTGAGTGGTGAGTGTGAGTGAGGTGAGTGGTGAGTGAGTGGTGAGTGATGTGAGTGAGTGAGTTTGTGGTAGTGGGAAGTGAGTGAGTTAGTGGTGAATTGAGTGAGTGTGGTGAGTGAGTATTTGTGTGTGAGTGAGTGAGTGGTTGAGTGGGGTGGGTGAAGTGAGTGGGGTGAGTTGGAGTGGGTGATATGATGGGAGTGATGATGGGGGGAAGTGAATGGGTTAGGAAGTGATGGTGAGGGGTGATTTGAGTGGTGGGGAGGGGGGTGAGTGGGGGTGGGGAGTAGTTGAGTGAGTGAGGAGTGAGTGAGTGATTGAGTGGGGGGGGGAGGAGTGAGGGGAGTGAGGGGGGTGAGTGAGTGGATTTGAGTGGGGGGGTGAGGGGGGAGGGGGGGGAGGGAGGGTTGTGAGGGGTTGGGGGGGGGTGAGGGTGAGGGGGGTGGGGTGTAGATGTGGAGTTGTGAGTGAGGGGTTTGGGGGTGGGGTGGGGGGGGTGAGTGAGTGGTTGAGGGGGGTTTGATTGGGGGTGGTGAAGTGGGGGTAAGGGGGGGGGGGGGTGGGGGAGGGGGGGGCGTGAGGGGGGGACGGAGGGGGTGAGGGGGGGGTGGGGGGTGGGGGGTTTGGGAGTGGTGAGGAGGGGTGGGGTGGGTGAGGGGGGGGGTGGGGGGTGGGGGGTGGGTGAGTGAATGAGTGTGTGGTGGTGGGGTTGGGGGGGGGGGAGGGGGGTTGGGTGAGGGGGTGTGTGGTGGGTGGGTTTGATGAGGGGGTTTTGAGGGGGGTTAGGGGGGGGGAGGGGGGGGGGGGGGGGGGTTGGGGGGGGGGGGGGGGGGGGGGGGTGGTGGGGGTTTGGGGGGGTTGGGGGAGTTAGGAGTTTTAATGGGGGAAGGGTGTTTGATTTTTGAAGTAAGTCGTAGTTTAGTTAGTTAGTTAGGTTAGTTAGTTAGTTAGGTAAGTTAGGGTTAGGGGAGTGAGTTATGTTAGTGGGGAAGGGTTAGTTAGGTTAGTGGAAATGTAGTGAGTGGGTGAGTATTGGGGAGTGAGTTTGGGGTGAGTAAGTGAGTGAATGTAGTTGAGTTAGTATGGGTGAGTGAGCGTGAGGTTGGTCAGTTAATAAATGAGTGATTGACTGAGTTAGTGACTGAATGTGGGAATCACTGAATGAGTGTGAGTGAGTGAGTCGCGAGCGAGCGAACGAGCGAATGAGTGAGTGAGTGAGTGAGTGAGTGAGTGAGTGAGTGAGTGAGTGAGTGAGTGAGTGAGTGAGTGAGCGAATAAGTGAGTGAGTGAGTGAGTGAGTGCGTGAGTGTGAGACACCTAAATCGTCCACATACATTATTTACAATACTGGCGCGGATGGACATCATGCAATTCTTTGTTGTTTACTATGTGGTATACTAGTTGACCTGCAAAGATAAGCATTACAAGAACACAATGGAATCCAATAAGTAAAGAAACAATGTGATGCTTATGCCAGTGTCACGTGCTACTAACAGTATCACACCTATTGTGAATTTGAACAACTATTGTCATGTTTGTTCCATGTAGTTCCTAATGAGGTTTCTGACAAGAATAGAACTACTACACTCTCATGCATGTCGTATAAGTGACTGGCAACCTCATCATGTAAAACGAGTTGCCACGGTAACCACCACTGCAAGAGCATGTATTCGTGCTGGCTGCCAGCATGGAGATCATCTGCAGTGTTAGCACCCTGCTCTGTTAACAGTGCAAATACTCGTATGTTCATAATGATTATTATCATATTTGTTTCAGTCGATTAACTAAAGTAGGTATCGATTCGCAGATATTTTTGTAATTTTATTGTCACTATGTTTGTGAACTGAATTAGTGTTACCTAGACGCCCATCGAAAGGTCCATCCATAATGAAGATCATTAATTAACAGTAGATTTTTTTTATTTATAACGTTCAGTGACGGCGGATAAAAGACAAGACAAGACAAATGTGTCTTCGAGTAAATATGAATTCTACTTCCTCCTTCTATTCACATCATCATCCGTCCATAAATTTGACTCCTTTCTCAGTTTATCTCCTTTCTCAGTTTATCTTCTTTCTCAGTTTATCTCCTTTCTCAGTTTATCTTCTTTCTCAGTTTATCTTCTTTCTCAGTTTATCTTCTTTCTCTGTTTATCTCCTTTCTCAGTTTATCTTCTTTCTCAGTTTATCTCCTTTCTCAGTTTATCTCCCTGTCTTGCTAGACAGCCTGTTTAAAAAAGGCAAATGTAGTCTTACAGCATACATTGCCGTAGGGGAGTAAAGTGATCACTATAGTAGGTCTCAGCATTATGAAATGGTATTACCGGTTCTCATCCTCGCTACCTTCACCTTCTCCAACTCAAGAGCAGATTCAGTACTCACTTACACCTGCAGATGGACACCCCTTGGTTCGAACTCAATAACATTGTCTTGAGAAAGCAAATCCTCTAACCACTGGGTTACCTGAAGCTCTAGACAGTCTGTGAAGTTTTTTACAAACCTCTTCTCCTTCATCATTTTAATTGTTCTTTCTTTTTTAAAATCCCACTATCACATTATAAAAACTCGTCTCCTGTCTCTGTTCCCGGGTAGCATGCGATGAGGTCTCAGGACCAAGCTTTAGCAAGAGAACTTCTGACGCTCTACCATGACATCCACAGAGAACGTCTCTCTAGATCATGCCAGGTAGGTCTGCCGTTATATTTCATGGTGTTTGTGTCATCGTGTTCTTGTTACTGCTTTAGCGTGCAGCACAAGGTGCTGGAAATTCGAATATTACTTTTGTTAAAGTGTTTGTGTGCCCCATTTAATTCCCGGAAGCCTCTAATGAAACAAAAAAGAACTGGAATATCGCTCCCATATTCATGTCGAAAGAGGCAAATAATAAGAGGCTGAGTATGGAACTGGCAAACTCATATAAAACAAATAGCTGCAGAACCTATCGCCGCATGAGCACATGCATGCTGAGGTGCACACAGCCTACACAGGGGCCAGGTGCAGTAATGGGTCCATGCTCCATCAGGAAAGTAGTCGTTGTTATTTGATTTGGATATTCCTCACCACGAGAATCTCTGAAGATCAGCAGATCACAAGACCCACTTAGCTTACATGTCAACAATGTTCCGCTCAAACAGGTTCCACAGTTTAAATATCTAGCAAGCATTTTTACAGAATATGGAAGACTTGACAGAGAAACTCAAACAAGATGTCAAAAAGCCATTGAACATATTAAATGTAACCACTACTCAAACATCTAAATATCATTATGGAAACTAAGCGACAATTGACGAATAGTTATTAATATATTCTTACCAATTCTTTGCTATCAGTGTCAAACATGGTCCCAGACTAGAGCACGGCAGAGGGAAATTACATGGTGCGAGATTAAATGATTAAGATGCGCTTTTAATATTACCAAGAGAGATACAATGGAAAATGATGACATCAGAAAAATTGTAGAAACTACATCCTGCTTCAAATACATAAAGAGACAGAAAATAAAGTGGTTTGGCTATCTTTTTTTTAAGAATGGAGTCACGTCAATTACCAATACGTATCTACAAAAGTATACGGTTTTAGAGCACGAGGTAGACCAAGAACCAATCGGAAAGATAAGGTTACAGACACCCTACATCAACACGGACTCACACCACCAGTGCGACACACTTGGCCCAGGAATAAAAACGGCAGCTCCCCACGCCGCTTCATGGCAAAAGTGAATCCTAAAAACACAACCAAAACACGTTTCCACTTTTTTTTTGAAAAATCAGGAGTAGCGCATGCATGTAGTTTAAATTTAGGTGTTATTGTGATAGAGTCATGTTACTTGTGCTGATTTAGGTGATGAGTTCAAATGTCAGGTGGTGATTTAAGGTCATGAGTTCAAATGTCAGGTGGTGATTTAAGGTCATGGGTTCAAATGTCAAGTGGTGATTTAAGGTCATGAGTTCAAATGTCAGGTGGTTATTTAAGGTGATGAGTTCAAATGTCAGATGGTGATTTAAGGTCATGAGTTCAAATGTCATGTGGTGGTTTAAGTGATGAGTTCAAATGTCATGTTGATTTAAATGATGAGGTCAAATGTCACAATTGATTTAAGTAGTAATAGTAGCCCCCTTCAGTCATAACTGACTATGGGAATGCGCCCCTGAGGTGATAACCATCAGCTGCCTTTTTTACCTGGCGATCTTTGTTTGTCTAAATATTTGATTGCATTTTCACGCTGAGAACCATTGCGCCCCCTGGAAGACCTGTACAACCCAACGGTAGAAGATGAAACGACTATAAGATGAGATTAGATCCTTTCGGCGTGATTATTTCTCTTCTGCTAGTTGTAAGATCTTCTTTTCGCCAAATCTCAGGTGGCGCAGTAGGGAGCAGTGCTACTTTGTGCAATCGGTAGCTTCATCCTCCCACGTTACTGGATTTATGCCAGTGCCTTCATGTCTCTCTTGCACCCATCTTTGATCCTCATCTGTTATCTTTCTATCTGACAGTTTTCCGTAGAAAATATCTTTGGAGACGCAACCATCTTTCATGCGGCGGGCGTGGCAAGCAGTGTGTAGATGCTTCGAAAGCCAGCATGTGACAGCAGCTCGACTTTTGTCACTTTGTCCTTCAACGTAATACCAGGCTGTGGCGTAGACACCGTAGATATGAATAAGGAAATCAAATGCCAGGTGTTAAATTCTTCCGCGGTAATGCTGAGTTAAGTGATGACATAAACCACTTCATTTCTGGGCAAGCATTGCCGCGGTAATGCTGAGTTAAGTGATGACATAAACCACTTCATTTCTGGGCAAGCATTGCCGCGGTAATGCTGAGTTAAGTGATGACATAAACCACTTCATTTCTGGGCAAGCATTGCCGCGGTAATGCTGAGTTAAGTGATGACATTAACCACTTCATTTCCCAGCAAGCATTGCCTCTGTTATATTTATTTCCATTATATATTATCATCATCTTCATCATCATTTTCCTGTTCGGCTCCCTATGGAACATAAAGCCACGTTCTGCAGCTAGCCCCTTTGCAGAATGCACAAAAACATTGAAGTGATCTTGCAGCCGTAGCTTCTGTAGTAATGTGTTTTACTCGATGAGGTTGCCTGTCTAATGCACTGCCTTATATTTGTCGCCTCTTACGACATGCAAGATGGGACATTATACATATTCTGTGTTTTCTCAGAGACCCTGGAAACTACACACACAAAATTTAATGTTACTCATAATAAAGCGTCCCCTGTAGTCCTCAGGGATCTGCGAGTAGACAGAGAAAGAATATGACTACAGGTCCCTCACGCATGTCGTAACAGGCGACCAATATTAAGTTGTACGTTCGGCTGTCAACCGTATCCTCTATACACAATTAAAACACGTTATGAACAGCGCTATGACTGTCGGGGGTCTCAAATATATTTACATTGCAACGGGTTTGTTGATTTTAAATATAGAACGAAGCTCCATGTAAAACAGATGCTACAGAAACCATTGTTGCAACAGTTTTTGCTAGGACGTAGGCTTCCTCAAGGCGGTCATCTGCAATGGTGGCTCTGTGGTCCTTGAGGGTAAAAAAAAGAGATGATGATGATGATGATCACAATAAAGCAGTGACTTTTTGTATATTGTTATATAACCGGTCACCGTAATAGTAATTTGTCCTTGATGTTTCCTGTGGAGCTTTGGGTTACATCAGCTGCTCGATATCACTTGATATTTTGGGTCGCTTTCTTAATTCATCACACTTGCGCTCTTCAGGAAGTATAGGACCTCACAAGATGTATGCAAGGTTCTATAATGCCATTCGTTATAGACCGCCCTTTCTTTAGTTCCGTCCAATAAATTCTGTTTTGGATTCTTCTTCTACTATTCCTATCCAGGTTTATTTGTTCTTCACATTCTTCCATTGCACTGTGGTTTTTACTGAACGGCATGTCTGATTATGCTGGTCTATCTTATGTTGTCATTACCATTTACTCTTTCCCTCCTTACAGAGCATTTAGCCACCACTCCAGCTGATCCACTTGCAACAAGCATGCGTCAAAGCAGTAATTTGCTATTGTTGTAGTGGTTTCTGTAGCAATGTGTTAAACATGATGAGGTTGCCAACCATGTGCACATCATCATATTGATCACCTCTTACTACATTCTTGCCCACTATATATTGATTTATTCAGTACCTTTCTGCTCCCCAAGGAGCAAAGGTCTTCAACAAACAGTTCTCGTGTCACGTGTCATCAGTTCAAGGTCTTTCTGCATCTTATTCATCCCTGTCAGTTCTGTCTCCAGTTGTCTCCAGTTGTCTCCAGTTGTCTTCTTTGTGTGTGTGTGTTGTTGTTTTTTTTTGTCTCCTCATACTTCTCTTACCCTGGAAATTCGAGATCAAGTAAGGCCTTGTAATGCTATCAACAGATTTTTTCAGTGTGTGTCCTATTCATCGCCAGCGTCTTCTTCTCATCTCATGTTCCGCCGACACTTCTCTGGTTCTTGTTAACAGTTCCACATTAATGATCTTCTCATCTCTTGTTCCGCCGACACTTCTCTGGTTCTTGTTAACAGTTCCACATTAATGATCTTCTCATCTCTTATTCCGCCGACACTTCTTTGGTTCTTGTTAACAGTTCCACATTAATGATCTTCTCATCTCTTATTCCGCCGACACTTCTTTGGTTCTTGTTAACAGTTCCACATTAATGATCTTCTCATACAACCCCAATTCTTCTGCTCCACGCGAGCAACCATTTATGAAAGTCTGAAAATGTTCCGGTTGTTGGTTTTGTTGTTCTCCATGTTTCCAAGTCATAAAATAGGTATCCATTATACAGGTACATACCTGGTAGCAATTCTATCTAATCTTCAACAGATCAATGGTTGCCTTAGTTTCATACTTGTTTAAACTGAGCCGCCTCAATACTTTAAGTGATCAGCTCGTCTTGAAATTCTTCCGTGAGAAAAAAAAAATGGAACAATTTATAACTTAATGAAGCGATCGTGATGTTCGTGTCTCGAGCTTATTCCAACTCGATCCACTCTCGTTTAGCTATTAGACATTTTTGTTCGGTCTCACCTTTGACCTTTACATCATTCGTGAATGTTGTTGACAAATGGAAAATTTGAGCTGTCAAATGTAGACTGAAAAGAAAATGATCAAAACAGCGGAAAAATTATGTTCCTTAATCTCTCTCTCTCTCTCTCTCTCTCTCTCTCTCTCTCTCTCTCTCTCTCTCTTTCTCTCTCTTTTTCTCTCTCCCTCTCCCTCTCTTTCTCTCTCTCTCTATATATATATATATATATATATATATATATATATATATATATATATATATACAAACGGCAAAGTCTGTCTGTCTAGATGTCCAATCTTTATACATTTCCACACGCTTTGACCTTTTAGCATTTGCAGAGTTACTCCTTACCAAATAGAGGTTGGGACAGCTACTGCGGCCCTGAGGTGGCTGTCTGAAACTCCATCAACCAGGGCATTTATTGTTTCAGACCCTCCATCTGTCCATGCTTCGCAAGGTCCTGAATCGATGGCTACGGCATGAACGGAAAACATCCATAGAAGGTTCGAATCTTCAGGAACTAGTGTGGATCTACTGTCCAGACCATTGAGGGTAAGCGGCAATGAGAGAGCTGAGAAAATAGCTTCGAGAGCACCCATAGAGTGGACGATGGATATGGATATCGGAGAGACACTAAGGATAATTACAGTTCATCTATTAAAAAACTACATTGCAATCGATGAATCAACAAGGCTAAGACTGTTCGAATCTGACATCTAATGTAAGCCTAGCAGGGATAGACGTATAAGAGAATGTATCCGTCATGCATACAACCAGCGCGGTACAGGAACAGTTAGCATTCATACCCTTTGTGGCGGGATTGTCTCACCTACTCTGCGGTAGTGGTCCACTAATGGCCAAACTCCGAGTAAAAGGACGAGGGTTTTAAAAGGTATCAACCTTCGCTCAAGATTGCTCCTAGCAGAGATGTAAATAGAAGAACGATGCTTCTATTTAAGGGAGCCACACAGGAATTTTACAGAATGGCAAGCACAACAATGGAAATCATCTCAGCTGTAATGAAGTTATTATTCTCCGCCCTTCTGTCATGAAAATTATTGACTCGTATTTTCTGCGCCCCCAGCTGAAGATGATTCAGCAACTATTAATTGACTAGCTCTGCTGTCGCATAATGCGATTGGGATTCGATATCTAGGTAATCAAAACTAAGTAAACACCGTCGAAACATGTGTAAGGCTAATTAGCTCGACCAATGAAACGAGAGTTGCTATACGGAGATCGTCTAGGCATAACAATCGGGTAGGGAGGAAATCTGTGTTCGGACCACGCAGTAAAAAATTCATTTAAAATCAACGGACTGACCGATGGCAATTCTGCTTCACTGAGTCATAGAGGGAGAGTAGACCCAGGTGTGGATATAGCCAGGAAGACAATGTCTTTTATAATTATGGAGATATGATCACCCAAGTGGGTCAAACAGTTCGGAAAATGATAAAAAGTGCGGTTTAAAAATTCATAGAAAAAGGAAGGACAGACGGATCTCTGAAAGATTGATATGGAAAGAAAGCAACATGTTGTCCGATTAAAACGAGATATCTCAAGAGGCAATAGCTTTTGTAAGTAATGAGAACGACTAAAGTATCTGTTTAGAAACTAACACAGATCACCTACCCGAAGTGAAATACGAGAAATATTTTCGACCGAAGTTGCTTGAAGGAATAGCCAATCAGTGCAAAGTCACGGATTCACGCAAGATGGCCGACCAAGCGCATAAATACGCAGGTAGTTGGAAGTGAAGGGACACACACGAACTGAAAGAACGCAGAGGACAAAAGGAGAGAGCTAGGCACGTATTCCTTCACCATTGAGTATTTGTGCTGGTCTGCCTTTGCCAGAAGTAGTCCTGTTAGTATTTCCGAAAAAGACCAGAGGGTGAGTAGGGCTACTGTACCCATTTTGTTAATGCATAATAAATGTAAATATGTCACTTCATTGAACACTCATGCTGTGAAACGATCCTGAACTGATTTCTGAACTATTCTTGTCCTGTTTTAATAATGTGTTTATATGAATGTATCCTGCTCTATGATTATCCTATCAGGTTATATCATTGCTTATAACTTCAACATAGCACTATGTAACGATGGGCAACAGTTCAGTAGCCATTGTTATGAACGTAATAATCTGACTGACAGCCAATGGTTCTCAAGGTTGAGACCAGGAACACACTCATATAGAAGCAATGCTCAAGTAGCAACCATGTAAATAAGTGGTTCTTAAGCCCTGGCCGCAAGGACACCCCTACTGATTTATGGCAGCATGGGAGACTATATTCCAGTGGGTCTCAACCCATTGGTACCAATGACCCCCACATTGATTTGACTGCTCTATGGGCACAAAGTAGGCCAGGGGTTCTCAAACTTTGATAACCATAAGCAATATATGTCAGAATAATTCTACTTGGATGGAAAGATAGCAGATGGAAGAATGGACTATGTAATATAATGTGATGTAAATGAATGATGTAATATAATGTACTGTAATCATATTATTTGAATTTGTTGTTGGCAAGTAGACATCTGTACAACTAACAATGTAACCAGAAACACATGTGCGCATTCATACACATGCATTACTGATGACACGGAACAACAATACATTAGGCGAGGGGAACTCTTGGAAAGAGGCTAGCCACAGTCTTTGTGTTGTTTTCAGGTTTCGGTCGTACATATAGACATAAGCCAGAAGTGAGAACCCAAGTGTTATCCTGCATAGCGACACGGAGCACTACAGCTGGTCTACCTGGTTGTGCTGGTATCCCTACTACATGGGAAGATCAGCCGAGTCTATACAGTCGTGTGGAGCTCACCAACATTGTCAACCATCATTTAAGGAGCACTCAGTTAAGTGCAGAAACAGATGAACATTCGATCAATTTATATGTGAAGAGTCGAGTCATATGAAGAAAAAGACTAGTTAACGTTTTTGTCAGAAAAGCAGAGACACTGCAATTCAGTTAAAGTAAACTAATATCACTGTGATTTCTCTGGATATTGTGTAAATATAAAATTCCTATTCGTATAGCATTTCTATCTATTTCAAGAACAGAAGATAAGAGAATCATTATAAATAAAGTCATTTTAATTGTAACTGGAATTTTGTTAATTTCATAAAGTTACTATTGAGTTCAATTTGAATTTCATTGTTATTTAAAGCATAAGATAGTTATTACGAGAAGACACTCTAGGCTCTTGATCTTCTTATTACCACCGGACCAGGGGTCTTTACTGTCTGACTATCCTTTGTGCTATTATTCACCAGTGCTCATTTCTGAGACTGGGGTATATCGTGGAGTTCATTATTCTTTATTGAACTATCATCGACTGTCATCAAGACAACAACCACTATAATACCATCTCGTTACACTGGGGGCTCGTTCGCGGGATATCCTTGATAGTCCTGAGCCAAAACTCTATCTTCTGTCTTAGAAAAAAAAAAATTTTGAATTTTTTTTTTTTCAATAGTGGATATATATATATATATATATATATATATATATATATATATATATATATATATATAAAATATATATAATATATATATATATATATATATATTATAATAATAAATTCTTTAAGCACCAAACACGGCGCATAAGGCAGAAACCAGTGCTCTCCAGGTTGTTCGTTGTGACGCCACTCCTCTTAGCTCTTGCACATTATTTAGGCCCAACGTTCTTCCTTCTCTTATTATTGTTCTTCTGAGTGTTTCTTTTGGTCTTCCTTTTTTCCTTTTACCCTCAGGAACCCAAGTGAGCGCCTGTAGTGGTATTCTGTTGTTTTGCATTCGTAGGACATGACCGATATATGACCATCGTCTTTTCCTTATATAGTCGGAGACATATTTCTGCCTAGAGTCTTCTCTTATTTGTCGATTAGTCTTGAATTCTTTTTCCAACTGATGTTCATGAGTTTTCTAAGACATTTGTTCTCGAATGTATTCAGCTTGTTCTCCAATGATTTTGTTATTTTCCAACTCTCACAGCCGTATGTTAACACTGAGATAACATTTGAATTAAACAGACGAAGCTTGGTATGTCTATTCAATGATCGTAATTTCCAAATGTTAGATAATCTATTGAAGGCGCTAGCTGCCAAAGCAATTCTAGTATGGATTTCTCTTGTTGTGTCACCATCCTGAGTCATTTTACTTCCTAAATAATTGAAACTTTCAACTTTCTGTAGTTTTTCCCCGTTCAAGATGATATCAAAGGTCTCGTTAGAAAAGTTCATAGCTTTAGTTTTAGAGGCATTTATTTGGAGACCTATTTTAACCGAGAGATGACACAAATTATTTATTGCTTCTTGGGATTGTCTTGGTGTTGAACTTAAGAATGCTACATTCATCTGCGAAATCCAGGTCCCCCAGGAATTTTCCATTTGTCCATTTTATACCC
Source organism: Oreohelix idahoensis (assembly GCA_024509875.1). NCBI lineage: Eukaryota > Metazoa > Mollusca > Gastropoda > Stylommatophora > Oreohelicidae > Oreohelix > Oreohelix idahoensis. Next base: position 2,452,634 of record JAMPIV010000347.1, read on the forward strand.
AATTGTTCATTGTGGGTATAGTTTCTCATAACCCAATCAATAGCTATTCCAAAAAGTAGTGGTGACATAATACAGCCTTGTTTAACCCCTGTTTCTACTGTAAACCATTCTGTATTCCCTTTATTTGTTCTAACACAACATCTTGCATTGTCATATAGCGCTTTGATTATATTCACATATTTTGTTGGAAAACCATAGATTGTAAGTATCTTCCACAATGATGGGCGGTGTAGACTATCAAAGGCTTTTTGAAAATCGACGAAGGTGATAAAAAGTGGCGATTGCCTTTCCACTGATTCTTCTATAATTGTTCTTAGTGTGAATATTTGATCAATACATGATCGTTTCGGCCTGAAACCCGCTTGTTCTTCTCTGATCTTTTCGTCAGCATGCAATTTAAGTCTTTCTAACATCATGCAACATAATAATTTTCCAGGTACTGATAATAGAGATATACCACGCCAGTTATTACAGTCTGATAGATCACCTTTCTTCGGTAACTTTACAATAATACTGTCTTTCCATTGTTGTGGTGGTTGTTCTTCTCTCCATACTTCATTTATAATATCTAAAATTCTCAAGAGGTTGTTGTCATTAACTGCTTTAATCATTTCCCCTGAAATTTCGTCAACTCCAGCAGCTTTAAAATTTTTTAATCTTTTAACGGCTTGTTTGATCTCGTCCAGCGTGAATTCATCGCAAGTTATTGGCAAGGTGGTTGTGAGTGTTTGATTATTAAAATCAGGTGTTACTGTTGGTGGTGGTCTGTTTAGCACCTCCATGAAGTGCTCAGCCCATCTCTTCATTTGTTCTTTTTCTGTTGGTATTGAATTCCCTAATTTACCTTTAACAGGTGTTTCCATAGCAGTAGGCTGGTGACATAGTTGTTTTGTAATTTGATAAAGGCACCTACTATTACCAGTTCTTGCAGCATTTTCAGCTTCTACGGCCAGTTCATTGATGAAATGTCTTTTATCTCTTCGAGTTTTTGTCTTCACTTCTTTATTTAACAAGTTATAAGATAGTTTGCAAGATTCAACTGCATTATGTGTACTTGCCGCTAGTAGTTTAAGTTTTGCTGTTTTCCTTTCTTGTATTTTATCCCAAGTATCTTCTCTCATCCATTTTTTCTTTTTATGTACTAGGTATCCGGTGGTCGCTACTGCTGCTTCTGTCATTGCTGTTCTCAGTTGTTCCCATTTAGTATCGATTATCTTGGTGGTGATATCGTTGTCAATTTTGCCTAAAGCATCGAAATAGTTGTTCATTTTGACATTATATTCCTCCTTTATATCATTTGATTGCAGTCTGTGTACATCTATTCTTCTATTTTTATTCTGTTGGTATAACTTCTTCAGTTTAATTCTCAGTTTAGCTATGCAGAGGTTATGATCGCTTCCGATCTCTGCACCTCTGTATGCTCTGACGTCTTGAAACTGATGAGCGAAATTTAGCGCTTATGCAGAAGTGATCTATCTGGTTCTTAGTTCTGCCATCAGGTGAATTCCATGTTATCTTGTGGATATTCTTATGTGGAAAGATGGTGTCTGCCACAACGAGGTTTGATATTTCACAAAGTTCTAGAAGTCTTTCGCCATTTTGATTCATACAGCCTATGCCATGAGTACCGAGATATCTTTGTACTCCATCGTTGTTGTCACCTACTTTGGCGTTAAAATCACCCATGACTGCTATTATGTCATGCTTGGGTATTGTGTTGATGGTACTTAGAAGTGCTTCATAGAAGTCATCTTTTGTGGTATCAAGAGCGTCGTTAGTTGGTGCATAACATTGTACAATTGAGAGCTTGAAAAATCGTGTCTGAAATCTAGCTAATATATATATATATATATATATATATATATATATATATATATATATATATATATATATATATATATATATATCTTTATATATATATATATATATATATATATATATATATAATATAATAATATCTAAATAATTTTTTTGTTGAAGTACCATAAAGTACAAATAGACAGACTCTCACATAGATTGTGACAATATTAATTAATTAAGTTTAATTTAATTAAGCTTGAATTAATTAGTTGAGTAAAACTATTCACCCTCTCAACAGCAAGACAATGGGTGATCTGGTAAAGGTTAAGTCTGCCATTATACAAATGGGGAAGGATTTGGGCCTAAGTGGCGATGCTCTTATCCAGTATGTCGCTGTGGAAAGTGATAAGTATATGGACATTGAAGCTAAGAAATTGGAAGCCGAAAGGGAGACCAAGAAGCTTGAATTAGAAGCTGGAAGAGAAGCTAAGAAAATGGAAGCTGAAGAAACGAGATTAGAGGTCGAGAGAGAGGAAAGAAGGATTCAGGCTGAAAGAGAACATCAGTTGAAGTTAAGACAACTGGAAATTCAGGCAACTGCAAGTATAAATGGTAGCAGTTCTTCTCACTCTGACAGTAGCTCTAGCCAAGGTCTTCAAAAGGGTTCTATGAACTTCCATTTGGATGCTTTTATGGAGAAGGACGATTCTATTGAGGCCTACATAGACAGGTTTGAGCGACTTGCTTCATCATATGGCCTAGAGAAGGAAAAGTGGAGTGTTAAGCTCTCCCAAGGATTGAGGGGTATTTCTTACGAAGTGTTTTTGAAACTACCCAAAGATGATCATGAAAACTTTGAGGCTCTGAAGCAAGCATTGCTTGTTCGCTATGAGCAAAACTCAGAGGCTTATCGTAAGAAATTCCGAACTGCCAAGAAGGAGGCTGGAGAAACGTACCAACAATACACAGCTCGGTTGGAAACTTACCTGCTGAGATGGGGTACACTGGGAAACTTTTCACAAGATTTCGAGGGACTCAAGGAAATGATTCTGATAGAACAACTTTTAGATTCCATGACCCCTGAAACGAAGAAATTTCTGGTAGAAAACAGATGGGATAGGTTGGAAGACATAATCAAATATGCTGAAAGTCACCAATTGGCACATTCTCTAACACAAGGAGCAAAAAGGAAACAAGGAGAATTTCTCCAGAAGCCTCACACTCACTTCGAGCAGGACGAAGACGAACCCACTCGAAACCACTTCCATAAGACCAACCACCGAAACCATCAGCAACATGAAAGAAACCCTCTGGCATACGATAAGAAACCTTCAAGAAAGGAAGAGAAATGGTGTAAGACTTGTAGAATGAGCAACCATAATACTGCAGAGTGCAGAAGGAAAACCCCTCCTTATTATGCTGCATGCTTACAGGTGAGGACTTCTGATAGGAAGGAACTGACAGTGATTCAGAATAGCCTCCATCACCCACCTACACAGGAGATAGTGACTGTGAATGGCAAACAAGTCACAGGAATGTATGACACAGGTTTGTCCTATGACGCAGTCATGTGTGCATCTCTGGTGCACCCTGAACAAATCACCACAGAAACAGTGGACATTCAAGGGCCACTCAAGGGAGCATTACCCCTAACTTTGCCCATAGCGAAGATTCAAGTCAGTTGTCGCTATGTGGATGGGGAAATAAATGCAGCAGTACTAGATGATCCTTTCTACCCCCTGATGTTGGGGCGTAGATATGTTTTTTGGGAAATCCTATAAAACCTGAGGTTGCGGAAGACACCCGGACCAGGTCAGGCTCCCAGAATAGAGAGGGGAACACTCATTTAAAAATTCATTCAACTGAGATGAAGAAGGCTCAAGCCCAAGATAGTACATTGAAGCCTTGCTTTGGCAAATTGCCAAAAACACATAAACCTCCCAGTAAAGGAAATTTCTATATGGAACATGGACTCTTGCACAGGAAAGCTGGCAGAGGGCCAAACGGCCATGGGCAGATTGTTGTACCATCCACATATAGAAACAAGGTTATAGAATGGGGGCATATTGCTTCTTTGAGTGAACACCTGGGTAATGGTGCCACAAAACAAAGGATAGCCACCCATTACTACTGGCCAGGTATTACTGAGGACATTAACTGGTTTGTAAATTCCTGCTCAGAGTGCACCAAGGTAGATCCAGTGCATCAACGTAAGCGGTATCACAACAGATCTACTGGAAAACCAGCGACCATGGGTATTCTCGGTATTGGCGCGAGAGGGGAGAAGAAATATCCCATACAGTCTAAACTACATGCTGAACACCAGGAGCTGGATTTAAGGAAACAATCCTTTTGCCAAAATCGAATGCCCAGGAAATTGCGAGGGAGACCCGCAATAAAATCTCATGCAAAACAGGGCTGTACCTTTCAAATGAATAACACAGACCTTAGTTCATCATGCTATAGATCAAATAGAAAATCATCTGTTGAGGACCCAACCGTAAGAGCCTGGATGATCAATCGAACGGGCAAAAGAGAAATAGAAAAGATAAATCGCTATCAAAGAAACCAGAAGTTGGGAGCATATTCCTTTTGTAGGCATCCCACTGATCAGGTTCAGGATAGACAGAAGAAAACTAACCACCAATAGCCATGATTACAACGATATCGTTCCCAAATTTAAGCTCGAGATATCTCTCGCTTAGAAAACAGGGGGACTATGTCGCATAATGCGATTGGGATTCGATATCTAGGTAATCAAAACTAAGTAAACACCGTCGAAACATGTGTAATGCTAATTAGCTCGACCAATGAAACGAGAGCTGCTATACGGAGATCGTCTAGGCATAACAATCGGGTAGGGAGGAAATCTGTGTTCGGACCACGCAGTAAAAAATTCATTTAAAATCAACGGACTGACCGATGGCAATTCTGCTTCACTGAGTCATAGAGGGAGAGTAGACCCAGGTGTGGATATAGCCAGGAAGACAATGTCTTTTATAATTATGGAGATATGATCACCCAAGTGGGTCAAACAGTTCGGAAAATGATGAAAAGTGCGGTTTAAAAATTCATAGAAAAAGGAAGGACAGACGGATCTCTGAAAGATTGATATGGAAGGAAAGCAACATGTTGTCCAATTAAAACGAGATATCTCAAGAGGCAATAGCTTTTGTAAGTAATGAGAACGACTAAAGTATCTGTTTAGAAACTAACACAGATCACCTACCCGAAGTGAAATACGAGAAATATTTTCGACCAAAGTTGCTTGAAGGAATAGCCAATCAGCGCAAAGTCACGGATTCGCGCAAGATGGCCGACCAAGCGCATAAATACACAGGTAGTTGGAAGTGAAGGGACACACACGAACTGAAAGAACGCAGAGGACAAAAGGAGAGAGCTAGGCACGTATTCCTTCACCATTGAGTATTTGTGCTGGTCTGCCTTTGCCAGAAGTAGTCCTGTTAGTATTTCCGAAAAAGACCAGAGGGTGAGTAGGGCTACTGTACCCATTTTGTTAATGCATAATAAATGTAAATATGTCACTTCATTGAACACTCATGCTGTGAAACGATCCTGAACTGATTTCTGAACTATTCTTGTCCTGTTTTAATAATGTGTTTATATGAATGTATCCTGCTCTATGATTATCCTATCAGGTTATATCATTGCTTATAACTTCATCATAGCACTATGTAACGATGGGCAACAGTTCAGTAGCCATTGTTATGAACGTAATAATCTGACTGACAGCCAATGGTTCTCAAGGTTGAGACCAGGAAGACACTCATATAGAAGCAATGCTCAAGTAGCAACCATGTAAATAAGTGGTTCTTAAGCCCTGGCCGCAAGGACACCCCTACTGATTTATGGCAGCATGGGAGACTATATTCCAGTGGGTCTCAACCCATTGGTACCAATGACCCCCACATTGATTTGACTGCTCTATGGGCACAAAGTAGGCCAGGGGTTCTCAAACTTTGATAACCATAAGCAATATATGTCAGAATAATTCTGCTTGGATGGAAAGATAGCAGATGGAAGAATGGACTATGTAACAAAATGTGATGTAAATGAATGATGTAATATAATGTACTGTAATCATATTATTTGAATTTGTTGTTGGCAAGTAGACATCTGTACAACTAACAATGTAACCAGAAACACATGTGCGCATTCATACACATGCATTACTGATGACACGGAACAACAATACATTAGGCGAGGGGAACTCTTGGAAAGAGGCTAGCCACAGACTTTGTGTTGTTTTCAGGTTTCGGTCGTACATATAGACATAAGCCAGAAGTGAGAACCCAAGTGTTATCCTGCATAGCGACACGGAGCACTACAGCATGTCTACCTGGTTGTGCTGGTATCCCTACTACATGGGAAGATCAGCCGAGTCTATACAGTCGTGTGGAGCTCACCAACATTGTCAACCATCATTTAAGGAGCACTCAGTTAAGTGCAGAAACAGATGAACATTCGATCAATTTATATGTGAAGAGTCGAGTCATATGAAGAAAAAGACTGGTTAACGTTTTTGTCAGAAAAGCAGAGACACTGCAATTCAGTTAAAGTAAACTAATATCACTGTGATTTCTCTGGATATTGTGTAAATATAAAATTCCTATTCATATAGCATTTCTATCTATTTCAAGAACAGAAGATAAGAGAATCATTATAAATAAAGTCATTTTAATTGTAACTGGAATTTTGTTAATTTCATAAAGTTACTATTGAGTTCAATTTGAATGTCATTGTTATTTAAAGCATAAGATAGTTATTACGAGAAGACACTCTAGGCTCTTGATCTTCTTATTACCACCGGACCAGGGGTCTTTACTGTCTGACTATCCTTTGTGCTATCATACACCAGTACTCATTTCTGAGACTGGGGTATATCGTGGAGTTCATTATTCTTTATTGAACTATCATCAACTGTCATCAAGACAACAACAACTAAATATACCATCTCGTTACATCTGCATTGTTATGTTGTTGCTTTTAACTGAGTCATACAGGTGCAAACTCACTCAATACTGATTAAATTAACTATAGATTTTAGTTACTTGTAACACGTTTAATAAACAGTTATTGGTTAACAAGAGTGAAATAAATAAAGTTATTTTAACAAGGAAATAATCAACTAATTTTGATCATCATAGGATGATATGAGTAGAAATGTTAGAGTTCATCTACTGCTGCCAATACTTTGGTACTCAGCTGGCCAGGTGCTCACGATGATTTGTCGATGCTGTTGGGTCTCCAGTTGGAGAACACTGCTGGTTCTCAGAGGTACTTTGAACTGTTTCTTCTCTTCCGAAGTCAAATAGTGTGTAGCACGTAGCACGTCCCTTGCAGCAAGGCTGGGGTAACTAATCAGGTTTTTAAGGTGCGTCTTCAAGACCCATTTGATGTAGGTGTCTAGCGTCGATTGCTGGCTTGTACTACTAACTAAGAATTTCTTTGTGGGGAAACCCGCACGAAGCAGTCACCAGCTCTTGCAGTGGTGGTTCAGGGGACAAGTCATTTCAAGTGATGAGGTTTCCAGCCTCATATGCAGCTGTGCTTAATATATATGCTAAATGCAAATATAAATGATAAAATGTACATATTACAACTTACCCCAATTATCGGACGAACACATATTTTTTGCACAGGCAACGGCCGAATATTGTCGGTAAATGCAGTAGAATTTCAGGTGTGTTAGGTATCTAACTGGGTGCACTTGAAGTTGGATCCTAGAGCTTGGGGTGCTACGTGATAAGTCTGGAGTTACTGTTTTCTAATACGTATTGGGGTTCTCATAGTCAGTGTTCCTGGCTGTCTTTGATTTCTCAATGACGAAACTGGAAGTCAGTGTCACGAAATGGCTTAATTAAGAGTCTGTCTGAGTAAAGAGACAAGACACCAGTTTTTAGGAAAGTCTGAGAAGATAGATTAAGATGAGAATTAAAGTGACTGTGGAGGATGAGACTTATAGCTTCAAGGGTGAGAACCTAGACTGACTCTCCCTCGCCACTTGTGACTTGTTTTTATAGCTACTGTCTCACCACCTCTTGCTCCGATGGAGATAAGGTTACACTAATTTATATCCACAGACACAACTGTACAGTTAAAGAATACAGGTACAGTATAGTAAAAGACAAACTGATACAGTGCACATTTTATAGTTTATTAAACAAACAAACCTTTACCACAGCGCAAAAAAACAACAATAACGTGCGAGGTCGCACAACCTGAAAAACAGAACAAATCAATAAAAGACACAATTATCAACTCAACACGCTAGTAGTAGAGTAGGCGAAAAACGCACCGCATTCAGGCAGAGGCGCGTGACTTTTATATAGTAAAATACTCCGTTCGATTTTAGGCAGAGGCGCGGCAGGCAGAGGCGCGTGGCTTTTTATATAGCGATATATTTTAGCCGGGGTGACTTCCTCTGACGATCAGCTTGCGTCCTGGTAGTGTGTTGTTATGTGTTGTGTATTACATGTTATACATATATTTAGACATATATTTAGACAATATATTACAATATATATTACAAAACAGGGGTTACAATAGGTAGACAATATTTATATTACAACATTTAGACATACATTTAGACATATATTTAGACAACAGTTAGACGATATATTTACATATACATAGATAATAAAGAATTTAGTTAATATATTTTATTTTTCAAATAACAAGAGCATATATTGACATTGTATAATACTGGCAAATAACACATAGGATCACATAGTGACATTGAACAATTTTTTTTTTAATATTTATATTGGAAGACGGTTATGTTAGATGGAAAGAGGCGTACAATTTTATTTTCAAAACAACAGTAGCAAAGGGGCTTTAATAAATATATCACAGGGTACAGCTGCAGGCCAGACCTTGAGGGAGGGGTGTCGTCACGTCGTAAAATAGGACAGAGAGTGCACGTGTGATGCAATGGGTGTATTGTGTTGTATAGTGGAAGAGAGATTTTTTTGGGTAGAGAGTTTATGTCTTGTATTGGGGTGATGACTCATGGGTGGTTGTTGTATTGTGCGTGTATATACCTAGGTATCTGTGCGTGTGCATATACCTGTAGGTATCTGTGTGGTATGGCTTTGGGTTGGTATACAGGGAGTTTTAGATGTTGAGGGGGGATGTGGTGACGTTGTCGGGATGCACCTGTCTCTTGATGTAGAAATAAGACAGAGAGTTGCGGTGTTGTTCATACGTGTAGATGGCAGAGTTGTGTGTTCTAAACCCGACATTTTTCCCGCCCTGTGCTTGTTGGGTGTTGAGGACTTCTAAAAAGGTATTTTTGTCGATGGTATTGTGGTATTTGTTGAGTCCTTTTGTCGTAGTCTTGTCGTAGTCGCCAAAACAGTGATACGTCTTGCTGCAGAGGGAAACCATCCCACTGCCCTCGTACTCTAATTTAAAAAGGTCCGGTGTCCGTTTGTCGTATAATGTTTGCTCGCGACATTTCTGACAAACTAGGCGTGTCTTACCCTCACTAGCTACGAAAACGGATCTATGGTCGGGGCACACTTCGGCGGGGAACCACTGGTCGTAGGAGCTATAAAACTCCTGTCGCATAGCGGGCTTAACAACGTCCGCTAAGTTACTCGCGCTAAGGGCCAAGTAAAGACTGTCCGTATCTGTCTCGCACAACTGAAAATCTGATCTATCTACAAATTTATCTAAACAGTCGTAATAAAATTCTAACATGCGCAGTTTGGCGTATTGATAAACGAAAAAACCTATCTGCGCGGGTAGGTCCCAACTAATTTTCTTTTTAGCCATCTCTACTTCAAAAAATGTCATCCGTCACTAAAGTCATTTTTCTAAAGCGGGGGCAGTTTATTAATTTAGAAGTACCCTCTCCCGTCGTGTACGAAACCTCTACGTGCTTCGCCTTATTGGTCAACGGTTTACCATAGGCGGCGTTACCCAACAGTTTCATGGTTTCGCTGGTTATCGCGTAGGCAGGATCTGTATCTCCTTGTCGGCGCGCGTCCGAAACAGTGTCCCCAAACTGTTTGAAACACGTCGCGGGCGTATATTCAATCACCTGGTAAATACAGTTGACTTCCAAACCTTTGGTCAGGTACCAGCGAAGCAAAGGTGTCGCCAACAGAATCTTTTTACCCATATAACTCCCGATCAACGTCCTTCTGGGGGGTAGTCAGGAGTTTATGTTTTTCTTCGTATTCCCGCATAAAAGGCCCAATATCATCTCTCGTGACGTCAACATTTTTAAAAATGGGCGTTATCTCAGAGAAATGTTCCTTTAGGGAGTCGGGGACATGAATGTCACACTCGACTAAACCAAACAAGGTTTCGTCTAGCACAGAGGCGAGAATCTGTGACTCCGTTAGCGGGTACCGACATTTAGTATAAGATGGTTTCAGGTACCACAAGCTCAATAGATACATCGTGCAGTGCCGCGACTGGTTGAGTTGGGTCTCGCACCACAATAATGTGGTTTTAAAAACCCAGTTTAACGGCCGTGAGATGTCGTTGGGTCATAGACACATTAGGGTAGATAGCTGGGACAAAGACTCTCGCACCGTCTACCAGTTCCATTGCTGTCTGTTCCACGGGCATCCTAACTGCCCACTAATCACCGGTCTAACTGTTGTCTAAATATATGTCTAAATGTATGTATAAATGTTGTAATATAAATATTGTCTACATATTGTAACCCCTGTTTTGTAATATATATTGTAATATATTGTCTAAATATATGTCTAAATATATGTATAACATGTAATACACAACACATAACAACACACTACCAGGACGCAAGCTGATCGTCAGAGGAAGTCACCCCGGCTAAAATATATCGCTATATAAAAAATCACGCGCCTCTGCCTGCCGCGCCTCCGCCTGAAATCGATCGGAGTATTTTACTATATAAAAGTCACGCGCCTCTGCCTGAAAGCGGGGCGTTTTTCGCTTACCCTACTACTCACAGACGCCGACATACAAATAAGGATATGGTAAATTGTAACGGTTATCTTATCAACGAGATCAAGAATGCAGTATCACAATTTGCAGATGACTGTGCCATTTATCGATCTGGAAAAAACTTGGACCATGTTTACCAAAAACAAATAGACAAAGTTTCAGAGTGGATGAATAGTTGGAGCGTCCAAATTAATGTAAACAAAACAGTAGGTATGATATTCAGCAAAGGAAAGTTTTTAAAAAATAACAAAATCAATATAACCATTAAAGGACAGAAAATATGTAACTCCTCAAAAACTAGATTTCTGGGAATAACTTTAGATAAACAACTAAATTGGAATAAACATATAGACAACTTAGTAGACAGCTGTAGGGGACCCCTAAATATATTAAGGAAAGTAAAAGGTAATGGATGGGGGGAGCAATAAAATAATGCTTATGTTCTACAAGACTTTCACCAGGGGGAAACTAGATTATGCCAGCATAGTCTATGACTCAGCTAAAGCTTCTAACAAAGCAAAACTAGACAGAATTCAAAATGCAGCCATGGGAACCATTACAGGTGCATTTATATCAAAACCAGTAGAAACACTAAAAGTAGCTCTTGGCATACCGTCCCTTGGTCTAAGACGGAAAAAAACTAAGATTAAATTATTGGAGTAAAGTAGCACAAGAAGTGACCCACCCAGCACATAAAGCATTTATCAAAAACCAGCCAAGTGTATGGGACGTCCCCTTAAATAAAGACGATATTAAACAGGGTGGAGAACTATAGAAGATCTAACACAGTTCAAAGAACTGTCAAACACAATTAATAATAGTAATAAATATAGAAGCACAATACCACCCTGGGAACTAAAAACACCAATCATAGACTACTCACTTACTGAAAAGATCAAAAAAAAAAAAAGCACAGAAGATAAGGAAGCTAAAACGATAATTAGAAAGTTCATAAATCAACTTACAAAACAAAGTCTGGCCGTCTACACTAATGAATTCAAGGGTGATAGTGGGCAACTAGGTGCAGGAGTAGTAATACCACAGTGGGGAATTAAGAAGAGCTACAGTGTAACTGAAGGGGCTTCAATTTTTACCGCATAGATGGTAGCAATTCTAAAAAGTTTAGAAATAATCGAAGATAGCCCACCAGAAGTTAAGATATTTACAGACTCACTATCATCACTACAAGCACTAGAACACCCAGGTAAATGTAGCGGGCCAGATATAAAGAAGAAATTCTTGCAATTAATACATCACTAGGGAACAGAGGATGTAGTGTGAGGCTAGTGTGGGTTCCAGCACACATAGGTATAGCTGGTAACGAGTTGGCAGACCAGAACGCCAAGAATGGAAGAATAAGTAAAAACAATATAAGAGCAGAACTGGGAAGGTAGGAGATCAAGAGCCAAGTGAAACTAACTATAAACGAGGAATGGAAAACAACATGGAAGAACAGTAAAAAAGGCAGACAAACGTTCAAACTGCTGAAAGAACTAACAAGGACATGCCAGGTCAGAGAAGAATTAAAGTTACCATCGAACAAAAAGCTGTTGTGTCTCCGTCTCGGTGCAGCATACTTTATGATAGAGGAACCACACTGCCAAGAATGTCAGGAAGAGAATGACATAGACCACTACCTGATCAACTGTAAAAAGTACGAACAACAAAGGCTTGAATTAAAAACTTACTATAGAAATCACAATATAGACATGACAGGGGATACGGTTTTAAGTATAGATGTCCCAGGAGAAGCCCAATCAATACTTAAAAGATATATACATAAAACAAAGGAAAACATATAAGGTTAGTACTTTAGAAAAGACATTTAACCAAATAGAAATTAAGCAACAAGAACTAAATCAATAAAAAAAATTTAAAAAAAAAACAGAAAAATTAGCAAACTTACTAAGTACTCATAGGACAAGGAAAGACAACGAGGTTTTTTTAAAAAAAAAACAACAACTCAAAAAGAACAAATACTAATACACATTAAAACCAAGTGTAAAGGACAATAGTTATCTATAAGCAATACAAAACAGAAAAAAAAAATGGACAAATACTAATATAAATTAAAATCAGCAACTGCAAAAGACAATAGTTATTTAAATTTAACACAAAATTAGTAAATAAAATGACACTAAATACCCCAATTATAACCAATTTTCAGGTTGAACAGGGTAGACCAAGATGGAACGAGAAGAGGCAATAACGGTCAGCTGTTAAGTGCCCGCTCTCCACCCATCACCTTTTCAAAACAACAACAGCAACAAACAACGAGATCAATACCCCTTGTGTAAAGTCATGCGCTCTAATATCTCGCTTCTTGCCGATAAAGCCATTATGCTCAACATCATTCCCAAGATGACTCCATACATGAAATTCAGTTACTTACACTTTTTAAGATCAAATTGTTGGTACAGATCAAAGCCAGGGCCGAGATCAAACAAATTTTGCAACATATAAATCAATAAACCTTATTCTACGCCTCAAAAGGGGTATTTACAAAATATTAAAAAAAACTCTAATATAACGGACAAATTTAGTGTCCAAGTAAACACATGCGCCTCGACAATAGCAGACGAACTCCTCCTATAGAAAAAAATAAAATTTGCATTGAGACAGAAACCTTGGGGGAAGAGGATGAGCAGATATCAAGGAATAAATGGTCAAGTTACACGTTAACAGAATTGACGAATGCTGGGTGCATGTGAAACGAAATAAGAAAATCGTCAACAGAGATGAGATCAGTAAAAGTGTATGGTCATGAACTATGCACATCGGTGGGTCAATAACAATTCATCCACTCATTCATTTTTTTTTCCAATCAGACATTCTCTGAGGCTATGCTTGTCACATTTCACAATCCACTGTCACATTCAACGATTCATATTTGCTATAGTGGTCAGCAACTAGGTTGCTTGTGCATCGCTGTTACACTGGCCTATAGCAACTACTTGTTAAATGATTGGGGCAAAAGTAACAACAGCAACAACAACAACAACAACAAAAACAACTGTTTTATTAACATACAAGACAGACTGGTTAAAATGCAGTCTAATTCTAGTAATAATTTACTTTAGAACTCGTCTCACTTAAAATACGATCAATAATCTGCAGGAACACAGAAAACTCTTAGACGAGGTACAGTGTGACCTTGAGGAGCGTAACGAGTTCTCTAACGTCACTGACCTTCCACAAACTCGGCTGCTCCACACTCCCCTTCAGCATGTCGGGGTGACCAGACTCAATCTAAGCGCTCGTCGGTTTTCAACTTGCTAACGTGAACAAGAAGACAGGCAGACTTGGGAGCACCACAAGGAATGTAAACTATATGTTGAGAAGTGTAAACTACATGCTAAGGAAAGTAAACTATATGTTTTGAGTATTGTAACCTGAACTTTGAGAAATGTAATATATTAAGATATGCAAATTATATGTTGAGGAATGTTTACCATTTTAAGAAATATGGAGATGTGATTCAAAATGGCATGTTTTCTTCTTATAAATGTTAGAAACATTAATAACACTGGCTAACAAAAAAAATTTTTTTTTTTCTTTCTCTAACATTTCTATGTTTTTCTGGTCAATTTTAATGCGCTGTTTTTAAATCTGCAAACCGTTTTTCTCTATCAGGTCGGGATCTCGAGAAATACGCAATTGAAGTTTTTTAACAACGCATACAGTATTATAACATCATTCGTACAAGAAGTATAACAGTTATGTAGGCTTGAATTTCTTTGCAGTCGACTTTCGTCGGTGAATGGCATGTGGTACATCGCGATGAAACATCCAACAATAATCGGCAAGCATGGTCACACTCCACCGTCCTTGATAACGTGACTCCATTACGGCGATATCTTGATGGAATCGTTCTCCATGTTCATCGCTGACTTCGCCAAGGTTGTCAGGGAAAAAGTCAAGATGCGAATCGAGCAAATGGATTTTTGAGGGACATGTTACAGCCCATAATTCTGTATGCATCTATGCACTGCTTAACAATATGCACATAGTCGACAGATTTGTGATTTCCCAGAAAGTTATCGACGATCGATTTGAATGCCATCCATGCGTGAAGTTCACTACCATGTAACAAGTTCTCGAATTGTTTGTCTGCAATAACTTTCCTAATATGAGGTCCTACAAAGATACCTTCCTTTATCTTTGCATCGCTAACTTGCGGAAACTTTTCTCGAAGATAAGTGAAAGCTTTGCTCATTTTATCTAATGCTTTTACGAAATTCTTCATGAGCCCCAACTTTATATGTAACGGTGTTAAAATGATGCTGTCTTTGTTAACTAATGGCTCGTGTATTACATTTTTATGCCCGAGCTGCATACGATCCCTGATAGGCCACACCTTTCTTGCATAATGTTCCTGTCTGTTGCGGCTGTCCCATTCACATAGGAAGCAACAAAATTTAGTATACCCAGTCTGCATGCCCGTGAGAATTGCAATGACCTTTAGGTCTCCACAAATCCGCCATTGGTAGTCATTGTACTTTATTTTTGCCAAAAGTATAGCCATATTGTCATAAGTTTCTTTCATATGAACAGAGTAGGCGACTGGAATTTTGCAATAGCAAATGTCATCATCCATCTCAAAGTATTGAACAAGTTCTCTGTGTCTATGACGAAATTTAGATATCAAAGTATTGGGCGCTAAAAGATTCCATTCTTTGAGTCGCGAACCGAGTAATTCCACTTGTCCTTTGGTAAGAGCGAGATCACGTATTAGATCTGAAAGGTTAATTAAGTGAACACCATCATTCACCGTTATATAATCCGAGTCAGAATTAGTTTCTGAAGCAGGTAAACTATCACTTTCTGATGGTTCATTCACGTCCAACGGATATTGTTCTGGTGGAACTGGGATCGGACACGTGATTGGATCACGAGACACTGGTTTCGAAACCGATTCAATATTTGGATAAACCACAGACTTTCTAGTTTTAAAAGTGAAACCATGGATATTTGTCAAGCAGAAGTAACAATCAGTAGCGTGATTTGTCTTGTTCATGCCATATTACTGGCACTCCAAAAGGCATCGACTTATGCTTCGGCGATTTTCGTAACCAACCTGCCAATGTATTTGCACAAAGTCGAACAAACTGCATTTGGCTTCCAAGATTTATTTGCATCATCAACTTTCGAATCGAAATAAAGTTCATATGCTTTCTTTAGTAATGGTGTAAAGTTTTTCTGGTGAACACGATCGGTAAAATATCCGCACACGTAACAGAACAGATCAGCCGAATTTCTACAACTTCTAGAAGCCATATTTCGCTCAGAATTATTTCAAAATACAGTAAATATTGGAAAAATAGCGTAACATATGTCATGCATCTTTTAGCAGTATAAAAAGTGGAATTATTTTGCATTTTATTAATTTTTAATAAGTTATGTAGTAAAAATGAAACGGAGCACATAACGGTTTCCCAAAAATATATGTATTCACAAATATCTTAAAAACCTGACGTGATAGAGATAAACGGATTTCAAATTTGAAATCAGCGCAAAAAACTGACATAAGAACACTTATTCTTATATAAGAAAGAAAAATGTTGTTTGTCAGTGTAATTTGTTGTGGTTGTGTGTGTTTGTTTTTTTTTTCTTCAAAAATAAGAATTGCTTTCGTTTAAAACCCTAGTGTTACCGATAGTCGCCTTGAAGTTTGAATTTGGGGGGGGGATGTTAGAAGATCTTCTGTGGCCAAAATTGACAACATAAGAAAAAAGGGAAGGCTAAATTATAAAGTCCTGAACAGGCGAAAACAAAAAGAAATGAGCCGTCTTTGAATTCTAGTCACGTGATAGAATAATGGACGACATTACTGGCTGACAACTTCAGATAATGGGGAAGACAAAATTACGAACACATAAACAGAATTGAGAAAACAAAATTATCAAAGCTCAAAACCCTGTTAAAGAAACATGAATATAGATGATTCTACACTTTCATTGTAGTAAGAGAGAAGACAATGTGTGGCAGTACGTACAATATTTTAAATGGCTCTACTTTTTTTTAGATTAGACTGTCCCATGCAGATATTAGGAGCCGCGGTAGCGCACTGGTTGGTGCACTGGCTTCCTAGATCAGTGGTCCATGGTTCGATCCCCAGTTGAGGTGGGATTTTTTTCGACCGCAAACAGCTCCAGGTCGACCCAGCTTCATGAATTGGGTACCAGAGCAACTCTGGAAAGGTTAAGGTGGCCGGTGTGATGCTGACCACATCACTCCTAGTGTGTCGATGGTCAAGAAAATATGGGACTAACACATATTCCCACACCCGTGTGATACCTGGGCCCGAAAGGGAAGCAAAGAATAGTAACACTGTACCCTACCATGCATATCGTAAAAAGCGACTAAGGAGGGTTGGGCATGGGGCTGGTTACCCCATCCCGTAAAAAACTTTTTACCAGAAAACTTCAACAAACATGGACAAGTCAAATAAAAGATATGAATCAACTCACCCGCCCAAGACAAAAGTAGGTCCTCTGGAAAGGAGGCGCATGAAGCAACCTAGAGAAAGCCAAAAGGAGTCTGGGTTGCCGACTAACCTTTTTTCACCTGGAATATTCGCACTCTGTGTGAACAAGGGAAAACTGCACATGTAGCAGCAGAAATTACAGGATTGATATCCTGGTTCTCTGCGAGACACGGTGGAAAGGCCTAGAGAAGAGGAGATTGATCACAGGAGAAATGGTGTTGTCCTCAGGACATGAGGAAGAAAGAGCCCACCACAGTGAAGGGGTAGCTCTAATGCTGTCCAAGGAAACACAGAAGGCACTTATAGAATGGGAAGCAATGGGACCCCGAATTATAACAGCAAGGTTTAAATCAGCCAAAAAGAAAGTAAATATAAACATCATCCTGTGTTATGCACCAACAAATGATAAAGAAGAATCTGAGAAAGAAGACTTTTACACCAGACTACAACATGTCTTGGACAATAAGAAAAGAAAGGATATCACAATTTTGATGGGGGACCTAAACGTGAAAATAGGAACAGACAACACTGGCTTTGAAGAAATCATGGATTAGGTACGATGAACGAGAATGGGGAACTACTAGCTAACTTCTGTGCTTCAGATCAACTAGCTATAGGAGGAAGCATATTTCCACATAAAAGAATACACAAAGCAACATGGATATCACCAGACCACATAACTGAGAATCAGATTGATCACATATGCAAAAGTAAGAAGTTTAGGTCATCATTGCATGATGTAAAAGTATGTAGAGGAGCAGATGTTGTATCAGACCACCATCTTCTGTTGGCTAAAACAAATTTAAAACTCAAGAAATTTACAACAGCATATAGCTATAGACAACAGTATAATATGGGAGATCTAAGAAATCAGGAAATAAGAGAACAATTTTCAATCACAGCATCCAACAAATACCAAGTACTCCAACAGCTGGAAGATGAAACAGATATGGAAGACCACTGGCAACAAGTAAAAAATATATGGAACGAGACATGTGAAGAAGTACTGAGAAAAAGAGAACATCAGCACAAAGCATGGATAACAACAGAAACCGTTAGTAAGATAGAAGACAGGAAAAACAAGAAAGCAGATTTAAACAAAAGCAAAACCAGAAGCT
The DNA here is from genome assembly GCA_024509875.1 of Oreohelix idahoensis. Lineage (NCBI taxonomy): Eukaryota > Metazoa > Mollusca > Gastropoda > Stylommatophora > Oreohelicidae > Oreohelix > Oreohelix idahoensis. Next base: position 2,471,006 of record JAMPIV010000347.1, read on the forward strand.
CCAAAGCCAAGGCTCATGAAGTGTACGTTGAAGCAAACAAAGAAGTAAGAAGAAACATCAAAAGAGACAAGAGGAAGTACAAGTATATTGAAGAGTTGGCAAGGGAAGCAGAGGAAGCTGCAGCCAAAGGAAATGTGAGGGACACGGACAACAACACAAAGAAGCTAACAGGGAAATAATAACAAGCAAATTGCCTCATAAAAGATAAAAATGGAAAATTGCTTAGTAATATACAAGAACAAATGAAGAGATGGACAGAACATTTTGAGGAACTTCTCAATAGACCCTCTCCAACTAATCCCCCAGACATCCAGCCAGCAGAAGAGGAACTACAAATCAGCTGTGAACGACCAAGTAGAGAAAAAATAAAGAAAGCCATAAAGCTTCTGAAAGATGGAAAAGCAGCTGGTCCAGATTGCATTCCAGCAGAGGCCATCAAAACAGATATTGATACTGTTACGGTTCTTTTATATTATTATTCATAAATTCTGAGTAGACGTCTTGCTACTCTGGCCAAGAACACATAGGAGTACATCTGATAGACCACGAACACCGTAAATCAACTGGAACTAGTAATGTCACCACAAAGGCCAAGTGGACAATTCAATATACTGTTTAATCTCACAAACGCTGCTCCACAATTATCATCTGGAAAGCCATATCTATTGGCATTACATATACAGCCATCAGTATAGCTCAGTATCGTCTGTAGCTAAAACACTGTCCTCGACAGGTTTACACATTTTAATTACTCACGTTCTTCACAGAAATCATAATTCCTTTCAAACATAAACTAGCATCATCACACGGAGGTGTATGGATGATCTAGTGGTCGAACAATGTAGGAATATGTCATGTAATAATAAAATTCTCAGGAGCTCAGAGACATACGTCCACTTGCCTCAAAAACTCACATAGAAGACCCTAGCAGACGATCGCCCACTTTTGGGGATACTTGGAGTCTGCAACCTGAGCCACAATGCAATGACGTAACTTCCTGTTACCAAGGACTACCGATAATAAACAAATATGAATCCTAATCGAACCCTTTTGATATCGACAGACATGTTATGAATTTTACTCATAACAGATACCTCTACAGAGATATTATCCAAACTACTTGGCAAAGTCTGATAGAAAGAGGAAATACCAGCAGAATGGAAGGAAGGTTATCTGGTCAAGTTGCCTAAGAAGGAAAATTTACAACAGTGCACAAATTATAGAGGAATAATGTTACTATCAGTGCCAGGGAAAGTATTAAACAGAATCATCCTTGAGAGATTAAAAGAGTCCATAGACAAGAAACTGAGAGATGAACAAGCAGGTTTTCGACAAAACAGATCCTGTACAGGCCAGATAGCCACATTGAGAATAATAGTTGAACAAAGTCTGGAATGGAATTCACCGCTATACATCGCATTCGTGGACAATGAAAAGGCATTTGACAGTGTAGACAGAGAATCGCTTTGGAAATTAGTGAGGCATTATGGAGTTCCCATGAAGATCAATTAACTTAATAAAGAAGACCTATGAAGACATGACATGCAGAGTACTTCATGAAGGACAACTTACAGAACCGTTTAAGATTAGAACGGGAGTGAGACAAAGATGCCCCTTGTCGCCATTTCTTTTCTTACTAGCAATTGATTGGGTTACGAAAACATCGACATCACACAACAGAAATGGAATCCAGTGGAATCTGACTAAACAGCTTGATGCTCTGGATTTTGCAGATGACTTGGCTCTTCTGCCCCATAACCATAATCAGATGCAAGAGAAAATGAAAATTCTCGATGAGAGGTCACAACAAGTGGGCTTGAAAATACACAGGGAAAAGACAAAGATTATGGGAATAAATGCAAGAAATGATAACAAGGTTTAACTTGAAGAAACACCACTAAAAGATGTAGAATTTTACTCATATCTTGCAAGTAATATAGACAAAGTTAGAGGGACAGACAGTGATATAAAAAAAAAAAAACAAGAGCTTTCATTGCATTAGGAAACATATGGAGAACAAGAGAAATCAAGTCCAACACGAAACTGAGAATCTTCAACTCAACTGTGACGTCAGTTCTATTGTAAGGCTCTGAGACATGGAGAACAACAAAAACAACAACCAAAAAGCTACAGACTTTTATAAACGGGTGCTTGCGTAGAATAGAAGGACTGAAATGGTATGATAAAGTCACAAATGTGGAATTGATGACAAGAACCAGACAAGTGCCAGTGGAACAAGAGTTGAGAAGAAGACGCTGGCGATGGATAGGACACACATTGAGGAAACTTGTTGATAGCATTACAAGGCAGTCCTTGTTCTGGAATCCACAGGGAAAGAGAGGCAGAGGTAGACCAAAAAACACACGGAGAAGAGAACTGGATACAGAGGTGAAAATGATGAGGAAAACATGGAAAGAACTTGAGCGGATGGCACGGGACAGGAAGACTTGGCATGTGTTTGTTGAAGGCCTATGCTCCTTGGGGAGCTAAAGGGTATTGATTGATTGATACATATTCCCAGTATGCCTCAATGGGTGGGTAACGGGATCTGACTACCTTACCTTATGCAGATATTTGTATGCCAAGTTCTGGCTATGTTTTTGTGTGTGACTTTATTACTATTATTATTTTTTCATATTAGCGGGATCGGCCAACTGATAAAGTGCAGCCTTGTGGCAGTAGTCCTTCATAATTGGGATATTATATTTTCTTTCTCGTGACAGCACATCTGTTTATCTTATCAAATTAAAATATAAGCTCAGCAGACGAAGAAGGCTGGTTTTACACACACACACATTAAACATTAAGCTTTACTGGGTAAAAAAAAAAACATTATCAGTAGAAGCAGTAGAGTTCGCTTTAAGAATATCGCCTCTTATTACCTGACCAAATATCAAGCTTACTAGACAAAAAGCACGCAACATAAAAACATTCGTAAAGTATTATCTAAAAAGTTTGGAACACCTTGCTGGACCCTATCAGATAAACACTATGATGGAAGTGTATGAGGTAATCAGAAGAACATGGATTAAAATTAATGCAGTGAACTGTCGTTGTAAACAAGCATCAATGCTGTTGCCATGGTAACCTAATAGACCAAACATCGACTATAATTTTTCAGAGACAGTTACAAAAAATAAAAGTGAAGGAAAAATAAAAATGCAGCTAAGAAATAAAGGTAAAAAGGTAGTCCCATATCAGATACTGCCGTAGGGGAACGAATAGTTAGAGACTTCATCATACCAGCTCCAGCATCGAGAAGTGGGGTGACCAGTTCCCTTCCTCGCTGCCTTTTCCTTCCCTACTTCAAAGTCAGGTAACCATTTACAGCTTGGTAGACTGGAGCTTATCGGTACCGTGATCTGAACCCGGCATCTTTGCCGCGAGAGATCAGCGCTCTAACCACTCTGCCAATCGGACATGTATATAAGAAATATATGGGACAAATAACTAAACTTATCCTAATTTTTACACAAGGATGGTACAGAAAAGCTAGCCTGGAAAATAGAGAAGAATTTTAGAATGATTGAAAAGAAATCTAATCTTCACATTAGAAATTGTGGTAATAGTAAATACGTTAATAAAATGCAGACAATCCTTTCCACTCCCCTCCCCCCAAGGCGCTCAATATTAACGGACTGGACTCGCTCTCAGCAAGCTACATTCTAAGAAAAAAAACATATATGGATGTAGTAGACCATTCAGGGCAGAGTAATATTGTAACTCGATACATATCGTAATAACAGGGTATGCAGCGACAAACCAACGATAACAGCAGATATAAGATAGTGAGTAGCGTGAATACCATCACATGTGGGAAAAAAGGAAATGAAACGGCAGACACAGAAGAAGAAAACAATTGAAGAAAATCCGTTGCAATCAAATTTAAGTAAGCCTATTTGCGTTAATACCGTTAGCAAATCTGGGGAGACTTGAGAGCAAAAGTACCGTTCCTCATATATTAACAGCAGCGATCTTTTTTCAAGAACAATAGGCATTCCGTAGGGACATTAACCCATTTTGGTGATCTGAGTCAGTGTCTTTCGAAAAACACTTCTAAGATGCTAGGAAACTCTATACAGAGCGATACAACAGGAGGCAATCTGATCATCAGAAGTAGTCCCCCCATCGAACAAGTGTTTCGGCCCCATACTCCTTTACACTCTAAGGGGGGCGGGCCCACTTGGGTCATGACTCCCAAGTTTCTCAGCCTCCTGTTGTCTTGTATCGAAAATGAACCCATTTCAACTTGGTAGCAACTTTAAAATCCACAACTCCGCCAGCCGTGGAGGCAATTGTGAAAGTAACCACAGAGAATACAAATTATTCCCTGATTTCTTCTATTTTAATTTGTCTTCTACTTTTTCGTGGTGGGTTACTCTCCCTTGCCTCCCTGACTCCGAACACTTTGCGACAGTGAAGATATATTATGTCGCCGAAGATTTCCAGCTTCTTCTCCAAAGTTATCTGCTTCAGGTTGTTATCCAACTCTTTTGCCAGGGCTTCGTCCAGCTGTTCCCAAAGCCATTTTGCACTGGCAGGTGGAAACTTGATTGCATCTCTCTTCCCGTCCAAGAAGTGTGCGAGATCATCATCAGGCAGATCAACTTGAATGTACTCAGCACTGTGGATTGACTCCTGGCTGCGTTCTTCTAACGTCTTACCCGTCGAGACAGAGCGCTGTTGATCTCCCCGTGATGAGCTTCACACCGCTTTTTCGTTCTGTTGATTTTCATTCCTCCCTGAGTAGAGAATCTCCATAACTACGTATTCTGTATTATTATGTTTTAAAAAGCGGTAAAAGGTGGATAACTGTTAAATACCTTACGTGTGTATAGTTTAGCTGTGCATTAAATCCCCTTATGACAAGCAGGATATTATTGAATGATCGTTAAGTAATCTACAAAAGTTGGGCAGTACAGAAATGTTATTAAGTTTTCTTCATCTTCGTTCACCCTCAGACGTCAACTTGAATATGTTCAAAGAAAGCAGTGGTCAGCCTGAGGTTGTTTACATCTCCGTATAGTTTTTTTTTTTCCAAGACCGGTACAGGTGACGGCCATATCCGCTTTCTCTGTTCCTCATCTGTTGAGTACCTTTGAAGTAAATGTTCAGCAGTCATTTTATCGGTTCCACAGTTACACTTATCAGTAGTTCATATCTTTAGCTTGTTGAATAGATAAGTGAAATAATCTAATTAGTTCTGGCTGAAAAAAAAAATATATCTATTTTTGTGAAATATCTATAATGTGCTCTTATATCAAACACAATACGGAGACGTTCAAACAACAAAGATTTTGTTTAAACCATTCAGAACTGAACTTACAAACTGATTGTGAAAATATACGATGGGAAGAACAAATATGGGTATTAAACCTCCCTCTAGGACAAGGATGAAGAAATTATCTACACTACCACCAAAAAGTCGTCGTCGGGTACCAAAAAAAACGAAAAGAGTAGATAAAAGACAGTGAGAGCTAAACAAATTGATTTTTTTTTTTAAATAATTGTACGAGGCTTAAATGAAAATCAGTGCTGCCAGTCGATAAATCCCAGAAAGAAAGGATTTGTGGATAAGATGGAAAACCAAATTAAACGAACAACGTTTTATACGCGTATTATACGCGAGTACTAAAAAATGCGTCATTTTCAAAATCGAAAGAATAGATGTTCAGCAATAGAGACCGCAGTCAGCGACTCATAGCTTGACTGCCTGCGTCAGGACCAGCGAATCAGAGCTGGTCAACACCGCACTCCACCTCCACGTGGTTGTCCTGGAAACAATCTGCAGCAGTGCAGTCTGGCTGAGCGAGTGTGGATCGCAATGGGAAGGCAAACCCGGTCCTAAAAAATGCCGTGCAGAAGTCGGATGTGTCGACCGAAAGGTGCAGATATCACAGCTTAGGCGTAAACAGACACAACGTAACCACCGTCCTTTTCAGGGCGAACGAAGAAGAAGAAGAAAATCGAAAGTAACGTACATTGGAAAGTCTGTCAAGCTTTTGTCACAATTTGACAGTGAAAATGGCGCGAAATTGAATGTGCCATGTGTTTTCTTGTGGTGTTAGACATTGTTGCAAAACGCATTTCGCACTCTTGGTCTTCAATCTGTTTTGATATTAAGCTTGGTTGTGAAGTGCGTATTTTACACGAATTTTTTTTTTTTTAAATTGCATTTGTTTTCTGGTGAATTAATTTTTCATGTCATCGTATTTTACACGATTTTTTTCTCCCCGCATGAGGTCGCATTGATCGCACGCCCATCCCCGGCCCTGGCCAAGACACATGATCCTAGCCAAAGCCGGATAGTAGGCGCAAGTCCAAACACAAAAAGACCCAATGACACACAAGTGTCATTTTAGTGATGTTCTGTGTTTTCACAAAAAAGACCTAATGACACTGAATGTCAATGTACTGATCTTTTGTGTGAAGACTTTTCTTTTTCTTCTTCTTCTTCGTTCGCCCTGAAAAGGACGGTGGTTACGTTGTGTCTGTTTACGCCGTAGCTGTGATATCTGCACCTTTCGGTCAACACATCCGACTTCTGCACGGCATTTTTTAGGACCGGGTTTGCCTTCCGTGTGAAGACTTTGATCTTAGCCAATAGGCCGAGAAGCGATCCGTATTTTAAACTTTTTTTTTTTTTTTTTTAATTTCCTCGCATGAGGTTGCATATTTTCCTCCCATGAGGTTGCATTGGCCCCGCCCCAAGTCAAAACCACATGTCCCAACACAAGAAGACCCAATGACAACATGTGTCATTGTAGTGGTCTTCTGTGTTCTCACACAAAGGACCTAATGACATGAATGTCACTACTGGTCCCTGTGTCTAGACTTTTTTTTTTTCTCGCATGAGGTCGCATATTTTTTCCTCGCATGAGGTCGCATTTGCACCCACCCCAAACCCGGCTCTGGTCAAGACGACATGTCCCAACACAAGAAGACCCAATGACAAACTGTGTCACTGTAGTGATCCTCTGTGTTCTCACACAAGGGACCTAATGACACATGAATGTCTTTTTTTTTAAATTTCCTCGCATGAGGTTGCATATTTTTTCCTCGCATGAGGTTGCATTGGTCCCCGCCCATACCCAGCTCTGGTCAAGACCACATGTCCCAACACAAGAAGACCCAATGACAACATGTGTCATTGTAGTGATCTTCTGTGTTTTCACACAAAGGACCTCATGACATAAATGTCACTACTGTTCCCTGTGTGTAGACACATGATCCTAGCCAAAAGCCAAATATTAGGGCGTTGGGTTTCACAGCGTTATTTGCTTTTTTTTTTTCCTCGCATGAGGTCGCATATTTTTTCCTCGCATGAGGTCGCATTGGCACCCACCCCAAACCCGGCCCTGGTCAAGACCACATGCCCCAACACAAGAAGACCCAATGACAAAATGTGTCACTGTAGTGATCTTCTGTGTTCTCACACAAAGGACCTAATAACACATGAATGTCACTGTACTGGTCCCTGTGTCTAGACACATGATCCCAGCCAAAGGCCAGGTAAGAGCGTTGGGTTTCACAGCGTTATTTGCTTCTTTTTTTTTCCTCGCATGGGGTCGCATATTTTTTCCTCGCATGAGGTCGCATTGGCACCCACCCCAAACCCGTCTCTGGTCAAGACCACATGTCCCAACACAAGAAGACCCAATGACAAACTGTGTCACTGTAGTGATTCTCTGTGTTCTCACACAAGGGACCTAATGACACATGAATGTCACTGTACCGGTCCCTGTGTCTAGACACATGATCCCAGCTAAAGGCCAGATATTAGGGCGTTGGGTTTCACAGCGTTATTTGCGCTGTACGTATTTTACTTTTTTTTTTCTCGCATGAGGTCGCATACTTTTTCCTCGCATGAGGTCGCATTGGCACCCACCCCAAACCCGGCTCTGGTCAAGACCACATGTCCCAACGCAAGAAGACCCAATGACAAACTGTGTCACTGTAGTGATCCTCTGTGTTATCACACAAGGGACCTAATGACACATGAATGTCATTGTACGGGTCCCTGTGTCTAGACACATGATCCCAGCCAAAGGCCAGATATTAGGGCGCTGTACGTATTTTACACGAAAGTCTATTTTGCAAAAAATGTTGAGCTAATACAAGCATGCGTATTATACACGATGACGCCATTGTGTACACTGATGGGTCTGTAGTGCGTGGTGAGAAATCAGGATGGGGCTTCCCTGCGAGAATAAAGGACAGGGTCGTCCCTGAACAGAGTGGAGCCTACATGACAACAACAGCCAGCATGAGAATGGATGTAGAGGCAGTTACTGCAGCACTGAGGTGGCTGTCTGAAACTCCATCAACCAGGGCAGTTATATTGTCAGACTCTCAAAGCCATGCTTCGGAAAGTTCAGAACGGATGGGTGCGGCAGGAATGGAAAACATCAATAGAATCCTCAAGTCTTCAAGAACTAGTGTTGATCTACTGTCCTGGTCATGCAGGGATACGTGGCAATGAAAGAGCTGACAGACTGGCCTCGAGAGCGCCCATAGTGGGGACACTGGACATGGATAAGGGAGAGATACTAAGGGCTGTTAATGACTGCCTGCTGGATAATGACCAGTGGCGGTTCCAGGGGGTTGTCATTGGGGGTGCTGCACTTTTCATTCATTTAAAATACTATACATAACACTCACAAATTGTGACCACCATGTGAAATATCAACCCAGACACAAATGATTAGTGTCTTATCTCATCTAAAATCGGTCAAGAAGTTCTGAAAAGTTATTTTTAAAGTTTACTGCAACTAGGAGTAATCATTGTCAGTCGTAGCAGCTTTCTAGGTCTCAAACCGGTTACACGGACATGTATGCTTGTAGCAGTAATATTTTGTAGTCACCAAAGTGGAGTGGTAATATTACTACTGTAGACACCAGGGGATGTTGAAGGCTGTATGGAAGGGTGTCTCGTGTCTGGTAGGTTGTCTGATGTGTTGATAGAATATGAAGGTCCACACAGGACTACAGTACACAGGTCACAAGGACGTCACTTTGACTCACAACGAGGAAGTCAAGTAATGGTAACAGCTGGTGACGTTCTATCATGGATTTATTCACGATACAGGACAGTAGACGTTCGTCATCATATAAACAGTCAGTACGATACTTGACGACATACAGCATAGCAATGGTGAATAATATAATTGGCATAAATGCATCATAAACGACTGTAGATATATTCAGGTGCTGAAACCATCATCCTTTTCTACTGCAGCCGAGATATATAGATGTAGGAGATTAAATCAACTCTCCCTTTCTGACCCCCAGCAAGACAGACATATCTTCTGGAGTACATCAGGCAATGTCCTCTAAGTTCCTTTAATAGCAAAGGTGTCAAACCTTGACCGACGTGATACTGCCGGAGCAACAGAGTTCAACCAACAGATAGCCCTTGGGGCATGCACCAACCCGATGCATAAAAGACATGGTGATTCGTGAGCTGAAACTTCTCATGACAGTAGACTCTTTCCTGCCCAGTGGAAAAGTTAGCAAGCAGACTACAAAATGTCAATCATGCTACTATTTCTCGTGTTTAAAATTGTCATTGTAACTTCCCTTTAATTTGCTCATTGCACTTGAGCTGTGGATGGCTGCAGCTCTGGTTAAAAAATTCAAACCAATCGTAGTTCGCTTCTAGCTGTGTGTATGACAAGCATTCGCTTATAAGAGGTCAAGGTCACTTCATCTGCACCTTTTGCAGCACTTTTCCCCAATACGGTGTTAGATAATTTATTTATTTTTTTTTATTTAACCCTTCCGGTGTAACCTCAATTTTTTGGTCTGTCCGTATTATGTATTATAATGTAGTAGAGACAGCAGTATGCAGTCCTTTTCTTAGGGAGTGCTGCAGCTCAACAGCTCATTAAAGAAAGCCGCCACTGATGATGACACTGCAACGGATGAATCAACAAGGCTGAGGCTGTTTGAGTTTGGCATCAAACGTGGGACTAGCAGAAATGAACGTGAGAGAGGATACATCCGTCGTATGTACAACCAGCATGCTACATGTACAATTAGCATTCCTACTCTTCGACATTTGCTGAGGAAGACTGAGCACCTATGGGTTTGCCCGGAGTGCAGAGAAGTCGATTCTGATTAACAATAACAAAATTCCGCTGTCAGTTTTTGTTCTTTTTTTGTGTGTCATATTACTTGTACTTATTTATTTTATTTAGTTTGCGGTTATTCTGTAGGTAAACGACCCCCATAACACAAAATCCGCTACAGATTGAAATTATATTTTTATAATGCTTAAAAATGAGCCAGCAATAAAAGTTAACTATATTATGCCAGGTAATTGTTGACATTGGTGGCCAATGCCATTTGACAACAGTTTCAGTTTTAACCAAAATCTCAAAATTGATTATTTCTTCTTCTTTCTTTGATCCTTAGCCGCCGACCGATAAAACAGTCAGTGGCCATCACGCCTTGTGGCGTCTTGTAGGTCAACAACAAATTGATTCCACTTTACTCGGTCGGTGGCCATCCTTCGTACAGTGACCCAACTCTGAAACATTCTTTGCATCTCAGCCTCCACAGTCCTCCGCCAAGTTGTTTTTGGTCGGCCTCTCTTTCGCTTTCCTTCAGGGGTCCAAAGCATAGCTGTTCTTGTGATGGCATCGGGGTCTCTTCTGAGGACATGACCAACCCAGCTCCAGCGTCTGCGAGCTATGATGGTGTGTGTAATGTTATGATGTATGTATATAAGCATTACCTCGTCATCTACACAAGCACACACGTTTCAGAAGGGACTCAGTAAAAGCATGTTCAATTCGTAGCCATGTTTATTTACAGAATATCGTACATGTGAAGATTCGCATATTATTACAATGTGTGGTTCGTATTTGTTACGGTCTCCCGCTGTATCTTTTCTTGCTAGATGTTATTAAAAGATTCAGCGCCGTTGGACGTGAGTTTATTGGGTTGCTTGTCAATATTTCAGATATTGTAATTCATCCATTCTAATTCCAGTTTTCTAGTTCGAGTGCAGTTTTTAAGCCATTCTGGTGTGATTAAATTATTATTATATTCAGTGTCGTTATCGTATATTAATTCTTCCGCAGTGTTGGTTAGATTATAGTTAGTCTTAGAAAATACCTGTGATAATCTGGACTGACCTTGCAAGGATTAATGACAGTCACAGCATAGAGTGAGAACTTGTATAATTCAGGCAACCAACAAGTTCCATGGACGACTGAACAATTTAAATATTTTTCCCTTTTACACAATGATTTTGCAACAACAATTCACACATTTAAATTGGCTTCATCATAGTTTTAAGCTCTACACAATTGTTCCTCTCACAGACTTAGCTCGTCTGGGTTAACCGTTAAGTTTATAGCGTAATAGAGTGTGCAACCAACTCTTAACGAATCCGATCCTTAGAATTATTATTCCTTACACATACTAGTGAGTTACATTATCTGTAAATCTATAGATCCTGTCTATGTATCATTAATCAACATCTTTGGCTTGCATCGCCAGGCTTTAACTGCCATATATATAAGTTCAAGGTGAACGTAATCTGCTTGGTTCGCGATTCTAATACGGACTCTACCTGGTCCTATAATCAACTTCGATACGGATCATTACGCTATCTTACACTTTCCAGTGGATCTACCGTTCCACATATATATATATAATCAGTGGCTGTGCCACATATTCAAACACGATCCTTAAGTGGGTTTTACCACACATTTCAACACTGCCGTTAGGCTCAATGGCCACACATAGACTAGAATGTAACTAGGCTAGACGCGTCATACATCGATCTGCGCGATTTCTGGTCTTATTCAATTGAGGAGTTCCGTGGTGCAGGCATGCCAATGTTTGCAACCATTCACATGTCTGCAAGCCGCGAAACAGTCCTCAACAGTATTATTAATGTATCATATTATATTACATCCCCCCTTTTTTGAAAAAAAAAAAAATGTGTGCAAACATTTCCAACAAAATGTTTCATGTGAGAAAGGATAAGTATGTGTAATGCTCAGTGTGAGTATATATATGTCACTGTCTGTATCGGCTGGGAGGTGTCACTGTACGGCCAGAACGAGTGGTGTAAAGTGCTGGTGGTTCTGCGGAAGTCCCTGGTTTAGCTTGAGTTGGTTGTGATTTCGGCCTTGGCGCTTGTTGGTTTTGTGGGGCACCAAGGTCTGGAGTTACTGCATTGTCTGTTGAAAGCATGGGAATTCTCTGTTCTGTTGTATTCTGTGGGATTTCTCTTATGTCCACTCTGTTTCGCCTCAGGAGGTTGCTGCTGCTGTCTGGTCTTAAAGTATAGCTCCTGGGTTCAGGGTTTCTGGAAATGATTGTTGCTTTTGACCATGTGTCATTGTTGTGGTTGTAGGTAGTCACATGCTGACCAGGATATAATGGTGGTAAGTCTTTAGCACATTTGTCATAGTTGGATTTCTGAACTTGCTGACGATGCTGAAGTTGATCATATATGTGCTGTCTCTATGTTGTGGACGGAAGTGGACCTTAGATGGTAGAAGGTCTTTAATTCTTCTATCAAACATAAGTTCTGCTGGACTGTCGATCTTACTGTCTACCGGTGTTGTTCTCCATCTCAAGAGTGCTAGGTGTACATCCTCTGTTCTTGTTTTTCTTCATGATTGACTTGATAGTTTGTATCTGTCTCTCAATGAAACCATTAGATTTAGGGTATCTAGGTGATGATGTTGTGTGTTTGATCTTCCAGTCCTTAGTGAAGTTTCTGTATGCTTGACCTGAGAAATGTGGACCGTTGTCTGATCTAATTTCATCTGGGATGCCAAACATGCTGCAATACTTCTTTGTAATGTCTGCAATAACAGCTGATGGTGAGGGTTGTGGAAGTTTCTCAATGATGGGAAATTTGCTGTAGTAATCAGCAATAATAAGATAGTCATTATTGTCGATTGAGAAAATATCAGTTCCTATAATGCTCCAAGGGCTCAATGGTATGTCTGATGGTATGAGAGGTTCTCTGCACTGCCTATTTGCATGTTCTTGGCAAATTGAACAGTTTTTTACATAGTGTTTCTATGTCCTTGTTTATCTGTGGCCAGTAAACATCTTTCTTTGCTCTCAGTTGTGTCTTCACAATACCAAGGTGACTATTATGGAGCTGTTTAAGGATGATATCGCGTTGTGTTTCTGGTACAACAATGCGATCTCCTTTAAGGATCAGACCATCTTCGATGCTTAACTCGTCCCTCATCGAGTAGTATGGACGGATGTGTGTTGGAACTTCCCTGATAGAGCTTGGCCATCCATGGTATATCAGTTCTTTGAGAGAGTTAAGGGGAGGTTTAACCCCCAAAAATGAAGAATTTCACTGAAAATATCAAATTTTAGATACATATTGCGCTGGAAAGTACATTCATTTGCCCACATTTCTGTATGTTTATTTTCACTAAAACCTTTGTGGATGATTTTATATAAATTTTTAAAGTATGTCAGGTAAGTGTATTTTTAGACCTTCTACCTATATTATATTGTAAAATATACAAATTGGGATAATAAAATATTTATGATGCTATTTGCAGTAATGCATGGAAAATTTTAATTTTCGGTATTGTATTCAAATTTCTTGTGAAAACAGAATTCAAGTTTTTCAAACATAGTTTCATGTGTAAAAAGAATTTTGACTGGCTACTTTTTATTAACTATGGGGTCCTTTGCTGGGTCATCGAAATAATAACGTGGCTGGAGGTATTCCTAGTAGTGGTTGGGGTACCTCCTTATGCAAATAAAGCTGCAGGTAAGAAACGAATCACAGGATTCTGGTTCCTCCTTGTGCGAGCTTACTTAAAATTGTAGTAGAGTCCCGTTATATTTTCCACTTGTCCAATCGATTGTGGTTGATAAAATTGTGGGACGAGAATATTTGAAAAATCCTAAAAACTTCTCTCCATCAGTTTCCCTCTGAACTGTGAACCGGTTGTCAGTTAATATCTGATAAGGGTAATCCTAATCTTGAAATATATTGAGAGCAAAGCCTTCCAACATGTACTGAGTTCTGAAGGGTAGAGCAATCGCTTCCCCCTGCACAGTATTCACATGTCTACCAGAGAAAGTTTTTTTTTTTTCGGAAACTGACAAAAGCGCATACAGTACTGCTGAAATGAAGAATTTAATGAAAAGTAAGCTGCAAAGTATGACACAGAACATGGAATCAATAAAGGATCGTACCAGAGATTTGATTCCTACATAGAAGGGGATACCGAGGTGAGTAAATTTTTGCAGAAGTGTAATTCCTCCCTTTTTTCTTAATTTTCTTAAAACCTCATTTTTCACACAAATGTGGGCACGTTGCCCATGATTTTTCAAAAACTATTAGTGATACAGCAGTAAATTTTGGGCGACATGCTGTACACTTAGTGTTCATTAAAATAAATTAAAATAAAGGAATATGTTAACAAACTACAAAACTGTTAAGAAATAGCTAACTTACCCCCCTTAAAAATTTCAACTTTATTTTTGGATTGGTATTTTAAAATCCAAAAAAACTCAGATATCAAACCAATCAAAATTATTTTAGTATGCTTCATTTCATATATTGTCTTGAAACTTTTGAATTTTATTTAACTCAAGTTGTACTCACATATGAATATCCAACATGTTACCCAAAAAAGAATTTTGCCTTTTTTTTTTTCCACTGTCCCATTCTTTTTAGATTGCAAGTTTTTAGTATATACCTCAATGTTTTGTATTTTTTTCAGTCATTTTGCTTGTATAAATGACGAGATATAGATATTAACTTATAATTCTGTGTTTTTCATTTTGGGGGTTTAACCTCCCCTTAAGGATAGGATCTCTCATTGTGTCTTCTCTGATGTGCTCAAGCCGATTATCGCTAAACTTGACAAAATCAACTTTGATGTTTGGGGTAAGATCTGCTGTCTTGTTGGGGTTTGGTAATCTGCTGAGAGCATCTGCAAGACCTATATCCTCTCCTGGGATATACTGAATATTAAAATCATAACCTTGTGTTTCCAATAACAGAGCTTGTAGTCGTGGTGGTGCTGAAGCTATTGGTTTTTTATGAATCATCTCAAGTGGCTTATGATCTGAGAGAATTGTAAATGGGCGGTTGAAAAGAAATGTGTGGAAGCGTTTGATTCCAAAACGTACAGCTAGCATTTCTCTTTCAATGTTTGCAAGTTTCTTTTCGCCAGAACTTAATGATTTGCTTGCGTAAGCTACAGGACGAAGTTCTTTGGCATAGTGTCCTTCAGGATTTTTTTGTCTGGTTGCAAAAGTGCTGCTCCTAGGCCTTTCAGACTGGAATCAACCATGAGAAAAGTGGGTGCTTGCATGTCATAGTATTTCAAGCATGCATCAGATGATATGAGGGTCTTCAAGTGGTTGAATATGTATTGGTAGTCTTCTGACCATTCATACGGAGTTTCATTCTGTAGTAGAGATCGCAAAGGTTCTGCAGCAGCTGACAAATTTGGTATGAATTGTGCTAGGAAATTGACAGCACCTAAGAATTGTTGCAGTTCCTTCTTTGTAGCTGGTGTTGGCATGTCATGAATATCTTCAACCTTTTTTAGGGTCTGGTTTTACACCATTCTGGGTGTACAGCAATCCAAAAAATTGTATCTCCGTTGCCTTAATTGTACACTTTTTGCTGTTGAATGTTAGCCCATTGGCCTGTGCTACATGCATCAAGTTAATCAAGTTACGGTCGTGTTCTTGTTCTGACCTGCCGCAGACTACAATGTCATCCGCAATAGCCACTGTACCAGAACATTGCTCAACAATGTTGTCAATCTTCTGTTGAAAGATGTCTTGTGATACATTCAAACCAAATGGGAGTCTCTTGAAACAATATCTGCCGAATGGTGTTCGAAAAGTTGTAAGGAGTTGACTTTCCTCTGCTATCTCAACACTCCAGTATCCGTGTACAGCATCTAGTTTAGAAAAATATTTGGCATTGTGGAATCTGTGAGTTATCTCTTCCACTGTATGCATTTTGTGTGGACAGCGCTTTAGACTGTTGTTTAAGTGTTTTGGGTCAAGGCAAACCCGAAGAGAACCATCCTGCTTCAGAACGGTTGTGATACTACTACACCAATCAGAATGCTCTTCAACCTTTCTAATAACATCATTCTGCACCATCTTTTCTAGTTCTGTGGCAAGTTTCTGTTTAACATGTATAGGATACTTTCTAGGTGGGTCTATCTTTGGCTCAGCGTTGTCTTTTAAAAAGAATCTTGCCTTTCCTGGAAGTTTGCCTATTCTGTCGAACTGTTCTGGGAATCGCTGTTTAAGGTCATCTACTCCAGTGACGTGTAGAGTAAGATGTTCTTTTTTGTCAGCTTTAATGTTGTTAATAGTTACCACACTCAGCTTTTCGCACATTGGTAAACCCAAAATTGCAGGTCCTTCAACATCTACCAAGTAAAATGTTGACGATGTCCATTCAGAGTCTCTGTATAAACATTCAAGTGTTACTGCTCCGAAACAGTCTATACTTGTTCCATTGTAAGCTCTTAGCTTTGTCCTGCCACTCCTACTTTTTACATCCCTTGTGGGAAATCCTTGCTTATCCACCTTGTCAGGCATGATCTGTCTGAATATTCTTAAGGGTAGAGTGTTACCTTGGGCACCTGTGTCTATCTTGAACCGAATATATCTTTCTTTGTGCCTTTTTAATTCCTGGTATTCGGAATTGTACTTTGCAGAAAGCCTGCGTTCTCTTTGGTTCATTACTGAAAGTTAGTATCTTCACAGTATCAAATGTGGAAGGATCACTTTCTTCACTGGAGTCAAGGTCCTCAGTCATCATAAAGTGTGTTTGTTTTGATGACTCTCTGCTGTGAAAGTTGTGTTGAGCACTGTCTTGTTTCCTCTTGAAACATAATTTTATCCAGTGGCCCCTCTTTCTGCAGTAATGACATGTAGAGTCTTTAGCTGGACAGTGGTTTTGTATGTGGTTTAGGCCACAACATTTACACATAGCACCTCTGCTTGTGTTGTGTTTTTCTTGTTGTTTCGAACCAGTTGCTTTGTTGTGTCTAGGTTTATAGCTTTTCACTGCATCCACCTGGGCTGCTAATGTACCTTGCTGAATTTGTTTAATGTTTAGTGCTTGTGCCTCGTGTTTCCTGCCTTCATCCAGAAGTTGTTGTAAATTTAGTGTATCACTCTGGCTCAGTATCCATTTCTGGAACTCTGGCATTGGTGTGCTGAGAAGGATCTGTTCGATAATTCGCTCTTTTTTCTTCTTCTTTGTTAAATTTACATACACTTGTTTTCTCCTTGATGCGAGTGAAGAAATCATCTAAACTTTCATCAGGTTTCTGTCGCAGGTGGTGAAGTTCTAATCTTGCCGCTCTAAAGTTCGTGTGCTTTATTATCAGACGTTTTTTCAAATTCGTCCAATATGGCTACGGGGTCGGTCGCTGACTCAACAGGCATGGCGGTAGCAAAACTGTTGTAAATTTTCAAACCTTCATCGTCCAATGCTTCTAGGATATATGGAGTTAGGGTTTGTCCTTCCAGACCAGTGGTCTTGGAATATAGATCTATGCGTTGGCGCCATAACAAGAAAGCTTCACTCTTATCATCTTGACCGGCAAATCTCATTTGCGGTGCGCTGCGGTAATGTTTAGCTGCCATTGTTGACCTCGATGACGAAAATTAGCCGAATAAACTGTACTCACGTGTTATCGTGTAGCTGTTTTGCGTCAGTCCGGTATCCCACCGCTGCCACCATGTAATGTTATGATGTATGTATATAAGCATTACCTCGTCATCTACACAAGCACACACGTTTCAGAAGGGACTCAGTAAAAGCATGTTCAATTCGTAGCCATGTTTATTTACAGAATATCGTACATGTGAAGATTCGCATATTATTACAATGTGTGGTTCGTATTATTAATGTATCATATTATATTACAGTGTGCATGTCCTCTTGCTTGCTCCGAGTAAGCAGATCTTGGTTGGTGATGATATTCGGCCAAAAGATTCTGATAATTTTTCTTAGTTGATTATTTCAAACAAGATTAACTGTTTTATGATTTAGTCAGTTATAAAACTGTTGTAATCAAGCTGTTGTAGAAAGAATCACATACAAGCATAAGCGCTAAGTATATGCATTATGATGGACCTTCTCATCAAGTAACAAATATCATCATCATCTTTTCCTGTGAGCTTCTTACAGAGCACAGAGTCACCACAGCAGAAGTATACACCAAGTCTTCACATGCTCTTGCAGCAGTTGTTTCTGTGTCAGTTTGTTTGACATGATGAGGTTGTCGTCAGCCACATGCACAACCTCCAATTGGTCGCCCTTTACGACATGCTTGAGGGTGCAGTAGTTCTATTCTTTCTTTGTCTCTTCAGAGATCTCCAGGAACGACAGGGGGAGTAAGCAATGAATATAGTATATGATAGTGATCGTCCCTGACATGAAATTTTAAAATGAATTTTTAAAACATTTTTATATTTAACCATGCCTTGTGAATATTTTCTCTTATTACAAATAAAAGGCAGGTAAATGAAGGCTGGGACAGGTAAATGTGTTTACACAATTAATGGCTGGTTTACAAATTGGACAATGTGTTTATTCTTTTTTATTTATTTATGTTATTTATTTTTTTAGGGTGGGTGGTCTTTGGCTGTTTATTTTAAAGGACTTATATGTCAAATTTGGTCATGTGATATCCAGACCTTAGTCTTAGTGAAGAAAGGAAATAGTAAAACTACTTTTACCAGCTACCTCTGTTAAAAAATAGATCAGCTTCTTGATCTTGTTTCTGTTCTTTGAAGAGCGTGAGACCGCCATTGTAGATGACTTCTTGTGGTAAGGCAGTCCCATTGCATATACTACCGTAGAGGAGTGAAGTGTTAGAGACTTCATTTTACTAGGTCCAACTTCATGAGGTTAGGTGACCAGTTCCCTTCCTGCTGCCTTTGTCTTCTATAACTCAAGAGCAGAGTACAAACCCATTTACAGCTAGGTAGACTGGAGCCTGACACTGTCAGGTTTCAATCCCAGAACATGGACTTTTGACACAAGAGGTAAGCGCTCTCCTTGTGCAAAACCTGCACCAAAGTGATTCATGTGTTTTTGCAGTGATCGTTGTTGCAACTATTTGTTTAATATGAATAGCTTGCTAGTTCTGTGCTTGACCTCCATAGTCATTTTGTGCAGAATGTTTGACAGAGCAGGGTTGCTGCATTCAAGAGTTACAGAAAGAATGTGAACACATGCCAACAGCACATATTTCAAGTATGTCATGTAGGTAGAGGAAGAATATTTAACATTGGTGGAGAAAGATGAAGGGTATTTAATATTGACCGAGAAATCAAATTCATGTTTTATATTGGTGGAGAAAGATGAAGGAATTTTACACTGCTGAAGAAAGGGAAAGAATTTTTTGCATTGGTAGAAGAAGAGAAGGGATATTTTATATTGGTGGATAAATAAAAAGCCTGTTTTATATTGATGAAGGAAAAGGAAGAATTTTTTATACTGATGAAGAAAGAGGAGGAATATTTTATATTGATGGAAAAATAGAAATCATTTTTTATATTGATGAAGGAGAAGGAAGGATATTTTATATTTGTGAAGGAAGAAGGATGTTTTATACTGATGTGAAAAGAATGAAGATTTTATATACTGTGGGATATTTTACACTGGTGGAGCACGAGGAAGAATATTTTATATTGATGGAGAAATAGGAATCATGTTTTATATTAATGAAGGAAAAGAAAGAATATTTTATATTGATGGAGAAATAGAAATTCTGTTTTACATTGATGAAGGAAAAGAAAGGATATTTTATATTGATGGAGAAATAGAAATCATGTTTTATATTGATGAAGGAAAAGAAAGAAAGAATATTTTATATTGATGGCAAAACTGAAATCATGTTTTATATTGATAAAGGAAAAGAAAGAATAGTTTATATTGATGGAGAAATAGAAATCATGTTTTATATTGATGAAGGAAAAGAAAGGATATTTTATATTGATGGAGAAATACAAATCATGTTTTATATTGATGAAGGAAAATTGTTGAATACAAATCATGTTTTATATTGATGAAGGAAAAGAAATAATATTTTAGATTGATAGAGAAATAGAAATCATGCTTTATGTTGATGAAGGAAAATGAAGAATATTTTATATTGATGGCAAAACAGAAATCATGTTTTATATTGATGAAAGAAAAGAAAGAATATTTTATATTGATGGAGAAACAGAAATCCTGTTTTATATTGATGAAGGAAAAGAAATAATATTTTAGATTGATGGCAAAACAGAAATCATGTTTTATATTGATGACGCAAAAGAAAGGATATTTTATATTGATGGAGAAATACAAATCATGTTTTATATTGATGAAGGAAAAGAAAGGATATTTTATATTGATGGAGAAATACAAATCATGTTTTATATTGATGAAGGAAAAGAAATAATATTTTAGATTGATAGAGAAATAGAAATCATGCTTTATGTTGATGAAGGAAAATGAAGAATATCTTATATTGATGGCAAAACAGAAATCATGTTTTATATTGATGAAGGAAAAGGAAGAATATTTTATATTGGTGGAGAAAGAGGAAGAATATTTTATACTGAAATGAAAAGAATTAGGATTTTGTATACTGGTGGATAAAAACAAAGGATATTTTATACTGATAAGAAAAAGGGGGAATACATTATATAGTAGTAGATAAAAGAAAGGATACTTTGTACAGGCAAAGGAAAAGAAAAGATATTTTATATAGGTGACAAGAGACAGATACAATGGGCTAATCACCTGTTTGTCAAACATTTTGGTTACATGTTTTACCCAGGAACCTTGTGCTCTTTGGGTCACCTCTACACTCTGTTTTACGGGGTAGATGAGGTTCCGATTATGAGATGAGATGAGACAAGAGACAGAGTGGAGAAAGAGGAGAATATTTTTACATAGGTGGAGGAAGAGGAAGAATATTTTATACTGATGGGAAAAGGGGGAAAGACACTTTATACTGGTAGCTAAAAAGGAAGAATATTTTTTAATTGATAGAAAAAGAGGGAGGATATTTTATACCAATGGAGGAGAGGATGAATACTGGTAGTTTATATGGCAGAGGAAGATGAAAGATAGTTCATATTGGTGGAGGAATGGGAAGAATATTTTATATTGTTGAGGAAAGAACCAATTGTGATATACAGGGAGTGACTCATGGACAATTAGTAAATAAATAGGAAAAACATTAGAGGCCATAGAGATGTGGTTTTACAGAAGAATGTTAAAAATACCATGGACAGTGAAAATACGTAATTAGGATGTCCTGAAAGAAGCCAATGCACAAAGAAAGCTTATTCTTCATGTTAGAAAGAAACAATGCACTTTCTTTGGTCATGTTATGAGAAGAAGAAAGCTGGAATATACCATGATAACAACACATAACGATTGATGGAAAAAAAAGACTGAGAAAGACACACAGAGAGCAGATACTGGACAGTCTGACATCATAGCATGAAAAGAAGTCAACAAAAGATATTGATAAATAGTACTGGAAATAGGAAGTTGTGGAGAGACATGATCTCCAACTCCATCAGGCATGATACTTGAAGAAGGAGAAAGAAGCTGGGTTTTTTGTATTGGTGAAGAAAGAGAAAGAGTATTTTATATTGGTGGAGAAAGAGAAAGAGTATTTTATATTGGTGGAGAAAGAGAAAGAGTATTTTATATTGGTGGAGAAAGATGAAGAAATTTTTTATGTTGTTAGATACAGAAAATTAATGTGTAACAATGGTGAAAGTTAACATAAAAGTTGTCAGTATAAGAAACACCGTTTAATTAACTGAAAATGTTACAGCAATAACTATTGTATTTGACAGTGCAAACTATTAACACAAAAATCAGAAAATTTTGATGTGGTAGCACATGGGAAGTTTTGATCTTGTAATTTTTTTCTCTAATTATTTTTGTCAAATAAAATGCACTGGTTCGTGTGTTTTTTTATAATTTTTTTTTTAATTTAAAAAAAAAAAAAAATTCATGGGTTTTTGTTTTTAATAAAACACACAGACTTTTGTACTTGTATTTTTTTTTAAAAAATAAAACACACATCATCATCATCATGTGACATTCTTTCCAGAACGTTGTCTCCATTACAGCTGCTCTGAACGCATCACGATTCTGGGCAAGTCCACCTCCATCAGCCAAAGACAAGTTCAGACTCTCTGTGATGTCCTGGGTCCACCGTCGTCTAGATCAACCCCTTCCCCATTTTTACAGAGACCATGCCTTCCATCACTAATTCTTCCATACTATTATGTCTTTTTTCTATGGCCGAAAAATTTTAGCTTCCTTATTGCGATGGTATTTAAGAGCCAATGTTCCTGTACGTTTAGTGAGTGCAGTACTTCTCTGTTGGTCTTTTTTTCTGTCCAGGGTATTCTCAACATCCTTCTGTAGCATTTCATTTCGAATGATGTAATCTTCTTTGCAACTGTTTTATTGAGTGTCAAATACACATACTTTCATTCTTATTTTTAAACATTCAAATGCACTAGGTTTTCTTCTTGATTTTTCATAAAATCCACTGGCATTTTTTTTCTTCCATAAAATACATTGGCTTTTGTTCCCTTTTTTTATAATATACAATGAATTATGTTCTTGTTCTTCCGTTAATGGACCAACTTGTTATTAATTTTCTATACTAAACGCTGTGAGTTTTTGCTCTACTTTTAAATAAAACATACTGGTTGTCGTCTTAATTCTTTTATTTTAAATACATTGAATTTTATTTATGTCTTTGTCAAAAAATAAATGGGGCGTAATGTGTGATTTTATTTCACATTTGTATTTTATTTTAATTTTAACTTTTATTTTGGTGATTCTTAAAACTGTTACCATGGTTTCACAGAACATAGAGTGAGAAAATGACCAACAGCGTTCCTCTAAATGCTGCTGTAACTAACAGACAGGTTATATAATATGCAGGTTTTATTATACAATGATATTGAAACATAAACTATAAAGAGATTGTTAGAAAACACTCATTACTTTCTTTATACATGGTTTGGTGCAACATTACACTTTTCCAATACTCTGTAAAACCATGCAGCAAAAACAACATCATGCAAAGCTAATCTTCGTACTTTTTGTATATGAAATAATTAACAAAACAGTTTAAAACTGCAATTTTGGTGTAATACAGTATGTCCATATAAAATCAAAAACTAATATTTCAACGAAACAATGGTGGGTATAATTAAAACAGCAAACTTAATAAATTAAATTAAATTTGGGCAATAGTAATTTTAACAAGAGGCAGAAAATTGTATGTGACATATGGCAGCATTTTGCACACTTTCTCAAAATCACCCTGTGTCAAGATTATTAATGGACAAAACAAATATGATTTAAAATGCTGCAGTATCTACTTCAGCTGGCTGATCAAATACTTAAAATCAAATAATTTTGGTGCAGTTATTCTGAGGGATCATTCTTTTCATGTTGAAACACTTTCCATATGCCATGAGACTACCACTTTATTTGGAACTTAATGTGCTTTCAAAGTGGTGGTTTCTGTCGCACATTGTTTTACATGATTAGGTTCTTAGCCATTTTCAAACCTTAGTTTCTTTTAAAAACATGCCTTGTGTGAATAGTGGTCGTATTAATTTCTTTGTTTCCTTAAAAACCCAAGGAAAAACATTGAGCCCTATACTTGTACATGTGCACAATATTTGATATAATTACTGCATAAGTAATGAATAAAAGTGCAAGTTAAATAATGCAGATGTACTGAGCAATGTATATCATGTCCTCTAGAGCAGTGGTATTCAGCCTGGGGTACACGTACCCTAGGGGTATGAGAAGACATCTGAGGGGGTACGTGAAAAAAATCTGCCAATGCACTGTCGGAGGGTTTTCTTATTGTTCATTATTTTAAGTAAATTAATTTGAGTAGTGAAAACTTTTTTTGAAACGATAACCTGTTGAGGCAAGAGAAATTTTATTTTATTATTTTATTTTTCCATCTTATTTCTCTTTTATTTTATTTTGAAGCAATAGTCAGTTGTTTACTCTGATACGCTTCTTAATCCTGTTTTACTCCCTCCCTGCCTCTCGTAATAAGTGTGTGACGTGGTGTGTGTGAGAGCTGTATGGAGAGAGTAGTGTTAAAGGCTTGTAGCGATGCAGCAGCTTGGCGAGATTATTTGGCGCAACAGCCACAAGAGGTGCCACTAGTTTTTGTAATATACTGTGTTATGTCATATTAATTTCTCAATGTCCATATAAGCGTAAATTACTTTATTTAAGATTAGATTTGACTAGTATTATCATTATTCATTTGTTTCATTGATTGTATTTAACATTAGCAAATTAGTTTTGAACCAATTATGCACCAATAACCTAGGGGGTACATAGTTAAAGATAAATTAAATCTGAGGGTATGTGAACAAAAAAGGTGGAATACCACTGCTCTAGATTCAAACATGTACTATGCAAAGTACATAATACCCAATACAGTACATGTACATAGCAAACTACATTATGTCTTATAAGAACATGTAATGAGCAAAGTACATATCTACTACATTGCATGTGCAGAGCAAAGTACATAATATCTCTTAATCACTCATCACTGAGCAGAAACTGTAATGTATACTACAGCTCAACAAATCAGTTGCCAGAAAACAAGAGATCATCACAAAGATGAAAAACGTACGACTTATAAAACTGCCAGATTGTAAAAGATGCCCTAATATAACTGACAGACTTTTTGTCTAGGTTGAATAAGGCTCACCTTGCCAAAATGAGGCTATACTCTTACATTTTTTTTACAAATAGATAAATAAAAGAATACATGCCTCGATTCATGTCCATAACAAAAATGGACCATACAATTCAGCTCCTGGCATAGACTCATCATTGCTTATCCATTAAAGATACTAAAGGCACACCTCAAGCGATCATTTAAATAAGAAATATAGATTGTATCTGTGCTTAATGTTATGTACCAAGATTGTTTAAAATTGTTCCACTACATAGCTGTCTGTGTTTGGATACGTTTCTGGTACAGTATTACTAATATTTTGTCATGCCTCCTTGATCTTCCGTTTTTTTCTGTTCCATTTTTTAAAAACTCAGTCTTTCCCATTATCACCTAATTTTCTCAATATTCTTTTTTCTTAGAATACAGCCTACTAATTGTATCTTCTATTTTTTAATGTTTTTATGTCTGCTTGCAGCGATCTTTAAATATTATGGTTTTGATTTATAATAACATATTCATAACAGAAATAGTAAACATGGCTTACATTGAAATTAAATCTTATCATAGCTTATCCTTGTGGAAGAACAAAGGTGTCAGACCCATCCTTTATCATAGCTTATTCTTATAGAAGAACAAAAGTGTAAGACCCATGCCATTATCATAGCTTATCCTTGTAGAAGGAACAAAGGTCTAAGACCACACAGGTTCTACACTGTCACTAACCCTTATCATAGCTTATTACTTGTAGAACAACAAAAGTGTAAGACTCACGCCCTTATCATAACCTATACTTGTGGAAGAGCAAAGGTGTCAGATCCACCCATCTTACACTAACTTAACTCTTTGACTCTGGAAAAACGCTCATAGCATTGGTCAGATTTGACACCCGTGCCAAAACAACTCTCTGAGCATTGTTTTTAGTCTATCACGAATTAAAATTACGGCACAGAGTGGAAAATAATTGCGGAGTCAAAGAATTGAGCTTATCATAACTTATCCTTGTGGAAGAACAAAGGTGTCAGATCCTCCCATCTTACACTAATTAAAACTTATCATAACTTATCCTTGTGGAAGAACCAAGGCGTCAGATCCACTCATCTTACACTAACTAAAACGTATCAAAATATATCCTTGTGGAAGAACAAAGGTGTCAGATCCACCCAGCTTACACTAACTAAAACTTATCATAGCTTATCCTTGTGTAAGAACAAAGGTGTCAGACGCATCCCTTATCATAGCTTATTCTTATAGAAGAACAAAAGTGTAAGATCCATGCCATTATCATAGCTTATCCTTGTAGAAGGAACAAAGGTCTAAGACCACACAGGTTCTACACTGTCATTAACCCTTATCATAGCTTATTACTTGTAGAACAACAAAAGTGTAAGACTCAGGCCCTTATCATAACCTATACTTGTGGAAGAGCAAAGGTGTCAGATCCACCCATCTTACACTAACTTAACTCTTTGACTCTGGAAAAACGCTCATAGCATTGGTCAGATTTGACACCCGTGCCAAAACAACTCTCTGAGCATTGTTTTTAGTCTATCACGAATTAAAATTATGGCACTTGTAAAGTCAATAATTGAGCTTATCATAACTTATCCGGAGAACAAAAATTGAGTAAAAACTTATCATAACTTATCCTTGTGGAAGAACCAAGGCGTCTGATCCACTCATCTTACACTAACTAAAACGTATCAAAATATATCCTTGTGGAAGAACAAAGGTGTCAGATCCACCCATCTTACACTAACTAAAACTTATCATAGCTTATCCTTGTGTAAGAACAAAGGTGTCAGATCCACCCATCTTACACTAACTAAAACTTATCATAACTTATTCTTGTAGAAGAACAAACCTATGCTCTTAACATAGCATACCCGTGTGGAAGAAAAATGGTGTTAAACCCATAGCCAGCTTGGATAAGGAAGTTCAACAAATAAAACTGGAAGACATAAGACATACAAGTCAGCCATGAACACATCTCTGCTTGCAAAAGTGAATTACAGTAATTAAAGTAACATGAACAGAAATCCCAAGAATTGAACTCTGATTTACATTCGCTGTAAAATAAACATTTGTAAAAGCTTTTGAAGTTATCATTAAGTACTGTCATTACAAATGCGGTGCAAACAAAAAACAATGCAACAAAAATAGAAACACTAGCTGATATCATTAACAGTTTTATATGGTGAATGAATGATAATAATCCCTGACACTGTTTTCCTTACTAAAATATGTGTATAAAATTGAGCATTTGTTACACATTTGACCTTGCTAGATTAACCAGTGCATTAATTTTTTTTTTAAAATAAAGAATATGCAGTGGTCAAATGCACTGAATGGTGTATCACTGGTTTTAATTATTTAAATAACATACTTGATACAGATTTCTATAAAGCATATTAAACTTTTTCTAAATTTGAATGATTGAAATATAATTAGAACAGCGATTTGTCTAAATTTCACCCAGGCTTTTCTTAACAGGATTCCAATTTATCTAACTTAACCTAGATTTATGTAAACTATCTTAGAATTTGAGGGACTGTGTGTTGTCAATTTAACAAGGTTAAAGTCATCAGTTTTGGGTCCCAAATACTGTCATAGCCAGGGGTGAAGATGAAGATGAGATTTCTCAATTTCCGTTTAAAAACTCCTAAGGCATTCGCTATACATAGCCTCTGACAGTTAAAGCCCAACTGTGGCACTTCACGTGGTGGGACCTGTTTATACTTACAGGAGAAGGGGTGAAGAGTGAGTCTCTAGTGCTCTAAAACCAGACTGCTCCAGTTAGATGATGCCCATAAGCCTTGGATGGCAGTTCATCTAGAAGAAGGAAAACTCTGATTTCAAACCACCTGCTGCCCTGCAGGTAAGCTGGGCACAGTCAAAGACTAAGGACAGCAAACCCAAATAAAATTGCTTGCTGAAATCAAATGTGCCGGGCCGTAAGGCACAGATATCACAGCCCAGCTGTAAACTACAACATGTATTTTCTGCTCAAAACAAAAATGTGTATCTTATCTTTTGCTCAATTGCGATGGAAAAAGTTGTAGAAAAAACAAATCATGATAGACCAAACTGTAACTGGATCTACAGTACACAACATGAAACAACCTTGTTTAATTACTTGGATATATATCTTCAACACTGACAACAACTACATTTTGTTCTAAGGACGTACAAATTTGGTTTTACATGCCATTGTTTCATCTATATCAGTTATGCATAGACTGAATACAGCCATAACTATTTTAATATCAGTCAATCCTTTTACAAGCTATGATCAATTGATCACTAGATAATGACTAAAGTTCAAGATATGAGAGCAACACTACAACAAAATGGATGTTTGTTTTCATCAGTCACTATCAAGATGTTCCAGGTCAGGGAACTTATGACACTAAATGGACATGTCCAGTAACCAAGATTATCAAACATCTTTATGTGTATTGTATACAAGTTAGTTCAAGACCATCATATACTTTTACTGACAAAACAGAATATTACAGTGTAAATTAGGTTGTCAACATCATCAAATGCCTTGTTTCAGGGCCTAGGCAACCATGTTTCTCCACAGATCTTGCCCTGCAATGTTCTCCATAAATTATATTGTTCTTTCCTTCCCATGCATAATCAAGCTGCCCATTATCTGTGTTCTCTGTCTTTCTCTACTTCTCTTTCCCTCTGTTTTTCATTTTGTTATAATGTTCCAAGTTATTTTTTGTATCTATATATGTGCTGCTTCAAACTTCTTTACCTCATCTTGTATTTCACTAGTATTTGCCTACACATTTAGCTTTGATATAATTGATACTATACGGTTTTGTATTAAGGAGTTTTTTCTTACCTTCTTTTTATTATTTCCTACCTTTTTTCTTCTGTAGTGTTTTCTTTGCATTCTCAATGACTTCTATCTTTTCTTTAAAATGCCTTGAGCATTACATTTCTCTTGCTATATGCGTTTATTTTGAAACCCTCATATTTTTATACTTACTTACTTAGTCGTTCCTCTTCTACCGTGAGGTGTAGAGGTTTGGGAGAGCGCCAGACTATTCTATCAGCTGTCTTCTTCCTGGCCTGGTTCCATTCTCTTGTGTTCCATGTTCCATAAGTCGTAGTCCGTTCCAGTTCATCGTCTTTAGAATCAGTCCGGTTTTCTCTCTTATATTGCTTGTAATCATAGTTTAAGACAAACAGGTGATTGGCCTGTTCTCATATTTTTATACCCTTCATATTTCTGTTTTCCTCATCATCATCATCTCTATTTTTTTTACTGATTACATTTCTCTTGCTATATGCGTTTTTTTTTGTTGAAAACCTCATATTTTTATACCCTTCATATTTCTGTTTTCCTCATCATCATCATCTCTATTTTTTTTTACTGTTCATGGAGCTCAGGCCTTCAACATATACTAAGACCTCTTGTTCTGTGCCATCCCTACAAAGGTCATTCCATGTTTCCTTTATCCCCTTTATGCCTAAGTCTAATTCCCTTTTCCTTATTTTTTGAGTCTCCCTCTATTTCTCTTGCACTGGGAATACCAGAATAAGGACTACCTTGTAATGCTGTAAACTGGTTAGTCAATGTAATAGCTCTTTGCTTGAAGGTTAATCCATTACGGAAGGTATAATTATAATTTCCAGATCTTTCAGTTTCTGTTTCATTTATATACTGCGCATGCCATGTTCTTATTAGACAGTCAGTTAGTCTTGTACCCAAGACTAACTGACTTTTCTGTCTCTCTTTGAGCCTTCATCTGTTAAAGTCCCCCACCACCTCAGTCTATTAGATCTCATTATGTTAACATTTAGCGGTGAGCTGTATTTTTTGTTCTAAAATTTGTTTAATTGTGCTTACAGGCAGGGCCAGGTTTAGGCATAAGCTAAACAAGCTACAGCTTAGGGCCTCACAGTCTGAAGGGGCCTCGCTAACAGTGGTGTAGCAAGGTGGAGGAGCATAGCGGCACAAGAAGTTGTAGAAATATACTAGGAGTAAGTCTATAATGTTAATTTTCACTTATAATGACAGTACCGCCGGACATCATACATGATATGCCTGAATGAGTTTGAAAATGTAAGTATGCTAAGTTCATTTGTTACACTGCCTTATTTTCTGTTGCCAATTGCCAAATAGGGCCTCCACAGCTTCCAATAGCTTAGG
Source organism: Oreohelix idahoensis (assembly GCA_024509875.1). Classification (NCBI taxonomy): domain Eukaryota; kingdom Metazoa; phylum Mollusca; class Gastropoda; order Stylommatophora; family Oreohelicidae; genus Oreohelix; species Oreohelix idahoensis. Next base: position 2,500,931 of record JAMPIV010000347.1, read on the forward strand.
GCCTCACCATGTCTAAATCCGGCTCTGTTCATAGGAACAAAATCTTTTAACCATAGAGCTTCACCATTCACATATAAAAAATTTGATTTTAATCACACCAAATGATATATTAAGTTCATATTAAAATATACCATGATGTATTCTAGGTACAAAACAATTACTGTACTACAAGAATTTGCTACACTGAAAATTGAATACATTCAAAGATTTCTATGTAAATATACAATAAAGTTGTAAGAAACACACTGTTGAGTACATGGTAGCCGGTCAAATATACAAGAACATGAAATGGAAATATTTACAAGAAGATTTTTTTTTACAGAAATGTATACAAATTAAACATAATCTACTCATGGTACTGTCCACAACTTATACATTGTGTAACTGTCAACAACTTGTGAAGAAAGAAACAAAGAAAGAATTCTAGACCTCCGTATTAAAAGGTTTTAGAATTTATCATAACAATATTTTATCTCCACATAAAACTTGTGGATCTCTTGTTTTGTTCCTTCCTGTGTTCAAATAGGAACTTTCTTTAAAAATATGGCCGCCATTTTGATGTTCATTTTTGTCTTATTCAGCAAGAAATCTTGCAAAATCTGGCACAAAGCATTTTAAAAATGTAAATCCTTGTATCTGTTTTGTCTACGATAAAATACTGCAATGAGTTTTAAATTACTTAATATGACAGTTAGGGGAAATGTTAAAGCACATTGTTAACAACAGCAGTATTGATTAAATTCTGGCAAGCAAAGATTTTCATGTGTAAACTAGATCAAGAAACAAAATAAGGAGATCAAAATACAAGGATATGAAACAAAACAAGTGTTGGTAGCTGTGCAAGCAACAAAACTTCTCACCATGTAATAAGTAAAAATCTATTACCAATCTTAATTTGGCCTATTCTAATTCTTTCTTTTTTTTTTAAACAAACTGTTGCAATTTTCCATGTAAACTTTTTCTTCTTTTACAGTTCAACGTAATATTTGTTTACGTAATTTAAATTAAGAAAACCCTTGTAATGAGCTTGTAAATCATGGCAGTTATGTATTATACTGTTGAAAATTGCATACTTCTTTGCAGTACAATAGTAAGTCAAATTGTGCTGTATTTGTTTCAACTAATATCATGCCACTATTTACACTCCATTTTATCATTAAATATCAAACTACACTCTAATGTTTTCTATAATGCTACAACCTACAGTATGCCTATTTTATTTTATGCTACAATTCACTCTATTTTATGTGTAGTGCCACATTACCCCATTATTTTATTTTGCAGTTTTAAATTCAAATGATTTACGTCATTGTACATCATCTTGTTCTACTATTTTGTTGGTATTATGACATATAATATATAACAGAAGAAGCAACAATAAACTTATCTTCAGAAGAAACATTACTTTAAAATGTTTTCACTTAAACCTTTTAACCAATATTAATATACAGGTATTTAAGAATGGTTAACATCAGGGGTCGGCAACAGGTAACTTAGAATCTACAGGTACATCATAAGGAATATTTTGTAGATTTTTAGTTGATGAAGATGAAAAAAAAGAAAGAATTCTAAGATAAGAAAATTTTGGACTCTCCAACCAGCATTTAAAAGCACTATATCCCAGGATTACAGGTACTTTTTCCTCGTTAGTAGTGAAAACCCACAAACCGACTTACTAATATTCATTTTATTCATGAACTGCCTCAGTTAATCTATCGTTTCCTTAAGTGAAGTTAATATATAATTTAGTTTGAAGTTTCCAGACTGTCCAGGAGAGATAAAAGTTAACATAGAGGCTGCACTTATATCAAATTTCAGATACTCTTAAACCTGAAAACAGGCATGATTTTGTCATTGTAGATCTTTAGAGAGCTCAGTGTTTCTAAGGTAGCTCCTGGAGCTCACAGCTCCTGGGTTACCTGCTGTTGTTTTAAATAATATGTATTTTATTTATGTTGTTACAAAAGGCGGTGGGACCTCAACAGTTCCTGGGTTACCTGCCGCTGGTTTAAATAATATGTATTTCACATTAGAATAAAATAACTCACTAGTTTATGGTGAAATCTTAACCTTTCATCAACATTGAGGCTATTTATTACATTAGAATCTTAACCTTTCATCAACAGTGAGGTAATTTATTAAATTAGAATCTTAACCTTTCATCAACATTGAGGCTATTTATTAAATTACAATCTTAACCTTTTGTCAATATTGAGACTATTTATTAAATTAGAATCTTAACCTTTCATCAACATTGAGGATATTTATTAAATTAGAATCTTAACCTTTCGTCAACATTGAGGATATTTATTAAATTAGAATTTTAACCTTTCATCAACATTGAGGCTATTTATTAAATTAGAATCTTAACCTATGAACAGAATTATGTAATTTTCTGAAGTAAAAATACAATAATAATTCTCAATGGCTTAAACAGTAACCTTAACCTCATATTTATAATGACTTAGTTTGTTAAATAGAATTTATAACATACCAACAAACATTATGGCTTAAGTCAGGGGTCGGCAACTGGTCGATCTTAATCTACTAGTAGATCTCAGGGGAGACTTTGGTAGATCTTTACGTGACGGAGGGGGGAAATAGAACACATTTTTAAGCTAGAGAAAGTTTAGACTAGCCCTCTTCTGCCGGCATTTGAAAGCAGATATAACCAGGATTAAAGGTATGAGGAAGCCATCACTTCTGTCAAGATAAGTAAAACAGACATTTTAAAACTGTTTATTTTACATACTCACTATGCAGACATGATTTTTATCTTCAGAGATCTCAATGTTTCTAAAGCAGACCCCCATAGCTCCTTGGTTACCTACTGCTGGCTTAAGTGCTTAATTAACTCTTTCTACACTACGAGCCACATACAGGACACGATACACTTTTTTCCCTTAGGCTACCTGGTGCGCCTGATTAGTTACAGTCAGATCTCTTCATATTTGCACTTTGTAAAACAAACTTATTTGTTGTATACAAGACTTATAAACATGCTACAATGCTCTTTAGGCAAATTTACAATGACTTTGTGAATATATCACAAAATGTTTTACACAAAAATATTTATTTACTCCTTGTTTTAAAATATCACTTGTGAAAAAAACCATTGGACATAAATTTTGGTGCCTGAGTTAAACTAAAAAACTGCATATACAGTATAATACAGAAAGAGTTAAAATTCTTAAACGGTAAAGTTCCCAAAGGAGATACTGCAGTAGGAAAGTGAAGTATTGGAGACTTCACTATATTCAGTCCAGCATTGAGAGGTGTGGGAACCAGTTCCCTTCCCTGCTGCCTTGTCCTTCCCTAACTCACAAGCATAGTCAGGTACCCATTACAGCTGGGTAGACTAGAGTGTCACAACACCATGTTTCAAACCCGGCACCTTTGCCCCAAGAGGCCGATGCTCTAACCACTCTGCCAATAGGGACGCTCTTAAAATACTTATTTGAAAATAATATTTTAAAACAACATGACTCAACTTTTAAGTGGAAATCATGACCTTCAACAATAGGACTCTTGTGGAAATCTGAATCTGTCAGTGACGTAACTCAGCTGTTGAAGTGGAGCTCATTTTGTTTACACTTTCTATTCTATTCTCTAAAGCAGGTTTTCCCAACTTGTGTGCTCTGACACAAGGATGTGTTGCTAGTGACTACAAGATATGTCATAAAGTGCTGATTTATTATGTTTATAATTGATGATACCATTATTACGTCCTAATGGGCTCTCTGAAGACACAAAGACAGGATAGGCCTACTGCAACTCTTGGGCATATTGTGGAAGGCAACTAAAATTAGGTCGTGCTTGCAGCTGGCAAACTCATCATTTAGAACAAATTATGACAGAAACCTCTGTTGCAAGAACATATGAATGCAGGCTTCCTGCTAAGGGACTAGCTACAGTGGTAGCTCCATGCTTTGTAAGGGGCAGAGAGGAGAATAACGATGGTGATGAATATGCCCTAAGCTGTGATGTCATGAAAGTATCCATTTTTGGTAAGATGGGTTGCCATAGGAAAAATGTTGAGAACCACTGCTCTAAAGAGATATCATGAAAATTATTAACTATTAAAGGACAAGAGGCCAGTCAGTATTCAGGGTCAATTTTTCCAGGCGCTTGTAACAGGGGGACCAATTTTCAGGGCCAGTATTTTGGACGACTTTTTTGTTTTCTTATGTTCAAATTTTATATTTTTAAAAATCACCATTCAGTTTTCTTTACAACTTATTTATAACATTACCATAGATTTTTAAAAAACTTGGAAAGAACTGACCCTTGAACTTTAACACTATAACGAATAATGACAGAGTTCCTTGCATCAAAGATTGATAAACCACCATGGCCCTTTACGAGTTAATAACATCTTCTCAGAAAATTGTTTAAACCTAGAAAAAGAAACCTTAGCTTCATTTTGATTCTCTTAATCTTTCAAACAAAACTAACAGACAAGTAAAATAGAAGGACTAGACAAACACACAATTAAGCAGACTTGCCACGACCTTCAATGACATAAATAAATGAGGTCAGTAGAGCGAGTCCAGCAGCACCCGTGTCCAGCCAGAATGCCCATCCAAAACGCTTTCCAACCAAAAAGCTCATTTCAGTCTCCACCTCGTAGTATTTGTTAGCACACACTCCGAAAACGGTTGCTGCCACTCCCAGAGAAAGGACTGGTAGGAAAGACAAATTAGAAACATTGTTGTAATTAATAAACAGAATAAATGATGGACAGTCTACAGCAAGAACAAAACAGTTGCTTTTATCTCATCATTATTATCATCATCTCTTTTTTCACTCCATGGATCTATCACTGCAGTTGGCTCCCTTGAGAAAACCTTCATCAAAGCACATGCTCTTGCGGCAGCGGTTTCTGTAACTATTCATTTTGCAAGATGAGGTTGCCAATCCTATGCACAACCTCAGACACTAGCTATGACATGCCTGAGAGCGCATTGGTTATATTATTTCTTTGTCACCTCATTTACTCTGGGAACTACACAAGGCCGGATGTTATTGTTATTTTGAAAAATGTGTAGGATTTTCCTTATAATTAGTCAATGACGTGCTATTTTCTACAATAAAGGGTACACTGAAAAAAACAGGGTGTTTTTTTAGTAAATAAAAACCAGACGTACTTGACAATACTAGGTCTGACATTGACAAGCAAAATTACAGAAATCATTTGGTTGTGTCACAATACATAGCAATTTTAAACCTAACAAGGAAGGAAAAAGTGGTGATAAACAGGCAACAGAATAACACTGTTACAAGTGGACAGGAAATAGTGAAGACATTTCTAGGAAGTATTATGTCAGATTGGACAACAAACAGGAAATGTAGAATATTTGAAACAGCCACTCCTCGTTTTAGAAACAGCATTAAAATGCATCTTATTGCCTTGTAATAGCGGAGAATTGCTCTTTAAGTGTCAATTGTGTGTATCATTCATTATATAAAGTTCCGTCAAATTGCCCGTTTCATCAGTGCCACAGATTTCATTACATTGGGGAATATAAGAAAATCAAAGGAGACAAAGTCCAAAACAAAAATCAGAATTTTCAGGTTGACCGTCATGTCAGTCCTATTATATGGCTCTGAAAAAAAAATGAGTAACAGAAAAAAAAAAACAAAGAAATTACAGACTTTCATAAATGGGTGCTTGTGTAGAATAGAAGGATTGAAGTGATATAACAAGATCAGCAATGTGGAACTAATGACAAGAACCAGACATGTGCCAGTGTGGAACTAATGACAAGAACCAGACATGTGCCAGTAGAACAAGAGAAGAGAAGAGAAGAAGACAGTGGTGGTGGATAGGACACATAATGAGGAAACCTCTTGATAGTATTATAAGGTAGTCCTTGTTCTGGAATCCACAGGGTATGAGAGGTAGATGAAGAGAAGAGAAAAGAAAACATTGAAAAATAACTGGTGACAAGTCTGAAATGGATGAGGAAGACATCGAAAGACCCCGAGCTGATGGTACAGGCCAGGATGACTTAGCTTGAGCTTGTTGAAGGTTTATGTGCTAAGGAAGATTATTAATGTATTTTGCATGTTGACCACACATGGGCTATTAGCAGTTAATATACGCGGTAATATGTCTATCTGTGGTTAATCATGTAGTTGCACGGGTTTTCATCGATATTGAACGCGATATATTTAATACGTCATCGTTAGTTTATGACGTAATGCGTTCTGCACTAATGTATGCAAACGGTTATGATTCTTGGCCTTTCGTGAATTGTAGTCTTTGTGATAAGACGTATTTATCTAGCTCCGGAGATATTTGTAGAGAAGAGCTTCAAGTGGCATGTATTATGTTTCGAAGGCCGCCACTATTTATTCATGATGAATCAGAATTAAGCGAGAAGGTTCGTGCTAATCTAAGAAGGAATTTATATACATATTTCTACGTCTACATTGTCTGTCCCACATTACTTGGGTGGATTCCACCTCTAGTACAGCGGCCAGAAATGTGTGAATAAGACAAGACTGTTGGAGGACTCTATAACATGTATGTAACCTATGCCATGCCTTTTCTATGAACCTTATATCTTCAAGTGTAATAAACGTCAGATTGTATGTGGACCCATCCACCTAAAGTACTTGAATTATTCTATGAACTGATTGTCATCATCTGTACACCCATCTACATTCGCATGACCAGCATGATGCGTCCATCCTTTTGATGAACTTGTTTAAATGTACCATTTCTGCACATTATTATACTGACCAGGAAAACCCATCTGCAACATTATGTTTCTTAGGGAACAGAAGGTTAATAAATGAGTCAGTCCAATTAAAAAATCCTTGTATAGTAAACGTTCGTGTAAAATGAAAGGATGGAGTCTTAAGAACTCTTTTTTAAAAAAAATGAGTGAGGAGGAAGTGAGAAATAAAGATGCAATTGAAAATAAAGTAGACATAGAATGTATTGAAGCAAAATAGTTATAACATTTAGGCTTAAAGAGGTGTAGCCAAATTGTTTGTGCTGCACACGGAACTTTAAGATAAAGAAGAAACTTTTCAGTTAGATTAACAAATCTGTTCTTTATCTTTTTACACCCCGTCAAGAGTGTTGAGCACCAGTACAGCCGACCCCGTATCTGGTCTGTGTCAAAGAATTTCATAGGCTTTAGCAGAGGTGGTTCATGCAGCTATTTGTTTCACATGGTGAGGTTGCCAGCACCCTATGCAGTACTGAATAAATATCAAAGATAACTTACAAGCCAGAAGCAGTAATCCACCAATAGCATGACTGGCGTTGCAGCCCCTGCAGTCACAACACAGTGCTATTGTTGCAAGTAGCAAGGATAATACACCCAGGGCAAGGCCAAAGCTCGTGAGAGCAAGGGTAGCGATCCACCAGGCTGTAACAGAGAAGTTCATTTGTTTTATTATTGTTATATTTTTTTTTCTATATCACCATTTTACACGATACAATTGTCTTCATACTTGCGTACTTCAACAGTAGAAAACCAACTTTTTCTTGTTTCATCAGGAATAATTTTACAACATAAACCTGTATTCATATACGAGTAATGTCACACAATTGTCAATGTTAGAGAACCAACTATTTTGGGGGGTTTTTTTCTTCTTCTTCTACTGTTGTTAAGGGCAACACACACAAAAAATAACTCTTTTTTTTCTTCAAATCTCTTTAGAGCAGTGGTTCTCAAAATGTTTCCTATGGCAACCCATCTTACTAAAAATGCATAATTTCATGACATATTTATCAATAAAGGGCATATTTATCTGTTTCTGATTAAGTACCTATAGCGCATCCTGAAGTACGGTACTCTCATAATGTTTGTCAGCCTCTATATCTGGTAGCTTCTATTCTAATGAGGCATGGTGAAGAATAGGAACCAACATACTATCATTATCACCGTTACCTTTCAGTTCCCTAAGGGGCATAAGCCTTCAACAAATTCGTGATAAGCCTTTCTGTCCTGTGCCATTGTCGCGAATTTATTCGCCCCTTCTTCTCAGTCTTGTTATTCTCAGCACTTCTATGCGGTCCTCTCTCCTTTCTCCCTCTCGGTCTGTCATTCTGCTCTTTTGTCTCTCTATGCTTGTCTTGTGCTTGAACCAGTAACCTTGGTTTTTCCAGCGACTCAACGCTACTTGCAGTTCAGGTGGCCATCATCATCATCATCAGCTGCCATCTTCACAACGAAGGTTGGCTGTAATGGACCTCCAATGTCTTATGTCACATAAGGAAGGGAAACCTGAGGCCTGTAAACAGTAGGCGGGGTTGTCGCACGGAAGATCCTGGGTTCGAGTCATGGGCAAGCCATTCACGTCTGTTGTCTAGTTTTCTACTTCTTTATTTCTTACGAGTGCCTGAAAACATACCTTTATGTTTGTCTAATATTTATTTAATGTCTTATGTCCCTTGTCATGATGGTGCACTATATTTAATAGACGCTTTCCTCCCTATCTCTTGATGTTATCTTCCCACTTATAGCGCTGTCTTCCCTTTGCATGTTTGCTTTCAACTCTCCCTTCTATTATGGTCTTCTACAAGGTGTTATGTCTTTTAATGTGGCCAAAATATTTTAGCTGCCTAATTTTGATCTCCTTCATTAGTTCTCTTTTCATACCTAGGTTTTCTATGACCTCCTTATTTGTTTTCTTCTCTTTCCATGAGATGAGCCCCATTCTTCTATGTATCCACATCTCGAGAGCCTCAGTTCTTTCTTTCAATCACTTGTTCATTGTTCATGTTTCTACACCATACAGTAATGAAGAATGTATATAACACTTTATGATTGTCAGTTTTAATTTGTGAGTTAACTGTTTAGATGTCAGTATATGTCTCATGTTGTTGAATGTAGCTTTGGCCATTCCTATTCTCTTCTTGATTTCTGTTTCACACCTGCCATCTTCTGTTATTATACGACCAAGATATGAGAAGCGTACAAGGCATGTAAGGAGAGAACAAGAAAGTATTCAGTGGGGTACTGGAAGATGAGACAGGTCTGTATTTCAGAGCTGGCATTTGCTGATGATGTTGCCCTGATTGCTAAATCAGAGGCACATCTCCAATTCAACCTGCAAGTCTGGAAGGAAGAGCTGGAGAAGAGAGGGATGGTCATAAGCAGCTCTAAAACAAAATCCATGGTGATATCACGAGAAGAAAGAAGACATCAGATTAAGCTGGGAGAACAGGTCCTGGAGCAGGTAGACCACTTTAAATACCTCGGAGCTATTATTGACCGAAAGGGAGGCATCAAAGAAGAGTTGGCCACTCGAAAAGCAGCAGCTGGGAGACTTTTTCAGGCCATAAATCGAGGATTCCTCAGCAAGAGAGAGGTTGGTAAGAAAACGAAGATGGCTGTATACCGCTCCACCTATGTCCCAGTCTTGACATATGGATGCGAGTCATGGGCAATGACTACAACCCACAAAAGCCAGATCCAAACCTCAGAAATGAGGTATCTGAGGAAGGTGGTTGAAGTAACAAGAAGAGACATGGTACGCAACCAGACGATACGTCAAGGCCTTAAATCCCACCCCCTGCAGACCCAAGTAGAACAGTCCCAACTAAGATGGTTTGGCCATGTCTGCAGAATGGGAGAAGATCGGCTACCACGACAAGCATGGGAAACAAAGAGCCAAGGATCCAGACCCCCAGGACGACCCAGAGTCCGCTGGGAGGACAACATTAGACAATCTTTGAAGGACCGAGGACTAGAATGGAACCAGGCCAGGAGGAAGACAGCAGATAGGATAGTCTGGCGCTCTCTCTCTTCCAAACCTCTACACCTCACGGTAGAAGGGGAACGACTAAGTAAGTAAGTAAGATATGAGAAGCTCTTCACTTGTTCCAGGATTTTCCCATTCGTGTTATCTTTAATGTGGGCTTATCGTCTGTTTTGCTACTTATCATAGTTTTTGTTTTCTCAATGTTAATGTCCAATCCATATTCGTGACTTATGCTGCTTACTTGCTTTACTACTTTTTATAAATCCCGTTCACTTTCGTCAAACAACAGAGTGTCTTTGCCCATGTCACTACAAATACAAACGGCAAGAGGAGACTTCATTGCTTTAGGACATATATATGGAAGTCATGAGTAATCAAGTACAACACGGAAAAATGAATCTTTAACTCAAATGTCAAATCAGTCTTATTGCATGGCTTTGAAACATGGACAACAGCAAAAACAACACGTACGACTTTGATAGATAAGTGCTTGCTTAGAGTAGAAAGACTGAAATGGTATGACAAGATCACCAATGTGGAAATGTTGATAAGAACCAGGGCAGTCGAAAAGGAGATTAGAAAGAAGACGCTGGTGATGAATATGACACACATTGAGGAAACCTGTTGATAGCATTACAAGGCAGTCCTTGTTCTGAAACCCCATGATAAGAGAAATAGAGGGGCCGAAAAACACACGGAGAAGAGAACTGGAGACATAAATCAAAAGGATAAAACAGACATAGAAAGAAAACTTTAACAGATTGCACAGGACAGGAAAGCTTTGCATGTATTTGTAGAAGCACTATTCTGGACAAGTAGCTGGTGGATGATGGTGATGATGTTGTTGTTGATGATGATTGGTGATGGTGACTGGTCATGGTGATTGGTGATGATGATTAGTGATGATGATTGATGATGATGATTGGTGATGATTATTGACGATGATGATGATTGGTGATGATGATAGTGATCCTCGTGTAGATGATGATCATGATCATGAAAGTATAACATCCAACATTTTGATAACAAGAACATTGACAAAACTATCTAAACTAACCTGCATTAACATCAATAGTGGAGAGAGCCTTGTAATTGTCTTCAAACACCCACGTGCATGAGTCGGACTGGCAGTAAGCCCACAGCCCTTGGTTTCTGTGACCCCTGTACTCCACCCAGTAGGGCGTTGCAAAGGCAATGATTATGGCCAAGTTGGTAATTACCAGGAACACTAGTCCAATAACTGAGGCACACGACATGATGAAGATATAGCAATAATGGCACGAAATTTATGGTGATACCTTATGGAAGAGTTTAAGAATCTCTTGTGAAAGTGTATCTGGCAATGTGTGCCTCCTATCTGATTACGTCACAAGCCAGTATTTGTAGGTTATGCTTAAACACGTTCAGTCTAGAGCTGAGAGAATGATCAACACAAATATATGTTATGCTTGATCTAACTGAAGAGTTTTAAAGTACTATTGTTTTCATTTATCTATCTATCTATCTATCTATCTATCTATCTATCTATCTATCTATCTATCTATCTATCTATCTATCTATCTATCTATCTATCTATCTATCTATCTATCTATCTATCTATCTACCTATCTATCTATCTATCTATCTATCTATCTATCTATCTATCTATCTCTCTCTCTATCTCTCTCTCTATCTCTCTATCTCTCTATCTATCTACCTATCTATCTATCTATCTATCTTGTGAATCGAACCCGTACGTGCACATAAGTATTTCCTTTTTAAATTATCGCTTTCACTTAATATTAATCATTCAAGATGGCAACAGAAAGTTCCCAGATATGTTATCTTTCACTCATGTATATTTATATCTTTGAAAGTCCCACGAGGAAGTAAAACTGTCATACATTTCGTGTCACTGTTAAGTGATGATGCTACGGTAGAAGTGCTTGGTTATTTTTCATTTGCTCAGTATATCTGATGTTCTTAGTTTCTGTAAACTTTTTTCAAGTTGACGTTTGAAAGTGTACGAAGAAGAAGAGGAGCTAATACAACATGATGTATCCAATTACATGATCCCTTACATGTGAGGCATATTGGGAATATGGTGTTAGGCCCATATTTTATTGATCATCGACACACTAGAGGTTATGTGGCCAGCATCACGCCGGCCGCCTTTAACCTCCCCAGAGTTGCTCTGGTACCCAATTCATGAGGTCGAGTAGACCCTGGAGCAGTTCGCGGTATGAAAAATCCCACCTCAACTGGGGATCGAACTATAGACCCCCGAGCTAGAATACCAGTGCACTAACCACTGCGCTACCGTGGCTCCCTTATCCAATTACAAACTCGTGTAGAAAAAAAAAGACGAAATATATAAATTACATAAACGAAAAATAAAAGAAATGATATAAACAACATACCTCGAGTCAAACAAGATGGTAAAGTGGTGATCAAAATTATAAATATAATCTAATACAACATCTTTTATCCAATTACTGACGCGTAGAAAAGAAAAGAAAGACAGTGAAATATATAAGTTACGGAAATACTGCGAGAAAACAGTGGGACTAGCCAAAGCAAGAGAATTTTGTAACATATTTATGTAGAATATACAGTGGAGTGTCGCCGTATGGTTCCCTGTGGTCTTTGATGAGACAACGAAGGAGTATGACTTCTGCTCCCTCAGGCTATTGTTTGAGGTAACGCAAGGCTGCTGGCTACCTCATCATGTCAAACAAATTGCCACAAAAACCACTACTTCAAGAGCATGTCAATGTTTAGTGCAGGCTTCCTGCAAGGGAAGCAGTAGCAGTGGTGGCACCATGCGCAGTGGGAACGAAAAGGAAAATGATGATAGTGATGGTGATGATGATAGTGCTGGTGATGGTGATGATGATAATGATAATGATGCTGATTATGGTGATGATGATGATAAGGATGAATATGGTGATGTGATGGTGATTACGCAGTGGATTGAACAAAAATAGGTAGCGTACATCTTTCTAAGACAAATAAGACCAAATATTGTCATATGAAAACAGTAAAGAAGAGAAAGAGAATTAATATAAATGCATAAAAATGTTTCATGATAGAATACACAGAGAAATAGTAACAAAACAAATAATTATCGCAATGATTTATCAACTGATCTCGTTCAACGCAAATCCGCTCAGGCGCAGTGTTACACCTTCAGCAATATAAAATCAGAATTCAGGACAAAAAATGCCGTGAAAGATGGGCCACAGGTGTTGGTAACATCTTGCGGAAATGCTGTCTGATGCTAACCTAGCAACACGTCTTGCACAAGGGCAGAAACTCTGCCTTGCCACTTTGCTGAACGGTACATGTGCATCCCAATCGTTTAGGGAAAAAAAAAGCTTTCAGTGTAGACACAAACTAGGATACTTCAACATGGAGCTAGTGACACAAGATGAGACACAATTAGAGTTGCAGAAATGTACATCTTAATGAGAGGCAATTCGTACAGTAGTGACGTGTGATGTCTTCTCGGCACATTTCACACTGATATTTAGCAAACGATATCCTACACGTGCCATGTCCTTGTGACCAAGCGGTCTTAACACATGTTACCACTATCAATCTACCAACATTGCCTTGTTGCGTTTTGTTTTTGTTATTTAACTAGGACTGCTGAGATTCTCGCTCTTTTGCATCCAATGCTAAGACTCCTTGGTATTATCTACATTTTACATGTAGGCTTTTTCCGTGGCTTTTCTGCCAACCCAAAAAATGTTGAATTAAGTCATGAGCTCCAGTTTCTCCAGCTTGGCTTGCATTTAAAAGATCATCTCACCTGGTCCAAAGCTAGGAAGAAGAAACGCGTGGCATACTGTCTTGCAAGGGAGCTCTCCCCCTGCCTATTATGGGTCCACGGTGATATCCTCTTGCATGCAGCCAACCAGGTAAAAGCCAGAGTTACGTCTGGGGCTCAAGTGACTTCTCCAAGCTTAGTGTGCCGTCCTGGGTTCTCAACACGTTTCACCACAAGACGATTCCCTGAACCCCACTCTTAAACATGTCTTGGGAGAAATATCACAGCTCATTATGTGCTAACATGCAAGAAATATGAACAGCAAAGAAAACCACTTAAAGAATATTTGAAAGCACAACACTCACTATCACTAGAAAATGTGCTAAACGTTGACCTACTCAGGGAACTACAAAACATAATAAAATTTTATATTACCAAAACAAAAATTAATATATAAGTACCAGAGCAATAAGAAAGTTTAAAGTAAAACAAAATACTTAAATAAAATATTCACCGCAAATATTCACTACAAGAGTAAGATAAATTTCAAAACATTATAAAGCAGAGTATTCCAAATATAAATACAAGAGTTAAAATCAAGGGCAATAAATAAGAAGGTGGCATACAATAAATAAGAGCCCAAACATCACAAGGCTCAAAAAGGTAAAGGGAGATATACTCAAAAACAGGGAAGAGATACACCAACAGATCTTAGAAAACGCCACCCCAGACTCCAGAGAATTCACAGTCTGGAAAAACAACAAATGTAAGGTAATATATGGAAAAAGGAACACTATATACCCAAATTATAACCCATATGGGGTTGAACTGGGTATCCCATTGTCGCAGGTAGGAATAGATTGTGAATAGAGTATGTCTGAGTTCAGACAGAATTTGAATGCGAAGATATGAAATAGAAGAGAATAGAGTTACTAATGAAATTATGAGAAGAGATATGACTTCTGAAGAGTGGTTGGGCCACGTCTTCAGCCTCCTGCGACTTACTTTTCTAAGTCAATCTACGTCTCGTACTCCTATGCTCATAAATAACAATAAGGCAGTAAGGGACAACGTTACGACATTCAGTGACAGTTATAAGAGAGGAGATTCTGGCCACAATAGGTAATTTTGTGTTTTATTAAACAAAGAACAACAACAACCACAAAACTTGGAAAATCAGTATACCTTCAAAATGTCTGAAGGCTAAAAAGAACAGTCAAATTCACCAAGCAAAAATATTGGCAAACACACACTTTACCACATCACTTGGCTCAGTCTATGCACACTGAAATTCACTCAATCCACCCAAATAGTCCGTGAGTCCTTAATCAATCCAGTTGTCGTAACTGACCGGGGGCCCCCAGTTCCTGTGAAGAAACGGCCTATCCTGTCTTTTGTTCTGATTAATCCTGCGTTGCAAGCACTCCTGCACGTAGGCTCCTAACACTGTTCTGTGAATGCATTAATCCAATGGATAAGGAGATAAGCTCCCGTAGAAATGACTGTAAATTTATTTCAGCGCACACCCACTTTCAAACGGCACGAGTGATGGCGATGAATGCTAATGCGTTTACTCCAGCACGCCTGCGAAATTTCTTTTAGCCGGTCGCTAGAGACCTCGGCTCACAAATTAAAACAGCGAAAATGTGAGGGCTCGCTAGGAGCGCCTCAAATGGGTGATAAGTAGCCTGAGAACCCCACAAGTGCTGAGACTGATAAATCGTTGGCTTCTTCTTCTTGGATGTAAGCTAGTATAATCCAAGGTGATAGGGTGTAAAAGGGTTACACCGATGTTGCCCAGAAGAATGAATGGTAATTGTAATGGCCCATTGGTACTGTGATGGGCGATATGAAATTACTCCACACAAGAAAAACAAACATCCGTTAGAATGATCGGCTGACAAGCCGTGTTGTCGGAATGACTTGGGGCTGTGAACATGGGGCAAAATAAATATAATCCAAAGGCACTTTCTGCTACCTGCCCAAATCTTATCCTGGCAACTCGTTTTGGGCTCGTAACTGAGCACAGACAGCTTCGATCTTGACCAGTTCTGGAAAATACAGACAATCAAGAAAATATACATCTCTACGCCACCATAGAACACCCAAGACTAAACATTTACAACCACAATTGACTGCACAGTCTTTTCTCTCCATCACGAAAACCAATACACTCCATACCAAAATATACACCTTGTAATCCCCTGATACAAAAAATACCACGTACACCTTCCCCCCTCTCTCTCTCTCTCTCTCTCTCTCTCTCTTTGGGGCTGAACGGCGCTATAGCGCTGGTCCATAACACATGTAGCCAGTCATGCGTGAAACGCCTTGCTTGCGTTCGCTTCGCATACGCGCAATCTGACTCAGGCCAAAAGCAAAGTCAATTTTAGCCACCAAAAACAAGAAACATGTTATTGAATTAACAGGCGTGACCAACACCCTTGTAGCGAATTAATAGCGAAACTCTATGCAGAACTAAATTATACACATTTTAAAAGGAAACCCCAATATATATATATATATATATAAATATATATATATATATTATATATATATATATATATATATATATATATATAATATATATATAAATATATATATATATATATATATATATATATATATATATATATATATATATATATATATATATATATCTCTCTTTGTCCGATAAAATATCCCTGCCTTATCTCATCTTCTGGTTCGGGCCGTGTTACGTAAGCAGAGTTAAAATTGGTAGCGCGCTTAATACATTATGTCTCCCAGATCTTGCAAAAGTTACTTTTCTTTAAGAATTATATATATGAGATGAAATAAAATAACATGGGATTAATATATATATATATATATATATATATATATATATATATATATATATATATATATATATATATATATAGATATATATTTTTATATATATATATATATATATATATATATATATATATATATATATATATATATATATATATATATATATATATATATATATATATATATATATATATTTATTTATATATATATATATTTATATATTTATATATTTATATATTTATATTTATTTATTTATTTATTTATTTATGTACACCATCATAGCTTGCAGACGCTGGAGTTGGGTTGGCCACGTCCTCAGAAGGGACCCTGATACCATCACAAGAACAGCTATGCTATGGACCCCCGAGGGAAAGTGAAAGAGAGGCTGACCAAAAACAACTTGGCGGAAAACTGTGGAAGCTGAAATGCAAAGAATGAACCACAGTTGAGGCACTGTGCGAAGGATGGCCGCCGACCGAGCAAAGTGGAATCAATTTGTTGCTGCCCTACAAGACGCCACCAGGCGTGATGGCCGCTGACTGCTTTGACGGTTGGTGGTTATGGATCAAAGAAGAAGAAGAATATGAATATATATATATATATATATATATATATATATATATATATATATATATATATATATATATATATATATATATATATATATATATATATTTATATAATTAAGATAAAACACCAATAATTTACTATAAGAAAAGTACGGTATGCTTACCGAATCAAGGAATTATCTCCGCACAAATATAGTTACAAAACGGCTCTCAACCGTAGTACAGACTGGCTGCAAAATCCTAGACGAAGCAACTGGTACTAAGTGTTAGAGACCAGCCCTATTATAGTAAGAAAAATGTTCGATGTTCGGTTCGCACTCGCAGACCGTTCGAGATGAAAAGAGAACAAAAGCCGTAATACCACACAAGAGCTTCTGTGGTTGCCTCTAGCCGAAGGAAAGTGGCGTAATGTTAACCTACTCGCCCGTCTTTGCGAGCGTTTTAAGCTCGGCTGGCAAACAGAAAGACGGCAAGAATAAAAAACAGAGAGTTTTCCCGGTGTTCGGTGTACCCTGTACTCACAGACATTGAGAAATTTGCTGCTTCCCCCAGGAATCTACATAAAAAAATTATTTTGCAAAGTGCCGCTTTGCACATGCAAGGAGGTGGGCCAAGCTGGGCTCTAGCAAGATTGACAGAATTAGAGAACGAATTAGAGCTGTTAAGATAAAAAATGACAGAAACGTGGGCGTATACAAAATTAGAAAGAAAACCGCGCAGACCACTCGAGAAAAGAGGCAGACATTTCTATCAATCCGTCACACCCAAGCACAAATCAAAATTCAGTGGTTTGTGTAAGGTCCTAAATTCAACAACAACAACCCTGGAAGTGTGTGGACGATTTCAAGAGTCAATGATGGTGTAATTAGCCTCACAGACAGAGGTTCACTTCCACATTTGTATACTATATAAATACCTCTATGAATGCTTTGTTGCGTTCTGATGGTGGTAAATAAGCAATTAGCATAGAATTACCTAAAGTGATACCCCGTTAGTGACAAAATGAATAGAACGAAAAAAAAGTATTGTTAGATAATTTATTTTAAAACTAAATAATTTTCCGCACTGGACATTTGCAGAAGCGCACGTGCTTTATTTACATCCCCCGTCTTCCTTTCTTAGTTACACCGCTGAATGACTTACACATCACCAAAGTCAGCTCTATACATTGTAAAGAAACCCGAAAGAATAAATTAGATCAAGTCGGACACATTTAAATGACAAGTTTTAGAAAGAGCATATACACGTGCCAGTAATAACATGAATAGTTACTTTTAGCTGATGAAAAGTAAGAAAAACGGATTCGACAAAAGAATCAGTTAAAAAGATTTTTCAGCAAAGAAAACAGTTTTAAAAAAACTTCTCCGGTAATATAATAAGTGAGAAAAACTCCTTCGGCGACAGAAACAGTTTAAAAAAAACTGTTTAAAAAAAACTCCTCTAGCAAAAGAAATAGTTTTCTCTCCTCAGCAAAAGAACCAGTTCCCAAAAAAAATCTTTTTCACCAAAAGAGTTACAAAAATCTCCTCCAGTAAAAGAAACAGTTACAAAAAAATCTCCTTCAGCAAAAGAAACAGTTACAAAAATCTCCTCCAGCAAAAGAAACAGTTACAAAAAAAACCTCCTTGAGCAAAAGATACAGTACAAAACAATCTCCTTCAGAAAAATAAACTGTTACCAAAAAATCTCCTTCAGCAAAAGAAACAGTTACAAAAAATTTCCTACAGCAAAAGAAACCGTAAAAAAAAAAAAAAATGGAAAAAATTATCCAGGCAGAGAAACAATGAGGAAAAACTTCTTCGGCAAAAGTAACGATAAGAAAACTACTTTCGCCTGAGAAAAAAAAAACCGTAATAAAAAAATCTTTCATCAAATGGAAAAGTAAAGAAAGCAACTTTGAGCTGAAAAAAAAAAATATATAAGAAAAACTCCAGCAGCAAAAGAAACTTAGAGAAAATGTAAGAACTCACAAATGTAACCGGAGAGAGTCACACACAAAAAACACCATAAATCACAAGAAAATAGCTTTTAAAAACACAGTCTTAATACACAAGCGAAAAGAAAGAAGGAAAAAACCTCAGTGACGTCAGATCAATGCACAGTATAAATGTTGCTACCACAGCAAATACATTCAGACAGTGAGCGAGACAGCAGATAGCATTGCTATAAACAGGAATAAAAAACATCAGTCACAATAAAACAAACGACATTAAGAATACAATTTCCACCTACAGGTAAAGGATTGAATCTTGTGCTTCGAAAACGAAAAAGATTAGACAAGAACCACGAGACAAGAACAAAGAACGTTGTGTGATCAAAGTCGAAGCAACAAAATAATAACAGAAAGAAAGAACATTCCATGATAATGATCAAAATACTGGGAAAGTATCTATAATGTTTATAGGGCAGGAAAGGTAGTAGGAAGAAAGAATCACAGTTGACTTTCTGAAACATTTAGATCAATGAAGCTAGAAGGATTGTCCAGGGATTCTTCATAACACACATCATGGAGTAGACTACTCAGATGGTTGCCACATGTTTCTTGCAAACCTGGGTTCTTGTCCCTTAAAAAAATCACACACACACACATGCCAGCAAGATGTGGACTCTCTCTCTCTCTCTATATATATATATATATATATATATATATATATATATATATATATATATATATATACACATACACCCACCCACCCACACACATATATATGGTAGATCTTTAGAGGGCTCAGTGTTACAAAAGTAGATCCCAAAAGCTCGTTGGTTGCCGACCCCTGATCTAAGTGAATAAACACATAGGGCCAGTACTTGTGAACAATACACAAGTCAGTACCGTATAGAGAAACATCACAAAAGGAACACCCAGACTCCGATACTGCAGAACCATGCTATGCATTACCAAGAAGAGATCAAGCTGTAATTGTCAGATTAAGAACTGGACATTGCAGACTCAAACGCCATGTGTACAACAAATTGAGGATCGAACAGACAGAAGTGTGTCCATGTCGGGACAACAAATAAATAGTAGAATATGTACTCCAGAACTGTTGCCTCCATGAGGGAAGCAGGTTGGCAACAAGGCCTACGCCAACCCAGTTGAGGAAGAAATTGTGTGGTGACGAGAGAAGCCTGAGACGAACTTCCAGCTTTATAAGAGTGATAGACGTGGTTATGTGAGAGTGAACGACGAAGAAGAAGTGTCCAGAATCAGATCAGATAAGACAGCGCAACGGAGATTAGCTCTGAAAGGTCTCCAACATTTCCTGTCTCTTGCTTTTATGGTACATTTGGAGATGTCATTTTCCTGTCAACCCGTGATGTTTCCTTCCCACATAGGCCTGTATTACTGTCGTCCTTGTGTTCGTTACTTTCAAAGATTCTTTTCATTGTGAATTTAAACATTGCTATGTCTCTTAGACATGTCCAAAATACATTTCTATCTAACGTTGATTTTTGTTTTTCTTTCTTTTTTTTTTTTTTTCTTTTTTTTTTTAAAATTAACTCAATTTCCATATATATTTTTTATTAATTTATTCATTTTCCTATGACTTCGTAAAATTGGCCCCAAGCATTATATATCCTCATTTGAAGGGCCTTTAAGAAACACACACTACAAATGTAACTCATAATTTACGGGAAAAAATAAGGAACACAATAGACAACCGTATAAATGAACTCTTTAATGCAGTTGAGGTAAAGCAGAAATAGACACTTTTTTCACGTAGAACACGGTTTTTTAACCCCTTTGGGATCCATGAATGGATTCTAGGAGGCCATGTACATAACCTAAAGTTTAAAATGTAACTTTTAACTATGCTTGTATGTACATTTATTTCCAGGAAGGGGTCCACAGCTTTAATTAGACAATCAAAGGGATCTATAGCTTTCATTGGACAATCAAAAGGGTCCATAGCTTTCATCTGAATATCAGGGGTCCATAGCTTTCATCTGACAATCAAAGGGGTCTATAGCTTTCATCGGACAATCAAAGGGGTCTATAGCTTTCATCGGACAATCAAAGGGGTCTATAGCTTTCATCGGACAATCAAAGGGGTCTATAGCTTTCATTGGACAATCAAAAGGGTCCATAGCTTTAATCGGACAATCAAAGGGGTCCATAGCTTTCATCTGAATATCAGGGGTCCATAGCTTTCATCTGACAATCAAAGGGGTCTATAGCTTTCATCGGACAATCAAAGGGGTCTATAGCTTTCATCGGACAATCAAAGGGGTATATGGCTTTCATCTGACAATCAAAGCGGTCCATAGCTTTCATCTGACAATCAAAGGGGTCTATAGCTTTCATTGGACAATCAAAAGGGTCCATAGCTTTCATCGGATAATCAAAGAGGTCTATAGCTTTCATTGGACAATCAAAAGGGTCCATCGCTGTCATCGGACAATCAAAGGGGTCTATAGCTTTCATCGGACAATCAAAGGGATCTATAGCTTTCATTGGACAATCAAAGGGGACTATAGCTTTCATTGGACAATCAAAAGGGTCCATAGCTGTCATCGGACAATCAAAAGGGTCCATAGCTGTTATCGGACAATCAAAGGGGTCTATAGCTTTCATCGGACAATCAAAGGGATCTATAGCTTTCATTGGACAATCAAAGGGGTCTATAGCTTTCATTGGACAATCAAAAGGGTCCATAGCTGTCATCGGACAATCAAAAGGGTCCATAGCTTCCATCGGACAATCAAAGGGGTCTATAGCTTTCATTGGACAATCAAAAGGATCCATAGCTGTCATCGGACAATCAAAAGGGTCCATAGCTTTCATCGGAGTATCAAAGGGGTCCATAGCTTTCATTGGACAATCAAAGGGGTCCATAGCTTTCATCGGACAAACAAAAGGTCATAGCCTTCATCAGACAATCAAAGTGGTTCATAGCTTTCATTGGACAATCAAAGGGGTCAATACCCTTCATCAGACACTCAAATGTGTACATATCTTTCATCAGACACTCAAAGGGGTCCATAGCTTTCATAGGACAAATAAAGGGGTCCATGACACACGAAAATGAAGAAACCGTGTCTTAGAGCAATATATGAGAGAACAATACAAATGAAGAAGGAGCTTACATATACTTTACAGACTATTACAAGTCACGTGATAGCGCTGAAATATTAATTGAACATATTAATTCAGTGTCCGCTGAAGCTTTCATACGGTTTTGATTCAGAATTTTTTTTTTTTTTTTTTTTTCGTGTTCGCGATGTTTTCAAGGCAACACGCTCCTTTCAAAGATCATTTATATACATGGATCTTTCAGTTACCGTATATCAGGCCGCATAATATAACTTCTTTATTTTATTTAAATGTAACTTGACATACGGAACAGGATTCGGCAGACTACAGCAGTTCAACAAAGTTTAACAACTTGAGCTTTCGCAGAAAAACAAATCAGGAAACTAATAGAAAAACAGGTAGGTAAATATATAGAATATAAATAGACAAACAGTTCGAAAGACAAAGGTGGGCAGACAGGTAAACAGGCAAGCAAGCAGACAGACAAACGGACCGGTGGATCCGCGGATGGAAACAGGTCGTGAGGGATGGACGCATGACGGACGGTAGATAGATAGATAGATAGATAGATAGATAGATAGATAGATAGATAGATAGATAGATAGATAGATAGATAGATAGATAGATAGATAGATAGATAGATAGATAGATAGATAGATAGATAGGTAGATAGGTAGATAGGTAGACATACAGACTGATAGACAGATGAAAAAATCCCATCACCGCGTTCTTTTGTTTTTGAGGAAAATACGAACAATGCTTTCATTGCACAGTGAATGGTTAATTGAAGACTCATTCAGAAGAGCACGCTGGCCCTTCTATTTTTTTTTTTTCTTTTTTGGTAGCGCATTGACCATTGACATTAAATCATAATCAGTTTGACTACAAAGATCAATTAAAGTTGATATGGAGTTGGAAGAAATGAAATGATGAACACAGGAGACTATAGTAGTGGTCAGTACGTGCAGCAGAAAGAGCACAACGCATTTATTTATCATCATGTTTTGGTGGATTACTTGCTCATAAAAAAAAAAAATAACAGAGGGCGTGCAGAACAGCCAAAAAGTTTGTCGCTCGTAATAAATAATACATCATTGTGGCAGAATTTTGTACCACTTGCTTTGTTTGTGGAAAACAAAATTGTGTAACGCGTTACATCGAGTGTGACATATTATGAAAATAGCTTCATATATCTTTTTCATTATCTACACTTTTCTTTTACCTTTTCTTCCACCTATGCACGTTTTAACATAAACCCCTATATGCTCAGATATCCGTCTCCCTTTTTCATTAGCACGCATATTTGATTGCTGTTCGCTATTTTTCTTTGATGAGAGTTTACCAGAGACCGATTAGCTAACGTGAGCTGTATTATTTTACGCCAGCGATCGAAGATTGTTGTAATGAGATCAGACGGCGATCTAAGAGCAGATTACTGGGAACAAAGGGGCAGACAATTGCTGGTATCTTCCCCTGAACTGTTCGTTTGATAAGTAATTAACCACGGTGAGAACTTCGAGATCAAAGACATTGCTCGCTAGAAGACGAGCAGAGACGAAGGAAACTCACACTGATTAGCGAACTGGCGATGCCTGATCTAAGAGTGAATAGGGTTCTGGTTTTCACCTCGTAATGTGAGAAAGATCTTTGATTTGCAAATCCGAACGTAGAATTCAGCATAGGTGTGAACATCTGGCAAAGAATGTCTGGTTTTTCGGTCTATAGTGGCCATTTTTTAAAATTTATTTTAGATGCATATATACCAGAGCTTTCTAAGTCAATTTATCCAGTACAGCCAGAATTGCAGAGAACATCTAGCTTTCGATTCTAAGATCTCTTATAATAGAAGTATCACTTAGTTTTCGATTGGAGACCGTTTTACTTCTGGCTTGTGGTAATTATTATACTAGAAGTTTGAGTGATTTAACTAGCTGAATCGTGAATTATATTTCTCTGAGATTTTTGTGCAGAGTGATTTACTAGTTGAATCGTAAAATATTTTTCTCTAAGTTTTACTGTGTTAAAGTGGATAGCAGAACTTACATTAATTTCTAGCTAAAACCTTCCAGCTATAATATAAATTTAATTAACTGCTAGTAACCAGTCAGATAATATTTTAACCAACTAAGTAAATGCACTGATTCATCATGAGTATTGACGAAACATGTATTTATTTCTAATTCATGATGACTGATTTTTTTTTTTTTTTTTTTTTTTTTGATGACTAGAATTTATTTCACGGGAGTTTTAAACGATAAGACTAGCTTTAAGCTTGTAGTTTGTAATTTAAAGTTAAATAACCGAAGTGAATATATTATATTTTACGCGAGGTAGGACAGGAGTGAGAGTACTATATTATGGTTAAGCATTGTATTTTTCTCTTCCTTTATCAGTATTTGGGTCAAACCCAAAATCTACCAGCGGCTTCCATGTAACTCTGAGAATAATCATACTAAAGAACATTTTAACTTAGTTTTGGGTCTTCAATGTAAATCTGGTCTGAGGTTGTGTTTACACCCAGAGAGAGAGAGACCGAATACCAACCCAACGAACATTTAAAGTGACTTTGTAACTGGGCATATAGTTCCAGAGTTCTTTTGACACATATAATGTACAGTCGGCCCGTTGCGGCGACATATACAACCTTAACATTTCTGACGGTTGATCATTTGTGGTGTGACCAAGAATTTTATACTGAGAGAAGTTGCCGACCTGACATTTCCTAAGTACTGGACACCTCAATGATTCTGACACTGTGGGCACGGTGACATATATTACCTGAACTGATTTGAAGTGACATAAACAGTAATCCAGAAAAAAAAATATAGTCGTAAAGAGAACGCTCCCCGGAAAATTGGATTTAACCTGTCTCTGTAGAGCTGGAGTTCTCTTTGCCAAAAGAACACTGGATGTGCTGTATGTGTGTGTCCTAAAGATTGAGCCAGAAGGTGAAAATCAAGTTTGTAGGTAAGAATGAATGTCAGTGGCCACTGTTGTATGGATAGAAAGAAAGCAGGAATGAGTGGTTATTTGATCGTATAAATTCATGCACCCACTGTGTACAGCTCTATGCAAGTTTTGCTAAGGCTGTTCCTCTTAGAATAGATTAACGTATAACTCTGTTCTTTATTGTAGAGGGAAATCCTAGACCATAGTGTAAACACCTTTTGACTCTTTTGGGGGTTAATAACTTCTCTTCTAACAGGATCTTGTCTCAACAGAGGGAGGGAAGATTACACACAGGAGTCTAATGCTTTAATTAATTAATTAACACATTAACTACCGCAAGCCGCTGTCAGCGGCTCACAAAATAATCACATTTGAACCGCAAGCCGCTCAGAGCGCCAATCTAATTTTAGTAATAAAACGAATGAAAAATGTACTGAAACACCTTCTGATATGGTTCGAGATTTAAAGTTGCCACCGGAAAACAAAATTCCCAAAGCATGGTTGTTGTAGAACACTGGAAAATTGATATTATGTTCATAGTTTTCAGCGCTTTGGGTTAGTTACCAAATCGTGTAAAACTGTTTACTGTGGCAACTAGTGATAGGACTACAAATAATGCGTGTACATCTCGTCTAACGGCTGAATAGGATAGAAACGTGTTTCAACAATTGACTGATAGATCTAGCGACGAGGACAAGAGTGAAAATGGTGTGCACATTGATTGAAATTGTGATTTTGATAGAGATGGGGGCGCAAGCAGTTATAATTGTGAAAATATTGCAAGTCCTCGGCCATTGGAGGGCCGTTAAATAGCAACAACCTCTATTAGAGTTACAACCAGTATTTATTGTAATTGTACATTCATTTATCTTTAAAATGACATGTAATTCATAAAAATTTGTAAACAATTACGAAAACTACAGCTTACTTTGTGCAAACACCTACAGGATGAAAATGGGAAAAAAATTTAATTCGGCCACAGTGTTTTTCAATTCGGTAGTTAATGTGTTAACCTATGTTTATTTGTATTTGATTTTGATATTCAAAGTAGTGCTGTTGTAAAGTTTCTTATGATAAATAAAATTTACATAAACTGTATTTACGTGTGTCAGTCAGCTTGTCCCAAAGGATCGGTAATCCATTGATGTAGTTTTCACGTCTGTGCGTCTAACTGTCGTCACTTATGTGTGTGTGTGTGTGTATGTGAGTGGTGATATATATATATATATATATATATATATATATATATATATATATATATATATATATATATATATATATATATATATATATTCTAGTAGACTGTCTGATTAACTAAGTTCTGTTGTACTGTTGTAGAGATAGGCTAAACGAGAGAAGCTTCTCGATTTCAGGGACAGACTCTAACTAGTTTCCACCATCTCACTTGTGAAAATCTATTTCTTTACATTTACCTCTCTCTGTTCTAATCTATTCAGAAGGGACCAATCTATGTCTTAATTCCCCTATCAAAAATCTACGACAGCGAGAAGGGTGAAGGGACAGCGCGGTAGGTCTCGCTTTGAAGTTGACAGACGGAAATATTTGCGTTTTGCCAAAGCAAGTGTACAGCATTGGGAAATTGTAGGAAGGAGCGAATATATGAAACATGGCCGATCTTACAAATTTGCATTGGCAGGGAATCTAAAGCTACAAGAGCAAGCTTGGTGGAGGAACATTTAAACTATAATAATTCATATAAGGAAAAGAAAGAAAACAGAAGCTAAGTCTCCCAGGTTAAAGGCAACATACAGTGAACAGTACAGTCAGCTGGACAATGAAGTTAAACGTCAAACCCGTGCTAACAAAAGGACATTTCTGGATGACCTTGCAAGACAGGCAGAAGAGGCAGTACTGAGAAATGAACAAAGCACAGTATACAAAATAACTAAAATCATCAGTGGAAAACGAGGTGCAAACAATATTACATTAGTAAGAGATAAGCATGGAAATCTCATCACGACAGTAGAGGGACAGGAAACAAGATGGGCAGAGCATTTCACAGAAACTTTGAATAAGGAACCACCAGAGACACAATTGAATGTTCCTGAGGCTGAAAATGATCTAGATGTTAATACAGATATCCCACGAAAAGAAGAAATCATCACAGCAATCAAAGGGTTAATGAATGGAAAAGCTCCTGGTTATGATAACTTAAATGCAGAGCTATTTAAGACAGACCCAGAGCTAGCAGCAGAACTATTAGAACCACTATTTGCACAAGTCTGGAAAACAGGGACAACACCAACAGAGTGGAGAAAAGGAATAATTGTCAAATTGCCCAAGAAGGGAGATCTTGCAGACTGCAATAATTGGAGAGGAATAACTCTTCTCTCAGTTCCCAGCAAAATACTAGGCAGGATAATTATACAGAGAATCTCAAAAGCAGTAGACCACAAACTGAGGAAAGAACAAGCAGGATTTAGAAAGATCAGAAGATGTGTAGATCATATATTTACTCTCAGGAACATTATAGAGCAGTGCTCAGAATGGCAAAGACAGCTGTACATTAATTTCGTTAATTTTGAAAAGGCTTTTGACAGTATACATAGGGACAGTTTATGGAAAATACTGAGGGCTTATAGAATTCCAAGCTGCATAGTATCAATCATAAAAAGCCTTTATGCCAACTTTACGTGTAGCATTGGGCAGAGCAACCTAACCTTTGAAGTGAAGACAGGAGTACGACAGGGATGCCCCTTATCAACCACTCTATTTTTAACAGTCATAGACTGGGTGATGCGCCAGACAACAGAGGGCAATCCAAGAGGAATAAGATGGACTACATTTTCTACATTGGAAGACCTGGAATATGCAGATGACATTGCACTGCTAGCACATTCACATCAACACATCCAGGAAAAAACGGATAGACTTAATAAGTATAGCCAGCAGGTGGGCTTGAACATCAATCTAAAGAAGACAAAGGTCATGACGCTCAATGTGAGCGACCCTGAGCCCATATCAGTAAGGAATCAGCAACTGGAACAGACAGATGCCTTCACATACCTAGGATGCATAGTAACACCGGACGGTGGAGCAAGCAAAGACATTAACAACAGAATGAACAAAGCAAGAACAGCCTTTCTTAGTCTAAACAACATCTGGAAGTCCTCTCAGTACAGCACAAGCACAAACTTAAGATTATATCAGAGCTGTGTGCTTTCTGTGCTTCTCTATGGCGCGGAGAGCTGGAGAGTTACAGAGAAGGAAATGTCGAAATTGTCCTCTTTTCACACAACATGCCTAAGAAAAATTCTCCGAATCTTTTGGCCAAATACCATCACCAACCAAGATCTGCTTACTCGGAGCAAGCAAGAGGACATGCACACCATCATAGCTGGCAGACGCTGGAGCTGGGTTGGCCATGTCTTCAGAATAGACCCCGATGCCATCACAAGAACAGCTATGCTATGGACCCCTCAAAGAAAACGAAAGAGAGGCCGACCAAAAACAACCTGGCGGAGGACTGTGGAGGCTGAGATGCAAAGAATGAACCAGAGTTGGGGCACTGTATGAAAGATGGCCGCCGACCGAGCAAAGTGGAATCAATTTGTTGTTGCCCTACAAGACGCCACCAGGCGTAATGGCCACTGACTGCTTTGATGGTCGGCGGCTAAGGATCAAAAGAAAAGAAAGAAAGAATTCATATAAGGAGATAGAGTATGAGTGATTTCCAAAAGGATATTATTCAAATGTAAGTAGTTTTAAAAATAATTTTTCACAGTCATCACATTTGCTAACAGTTAGCTCTTGATCTTTAAGAAATTATTATAAATTCATACCTCAACGGATTTCGATAAAACTTGGATAGAATGAACGCTTCCTATTTGGGAAAATGAAAGGATACCTAAGAATGAAGGAAAGATATAAGTGTGTAGTGGAAAGAAGAGAAAACAAGTACAGAAAAAGCACAGATCGCCTCAAACCAAGAGATTTAACAAAAATGTTAGCGGACTCAAGACGGTGCTTTCTTGTACGGGAGAGTCGCCCAAATATAAGGACAGAGCGGCCCGTTTAAAATCACACACACAAAATCCAGACGCCGAAGTGATAGACTGGAAGACAGTATCTGCAAGAAAAGTTTTTTCACGCTGCATGCAGGGCAGATAGACTTCAGCTAATACAGCCTCACCTTGCGCTTATTAATCCTAGAGGGTATGTAAGTTTATTAAAGATATATGTGTGACTAATATCATTTTATTTCAGATTTTGCTTACGATTTGATTGTATCAGACATAATAAAAAGGGTATACAGGAAGCCAGTGACGCTAACCAGAGATAACCTCTACCGGTATTGTCAGGAAACATAACAATTAATTGGTTAGCCAAATATATCATGGCTAGTTCTTGTCTGGAAGCTTACGACATACCAGCAAGTACATAAGCTACCTGGCATCCATCAGTGGAAGGCAAACGTTATATCTTACCAATGTATCATAACATGTGATTTATTCGTGTATTTTTTATCTTCTGCACAGTGGACACTATCTTATCATGCTATCTCTGTAACATACTACCATGAATCATTCATTTATATACAAACACTGAAGACATGGTCGCCTCATGAACATCAGTGGTGGGTGAGCTTGTTGGAACACCATAGCCACCTATTACCTTTTGTTCCAGGTTTTATGATCGTTCCTGATCGAGCTCATGATCGAGTGTCTGATCGAGTTCGTGATCAAGTATCAACTTCAAACAGACTTGGCGTAATGCAAGTTGAGTTTACGTGTATCCAATCCTACAAACACTGTGAGCGTTCAATAGCCATTGTCAATGATGAGAAAAGCTAGAGACTAGATAGCAAGAGATACCAAAACTACTGTGACAGACTTTATCATTTCATTGGAAGATACATCCAAGACTTTTTACTATTATTTATTTTACTTTTTAAATATAAATAATCATACATTTTACCATCTTCCAACACCCATTTCTCATTACAAGGCTAGATAGATGTACATAATAAATTATGAAATTGTACTCATTTGACTTGGTAAATTTTTAACTGTTAGATTTTGAGTTACTTTTTCTAATTTAATTATATTATCACATAGGGTTGTCACAGAGTGCTCGAAGGTTTCGTCTAGATTATGTTAAAATTCCTTACTTTTCTATTCCTTCACATTTTGTGTTTTCTCTACGAAATATTTGCACCTGCGATCTGTTCTTTAGCTGTTTTTCAAGTCTTCACTAAAATTCCTGTCATAAAATCCAAATTCTATCTTCTTCTACAAAGGCACTTTAAAAGTATTTCTTTAAGGACGTCCGTTCAATTTATTCGCTTGGTCGAAACCACAGTGGTTCTCAGAGGATTAAATTTCCGTGTTCAGTGGTCAACTGAAAACCGCCACGATAAATCTTTTTATGTGTCTAAGCAAGAGACGGGAAATAATTAACTTGGCGTGAGAATCAGAAATGTCTTAACTTCATGCGAACAAACGCTGAGTTTTAAAATCACTTGCTGATAACCGTTGGAAGAGAACGCACGCTTATAGAATAGAAGCCTCAAGCTACCTCATAACAGTATATGTGATTTGAGAGTAACGCTACTAAAATTCTAGTTCTTAAGCTGTGGATAAGTCCTGAGCGTTAAGCAAACTCTCAGTATTCGCTTAATTAGCTAACTCTAATATCAAGGGATTAGTTAATGGATGTAAAGTGTGAAATACTTAATATTGTGGTTTTATTTCTTTACATTAGATTGATAGCTATTTTGCATTTATGTATTATGAATGGTATTATGCATTATAATGATGTAAGTACTGGCTGATATCTGAAAGTACTACATTCTAATGATTTTGGGAATGTGATGAAGAAAGCTGTTGTGAACGAGAGAAGAACCATGTTGTTCAATGGACGAGTGAATGAAATATCGTTCCTCCAATGCAGTCACGCATGGACGCACACGGCCAGGCGTCTGCTTGTAACAAAGGCTGACCTTACTGACCCGACTAGTGTGAGACTACCACTAGACAGGAATTTGTAAACAAATGGACAGTCCCCTTTTTAAGGAAATGACTGACATTATGGTTTAGGTAAATATTATTAGGCACCATTCTGAGACGAAACGTCCAGAATGGCTGTAGGTAATATATCTGTATAAAACAGAAGATTGATTGCCTGTATTATCTTCCACAGCGCAGTTGCAGAATCCTAGCCAGTTTCTGGATTTTGATTGCTGTAAATTGTTGCGAGTAAACCGCCTAGTTGCTCTATGCTACAGAGAGAACTAGTGCTTACGTCTTAAACCTAGCGGTGTTCACAAGTCAGCAACCCTGAGCAGTCTACAGCATTTAAGCATGCAACACCTCGTCAGCACCTGAACATCGTAAACTTCACAACCAGGTTAACGAAAAGCCTAGTCATCTCTTGGACTGTAGCTCAACTGAAGCACATTATCCAGTTGGTAATTCCTACCTACTGTGACACCCAGGAGAAGTCTAAGCAGAAAGACACTGACAGTTCTAAATTTCCTAGTATTTCTTTTGTGTCAAAGTGCATGACAACATTGATTTTATTTTCCACTGTAATTAAAGTAATTATGTACATTCTGTAACTCACCGTCATTCTGAGTTTGACTTAGTAGATTGTATGTTCTGTTCAGAAAAACATACCCAACCCTTCTTGTACTACTTGTTACTACTAGTTCATCTTCAAAAAGATTTGAGTAAGAAAGAGTTAGTCGTCGCCAGAAAAATACAAGAGTTGGTAGTCTAAAAGGTGAGAGAATCACTGACACCAACCTGTGCCCTTCTGTTAGCTCTTTCCCTCAACACTAGCTCACCGTAGTCTATCAATACCTTGGAGTAGAATATTATGTATCCCTAGACAACGAAACTTCTTTTATTTTCTGAACAGAATTGTGGAATTACACAGTTGAATAAGGAAAGTGAAATCTGAATGGTCCTGGAATTAATTAATTAATTATGTAATTAATTAAGTTACTTAGATTAATTAAGCTCATTAAGTTAATTAGTGGCTTAAGATAACTAAGTGTACAAGTTGATGATAGTGTGTGAAAGACTGGCTGCAATTGTAATACCTTACTTCAGAAGAGATAAGAGTATACACAGGGTTAAAAATAAATAAATTATACTTGAGTCTGGCTCAAGTTAATAATATCTTAATTCAGCAGAAATAAGTATATTATTAAAATATCAATTATACTAGTCTCATGAAAAGGGATACATTACGTCAGTAGACTAAATAGTATTACCTCGAGCTTCAGTAAATTGATCAGTGGTTATTATTACAATACTTCATAGAATTATTAGTAATAATCGGAAGCAAGTGTAGCGTCTGTCTAAAGTTAATAATACCTTAATTCAGCAGAAATAAGTATTATTAAAATATCAATTATACTATCCTCAGTAAAAGGGATACATTACGTCAGTAGACTTAATAGTATTATCTCGAGCTTCAGTAAATTGATCAGTGGTTTATTATTACAATACTTCATAGAATTATTAGTAATAACTGGAAACTAGTGCAGCGTATACTGAGAGATTGAACTACCTACCCAGCGATCTAAAATGAACGCAGTAGCTGAACTAAGAGCTCAATTTTTCCAATATCTGATAGATCACGAAGTGAACGATTCCATAAAAATTATAAGATGTCTAGATACATAGATAAGTGACTCTTATTTGGAAGGCAAGGAAAGAGGTTACTCGAGAAAGTTAATTGCGAAAACTTGTCTTAGAACAAGCAGAACTTTTCACGAGAACAGAGATGGAAATGATAGAGAGTGATGAAAAATGGACTCGAGACTGGAGCGAGAAGGAAGCCAAGTGGAAAGAACAGGCCATAAGCAGTGAAGCAGCATTTGAGAGGGAACAGCTGGAAGCTCAACCCATCCATAAGTTGCAGACGCCGTCACTGGAAACTCAAAACTCGCCAAGAGATTTGAAACCCATGGTTAGTCATGAGGCCACGGAATCCCAGAGCCCCACTCCCAGGTCAGATGAACCATTACTTCAGAAGGAAGCACCCTCTGCTCCACAGGAAGCGCAACTTAGTACTCAGAGCCCATGTTTAGGCAAAGCAGAGAGGCGGACATCGAACACGAAACGTCATGACCCCTTTGTGAAGGTACCTACGCACATAAATGCTGGTAGTATGAGGAAAATAACACTCTCGTCAGGAAACCCTCAGAAAAGGAATTTCCAAGACACCCCGAACATCTCTAATGAGCAACAAAATGCCTTCGCTCAATCTCAGAAAGCACACAAAGACCGATTTCATAACCACAACAAAAGCGCTCAGGACCACAAAAACAATGGAAACACGGTAACCCTTCAAGAAAGGAAAAATCGGAGGAATGGAGACTGTAAAGAAACGTCTAAGCAGACAAAAAATTTCAGTAACGGCCCCATCCCGCAATTAATGACTTGTTGGCAAACAACGTCATCTGAGCAACAAAAGGACAGAGAGCTTAATAGTAGCCCAGAGGAACCTCTCATTGTTGACACTAACGGAGTGAACGACAAGGGAAATTGCATAGTTCTAGGAGAACTGAAACAGCGTTGGAACGTACACGGGGAACCACCCAAAGGTCTGATAAAACGTGTGACTCATAGAGACACAATGTGCTCTTTAATTAGAGTTGTAGACCAGGTTCAGAAGGAAACCCCTTTACCTGTGACTTTATCCACTGGAATGTTGGAAAAGTATAAATCGGCTGAAACTTGCCATATCACTGGGTTTAACCCAGCACCAAAAACTCCACCCCTTCTCTGTGAGAGAGAAGCGAACATGGCACCCTGCGAACATAATTCACAAGCGCCAGGTGGACAAAGGTTCTTCTGTGAAAACCTCAGGCAAACGGAAATTTTAGAGAGGAGCCCACCCCTACTAAACACTGGAACAGAGGAACAGGCAACCGCTCATATAAAAACTCCACAAAATATCGATGGCGAGAAAAACAATGAAACGCGCGTTGTCAGCTCGAAGCCTGACCCCTTCATGCATCAGTGCACGGATGAAAATGAGAGAGGTCATACTTCCGCTGAGAAGCCATTCTATAACAGTTTCCCTAATCCCAAGGAGACGATTAGTTTTACAGAAGGAGATGCATATTTTCAAATTAGTGGAGATACGCCAAAGTCATTGAAAGATCCAAACATAATTTTGCTTGATAAAATCACAACAGTGATTGGAAACACCCAGGCTGAGAACCATTCAGCAGAAACTGAGATACAAGATACGCCTGTGGTTGAGAAAGGAACGGATAATATGTATGACCAGCGGATGGACAGAAAGTTGAATGGAGAGACTATTTCTCTCTTTAAACCACCTGTGCTCACAGCTATAAAGTTGATTTTCACCCACCAAAAACTGCCTCGTTCATACCTAAACGCCAGTGACCCTCAATGTTGGCGTGTTTTATCAAAGAACAAGTTATCTAGAAACTTGGGAGGTTTAGGAAACTTAAGTCTTGTTAGATTTAATCCACGTAGCGCATGGGAATCTTTCAATCCAGAAAGAAAGAACAGGACTATTAACCGTCTGAGCATGTCGAGCGTAGGAGCAGAGTTAAGGAGATACATTAGGCCCTATGTCTCATGGAAGAGACACAAGCAAGGATCTCATTGTTACCGTGACAAAGGATTTTTGCACGCCCATTCAAGCGGGCCACGGAACAATGGCAGACAATGCGCAGCGAAAGGACACCAGACAGTGGACGCGCTGAAGTGGTTCATATTAAACATCTTTTGTATGAAGAGGTGAATGATTACAGCATTTTGGCCGGACGAACGGGCCCAGAAGAAATTACGAAAGTTAGCTCAGTGAGAACTCAGAACAACTTCAGGGATTCTCAAAATGTAGAGCCGTGGCCAAGTGGAGCGTTAGCAAGCGGGCAAAGGTCGGGGGTAGTGGACAGTTGAGGGACACGAGGAATTTATAATTTAGACAAAGACCTTCTTTCGTTGAATAGGTTGCAACTATTTTAAATTGGGGAGTATCTGTCACAGAGTGCTCGAAAGTTTCGTCTAGATTATGTTAAAATTCCTTACTTTTCTATTCCTTCACATTTTGTCTGTTTTCTCTACGAAATATTTGCACCTGCGGTCTGTTCTTTAGCTGTTTTTCAAGTCTTCACTAAAAGTCCTGTCATACGATCCAAATTCTATCTTCTTCTACAAAGGCACTTTAAAAGTATTTCTTTAAGGACGTCCGTTCAATTTATTCGCTTGGTCGAAACCACAGTGGTTCTCAGAGGATTAAATTTCCGTGTTCAATGGTCAACTGAAAACCGCCACGATAAATCTTTTTATGTGTCTAAGCAAGAGACGGGAAATAATTAACTTGGCGTGGGAATCAGAAATGTCTTAACTTCATGCGAACAAACGCTGAGTTTTAAAATCACTTGCTGATAACCGTTGGAAGAGAACGCACGCTTATAGAACAGAAGCCTCAAGCTACCTCATAACAGTATATGTGATTTGAGAGTAACGCTACTAAAATTCTAGTTCTTAAGCTGTGGATAAGTCCTGAGCGGTAAGCAAACTCTCAGTATTCGCTTAATTAGCTAACTCTAATATCAAGGGATTAGTTAATGGATGTAAAGTGTGAAATACTTAATATTGTGGTTTTATTTCTTTACATTAGATTGATAGCTATTTTGCATTTATGTATTATGAATCGTATTATGCATTATAATGATGTAAGTACTGGCTGATATCTGAAAGTACTACATTCTAATGATTTTGGGAATGTGATGAAGAAAGCTGTTGTGAACGAGAGAAGAACCATGTTGTTCAATGGACGAGTGAATGAAATATCGTTCCTCCAATGCAGTCACGCATGGACGCACACGGCCAGGCGTCTGCTTGTATCAAAGGCTGACCTTACTGACCCGACTAGTGTGAGACTACCGCTAGACAGGAATTTGTAAACAAATGGACAGTCCCCTTTTTAAGGAAATGACTGACATTATAGTTTAGGTAAATATTATTAGGCACCATTCTGAGACGAAACGTCCAGAATGGCTGTAGGTAATATATCTGTATAAAACAGAAGATTGATTGCCTGTATTATCTTCCACAGCGCAGTTGCAGAATCCTAGCCAGTTTGTGGATTTTGATTGCTATAAATTGTTGCGAGTAAACCGCCTAGTTGCTCTATGCTACAGAGAGAACTAGTGCTTACGTCTCAAACCTAGCGGTGTTCCCAAGTCAGCAACTCTGAGCAGTCTACAGCATTTAAGCATTCAACACCTCGTCAGCACCTGAACATCATGAACTTCACAACCAGGTTAACGAAAAGCCTAGTCATCTCTTGGACTGTAGCTCAACTGAAGCACATTATCCAGTTGGTAATTCCTACCTACTGTGACATCCAGGAGAAGTCCAAGCAGATAAGTCTACTTAAAACCCAGACCAAAGTCAGAATTCACTTTTCCAAGGAATAGCCATAGGAATAAAGTTTCGTCAGTAAGGACAATAGCCTCTTATTCTTATCTGAACCAAAGACACTGACAGTTCTAAATTTCCTAGTATTTCTTTTGTGTCAAAGTACATGACAACATTGATTTTATTTTCCACTGTAATTAAAGTAATTATGTACATTCTGTAACTCACCGTCATTCTGAGTTTGACTTAGTAGATTGTATGTTCTGTTCAGAAAAACATACTCAACCCTTCTTGTACTACTTGTTACTACTAGTTCATCTTCAAAAAGATTTGGGTAAGTAAGAGTTAGTCGTTGCCAGAAAAATACAAGAGTTGGTAGTCTAAAAGGTGAGAGAATCACTGACACCAACCTGTGCCCTTCTGTTAGCTCTTTCCCTCAACACTAGCTCACCTCTGTGAAAACTAGTGTATAAAGGTCAATGTGCTTCCTACACATCCTTCTTCCTTACTAATATCATCATCAGAAAATACATCTCTCTATGCGACAAGGGTTACTACAGCGAAAACGGCGCAGTATACTTCTGAAGCCTAAATCTATTGTCCAGCTCAGCGTACTCACAGTCGTAACTCAATTGTGATACCAGTGTACTTCTCTGGCACTGGGACTTCATACATTCTGGCGAGAAATTCTACTTCTTCTCTACCACCATCATCACACTAGAAAAACTTTTCGCTACAATCATAATACCGCCCATAAAGTTTGTCGCTCGTAATAAATAATACATCATATTACCGCCCATAGAGTTTGTCGCTCGATCTGATCATATTTAGCATTATCAAGTTACCCATGACATTTAGGACAGTTACGGGGGGAAAAATAAAGAAAGAATACAAATGAGAACTGATTTAATTGTTATGGATTGCCAAAAGACAATTCTAACCATAATTCTCTGTATTACATCCACGCTGGTTTGGGGAAGGCATGATTATAAATTTAAAGGGGGGGGGGGGGGGGGAGGGGGTGGGAAGGGGAGAAGGCGGCCTGGGAGGAACAATCATATATGGATGAAAACTATCGATTACTTTTTTAATTATTTGGTTATCAATCAATAAATTTAGCTCCCAAAGTAGCATAGGCCTTCAACAAACACATACCAAGTCCTCCTGTCATAGGCCTTCAACAAACACATACCAAGTCCTCCTGTCATAGGCCTTCAACAAACACATATCAAGTACTCCTGTCATAGGCCTTCAACAAACATATACCAAGTCATCCCGTCCAGTGCCATCCTCTCACGTTCTTTCCATGTCTTTATCATCATTTTTTATTTCTGTCTGCAGCTCTCATCCCCATGTTTTTTTTTTTTTTTGGGTCTACCTCTGGTTCCTTACCCTGGGTCTTCCAAAACGACTGTTTAGTCTAACGATTTACTTGGGCTGCTAAAGTTCAGTTTACTTTTAGTCGTCAAATATCATGTTTACTTAGTCTGCAAATGTTCACTTTACTCATAGCCCGTAAATATCCACTTTACTTAGTCGACAAATATACAGGTTAC
The DNA here is from genome assembly GCA_024509875.1 of Oreohelix idahoensis. NCBI lineage: Eukaryota > Metazoa > Mollusca > Gastropoda > Stylommatophora > Oreohelicidae > Oreohelix > Oreohelix idahoensis. The sequence goes on from JAMPIV010000347.1 coordinate 2,538,712, forward strand.
TTAGTCTGCTAATGTTTAGTTTACTAATAGTCTGCAAATGTTCAGTTTACTTATAGTCTTCAGATATCCAGTTTTCTTTCTGCAAATATCAATTGTTTCTTATACTCTGCAAATGTCCTATTTACTTATAGTCTGAACATGTCCTATTTACTTATAGTCTGCAAATGTCCTATTTATTTATAGTCTGAACATGTCCTATTTACTTATTGTCTACAAATGTCCTATATACTTATAATCTGCACATGTCATATTTACTTATAGCCTGAACATGCCCTATTTACTTACAGTCTGAACATGCCATATTTACTTATAGTCTGCAAATAGCCATTTTTTCTTATAGTCTGCAAATGTCCTATTTACTTATAGTCTGAATATGTCCTATTTACTTATAGTCTGCAACATCAGGCACATAATATTTCATGTCGGAAAGAATATTGAATTACCCAACCTACATATGCAAGTTTTGAAACGATTGCGGGGGTTCGAAATAGAGGAACCCCCAAATTCCTGAATGGGCCCTGCCTAAATCGTAACAGACATTTGCGGGGGAGGCAAAGGGACATATAATCTGACCCTTCAGCCAGAGTAGAACACTGTGAGAATCGATTGCCAAGACGACCACCAGACTGTCAGAGTTAAAATCAGAATTCCATTTCTCAGACCGGACTTTGTTGGAGCATTTTGAAGGACTTAAACAGCCAGAAAAGATTTATCATTTTAATAAGGAAAACCGGGATCTGAGGAAACTGAACACACAGGGTCAAAGTGGGAACTTATTGTTAAAGTAAAAAAAACCCAAGAACACGTGTAAAATGCATCCAAACGCCTTAACCTACTTCTCCGAGCAAACAGTCTGTGAGCCAAGATTGGCGTAAGTTGTACATTTTACATTCTATATTTTTCATTACTAACATGTGAACTAATATGTATATATTGTCATGTGAATATTAATATGTGAAAATCGCTAGTGGATGTCCATGTCATTTGAGGCTGGCAACCTCAGCGTATAGAATGATGATTTCATAAACCACCACTGCAAGGGCTGGTGGCCGCTTTATTGCTAGTTTCTTAAAGAGAACTAAAAGCATAGGCAGTCCCAAGTTCCACATGGAGCGTGGAGGAAAAGATGAAAGAAATGATGTACATTCTGATCATATTATTTACATTTTCAAACCAGTGCCAATGTCTATGTAAATATACTCACTTTAAAAATAATGAAAGATTTCAAGTTTTTCAACCAGTGTTAAAGTAAACGAAAACATATGCAATCTATATTGTGAACATTGTCTACCAGTGTAGATGTAGATGTAAACATATTCTATCTGTAATATTAACTTTTTCATTTGAATGTAAAGTAAATATAAAGCTGTTCAATTTAAATGAAAAGAAAGTTTTCTTTCGAGGGGTTAAGCTTAATTCTCATCGAGGGTAAAGTCTGAGGTAGATGGGATGGTGGAATAGGAGGAAGGGGACACATAACTATGTGTCGAGGAACTCAGTACTCAGAGGGTATTTGTTTCTATTCTTTTAACATACTAGTTGGTGGTTCCAGCTGAGGGTACCATCTTTGGAACAAGAAGGGTACAAGTGGCCTAAAGTCGAAGCTAGATATAATTATCAGACCGGGCTTAAAGACGAGGGACCAACTTTATAGATGCTCCCTAACATTTCTGGGAACGTGCTGCGCCCTACAACCTTGACCAGTGACGAGCAAGATCAGCGACAAACTACTATCACATCACATAGTGATGATAATTTTCTGATAAATAATTATGCATTTTTAAAACTTTGTTAAAACCTAAGTGATTATTAAATCTGGTATTTGTAAATATATAAATTTAACGTCGATTTAATCATTCTGAATGTACTGCATGTTTGTCTCATCAATTTATTAAATAACTATAAACAGAGCTATTCTATAATAAGAAGAATTCCACTGAGTAAATCAGGGTGAGGGCTTGAACGAGCTGAAATTAATAATTGCTTAATTCTTCATAAAAGGCGGCGGATCAGACATAAGTTAACAATTGCCCTGCCCGGCGCAGCATTGTTCTTGACTTCTGAAATATCTTATGATATCCCTTGAGATAGAAGCATCATTATCCTTCTATCTACAACTCTGCCAAGAGTAATCTTGTGCGAAGGTAGACATCTTTGAAGACCCATATTAGATACTCTTGAGCTTTGGCCACTGTTTGACCACTACTGCAAAGCAGGGGAGGCAATTCCGTGACATCTGCAAATGTCCTATTTACTTATAATCTGCACATGTCCTATTTACATATAACATGGAAATGTCCTATTTACTTATAATCTGCACATGACCTATTTATTTATAGTCTAGAAATGATCTATTTACTTATAATCAGGAAATGTCTTATTTACTTATAATCTGGACATGTCCTATTTATTTATAACCTTCAGATGCCCATGTTCTTTAAAATCTGCTAATTTCCTATTTACTTTTAGTCTGAAAATGTTATATTTACCTGTTGTCTGGAAATGTCATATGTACTTATAGCCTGCAAATATTCTATTTACTTAGGTAAAGGTAAAGGATCCCGTTACACACCCATTGAGGCATATTGGGAATATGGTGTTAGGTCCATATTTTCTTGACCATCGGCACAGTAGGGGTGATGTGGTCAGCATTACGCCGGCCGCCTTAACCTTCCCAGAGTTGCTCTGGTACCCTATTTTTGTGGATGGGTCGACCCCGGAGCTTTCTTCGGTCTAAAAAAATCCCACATCAACCGGGATCGAACCATGGACCACCAAGCTAGGAAACCAGTGCACTAACCACTGCGCTACCGCGGATCCTATTCTATTTACTTATAGCATGCAAATGTCGTTTATCCTGGAAGTAATATAGACAAAGTTGGAGGGACAAACAGTGATATCAAAAAGCAAAAGGAGCTTTCATTGCATTGGGAAACATATGGAGAACAAGAGATATCGAGTCCAACACGAAAATAAGAATCTTCAACTCAAATGTGAAGTCAGTCCTATTGTATGGCTCTGAGACATGGAGAACAACAAAAACAACAACCAAAAAGCTACAGACTTTTATAAACGGGTGCTTGCGTAGAATAGAAGGACTGAAATGGTATGACAAAGTCACAAATGTGGAATTGATGACAAGAACCAGACAAGTGCCAGTGGAACAAGAGTTGAGAAGAAGACGCTGCCGATGGATAGGACACACATTGAGGAGACCTGTTGATAGCATTACAAGGCAGTACTTGTTCTGGAATCCACAGGGAAAGAGAGGCAGAGGTAGGCCAAAAAACACATGGAGAAGAGAACTGGAAACAGAGGTGAAAATGATGAGGAAAACATGGAAAGAACTTGAGCAGATGGCACAGGACAGGAAGACTTGGCATGTGTTTGTTGAAGGCCTATGCTCCTTGGGGAGCTAAAGGGTATTGATGCAAATGTCCTATTTACTTATAATCTTTTTTTAAGGTGTTTACTACTTTTCTTTGTAGCACGCCCCTTTCAACTATCTACCATATACATAGAGCTGTTGGTTATTTCAGGACGTGTTTCATTTATTGTAATATTTTCTTGTTGCATTTATTTTATGCTCTATCCTGTATTACTTCTTTATTAGGTATTTTTACTTTATAGTTATAGTTCATATTGTTTTATTGTTCAGAAAAATGGACTACCGAGCTAGGAAGCCAATGCACTAACTACTGTGCTACCGCGGCTGCTATTGACCTGCAGTATTTCCTCTATAATATCTGGCCTGCTACATTTATTTATGTTTCTGATTGCTGGTACTGATGAAAGAGAATCTGTGAAAACGGTTACTTTATTCGGTGGGTTTTCTGCAACTATTTCTAAAGCTTTTAAGATTGCCACTAATTATTCTGTAAAGATGGATGTATTGCCTGTTACGTTATATCTTTTGTAAATTTTCAATTTTGGTATTGCTATTCCTGCTCTTAATTGTCCATCTTCATCGTTTAACCCATCTGGATATATACTTGTACGCCGTAGTTACGCTAGTATGTACGAGTATATACTGTTCTATATTACTCTAGTGCTTTATAATTTTTTTTTTTTTTTGGGTTGAGATTATGTCTTTAGATTTGCTTTACTTGTAGTCTGCAAATGTCCAGGTTACTTGTAACCTGTAAATGTCCAGTTTACTTATTTTCATCCCATTTTAATTCCTTCAAAGTCTTTCCTTCTTGAAATGCTCTCAGAACAGAAGCAGCTTTTCAAAGGGAAGGAGAAATAATAATATGTTATTCTAATTTTCTTTGTGTATTTAAATTTCCTTTGGGTTTTTTTTTCTTTGCCCACCTATTCTAGACTGAAATTTATTCTCTTTACTCGCTGTCGAGGGTAAATATTTCCGTATTTTCTATTGAATCGATATTTCCACAGGTTCCATTTCTTCATTTCATTCATCTGTTATTACTGTTATGTTACGTAATGCGTCATTAAAAGATTCAGTGGCTTTTCTCCGATATTCGAGTACCTTGTGAGATGGTTATTCCATTTCTCTAAGATACTTCAGCCATGCTGTTTTTTAATAATTTTTTTTTTTAGATTGCTTTTCGAAACTCAATTTTATGTGTAACCGCGAACGTGGATGCTTTTTTCATCTCTTCATTTTTTTTTGGTTCTTTTCCGTTTTTCCATGTAATTTCACAACTGAGACATATTTTCCACGAGTTTCAGTTTGTTTTTATTATTATTTTTTCTTTCTGGAGTTAAGTTTTAGAACGTGTGAGTGTTTATCGCCTTGGGTATTTTTTTAACGATGATCGCCTTCGCAAACATAAGTTGAATATTTCGGTAATAACCAAGATCTGAAAGAGGGAGGAGACGATGGCGTTAGATAGGATGCTTTGAAGGAAAAAAAACCTGTTGATAGCATTACAAGGCAGGCCATTTTCTGGAGTCCTGTGATGATGTCACCATGATACAACGTTAAAATATCTCCAAAATTAACGATGAAATGCAGGGTTTAAAAAAATGCGTAAGATACTAGGAGACATGCTCGCCCATGCCAGCTTTCCCACCGCCATTTAAAACTAACAAGTTAGAAGTGCAGACGGAACGTTTACCCTTTGTAGACGGGAGAGAACGGAGGACACAAAAAAGGAAAAATATGACTGAACACGTGTTTGAAGTTCGAACGGCAAAAAGACGCAAGTGGGGGTGAAAGGAAAAAAATTCACGTCCCGAGTTGACATAAAGTAAGGAAATGGACAAGAAACGGACATTAGCTCTTGATCGAGACAGTCATTTCTTGGACGTTTTTCGATACTTGGTCTTTATTTGAATGCCGCGGCAAAACACATGAGGGAAGGTTCTCGAACAAATTTCAAAATTTAAACTTGAGAAAAAATATGTTTTTTCTTAATAATAGAGTTATGAAAATAAAACCTAGCTAGTTTGATAGCCCATCTTGAGCAGAGAAATAATATGCTTTCATTTATACAGACGGATAGATAATAAGGACGATATTGACAAAAGACTGTATTGTTCATATCATACAAGCGAATGCACTGTTAACCCATGTCACTAAAAGTTACCAAAATCTTGGCATTGAGTCTACAAACGTAAAAATCGAGCTGTAATTAAAGAGAGGGAATGTGGTGGAGCATTGTAGCTAAAAATAACTTAGGCAGCAGATTCGTGTAGGAAATGCATGTAAAACCATGTGTGTTTTTATGAAAAAACAAGTAGAGACAGACGGACTAACAGACCGTAATACATACTTGACTGAGATTTGACTGAAGTGACTTTTGGTTGAAGATTTGAAAGAAAGGGGGGAAGTCGGCGATTGGTCAACGCATTTTATAGTAGCGGGATAGAGAGGTGAAAGTTTGCCATTCGACATAAGTCTGTTCAGAGACGCAGTTTGACTCCATGGTGGTGCTGATTCCATAAGAATATAACTATATAGTGGGACGCCATCATACGGCCTGCAGCTCAGCTGAGTTTTGCTAGTAAATTTAACTGTGTTCTCAATTCTGAATTCTGGTAAGAATGAACAATATTTATTCTGTATATTTTAATAATTCGAGTGATTGATACTGCCATATTATAAAAATGATTACGACAAGTAAGTGTTCGCTCTAGATCCCCAGCCCTAGATCAGGGTCTAGAGACATACATACCAAGAAAATATATAGTCACGCCTAATTGAAACTATGAAAAAAAGGATATAGTGTTGAGATCAGTGGAACATATCACCTATCTTATTTAATAGCAGGAAGCTATTGAACCTATATCAGATGCAATGTAGTCGTGGGGAACTGATACTATGTGAAACCAACTTGGTAAGATGTGCTGTGTGGTCAGAGAGATCTGACCCAGTCTATGTGGTGTTGTTGTTGTGTAGTGTTGTGTGCAGAAGTGGTTCAGGAAGTAGAGTTCTGACACATGACCAATACTTTTGTTTCAGAACTGTGAGTTTCTATTTGGCACCAAAGCGGTGTCAAATGCTGTAGTAATATATACAAGTGTGGACCAGAGCAGTCTATCATTGTGAAGGAGCAGCCGTATATTGCCCCCAGCACGGAGAGGTGGGGCCACAAGACTTTTGTACAGGATCGATGCAGGCGAGATAAGTTATATCTGGCCTGCTGGACTTTCACCAACGACATTTTCAACTAAATTATCCCTAATTTACCAGTAAATAAAGCCATGACATTGGGGAAATTAAACTATATATATATTTATTCCTAAAGTCAACGGACAATGTTTGGCAGTCATAGACTGGGAGTGATTACACCATCCCAACAGCATATCTAGTAATAAGTTCTCCTGTGACTATCTTAATATAATTATTATTAACCAGTCATTTGAAATAATTAAGTACACATTTTCCATTTTATTATGTCATATGATTTTGCATTCCATATATGACTCCATAATATTTCTTATGTTCTGACCAACTAAACATTTGGTTCAGAACAAAATAAATTTATCAAAAGATTTAACTTAAAAAAACTAAAATAGCCTGAGTTAGTTCAGTGTGTTAAAAATTTTATTAATATTATTAGACTTCTTAAATATCTGTATGTGTGTGTGTAATTTACCACAACACATTACATATCAGTACCCTAGATTTTTAACGTAGCCACATTCATTAGTAAAAAAGATATGTGTGAGGTCGTTAGTGGTAGTAAGAAGGGCCTTCTGTAATTTACATCTACATTTATCTCAGGAGCCTTCACAGCTGACCTCATACATCACACTAGGTGACATCAACCATACAATACCATCAAAATACACTGCAAGTCCCCAGCGTACGATAAATAGAAAGGTAGTCCGATAGAAGATATTGCTATAGAGGAGTGAAGTGTTAAAGACTTTTTTAGCAACATCTGGAAGTCCTCTCAATACAGCACAAGCACAAAATTAAGATTATATCAGAGCTGTGTGCTTTCTGTGCTTCTCTATGGTGCGGAAAGCTGGAGAGTTACAGAGAAGGAAATGTCGAAATTGTCCTCTTTTCACACAACATGCCTAAGAAAAATTCACCGAATCATTTGGCCGAGTACCGTCGCCGGCCGGGATCTGCTTACTCGGAGCAACCAAGAGGACATGCACACCATCATAGCTGGCAGACGCCGGAGCTGGGTTGGCCATGTCCTCAGAATAGATCCCGGTGCCATCGCGGGAACAGCTGTGCTTTGGACCCCTGAAGGAAAACGAAAGAGAGACCGACCAAAAACAACCTGGCGGAGGACTGTAGAGGCTGGGATGCAAAGAATGAACCAGAGTTGGGGCACTGTACGAAGAATGGCCGCCGACCGAGCAAAGTGGAATAAATTTGTTGTTGCCCTACAAGACGCCACTAGGCGTGATGGCCACTGACTGCTTTGACGGTCGGCGGCTAAGGATCAAAGAGGAAGTGTTAAAGACTTCACTATACTAGGTCCAGCTTTCTTTCCCTTATGTTCAGATACCTAGTATACTCAAGAATTCATTTCCTCTCATAAAGAACAGGGGGTACTGAGATCGAAAAGTGCTGGGATCTCCACCTTCAAAGGGACACGCCCACTTGGGGTCATGACTCCAAAATGTCATTCTCCTGATGTTTTTTTTTTTTTTGCACTGGGTATTGAACCCACTCCACCTCGTTCGACAGTTACTAACCTTCCTCTTGGCTCGCGATTTTATTCAATCTGTCAATCTGGTGTGATTATGAAAGCAAAGATTGTGAACTAATAGACTTACTATCTTGAATTCCTGTGACCGTGGGGTGTGTAGATTCTTTTATAAGGCATATATGTTCTAGTTTCTTGTGTGTTCGTTTATTGTATCACTCAAGTCAAGATACTGGTATACTGCCAGATGTGGTGAAGTGGGATGTTATAAATATTTATAGGGGACTTAGTGTACTGACTGAGATCAGCTGTGAAGGTATCTATATCTATTAAGAGTAGTGTATTATAGATAACCTTACTTGCTACCACATATCTATATATCTCAGTCAGAATTATTCTGGAATAGTGTGATGACTACGTTATGTGTCTAGGGTATGTGTATGATGAAGTGTAAGTCACAACAACAGACAGATAAACAATTTAATTTAATCCACTACTCTTGACAACACTGTGACACTCACATACATATAACACTCTATGAGAATATCTTAAGGAGTCACTGATAACTTTTCAAATAACAATATGTATTCATTGTTGTCATAAAGGTATATGTGTCCTGATTCAAATACAAAGGAACCAGGAATCACAATCAATTTTAATTACAAGTATATGTACAGACTTTATCAATATGAATATTGTAGTGACATATATTATTAAAAATATCCTATGTGTGTCAGTTGTGTAGTAGTAATATGAGGTAATACTGGTTTTGTTTTGTTCAAGCTCTGTTGGTATTTGTCATCATGACTTCAATAGTTTGTCTTTTGGGACTAGTATTAGAGATGTTCTCAGTTCCTGATATTAAGACAATTAAATTCCCCTCTGAATGTTATTTTTACAAAGTCATTTCAAGATGAGGGGACATAATGTTGAGCTCAGCTGGCCAAATCAGCTTATCTTGCGTGATGGCGGCAGGAAAAGACTCTTCTGCTCGAATTCTCCCCTGGGCTCTGGAGACACCTCACTGATAGCTAGATGGACCAAGGAGTATGCTGTCCGACTCTGGATTCAGCACAGCTCTAACCAGGTGCTGCTCAATACCATCAAGACCACGGTCCCACAATTCATAGAATAAACACAGATACGTTGATTAGCAATGAATTCTGGCACAAATTCCCATCTGCTTATGTTCCAGGCTTTTATTTAGCAAAATATGAGCTGGCTTCAACGCACTGTGGCTTTATCAAGCTTATTTGCACTAGTGGTCTCGAACTAACGCTCCTAAGTGAGTATATCAGCGAGTCTAGCCAATGGAGCCACGTTTCGACAAGTGTTTGAAAAAATGTTACCTTTTCACGTCTCCCCTAACAACGAAAGATAGTATTTATAGCCCGACCAATCGTGGTTAGTCTTTCATTTGTTGCGCTCCAATCAATTTGGAGTTTACATGGTAGGCTATTTCTGTAACGTAAGGTTTTGTTCAAACACGTTATAAAAAAATTTTATGAGCAGAAATGATTTTATGTTGTCAGGCATCCCCACTATTTTATTTTGGTTATAATTTATTAATTCCTGGACTATTTGCGTAACGTTTTACATATTCTTTGTCAGCAAGCCCTAAGGAACCCAAATATCCAAATTTAAAAGAGCTACGTGGCTGCGTTCAAAATATGCAATTCCTTCTACCTCCTGTTTCGAAGATGTGCTGTCTGGGTACTGTAATGTTTTCAAACGTAAACCCATCTATTGTTATCTTTCCTAATAAGCGTTTTTTATGATTTTAAAACCTAACTCTGGGAAGGGTAGTGTATTTTATCACTGTTCGTCCAAAAAAGTTAGTGCATGTAGTCTTACACGCGTGATGGCAGCATTTGTGTATCGCGCGACGCGTGTTTAGTGTTCGGCTTTCTGCCTCTCCCTTCTCGCTATCCTTTAGTCCATCTGTCTTTTGTTTTTGGTAACATAGTGTAGAAAAAGACATGAATGGAATTTAAAATTTAGGTCAACTTGCATATTTCAAGGTTTTTCTTAGAAAGGCAGCACATTTTATTGTGTGTTTGGGAAACGCGTGTATGTTTCAGAAGGCCTTTAATATCAACGTGAAAGCGTTACAATTTGCAGACGAAGCAGAAAACAAGGGGGATTTCGAGTACCTTCTTTGTGACAGCACTGTTATTTTACCATTGCTCTTTTCTTTATTAATTTTATTTGTTAGGCTTCATATTTACCTAATAATTTATATATGTGGATTAGAATATTCCACGACACCTCCCCTCTTAAAACAGACATTATATGTCAGTCCTTTATTCTATATACACATAGAGAAATTTATTATTATTTCTGGGGTTTACGGTGATTCTCATCACACGGATGGCGGCTTAAAAAATCCGCCCCCAAATTGGTTTTTCCAGATATATACTCAATGCTAAAATTATATGGAGCCAAAAGTAAAGACCATCGGAGTAACCTGGAGTTCTCATGCCTAGCCTGTGCTAGAAACGATAAAGGTTTGTGGTCTGTTTGCAACTTAAATGCCTTCCCATATAGATAAATATTGAATTTCTTTATCGCCCATATTACTGCAAGACATTCTTTTTCGCTAGTTGAGTAGTTGATTTCAGCTTTATTCAACTTTCTGCTAGCATATGCCACTGGGCTTAATTCCCCATCCAATGCATCTGATTTCTGTAGTAGAGTTGCACCTAACCCAATATTACTTGCATCCGTCCTTACTATGAATTCTTGACTTAAGTCAGGTAATTTCAAAATGGGTTTACTTGTGAGCTTTTCCTTCAATTCTTGGTAAGTCATTTCACATTGTGGTGTCCATGTAATGCGATCTGGATGTCCTTTACGTGTCAATTCAGTTAACGGTGCACATATGGAATTAAAGTTTTTGATATACTTCTGGTAGAAACCACATAATGAGACAAAGGATCTCACGTCCTTCTTGGTTTGTGGTCTCGGGGCTTTCTGTAGTTTCTCTAAATTCTTTGGGTCAGGGGTCATGTTTCCCTGATAAACTGTGTGTCCCCAAAAATTCCAATTCTTTACATCCAACGCAACATTTGGTTGGTCGGGCTGTTAAATTTGCCTCCCTAAGTCGATCAAACAGCATGTTCAGAGAGTCAATGTGTTCCTCAAATGTTTCTGTTGCTATAAGGATATCATCCATAAAATTTGTTATACAGGGATTATTCAGAGGATCCAATAATTTTCTCATCATTCTAGAGAAGACACTAGGCGCATTCTTCAATCCAAATGGCAATCTATTAAACTCATAGTGTCCTTCTGAGGTACTAAAAGCTAGGTATGGTCTAACCTCAGGCTTTACTGGAATCTGATAATATCCTTTACTCAGATCCACTTTGGAGAAATATTTAGCTTTATTTAGTCTGGCAAACAGCTGATTTGTATCCGGCAATGGATCCACCTGTCCTTCTGTAATAGCATTCAGTCTCCTGTAATCTATACAGAGTCTATGTTCTCCAGAGGGCTTCCTTAAGAGTACAACACCGGAACTATACGAAGATTCACTGTGTGAAATAATTCCTTCCTTCAATAGATAGTCTATCTCTTCCTTCAAAGCTTTCTCCTTAGCAAACGGAATCGAATATGGTTTCATACAGACAGGTGTGGAGTCTATTAGTTTCATATCATATTCCAATAGGTTTGTATGTCCTGGTCGGTCTGTTAACACCTCTGCATGATTATTTAGAACCTGTTGCACTCTCTCTTTCTGAGTTTTCGTTAAATGTGTACTGATTTTCACCTGTGCTGCTGTCTCACAGGGGTGTAATGGATATTCAAATGATGAAAGTGGTTCCTTTTTCATCTCCATGGCGATGGACAAGGTCAACAAGTGTGTCTCCTCCTGATGTTCTCTTTCCAAATATTTCTTCAGGAGATTCACATGATAGATTTTTTCTTTCCCCTTCTTATCTATCTTATAATTTGTTCTAGACACCTTCTCTAGAACTGTATATGGACCCTGCCATCCAATTTGTAACTTATTCTGACTCCCGGGCAAAAGAAGCAGTACTTTCTCTCCCACAGTCAAATTTCTGTCTTTCGCCTTCCTGTTATAATAGGCAGCATGTTTCTTCCTGGCTTGTTTCAAATTTTCATTGGCAAGTTTCCAGCCAGTTTTTAACCGAGTGGTCAGCTCATTCACATATTGGTATGAAGATGTAATGTTTTCCTCTGCCTTTTCATCAGTCCACGTCAAATCTATATTTCTTTTTATTATCAGGCCTAATTTTGCCCCGTGGCGTGTCCAGGTCCTGATCCATGTTCCCACTTGTGGGTGTTCCCTCATGTGCTATGCTACACCTTTCTACAAAATTCTCTATGTCCCATCTTGCTTTGGGCCAATAATAATTGTGAGCCACCTTTTGAATGATGGTACCTATCTTCTCATGGTCCCCATCTGGTTTCACATGTAGGCTCCTTATTAAGTCTGCCCTATATCTTTTAGGAAGTACCAGCTGTCCTTTACCTTTGGATCTAGCTCCAGTCTTCCTATACATCAACTTGTTTTTCATGTAAAAATCTCCCTTGCCTGGAGTTGTATGACACGTTGACAATTTTCTGAAACAAGGCTTGAGTGTTTTATCCCCAGCCTGTGCCTTCCTCATCTCTTCTGGAGTGGTATCTAACATAATATCCTCCTCCTGTCTTGAGGTCGACCTGACCTGAAGGGTGGCCATATACACAGGTTTCCTTCTGCAACGGTCAGTGTCATGATTGTTCATCTGACAATTCTTACACCACCTTTTTCCTTGGTTGAAAGATTTTCTTTCATCATATTTCCTTTCATCGAATTGTGGGAATTTATTTTTATTGTCATACCGTGGCCTATCAAATTGGTGCTTACCTTTATGTTGATCCCTAGGATCAAATTTATTAAAGTTCTGTGGTGCCCTAAAGTTATCCACTTGTTTCTTTTTATTACCTGTTACCTCTGCTTGAGCTGCTTGATACCTTTCAGCAACATTTAGCAACTCATCCAGCCTCTCTGCACCTTGTTCCATGAGAAACTTTCTCAGGTCTGGAGCCATGGACTCTCTTAATTGCTCTATAAGGACCATTTCCTTAAGATCTTGGGTTTTCCCCAGAGAAGTCCATTTCTCCAAGTATGTCTCTATTCGTGCAGAGAACTGGTGATAGGTTTCACCTGACAGTAGTTTAGCATTCCTAAATTTTTTCCTATAAAATTCTGCATTCTTTTCATACCTTAACAAAAGAGCCTGCTTTAGCATGTCATAATTTTCCTGATCACCTCTGCTCATTTTTGCAAAAACTTCATAAGCTGCCCCACGAAGTCCCTGAGATAACTTTAAGCTCCACCTTTCTCTCTCTAACCCATACGTGGTAGCTAATAGTTCATACCTATTTAGGTAGCTCTCTATATCATCGTCTTTCTCAACAAAATGATCTAAATGAAAATTCATAGCTGAGGTTGAGGCTCCTTGGCTAGCAGTGGCATCAGAGGCAAAGGGACTGGCACCATTTTCAGGAGCATGGCCCTGAAACTCAAATTCCCTGAGTCGTAACTCATGTTCCCTTTGTAATCTTTTATCTTCTGCTTCCCTTTCTGCAGCTAATTTTCTTTCTTCTGCTTCCCTTTCTGCAGCTAATTTTCTTTCTTCTGCTTCCCTTTCTGCAGCTAATTTCTTGTCTTCTCTTTCTGCAGTCAATCTTCTTTCTTCTGCTTCCAATTTCTTAGCCTCAGCCTCAGCCTCAAATTGCAACCTCTTAGTCTCAGCCTCTAACTTTCTTTCGGCCTCTTTTTCTAATCTTCTTTCTTCGCGTTCAATAAATTTGTCACATTCCGTGGTGACATAGGCAACCATAACTTGCCCATCTAATCCTAACTCTTTTGCAGTCTGAACAGCAGCAGATCGAAACTTGGCCAGGTCCGCCATTGTCTATCAGGTAAATTTCTACAATGTCTAACCAACAATTTAATCTCTAAATATATCTAATGGACAACACAGGCACCGTGAGCTCAACCTTATTTAATTCCACCCAAGGATACCTTTTAATTCTTATATTCCCTGAAGTGAATTACCCCCAATATTTTTTAATAGGGAAAGATTCAAAATCCCAAGAGCGAGACCCCAATATATGTGGTGAAGTGGGATGTTATAAATATTTATAGGGGACTTAGTGTACTGACTGAGATCAGCTGTGAAGGTATCTATATCTATTAAGAGTAGTGTATTATAGATAACCTTACTTGCTACCACATATCTATATATCTCAGTCAGAATTATTCTGGAATAGTGTGATGACTACGTTATGTGTCTAGGGTATGTGTATGATGAAGTGTAAGTCACAACAACAGACCGATAAACAATTTAATTTAATCCACTACTCTTGACAACACTGTGACACTCACATACATATAACACTCTATGAGAATATCTTAAGGAGTCACTGATAACTTTTCAAATAACAATATGTATTCATTGTTGTCATAAAGGTATATGTGTCCTGATTCAAATACAAAGGAACCAGGAATCACAATCAATTTTAATTACAAGTATATGTACAGACTTTATCAATATGAATATTGTAGTGACATATATTATTAAAAATATCCTATGTGTGTCAGTTGTGTAGTAGTAATATGAGGTAATACTGGTTTTGTTTTGTTCAAGCTCTGTTGGTATTTGTCATCATGACTTCAATAGTTTGTCTTTTGGGACTAGTATTAGAGATGTTCTCAGTTCCTGATATTAAGACAATTAAATTCCCCTCTGAATGTTATTTTTACAAAGTCATTTCAAGATGAGGGGACATAATGTTGAGCTCAGCTGGCCAAATCAGCTTATCTTGCGTGATGGCGGCAGGAAAAGACTCTTCTGCTCGAATTCTCCCCTGGGCTCTGGAGACACCTCACTGATAGCTAGATGGACCAAGGAGTATGCTGTCCGACTCTGGATTCAGCACAGCTCTAACCAGGTGCTGCTCAATACCATCAAGACCACGGTCCCACAATTCATAGAATAAACACAGATACGTTGATTAGCAATGAATTCTGGCACAAATTCCCATCTGCTTATGTTCCAGGCTTTTATTTAGCAAAATATGAGCTGGCTTCAACGCACTGTGGCTTTATCAAGCTTATTTGCACTAGTGGTCTCGAACTAACGCTCCTAAGTGAGTATATCAGCGAGTCTAGCCAATGGAGCCACGTTTCGACAAGTGTTTGAAAAAATGTTACCTTTTCACGTCTCCCCTAACAACGAAAGATAGTATTTATAGCCCGACCAATCGTGGTTAGTCTTTCATTTGTTGCGCTCCAATCAATTTGGAGTTTACATGGTAGGCTATTTCTGTAACGTAAGGTTTTGTTCAAACACGTTATAAAAAAATTTTATGAGCAGAAATGATTTTATGTTGTCAGGCATCCCCACTATTTTATTTTGGTTATAATTTATTAATTCCTGGACTATTTGCGTAACGTTTTACATATTCTTTGTCAGCAAGCCCTAAGGAACCCAAATATCCAAATTTAAAAGAGCTACGTGGCTGCGTTCAAAATATGCAATTCCTTCTACCTCCTGTTTCGAAGATGTGCTGTCTGGGTACTGTAATGTTTTCAAACGTAAACCCATCTATTGTTATCTTTCCTAATAAGCGTTTTTTATGATTTTAAAACCTAACTCTGGGAAGGGTAGTGTATTTTATCACTGTTCGTCCAAAAAAAAGTTAGTGCATGTAGTCTTACACGCGTGATGGCAGCATTTGTGTATCGCGCGACGCGTGTTTAGTGTTCGGCTTTCTGCCTCTCCCTTCTCGCTATCCTTTAGTCCATCTGTCTTTTGTTTTTGGTAACATAGTGTAGAAAAAGACATGAATGGAATTTAAAATTTAGGTCAACTTGCATATTTCAAGGTTTTTCTTAGAAAGGCAGCACATTTTATTGTGTGTTTGGGAAACGCGTGTATGTTGCAGAAGGCCTTTAATATCAACGTGAAAGCGTTACAATTTGCAGACGAAGCAGAAAACAAGGGGGATTTCGAGTACCTTCTTTGTGACAGCACTGTTATTTTTTGATTTACAAATCCTCATAAAAATGTGTCTTTGTGGTTATTTATTATCTCTCCCTTATTTGATATCCAAGTTGGGATAAGTATTTTTGTTTCTTAGTTCCTTTGCGTTTGCTTCTTAGATTTATCCGACTCAGGAGTAAATGACAGTAGAGCCTCTACCTCTTCTTTATGATTTGTAGCTAAGTCTGACATTTATGAGCTCCGTTTCATTTCATATAAATTCATCTCGTTCTCGCGACATTTAGGCATTTCTGGCCTAACTAGGTTTTATTCTGAAACATTAAAAAGGTCACACGAAGCTGTACTTACAGGTAATCAAGAATTCCCAACATTATTAAAAAACTATCTGCTTTACAGAGTTGATATCTTGATAACTTCAAGACCAGCAGTTCTACGTCCGTACAAACTGGCTTCTGGGGATCAACTGATTTCGGATATCGAAATTTGCCTTCGCATAGTGGTGCGCGCTTTTACAACCTTTCTGGTTGGTCAGTCTAATACTTCTTTATTTATTTTATTGGATCTCACATGCCTACCGATGGAGTGTCTCGGCTATTCCGATTTACGTCATCGGTTGCTGAGCAACTCCCGCCAAAAAATAGCGTTGAGTCGCTATTTAACCTAGTTTCAGTTTCAGTCTGATAACTGCGTATCTCGAGTCTATTTCAATAAAACCTCGTAACTATTCTTCCTAATCTAACTGATAACTATTAGCACAAATGATGCTATGGTATCAGTAGTAGGCCATCCGGTGACATACCACTGCCCGTTGCGATAATTCCACAACCAGCGTGAGGCCTTTTCGACAGTTTTGCAAATTCTTTGATGTGACCTTATCTTTGAATGTTCCTTCGCTTCCAGTTGTTTCAGTAGATCATGTACTGAGGCAGCTAGAAGACCTCTTGACCTATTTCTAAAATAAAGATTTTTTTCTGTGAAAATCTCTTGTCTTAATTCCATGGCCAGGTCATTATACCTTTTCATTTTGAGAGCAAACTGTTCATCTAATGTGGATTCTAATGGCACTGTCAGCTTAGTCATTATAATCAAGTATTTTACAAATACGAGAAGTTACACTTAATAGGTAGAATACTATTATTGTTCCTGACAGCCTCGCGTGCTGCCTGCAACTTTTAGTTGTAAGCGTCTCATTGTTCCAAGCTGCAGCAGTATAATCAGTTTACTGCTATTACTATAGTTCGTAAAATTACTTTTACTATTACCATAATTAGATTTCTGTTTCGCCATCGACTTTGGAAGCTTTTGTAGCTTCATAAAGTTAATGATATGATAGTTTTGTTTCGTTTTTAAAAATTCCTGATAAATTATTTCAGCATTTTCTTCACCACCAGGATATGGGAATGTGAAATAAGACAGGGGGGAGGGTTTGTCTTTTCTATTTGGATCCTTAACCGCTCATGGACAAGTCAGTCAGGGGCCATCGCGTCTAGTGGTGTCTTTTAGAACAAAAACACACTCTCCACTTTGCTTGCGCGGTTGGCGTTCTTTGTGTGGTGCCCCAACTCCCGGTTCATGCTTTTCATCTCTGCCTCTACAGTTCTCCGTCAATTTGTTTTTTTTACCGCTTCTTTTCCGCCTTCCTTGTAGGGTCCATGGCATGGCAGTTCCTGTGATGTTGTCGGCGTCTCTTTTGAGGACGTTATCATCGTTTATTTCCTTTGCGCTCCTTAAGGAGCAAGGAGCCGCTACAGTAGCTGGTGCCACTTGCAAGAAAGCCTGCACCAAGCAGTCACGTGATCTTGCTGAGGTAAATTATGAGGCAACTTGTTTTACATGATGAAGTTGCCATCCCCACGCACAACTTTATATTAGTCACCTTTTACGACATGCCTGAGGATGCAATAGTCTTATTCTTTCTTTGATTGTATAGATACCAGTGGCGTATTCTCTATGTGTGCTGTGCGTGCTGCGCACACCTATGCGCGAAGGAAAATAAAAATTTAATTTATTAGTCTATAAAATATTTCTCCTCCAAGTTCTGCTTTCGGACCGCACGCATCAGGATAACGGGTTTTCCCGCATAGAATCTACCAGTACATCTTGTTTCAGTTTCACAGAAGCGTTTTATAGTGCAGTTTTTATTGGTTGTAGCAATCGCCCGAAGTTTCTCGGGTAATTCCGTCACAATGCGTGCTGGACCGTTCGGATTCACGTCTAAAGACTGGATTGTGTGAAACCGGGTCGTGGGCAGATACGACAATACAATGCGAATATGCGTGCGGTGGCCTAGCAGCTCTCGAGTTGTAAAAATCGCCGGTGTTTTTTGTGATTAATTTTTGTTAGTTGCCGGGAATGCAGATTATTACAGTGACAGTGAGTTTCAAGTTGTAAGTTAATTAGTATTTCGAAGATAATTGACATATACCCCTAATAACTATCGTTGCGTAATTGAATATAGATGGTTTTTAAATTAAGAGGGAAAGAAGTTAAATAGTAGGCGTACATATTCATTTTAAATAGCAGCACGCCTAGCTCGCATTACCAGGATACGCCACTGATAGATACCACCGGGAACTTCATGTGACATCTGAGGACATGCGCCAACTAATTCCAGAGTCTATCTGTAATGAAGGTGTCCATATCTGTGAGTGTCATCACCTATTCCCATAGTCATGGTTGCATTACAGTTATTTGAATTGTTTGTAGTTACAAACTTTGATTTCCGTATTTCTTACAGTCCAGTAAGACGTGTTCTATAACGTTTTGTTGTTCACATTCTTCTATCTTACTAGTATCGTGTTTCTATTCTGAAGAATAACAATCTTGTCTAAATTGTTTGATTGATTCGTGAATTTGGCTTCTTTTTTTCTTTTTTCTTTTCTTTTTTTTTTTTTTTTTTTTTTTTTTTGGTTTAATTTAAAAATAAAATATAGACATGTTTTCCTTTCTTACTATGGTCCTACACGATTGTCCAATACGATCATATTGATGTTTTTGGAGAATGTTTTAGTTTGTTTTGTTTAACCTCATTTATTCCGTTAAACTGCCCATTGGGTAAGAACTTTAAAACACTTTATTGGTCTTGCAGATGACGCGCATTCGAAGCAAATTTGAGTCCATTTTTACATAATTTGCTTTACTTTTTTAAAATCTCTGCTTGCTACTTCAACATACATTTTTTTTCCCCCTTGACTTGAAAATTTAAACCTGTTCTCGACGCTGCCGCATGGAATATTTCACAAAGGTGTGTGATATTGTTTCGTAAAAGGATAAGATCAGAAATGATTGCCCCTGTTTTAATTTAAGATTCAAACCAAAAATAACAAAGCAAAACCAAAACAAACATAAAACAACACCTAATTTCAACATTATGAGAACATTTTAAGGAAGAGAGAGAGAGAGAGAGAGAGAGAGAGAGAGAGAGAGAGAGAGAGAGAGAGAGAGAGAGAGAGAGAGAGAGAGAGAGAGAGAGAGAGAGAGAGAGAGAGAGAGAGAGAGAGAGAGCTAGCTTTAGCAACACTAGCTACAACTTATAATCAAAATCTAAAACATCATAGAAGTCAAAATGTTTTTACATGGTGAACGTGTAGAATATAAAGGCGAGACAGACATAAGCTACGTAAACAACGAATATTTGTCCTTGGATTCTCGAACAAAAAATCTTTTCATGCTGGATCAGATTTTTAATCTCAGTAATTTAACCACAATACGTGGAATCAAGGTCACGCAGATTGAGTGCAGGCACACAAGCAGAAACAAAGACAACATCAGCTACATCCCTCAGCAAACACAATAAGAGACGCACACAAAAATCTACGTACGCATATGAGCGCCGCCAGAAATTATCTGGTTTAGTGGCTGATACATTCATCATGAAGGTTAGTTCTTGTGATCGAATTAGCTTTTTAGCCTGGAAGCAAGTAACAGATATCCAAGAACGGACCGCTGCCCGCCTATTACTAACTGCCTACGTCAAACGTACTGTAACGAACAGCTGTTGGGTAAAATACCGAAAATACGTGCATTGCACCGTGAAAATTAAATTCAACAACCATTAAATAAGCAGTTTAACAATTAAAGAGGGAAAACCGAGGCCTCTAAACAGTAAATAAATAAACATTACACACATAAGGTATGTTTCAGGCACCCGTGAGAAATAAATAAAGTAGAAAACTAGACAACAGAAAAACAACAGAAGTGAGTGGCTTACCGGAGAATCGAACCCAGGACCTTCCGAACGGCACCACCGCCTAGCTACGGTTCAGACTTGGCATACATTTGTTGAAAGCCTATGCTTCTTGGGGAGGTGACGGGCGTTGAATGATGAATATAAACACTGTATTGACAATCTTTGGGGAGCTGACGGGCGTTGAATGATGAATATAAACACTGTATTGACAATCTTTGGGGAGCTGACGGGCGTTGAATGATGAATATAAACACTGTATTGACAATCTTTGGGGAGCTGACGGGCGTTGAATGATGAATATAAACACTGTATTTACAATCTTTGGGGAGCTGACGGGCGTTGAATGATGAATATAAAACACTGTATTGACAATCTTAAAGGGGGGACAAGAAGATATCTATTAAAATGTACGATATGAAGTGAGGTCAACAAATCTAGGTCCTTTGGGCCCTCATTGAAAAAGATAGAAAATGTATACAGAATTATTTTTTTTTTAATAGAAAGAAAGAAAACAGAAAACAGAACTGCACCACAACTGCACTGGCTTTCAGATACCGAGAAAAATATTAACTAACAGATCTCTAAATTTTTAGATCAGGAAGAGAGTCCTACAATCTTGTGTAAAATCTTGAAACTGTACATTTAAGAAGTAAGATCACTATCAAGAGCAGCAAGAGAAATATGGATACAAAAATGTTACTACACACGCAAAAGACAGCAATGAAATGAAGTGAAGATGAAAAAGTTAAATGATCACATTAGAATGTTCAACTGCTAATAAAAGCAAATATACGACAGGTAAAATTCATTGGTCACACCTTAGAAAAGCATGTTTAGAAAATGTGGTGACAACAACAAAAACGTATGGCAAAGAATGCAGAAGACTTGGGGACGAATAAAGGTGAAGATCTGTGATGGTGTGACAAATGGCAAAAAGTGGAAAGCTCAGAATACAGACTATTCTTGATGGACGTCATTAGGCTTGGCACATGATGATGGTGACAAGAAAAAATGGTGAAGACAAATTAAAGAGAGAACAACAGCTGAGTGAAGTATTAAATGTAGAATTTTAAGAAAGTGACTAATCAAGGCAATAGACATAAAATATTGGCGCTTCAGCACGGATAATTTTTGGTGTCGGGACCCCATGTATTTAACTGGACAATAATCGCAAGATGACATTCATTTCATCCGATTAGTGGGAGCCGCGCTAGCGTAGTGGTTACAACACCGCTCTGGCGACCGGGTGATACAGGATCAAACCCGGGCGACGGCATTTGAGGATTTTTCGTCGACCGGGATTTGGACTGGATTAACTCGAGACCTGGCAAGGACATTTGAAGGAGTGTCGTCGACCAGGGACTGGCGGCTCCTGAGCCGACCCAGCTGCAATGGGTACCTCCGAAATCGGCGAGTATTTGCCTGAATGGCGAGGGACACCTGTCTCTGTACAAGAAATAAAGGGATACTCACGTAAAATCAATGTCAGGTTAGACATAAAATAATAACCTGAGATTTCGCCTCGAGTATTAGCGGGCGAACGCAAAAAAAAAAAAAAAATCCGATTAGTTTTTTTTTCTGTCTATTCTTATGCTACACTTCTCTCTGATATTATTGACCGGTCACTATCGTACTCTTCGTCTTCCTCTACCGAGGATTATCTTCCCCAGGTATTTTACTGGCTTGTCATCTTCCTGACCTGTTTATCTTTTTATTTTGTGGCCCAACGATGTTTAGCAAAGACAGGGATCAATGCCACCATGACTTGTTTGCTTAAGCAATAGACGTATTAAGCCGTCTATCCCCACACTAGATTGCATAATTACTTCCGTTCATCTGGTGAAAGAGTCTGATAGTAATAAAACAGATGGTCATTTAAGAGATAACGTGGGAATGACGAGCATAAGTACGACTCAACCTTAAGGTTATCTTGATTTTAACTATCTGGACACCAGACTTATCACGTAATCATTTCCTCCAAGTCTCTTAACAACCTCAAGCAATATACCCTGTTGTAATAAACAAATATGGGGAGATAGTGCAACTTTGGAAGAGATTATCAGATATAATGATTAAGGGCAGGCCGTGTGATATAACAGTTTTGGTAAAAATAACACTTTATGGGCAAAACCTTATATGATCATGTCAATAACGTTCAGAATGAGTGGCGGGAGTAACATTTATACAAGATAATACTCTTTACCTTTTGGTTGGCTTGAAATTAGAAATTAAACTAAACTAAAATTTTGATTTAGTTTCACCCAACAGAACCTCACAAGGTGACATTTGTGCGTGGACAAAAATTCAACTTTAAAACCTAGCAAATTTCAATGATTTCCTCACTGCATTCCTGACCTTTGCCAGAAGCTCACAGCCAGAATAAGGAGTAGTACTAAGGATTCCATTAGAGGACATGTCAACGGATTAGAAGTACCTTTACAATTAAACAAAAGTGAAAACTTCAGAGTTAATACTTAGCGCCCCAAATCCGAGGAACCTTTCTCAAGTGTAAACAGTTAGGAACCTAACTCTGTTCAGAGAGGGAAGACTGCATCTTAACCAGTTTCAGTTAGTTACTACGGACATCAAGTGCAACAAAGCCTGGATATAATTACCCAAAAATACACTGACTAACAAAAAAAAAATTTTTTTTTCTTTCTCTAACATTTCTATGTTTTTCTGGTCAATTTTAATGCGCTGTTTTTAAATCTGCAAACCGTTTTTTCTCTATCAGGTCGGGATCTCTAGAAATACTCAATTGAAGTTTTTTAACAACGCATACAGTATTACAACATCATTTGTACAAGAAGTATACCAGTTATGTAGGCTTGAATTTCTTTGCAGTCGACTTTCGTCGGTGAATGGCATGTGGTACATTGCGATGAAGCATCCAACAGAAATCGGCAAGCATGGTCACACTCCACCGTCCTTGATAACGTGACTCCATTACGGCGATATCTTGATGGAATCGTTCTCCATGTTCATCGCTGACTTCGCCAAGGTTGTCAGGGAAAAAGTCAAGATGCGAATCGAGCAAATGGATTTTGAGGGACATGTTACAGCCCATAATTCTGTATGCATCTTTGCACTGCTTAACAATATGCACATAGTCGACAGATTTGTGATTTCCCAGAAAGTTATCGACGATCGATTTGAATGCCATCCATGCGCGAAGTTCACTACCATGTAACAAGTTCTCGAATTGTTTGTCTGCAATAACTTTCCTAATCTGAGGTCCTACAAAGATACCTTCCTTTATCTTTGCATCGCTAATTTGCGGAAACTTTTCTCGAAGATAAGTGAAAGCTTTGCTCGTTTTATCTAACGCTTTTACTAAATTCTTCATGAGCCCCAACTTTATATGTAACGGTGGTAAAATGATGCTGTCTTTGTTAACTAATGGCTCGTGTATTACATTTTTATGCCCGAGCTGCATACGATCCCTGATAGGCCACACCTTTCTTGCATAATGTTCCTGTCTGTTGCGGCTGTCCCATTCACATAGGAAGCAACAAAATTTAGTATACCCAGTCTGCATGCCCGTGAGAATTGCAATGACCTTTAGGTCTCCACAAATCCGCCATTGGTAGTCATTGTACTTTATTTTTGCCAAAAGTATAGCCATATTGTCATAAGTTTCTTTCATATGAACAGGGTAGGCGACTGGAATTGATGAAAATAAATTTCCATTATGCAATAACACGGCTTTTAGACTAGTCTTGGAAGAGTCGATGAAAAGTCGCCATTCGTTGACTATGTGCTCATGACCGAGGTGCACCATTAGACCTTTTACATCTTTGCAATAGCAAATGTCATCATCCATCTCAAAGTATTGAACAAGTTCTCTGTGTCTATGACGAAATTTAGATATCGGAGTATTGGGCGCTAAAAGATTCCATTCTTTGAGTCACGAACCGAGTAATTCCGCTTGTCCTTTGGTAAGAGCGAGATCACGTATTAGATCTGAAAGTTCTGAATGGTTAATTAAGTGAACACCATCATTCACCGGTACATAATCCGAGTCAGAATTAGTTTCTAAAGCAGGTAAACTATCACTTTCTGATGGTTCATTCACGTCCAACGGATATTGTTCTGGTGGAACTGGGATCGGACACGTGATTGGATCATGAGGCACTGGTTTCGAAACCGGTTCAATATTTGGATAAACCACAGACTTTCTAGTTTTAAAAGTGAAACCATAGATATTTGTCAAGCAGAAGTAACAATCAGTAGCATGATTTGTCGGTTCACGCCATATTACTGGCACTCCAAAAGGCATCGACTTATGCTTCGGCGATTTTCGTAACCAACCTGCCAATGTATTTGCACAAGTCGAACAAACTGCATTTGGCTTCCAAGATTTATTTGCATCATCAACTTTCGAATCGAAATAAAGTTCATATGCTTTCTTTAGCAGTGGTGTAAAGTTTTTCTGGTGAACACGATCGATAAAATATCCGCACACGTAACAGAACAGATCAGCCGAATTTCTACAACTTCTAGAAGCCATATTTCACTCAGAATTATTTCAAAATACAGTAACTATTTGAAATATAACGTAACATATGTCATGCATCTTTTAGCAGTATAAAAAGTAGAATTATTTTGCATTTTATTAATTTTTAAAAAGTTATATAGTAAAAATGAAACGGAGCAAATAACGGTTTCCCAATAATATATTTATTCACAAATATCTTAAGAACCCGACGTGATAGAGATAAACGGATTTCAAATTTGAAATCAGCGCAAGAAACTGACCTAAGAACACTTATTCTTATATAAGAAAGAAAAATGTTGTTTGTCAGTGATATTGGTGTAAGTTGTAAAATGTATAATGTATTAACTTTTTATTTGCATTTGACATGTATGAATCACTTCATGATTTACAGTTGCATGTGAGGCTGCCAAACACATCATATAAAAGAATGTGCCACACAAACCACCACTGCAAGAGCTGGTGACTGCTTCGTGTGGGTTTCCTCACAAGGGACTAATAGCAGAAGTAGCCTCAGGCTCCATATGGAACAGGGAGTGGATGATGCTAACATTAATTTACATTCTTCTGCTCTCCTATCGCACTTTCATCTGACTCGATGGATTGAGATTTAATGCTTAGGGGCATCGGGTTAAATTCTGAGGAATATGAAAGGTGGAGTGAAAGCAGAGGTCACCTGATGCGTACACAAGGAGACTGAAGATTTACGAGATGTATTGTTTTTCCTGGCACCAGTTGCGCAAGTTGACCCTGAATACCATCTATAACAGACGGGTCTAGAGGACACTCGAAGAGGCAACCTGAAGCAGTTACTATGTCATTGCCAGGAGCATGCTGCTACCAAACCACTCGACTCCTGGAGAGAAGGAACAGTCACAACTCCACTGGAAACCAGCAGTGACTCAACCAGAAGTCAATGACAACCACTGTCACTACATTTCAAGCTAAATGCCCAGTACTGGCATAGCTTACGGACTTTGTTTTTAAATCTGAGACCAGGTCACCCTTTTTCTGCTACGCACTTGACACATGTAAAGGGCAATTTTTACTATCTTGCAATATAATACATTTATATTCTTATTATGTTCGCAAATATTTTGTAAGCAAAGTATTTCCTTTTTAAGTGCTTAAGGAGAAGTCATTTTTGGGTTGCTTCCCTTGAAAATAGTTCTGTCATCTTCGATCGGACTCCGCAGACGACTCTAGGCCTACTGCGATTTATTCTGTGGCTGGGTAGGAATAGATTGTTCTTGCTTCAGTATATCTATGGCCTGAATTTATACGTAGTGTTTGTATGAGTAGGACGAGTCTGTCTTATATATGGATATCTTTGCATTTCTAAGTCGAACTAATTTGGTTGTCGCTAGAAAAGGTCAAAGGCTATGCAGCGGAAGTATCGCTAGCAAAGGGTGTGATCCATGGCTGTCATCCTGTGAGGATGCCGAGTTTTGTTGTAGCAGGCTTTTTGCCGAAATAGTGATCTATATATGGATGGGGAAAAGTGATAATCATTTAGACATGTTGTATGTACTTTACCCCAGTGTTTATTCTCTTTTGCCAAGGAATGGCAAAGTTATATTTCGCATAAAAAGGTAAAACCACAATTTATTATGAACTTGGGCTTCGCCATCGTTGTTGATAAGCAGATGCACAGTGGTACTTTTAAAAAGAATATCCATTCAAAGGAAGAAGACATTCCTATGTATCAGCACTGGATTGTATGATATTATTCAATTACCTCTATGAGAGAACCTATGAAGAAATGAGGACATTTAATGAATGACTAATTTTGGTCTATATTCTATAGTGAGTGAAGCTCACGAGAGAGAGAACTGCCATGTTGAAATTCATATACTTTGTATTTATCGAGTGAGAAAAAGGGATGCCTGTACTATCGCTCGATGAACCAAGAGATCACTGCTACATGTGAGAACCCATGTCTGGGATTCCTATATTATGAAATATATATATATATTGAACTTTACGTGAAGGAATATTCGCTAGACGAGGTTAGGTCTAGGAGCCTTCCTATGTATTGGTTATGGTCTGACGTGCCCAGTCAGTAAAGCCAGATGATTTACATGATGGAACGCTGAATGCTTATTTACGAATGCTCCATTATGATATTTGCCAAGCATGAATGCTAACTTAAGATGATATTCCTGTGATCAACATTATGCTGTCTATGTCGACATTTGTTCCTGTAACCATACACGTACTGTCCAAGTGTGCGTCCCATTAAATGTTATAAAAAGACCACCGTAGTTCCAGTACTTCTTGAATTCGAACAGTGTGAGTATGAGTGATGTACTACCAACCTGTCAACTCTATCGAATCATTCTACCATTCGCGTACTGACATTCAGATACACACTCATTGTTTACACTCACATTCTTGCCGGAGCCTCATCACGTTCCAGGACAAGATGACCTGTATGACCAAAACTGTGCTGGGTTTGATGAGTTGACAATCGTTACACTTTACTACACCAGTCCCAACATCTACATTTATCCACTGGTGGACATTCACATCATTTAGCAAATAAAGCATGATTCAACAACTAGTAGCCAGTATGAGTTAACAACTACACAAAGAAAGAGTTTTAACAACTGGTGGCCAGCTTCCTGGGTCAACCTGCACAGTGACCATATTGAGAAGTAAACTACTGAGACCAGACGTTCCTTGGGGTCTGTTACGACACACAAATACATCAGCAGTACAACTCTACAGTGATGTCAGCGTGACCTGTCCTGTCGAGAGTATGCAGTAACTAGGTCAGGGTTTGTTGACATTTGGTTCATTGGACATTTGCCATACAACTGACAGTGTTACACAGCGAGCTTGGTTGAAACATAGAACATTACACATCAGGACTGGAGAATATTTGACAGTGTTTGCGAAAGAAAATGTTATTGAACTGAGAAGTCCTACATTGATTGTTATCATTCAAATCAACGATGGAGCTTCTATTTCTGTGTTGAATTTAAAATAATTAGACCAGAAGTATTTGTTTAATAAAGTACCACAGTACTGTACTATTAGGCAGTGTAACTGAGCCTTCATTCCAACACATTCTTTCTGCAACACTCTATTTACATCATATTGCCATACTATTTATGCATTTATGTATTTATGTTTAACTATTTATATGTGATATTTGTTTGTATCCAGCGGGTTGTTGTTTCGGTTGGGCGGTGTCACACAGCAGAGTATCCCACGTAATAGAGGGTCTGATGTGTGCGTTTCTATAGGTGCAATTTTCTTCATTGGAAATTTGCTGCGACAGCTGTTGCTATTAGTGTTAGCTGTGAAGTCTGTACTCATTGTTGTTTTTGTAATATTCCTCTGTTCTTTAGTTTGTTTTGATTTGTTTGTAATTTGTTGGTCTACCCTATTCTATCTTTCAGTTCTATTCTCAATTTATATTTATATACTGTGGCGTTATTTGTATTTGTTATCCTCTTGCGGTTTATCTTTTATTGTTTTTCCCATTTGATTTATTTCATTTCCGCAAATGTTTTCATGTTTTTCTGTATAACTGTTTTGTTTTGTGCCTGATCGACATACACTATTTAAAATATAGTTGATCATATAAATTGATGTACAAGAATCAACTGATAGTTAATTACTATTACTAAAGGTACACAGTTGATGATATAAAACACTATTTCTGGTGCACTGCACTTATATTATAGAGTGAACCAGCAACTTATAGCTGTTATTATATAAGGATTTATACAAGACCTTTGTAAGGCTTGTTTCCCACAGTGATTGGGATAGTTAAGTACTATTTTTCACAGGTTACAAAGTTATCATACAAAGTCTTTGATTAAGACTAAGAAAGTAAATTTATTTACTTTTGCAAATTACTGATCTTATTAGACAAGATGTCTACCTTGGATTATTTTATCACACAAGGCAGGGCTCTTGATAAGACTGGTCAGCAGTTAGAAGAATGGGCAGTTGCTCAATATGACAAAGCATTGGCTGCTGAAGAAAGAAAAGCATTGATTGAAGAAAAGAAATTAGAAGCTGAGGAAAGAAAATTACAAAGAGAGGATGAACAAAAGAAATTGCAGATACAGACTGATGAAAAAAAGATTCCAGATGGAAATGGAAAAAGAGAAAAGAAAAGATGAAGCTGCTGCTGAAGAGAAAAAATTACAGGCTGCTGCAGAAGAGAGAAAATTACAAGCTGAAGCTCAAGAAAAAAAAAGCAATAAGAGAACATGAACACCAAAAAGAACTTTTAGCATTTGAGTTAGAAAAGTTAAAGTTAACAAACATAAGTAATGTTAATCAAGCATCTAGTGGTAATGGTAAACCCTTTACTTACAAGGTCAAGGTACCAGCGTTCAACCCTTCCAGTGATGACATAACATTCTGGCTAAACAGATTTGAACGCTCGTGTCGAGCACATAATGTGGACAAATCACAATATGCTAACCAGTTATCAGAAAATCTGAAAGGTGATTCTCTGACTAGTTTAAGTTTGGTTGAAGAGGCTGACAAAGATAACTATGATGTTATTAGGGCAGCCTTGTTAAAGAAGTATCAGTTGTCTGAAGAGGGTTATCGGAAGTTGTTTAAGACAATGGTGCCTGAGGCAGGTGTAGAATTCTCAGAATTCATTGCAAGAACACGTCTTACATTTGATCGTTGGATTGAGCTATCCAAAACAGAAAAGACTTATGAAGCCCTTATGGACTTGATACTCAGAGACAAGATTATGTCAAGTATAAATAAACCTTTCCTCGAATTCTTACATGAGCGTAAACCTAAGTCTCTAAAAGAAATGGAACAGTATTGTACCCAATACGTCACTGCACATCCGGACGTAGCTATTAGCAATAGTAAGGTTAAAGAAGGTATGCCAGTTGCTTCTGCAACACCATACAACCCTAATCACTCTCACAAATTCCAAGGACCTCAAAATAGGTTAATAAAAAAGGTAACTATTACAGTTATCAGAACCAAGGTAACCAATCATTTCAGGGTTCTTCTTCGAATACCTGGAGAAGAGCTGACAGCCCTCGATTCAGGGGTGGTCATAATTACAGGAACTTTCGCAAAGGAAGTCATTCTAGAAACTATCCAAGTTTTCCTTCATGGAGACAACAGGATCATAATTACCGAGATACTCATTATAATGAATATGATGATAGTAACCAAAGGAGCTATGATTCAAACCCGAGTAGAGGTTATAATAGTGGAAACAATGATAAGTACAGAGGCAATAATAACAGAGGTAGAGCACAATTCAAAAAACATAAAGCTCATTACCAGGCGAACTCTGCACAGCAAGGGTCCCACGAAGCCTATAAACAAAATAAAGATAATGATGACTCTAATAATATGGCATGTGCCGCTTTTGATTTTGGGAGAGCATCTCAGTGCCCCCAATGCAAAACATTATTTGAGCCAACCACAGTGTCTACTTTAAGCTGTGGCCATCCTCTTCCCGCTCTTCCTGCGTCAATCGCGCATGATGGGAGAGGTTCTCTTGTCTTACACAAAGGTTTAGTAAATGACAATCCAGTCTCAGTACTTTTTGATTCTGGATGCACAACTATTGGGGTTAGGCAGTCACTCATAGATCCTTCTCATTCTACAGGCAAAGTAGTCAAATGCGTAACATTTGGCGGCACCATAGAGAAATACTCTACCGCTATCATTAGGATTGCTACTCCTTTCTTCACAGGAGATGTACACGCATGTCTTTTGCCGGATCCGATCGCTGATCTTATCATCGGTCGCATTCACGGAGTCAAAGAATGTACTCCGGAGCAAATTTCCGTTTGGGAAAATCAAAATATACAATCTGCTAATGCAGTAGGCACTAGAGCTCAAGCTCTCAATATGCCTGAAACTTCATCTGTTGAAGATAATGAAGTGCATAACCAAGATGATCCCTTGGTAATTTCTCGTGACTCGTTTATAAAACAACAAGAAGAAGATCCGACTCTTAAGAAATTCTTCACTCTTGTAACAAAAGGTGATCCGAATAAAGATTCAAATTGTAAATCTTGGATTACAATGAAGAATGGCGTACTTGTACGTATGGTGCAAGACTCCACTAAGTCAAGTCATTCTCAGATTCTTGTACCCAAGAATTTGAGAGTTAAGATCTTACAACATGCACACGACTCTCAGTGTGCTGGTCACATGGGTTTTTTCCCGTACAAAGTCAAGAGTTCTTGCGGCTTTCTTTTGGCCTTTTGTGAACAAGGACATACGGATCTATTGTCGATCCTGTAAAGTATGTCAAGAGGTCAAATCCAAAGGTCCTCGTCATGCTGCGCCTATTCAGGCTGCAGATATTCCTATTCGTCCATTCCAGAAAATGGCGATAGACATCATTGGTCCATTCAAGATCAAATCTGCTAGAGGACATCAGTTTATCTTAACGTGTGTAGACATGTGCACACGTTGGCCAGAGGCTATCCCTCTAAAGAGCATTACTACCGCTGACATTGCAGATGCTCTTTGGCTTATATTTTCTCGGCTGGGATTCCCCGGAGAAATATTATCAGATCATGGCACCCAACTGATATCGGATACCATGTCTCAAGTAATGTCTACTCTACAGATAGAGAGATCTTTGAGTAGCATCTATCATCCTATGTCCAATGGGATGGTCGAGCGACTAAATAGAACACTTAAGAACTTATTAGGGAAGATAACTGAGGATCATCCTCAGGATTGGGATAGGGTTTTACCCGCGGCCCTCTTCGCGTACAGAGAGGTCCCCAATGAACATACAGGGTTTTCGCCCTTTGAACTTGTCTTTGGCGCGCGACCGCGCGGCCCAATGTCTTTGCTGCATGATCTTATAACAGCTGACAATATTGACGATGACACAAAATCTTCTTACGAGTATGTCATCGCGCTGAGACAAAAGATTATCGAAGCATGCAAATTGGCAACGTCCTCTTCTGAGTTTGCTAAGCAGAAGGCAAGACAATTTGCTAATAAGAAGAGAACTTTACGACAACTTTGTCCTGGTGACAAAGCATTTGTTTTGCTACCTTGTCGTGAAAATAGACTCCTTATTAGTTGGAAAGGTCCGTACGATATAATATCGAAAATTTCAGATGTTGACTACATCGTCGATATTAACGGGAAGCATAAAACCTTCCACATCAATATGCTTACGGAGTTCCATGAACGTCCTGACTATCTACAGCCTATTTTCCAGGCAACGGACGATTCTCATGTCAAACATGGTCATTACTCATCACTGTCTGTAATACAGGATGAGGAAACAAGTTTTTCGGATGTTAATCTCCCGCTTCCAATGATCCCACTTCATTCTAGTGAATCATGGGAAAGACGTTACTGTTTCTCCTGATTTGTCTCTAGGAGAACGGCGACAAGTTTCGTCTATGTTACAAACATTTCAGGATGTCCTCACTGACATCCCTGGACAAACTCATGTCATTGAGCATGACATTGTTCTAACTGAACATACTCCAATTAGGGTTAGGCCTTATCCTATCCCTATACATTTCCAAACACAGGTTGAAAAGGAGTTGGATGAAATGATAGATTTACAAATAATCGAACCATCCACTTCTGCATATTCTTCGCGATGGTTATTGTTCGAAAAAAAGACAATAACACATACGTCTTTGCGTTGACTATCGCAAATTGAATCAAGTTACGAAGTTCGATGCTGAACCTATGCCTTTACTAGAAGAGTTACTTACTCGTCTTTCTAAATCGCATTTTTTTCACTAAACTTGATTTGTCTAAAGGATATTGGCAAGTTCCATTATCCGAACGCGCCAAACCTCTTACCGCTTTCTTTACTCCCAGAGGCCTTTTCCAATGGAATTTTATGCCTTTCGGCCTTATGAACGCACCAGCTACATTTGTACGCATGATGCGTCGAATCCTATCGTATCGGTCAGATGTCATTGCTTATCTAGACGACATCTGTCTTTTCAGCGATACTTGGGAAGATCACTATTCAGGGTTAGTTGAATTATTATCAACTCTGCGTGAGTATAACCTGACAGCAAAACCATCTAAAGCTTGTATTGGCTTTAGCGAAATTGCTTTCTTAGGCCATCGAGTAGGTCACGGTTTCTTGAAGACAGAAGACCATAATATCACTAAGATACTTAACATCTCTATCCCTAGGACTAAAAAGCAAGTGCGAAGTCTTTTAGGTCTCATACAATTTTATGGACGTTTCATTCCGAATCTGTCCTCTATCATGGCACCTCTCTCTACACTATTAAAGAAAGGGTCGCCTAACATGGTTCACTGGTCTCATGAATGCCAATCTTCACTAGAGAAGATCAAAACTATGTTTTCATCACCACCTATTTTAGTGTTACCTACAACAGATAAGACATTTGTTCTTCGTAGTGACGCTTCATCCACTGGGATTGGAGCGGCACTAATGCAAGAGTACTCTGGAACTCTGCATCCTGTAATGTACATATCCAGAAAACTTAATGCTGCAGAAAGGAATTACTCGGTTTTAGACCGTGAATTATTGGCAATGGTTTGGTCAATTCTCAAACTCCAAAGATTCCTTCTGGGCGCGCATTTCGTAGTGGAAACTGACCAAAAAGCTCTTACGGCTATCCAAAGTAAAAACTTGAAGAGCTCGAGATCAACTCGATACGCAATCGCTCTTCAACCTTTTCATTTTTCGGTACGAGCTATCCGTGGTTCAGAAAATGTGATGGAGGACATTCTGTCCAGATGCCCACATGATGCCACTTAACTGTTAAATATTGGATCTTTTTAATATGTATAACTTTACAACAGTTATTTTTTGTTTCTTTACTAAGATACACATTTGTAATTTAATAATAGAATGATGGTATCGCTACTTAGCGGTTTATTGATGTTAATTCACCGCTGTTCTTTGATGATTGTTTCTTCATAAATCATAAATTTAAGATTGTAGTGTGAATTTTTGGTATGCATTGTATAATTACCAGAATTGTATTATACGTACATCACACCTTCCTGGAAACATTTATTCGTAGGGAAACAATTTCTCTCAGATTTTGAGATATATATTCTCACCAGTCATATTAGGAATTATAGTTATTCCTGATATTTTCATCTGCGCAGTATTCTTGCGTTGTGAGCCTATTCTACGGTGCTCCTAGATGTATTTTTTTTCCCGGGAGGTGTGGTAAGACTGTAAAGGGCAATTTTTACTATCTTGCAATATAATACATTTATATTCTTATTATGTTCGCAAATATTTTGTAAGCAAAGTATTTCCTTTTTAAGTGCTTAAGGAGAAGTCATTTTTGGGTTGCTTCCCTTGAAAATAGTTCTGTCATCTTCGATCGGACTCCGAGAGAACCTATGAAGAAATGAGGACATTTAATGAATGACTAATTTTGGTCTATATTCTATAGTGAGTGAAGCTCACGAGAGAGAGAACAGCCATGTTGAAATTCATATACTTTGTATTTATCGAGTGAGAAAAAGGGATGCCTGTACTATCGCTCGATTAACCAAGAGATCACTGCTACATGTGAGAACCCATGTCTGGGATTCCTATATTATGAAATATATATATATTGAACTTTACGTGAAGGAATATTCGCTAGACGAGGTTAGGTCTAGGAGCCTTCCTATGTATTGGTTATGGTCTGACGTGCCCAGTCAGTAAAGCCAGATGATTTACATGATGGAACGCTGAATGCTTATTTACGAATGCTCCATTATGATATTTGCCAAGCATGAATGCTAACTTAAGATGATATTCCTGTGATCAACATTATGCTGTCTATGTCGACATTTGTTCCTGTAACCATACACGTACTGTCCAAGTGTGCGTCCCATTAAATGTTATAAAAAGACCACCGTAGTTCCAGTACTTCTTGAATTCGAACAGTGTGAGTATGAGTGATGTACTACCAACCTGTCAACTCTATCGAATCATTCTACCATTCGCGTACTGACATTCAGATACACACTCATTGTTTACACTCACATTCTTGCCGGAGCCTCATCACGTTCCAGGACAAGATGACCTGTATGACCAAAACTGTGCTGGGTTTGATGAGTTGACAATCGTTACACTTTACTACACCAGTCCCAACATCTACATTTATCCACTGGTGGACATTCACATCATTTAGCAAATAAAGCATGATTCAACAACTAGTAGCCAGTATGAGTTAACAACTACATAAAGAAAGAGTTTTAACACACAACAGATGGAGATGCCATCTGTACTACAAGTACAGAATCGGTGCAACAGATCTCTGCACCTGCGGCACCAGCCCAATGACACCCAAACATCTGTTGCAGTCCTGTCCAACATACAACAATGAACAGAGCAGCATGTGGCAACAACCTTCTTCACTCTACAAAAAAACTGTTTGGAGATGTCATGAACCTTGAGCTCATTACTGCCTTTATAAGAGTCATTAATGTGGAAGTCTGAAGGCAAACGAGGAAGAAGAAGTTTTTAAATCCCACCATCACTTAAGATCTTCCTATGAAGACAACTTAAATTAACAGTTATCCCTTGACAAATCAATTTTATTCCTTTTAACATTATTCATCAAATATTTCTTATCTAAATCTCTTGTTATTTATGTAAATATCAATTCAGAGTCACTCAACTATCAATTATTGAATGAATTTGACTCATATATATATATATATATATATATATATATATATATATATATATATATATATATATATATATATATATATATATATATATATATATATATATATATATATATATATATATGTTTTTATATATATATATATATATATATATATATATATATATATATATATATATATATATATATATATATATATATATATATATATATATATATATATATATATATATATATATATATATATATATATATATATATAATATTTTGCTGAATTACCTTCATCTGGGGGTTCATAAAGTACAAGTCAAAACATTTAACTCTCACAGAAGGGGCGGGAGAATACAAAATTTAAAACACACTTAGATGGCTCAGTTACTATACTTGTCATTCTAGAAATCTCTGTGAAACTCCCTGAAATAGGAGCACCAGCCTTCTATTTATATTTCTGCCAAGAGTAATCTTGAGCGAAGGTTCCTACTTTTTTTTTTTTTTAAATTCATTCCTTTTACTCGAATTTTGGTCAATATTGGACGACTGCGGAGCAGGGAGGACAACCCGCGATAACAATCTTCTGATGTATTTAGCTGGACAATTTATCCATATTTTGACTAGATTAAACTGTATTTAGCAGGATAATTTATCCATGTTTTATTTCTGGAAAATCCATCGATGCATTGAGATGGACAATTTATCCTTTGTTTTGTTTGTTTGTTTGTTTGTTTTTACTGACTAATCTATCCTTCTTTTTGATCCTTAGTCGCCGAACGTAAAAGCAGTCAGTGGTCATCCCGCCTCCATAGCAATAGCTGTTCTTGTGATGGCATCGGGGTCTCTTCTGAGGACATGGCCGATTAATCTATGCATATACATTTAATTGGACTAAATATCGATGTATTTAGCTGAACAACTTATTCATGCTTAACTGGACAATCTACTGACGTTATTTAGCTGGACAATTTATCTGTGTAATTAGCTAGGCAATCTATCGATGTATTTAGCTAACTATTTATCCATGTATTTAACTGGACGTCTGTCGGCATGTTTAGCTGGACAATTAATCCGTCTAAATGGCTGGTCAATCTATCGAAGTATTTAGCTGGACAATTTATCCATGTATTTAACTGGACGTGTATCGACGCTTTTAGCTGGACAATTAATCCGTCTAATTTGCTGATCAATCTCTATCGATGTATTTAGCTGGACAATTTATCCATATTTTTGATTGGAAAATATATTGGCATATTTAGCCAACCAATTTATCCACGTACTTAACTGAACAATCTATTGATGTTACTTAGCTGAAACATTTATCCACACAGTCAACTTGACAATCTATCGATGTATTTAACCGGACAATTTATCCATGTATTTAACTGGACAATCTTTCAATGTATTTAGCTGGACAATTTATCTGTTTTTAATTGGATCCTCATCCTTGAAAACTGGTTGAACGAAGTTTGGCCATTTGTAAAGAAAAGAAAGAAAATTATTTTGAAAACAAAATTGTTTAAATATAATGACGGGGCCAAATTCACAGGCCGACCATGAAGAGGATATTCAGACAGTGTATGTCAAAATCTGTGAGATGTGAGGGAAAAGAGAATTGAAATTTTTTTTTAAAAGGACAGAAGCAAAAAGAGACATATTCAACTTGCCATAAAAATCTCGTTATCTGGAAACACTGGAGAGGAAGGGGCGGTGGGGGAGTAATAAGAGGAAATATAAATCCACCTAGTAAGGCAGATCACAGATAGAAAACACAACAAAATAAAAGTCACACAGATGTTATAATGTCTTTTTACTCTACACACCAGCACTCCAAGCCCTAGAAAGCAAAATGTCTCCTAATATTAATAACATCTGTAGATTTATTGACCAACTGTTCACTTCCTATGGCGTCGAAGTTACACTCCAGTGGATCCCAGGGCATGTCGGAGTCCCAGGAAATGAAAAAGCCGACAAACTATCCAAAAGAGGAGCAGCACTGCCCCAGTTCCCATCAAGTACCGCACTGCAAACCTGTCAACAGATCCTGAGAAACAATTATAGGGAAGAATGGCTAAACCAATGGGCTACCTCCCAGACAGGGCATCCATTCTTCAAACATCAAGCTAAACCAAACCCTCAAGATCCAGTTAAACAACTGAAAAGAAGAGACCAGGGTCTAATTTTCCAGCTGAGAACAGGCCATGCCCCTGTCAATAAACATTTAAATAGAATAGACCCACTACGTGAACCAAACTGTCGGCACTGCCACCACCATGAGGAATCAGTTGAACACCTGCTGTTACAGTGCCCAAGACTAACAGACCTGCGACGCCAGCTACTCCCATCGCACCCAACCATCCACAATACACTCTACACATCATCACAACTGAGGAAGACTTGCACCTTTGTCAGAGAGGCAATGGGCTGTCAAGAGCTACCTGCTCACAGCTAAAGGGATTATATCATCACTCTACACACCGATTTCGTAATTTACGTCCGCCATTTCAGAAAACAAAAATCGGCCAGCGTTAAACGCACTTCTGAAGTACACGGTCTAAAGCTATTTATAGCACCCACCTAGACGTGAAAGAACTCTTGCTATTCGGAATACAAGACACAGCATGAAAAGAAAAGCTATATAATTGAATGGTACAGAAATTGGGGGGGAAACAAGGTTTATGACTCATCGGTAAAAAAATCAAGTCAAAATTCCTCTTGTTCAGTTTTTCCTCTATCTGAAACCAGGAAGATCGCTCTCAAACTGTAAAGAATAAACGGGAAACTCTGGCATAACATCGTGACAATAGCCAAATATTAATATAAACGGAAAGCAGTGGCGTACTGAGGGGTGCGAGGGGGCGGATAGCCAGGAGAGGGGTGCTACCAGACACGTTTATAATAGTACTTACTGTTAGAAGTAATTCTTGCAAGTGTGATTCTTTATGAGACGGGGTGCCAACGGTAGAATCCACCCCCTTGTGCCAAATACTTTAAGTACGCCTCTGACAGAAAGTTCAGTTTTGTTTCTTCAAAGCCAGAAATATGCATACACTAACGCATACAGCCGAGGTATTTGTCACATATTGCTTATATGGTCTTCAAATTAATGTACGCCCCGTATAGTCCCCCCGGGGGGTATGTGATGAGACAAAGAAAGAACAGCACTACTGCACCCTCAAGCATGTCGTACTAGGCTACTCATGGAGGTTGTGCATGGGGCTGGCAGCCTCGTCACGTAAAACAAAATGATTTGGTCGGATTTTAAGGACCATCTTCGCTGCACACGGACAACTCTATCAGTGCTCCGATCTCCTTCATTAGATCACACAAGCAGGATCTCAGCACAGTGCACGAACTCCGTGGCACCAGCGAGAATCCCAGTGTGTGTATACAGGAATCACACATTCTATAAATATTTTTGTGGTGGGTAGGTTTCTAATTTTTACATTTTTTGCCAGGGCAACGGCGTTACGGCCTACCCTCAAACTGCCGAGGGATTTTAAACGTGCGCAACGTGCACACGGCCACTTCTATGTTCTCGCCATTATCCGAGAAGGCTACTCATCCGATCTCACTACCCAGGAGACCAGGAGAGAGTATGACATCATTATGATCACTGGTTCTGAAAAATGATTTCCATAAATAATATTCTCTCTACTGGGAATCGAACCCGATACCTTTATAATTCGAGGCGGATGCCATACCTCTTAACCACTACGACCCCCCAAAAAACAAATTGAAAATCAGATAACTTCATTAAAAGGCAGTTCCTGATTTAGAATCCCAAAATAAGGGGAGGCCAAAAACAAGAGGAGAAGAGAACTGGAGACAGGCATAAACGGGATAAAACATTGAGCAGACGTGACTAGACAGGATGGGCTTAGCAAGTGTTGTCTGAGGCCCTGTTCTCCACGTGAGGCTGATAAATAGTTATTAATGATGATTATGGCAACTGTCAAGCTTAGCCTTGCTTACAGTTGGTTATTGTGTTCAACAAAAGCCGAGCTAATATCACCACTTGAAAAGCTATGTTTCGAAACAACAACCTGGCTGTTAGCAGTCTGCAACTGTGGATTTTCGCTTACCTAAAAGACACCATCACCAATCAAGAACTGCTAACTTGGAGCAACCAAGACTTGTGCACCATCATAGCAGGTAAATGCTGAAATTGGGTTGGCCACATCCTCAAAAGAGACCATGACACCATCACCAGAACTGACATGCTATGGATTCCAGAAGAAAAGCGGAAGCAAGGACTGCCAAAGCCACTTGGCGGAGAACAGTGTAGGCGGAGATGCCGAGCGTGAACCAGAGCTGGGACACCACACAAAGGATGGCTGTCGACCAAGCATGAACCAGAGCTGGGACACCACACAAAGGATGGCTGTCGACCAATCATGAACCAGAGCTGGGACACCACACAAAGGGTGGCTGTCGACCAATCATGAACCAGAGCTGGGACACCACACAAAGGGTGGCTGTCGACCAATCATGAACCAGAGCTGGGACACCACACAAAGGATGGCTGTCGACCAAGCATGAACCAGAGCTGGGACACCACACAAAGGGTGGCTGTCGACCAAGCATGAACCAGAGCTGGGACACCACACAAAGGATGGCTGTCGACCAATCATGAACCAGAGCTGGGACACCACACAAAGGATGGCTGTCGACCAATCATGAACCAGAGCTGGGACACCACACAAAGGATGGCTGTCGACCGAGCTAAGTGGAGACACAGTTTGTTGCTGTCCTGCAAGATGTCACTAGGCATGAAAGTCACTGATTGCTTTGTCAGTCAAGTGACCAAGTGCCAAAGAAGATGAAGAAAAGGCTAAAAATAAACAGAAGGATAAATTGACCACAAAATGATAAGCAAAAAAACTTAATGATAAGTTCCTCATAATTATTCATACTGAAGACTTACTAAAGATAATTAACGATAGCTTGTTAGAGAACGGCATTACAACTGATTAATCAACAAAGTTAAGACTCCTGTAATTTGACTTTAAAGTAAGACTAGCAGGGATGGACGTATGAGTGGATGCATTACGCGTATCTCCAGCCAGTGTGTTTAGGGACCAATCAGCGTTCGTACTCTTCAACATTTGCTGAGAGAGACTGAGCACCTATGGGTTTGCCGGGAATGCAATAATGTCGATTCTGCAGATCAATAACAACAATAGTATTAGTATGGGATCCAGACCCCCAGGACGACCCAGAGTCCGCTCGGATGACAACATTATACAATCTTTGAAAGACCGAAGACTAGAATGGAATCAGGCCAGGAGGAAGACAGCCGATAGGATAGTTTGGCGCTCTTTCTTCCAAACCTCTACACCTCACGTTAGAAGGGGAACGACTAAGTAAGTCCCCATCGAGGCTAGCTCCTTGACGTGGAGATGGGGCTCAAGTACAGCCATCAGCGGCCGAAAAACCAAGACCGGACAGGCCCTCCTACACTCGAGCAAGACCACAGTCTGCCCTAGCAAGTCAAGGTGCTGAAGACGGAGGCAACCAGCCAAGAGGCACACCACAGCAATCAGGATGCCACGCATACGCGCAATGGAAATATGCCTATTTCTACAAAACGTTATGGCACTCGCCCTGTGACGGACACCCAGGCAGGCGCAGTGCCGGGCCCTCTGCCTCAAAAGGGCCCAACGCCTACTACTGGGGGTCCTTCTCAATTGCCCCGTGGAGCCAGGAGGCATGAGAATAGAGCTACTGGCCAAGCAAAGCAAAGACCATTTAAAATAATGCACTGGAATGCTGAAGGCGTCAACAGTAAAAAAGACGGCTACAGCAAAAAATTAGAGCTCGAAAATATCTTGAATGAAGAGCAAGTAAATGTATGCTGCTTGCAAGAAATCCACCTCAACAAGGACATAGCCTTCAAAATCTACCGTTCTGATCGAATAGACAGGCGAAAGGGTGGAATACTGACACTCGTGAGGAATAACATCAGTGCATGTCAGCTTGAAACATATATGGAGGGGGCGGAATACCAGATGCTTCATCTCAGGACAGAAAGTACAGAATTCCACCTGCTCAACTACTACTGTCCGAGCGACCGCCCACTGGCACTAGACACAATCCCAGCAAAAGAAAGACTGTGATTGTATGCGGAGACTTCAACAGCCACTCACAGAGCTGGGGCTATAATCACATGGAAAGGAGAGGTGAGGAGCTTGAAAACTGGCAGGATTACAATGGGCTTATCCTGATTAACCAGCCAATCGACCAACCAACCTTCTACTCGAGATCATGGCACACCACTTCTACACCAGACCCGGCATTCCACTCACCAGGACTGGAGTGGAACACCACACGCATTGTAAGGAAACAACTTGGAGGCAGCGACCACCGGCCAGTCTTCCTAATTGTGGAAAATGAACTTGTCAAGGAGAGCAGCACTCTCTCTAGGTGGAACTACAAGAAGGCAGACTGGACAATGTACCAGCATCGTACCAGTATTCTGGCTAGAGATCTGACTGTAGAAAAAGACATCAATAAGGTAGTCGATGAATTCAGCAGATGCATATTACAGGCTGCTCGTGAAACAATACCTAGAGGGGCTCGTAAGCACTACAAACCATATTGGAATAGTGAACTAGAGCAACTGCACAACGACGTGGAAACATCTCGGAAGCAGGCAGAGACCAGTCCATGCCAAGAACACCACAATAACTACCAGCAAGCTAAGGCCAAATTTCAAAGGGCCAAGTTGCAGGCCAGGCGGAGAAGCTGGAAGGAGAAAACAGAGTCCTTGAACTTTGAAAGAGATACAAGGAAACTGTGGAAGCTGGTAAAACAATTTGACGATGAAGGTACAGGGAGAAACTCAAAGATTGCACTGTAAAAAGATGGAAAAATCCTCATAGGAAAACAGACAGCTGCTCACTTTGCAGACTCCTTTGCTAAAGACAACAACATCGAAGTTTGCCCAGAGAAGCAACAGGAGACTCGTGAGAAACAACAATACGCAGGACGAGATGGAACCATACCTGAAGTTATGGAGGAACCAATCACATTCAGAGAACTGGAGCTTGCAATATCCAAATTGAAAATGCAAAAGTCGCCATGAGATGATGGAGTGTCCAATGAAATGATTAAGATCTTGGGAACCGCAGCAAAAACAAAGCTGCTGCAGATCTTCAATATCTGTTGGAACTCAGGCAGAGTTCCACAGACCTGGAGGGAAGCAATCATGATATCACTCCTAAAACCAGGAAAAGACAGTTCCACGGCCTATAGCTACAGACCAATCAGCCTTACAAGCTGTCTCTGCAAAACAATGGAACGAATCATCAACCTCAGGCTACAGTGGTACCTTGAAAGTGAAAACCTTCTTGTACCACAGCAGGCGGGCTTTAGGCAGTGTTACTCCACCGAAGATCAGGCAACTTACCTTTCCCAAGAGATTGAGGATGCGTTCCAAGATAGGAAACTGGTACTAGCAGCATGGATAGATCTAAGGAAAGCATTTGACAAGGTTTGGAAAGAAGGGCTTCTGAAGAAACTGAGAAACTGTAGGGTGAATGGTAGGATGTACAAATGGGTGAAAGCATACTTGCATAACAGAAGAGCCCGAGTACAACTAGATGGCCTCAAGAGTAAGAAAATTCTACTGCGTCATGGCGTCCCTCAGGGAGGGGTTCTGTCCCCCACACTTTTTCTAGTCTACATCAACGACCTGGTTGCTGAACTACCACATGGAATGAAAGTGGCAATGTACGCTGATGATCTGGTAATATGGTGCACAGATGAGCATGCAACAGTGGCCACCAAACTGTTACAAAGAGCTATAGATGCCTTAACCTCATGGGCAAATAGATGGTGTGTCAGCATCAACACAGACAAGTGCAGCACTACGCTCTTCACCCTCTCTCTCAAACGAAAAGCTGGTGTCATCAAGATAAATGAAGAGCTCCTGAGAGAAGATAAACAACCCACCTATCTCGGAGTTACATTCGATGATAGGCTGACATGGAAGCAGCACATCAACAAGGCAGCAACAAAGGCCAGGAGGAAGTTAGCCATCCTGAAAAAACTAAGTGGAACCACATGGGGAACCAGCGGGAAAATACTTAGTAAAGTTTACCAGCAGGGCATACGACCACAC
The DNA here is from genome assembly GCA_024509875.1 of Oreohelix idahoensis. Lineage (NCBI taxonomy): Eukaryota > Metazoa > Mollusca > Gastropoda > Stylommatophora > Oreohelicidae > Oreohelix > Oreohelix idahoensis. The sequence goes on from JAMPIV010000347.1 coordinate 2,582,239, forward strand.
CTGGAATATGGGTCACCTGCGTGGTGTCCAGCATCAAACACCACATTACAAGAGCTAGAGAAGGTGCAAAACCAGGCGCTTAGGGTCATCACGGGGGCAATGAAATCAACGCCTATATTGGAGATGGAGAAAATGGGGAGGATACAAGCACTGAGAGAACGCAGAGACACGAAAGTGCTAACACAGGCAGAAAAGTTCCTCTGTATGCCGAGCCATCCAGTGAAGGACGGATTCCAAAACCTAGCAATGGGGCGATTGAAAAGAAGCAGCTTTATCCACCAGGCCAAACGATTTCGTAGACAAACCTCAGACCTGCCTGAAGTTGACAGCCCCCTAAAGTCTGTGCCAGAACAAACCCCTTGGAGAGAGGAGCCTGGACTACCAGTACACATCCAGACAAAAGTGAAAGGAATATTCGACAAGAGATGAACAGAACAGCAACGTAGGACAGTCACTCTCAGTTTCCTGGATGATGAATACCCACAGGACCTCTGGGTCCGAGTATACACGGATGGGTCAGCACAGAATGCAGTAAAGAATGGAGGAGCAGGAGTGTACATAGAATACCCAAACAACACTAGGGATACGGTCAGAGTACCAACGGGGAAATTCTGTAACAACTATGATGCAGAAATCCAGGCAATCAAGGTGGCAACTGAGAAACTGTTGAACACCAATCTCGGTTCACAGCCTGTAGTATTACTGACAGATGCAAGATCAGCACTCCAAGCACTTCAGTCCAGAAAATTGCCAGGTATACAAGCCCTACTTTCTGAACTGTGCAACCAGCGCAGGGTCGCCATGCAGTGGATACCGTCTCATTGTGGAATACCAGGAAACGAGAGAGCGGACAGACTGGCTAAAGAAGGTGCTGCAGACGAGAAACCGGATGTACCAGTTACGTACCATCAGAAGAAAAAGATGATCAAATTAATCAGAAAGCCACCAACACCAACACAGGATGACTACCAAGCTATGAACAGATCAGAACAAATTGTCATTCTGCGCCTCAGAACAGAACACAACCGACTCCGCAGCCACATGTATACAAAATTCAAGATTGGCAATTCAGCCATGTGTACATGTGAACAGGCACATGCGGAGCACGTACTTCAAGATTGCCCCGAATATGATATATTGAGGCAAACCCACTGGCCCAGAGAAACAACACTGGAAGCAAAACTATACGGACCTCTGTATGAACTACAAAAGACAGTGAAGTTTATAAAAGAAACAACATTGCAGATATAGACAATATATTTCAAGCGAACGAAAGAAGAACAAGAAGATTAAGTAAGTAAGTATGGGATCATGATATTCGCAAATATAAAGGAAAACATAATGGCAGAAAAACGTCCAACTGTGACAATTAGTAATTTAACTATTGGCTATCTTCTCTTGTATCGCCTGATTTAAACCGTTGCATTATACTAGATCCCGGCGTGATGCTGACCACATCACCTTTAGTGTGCCGAGGGTCAAGAAAATGTGGACCTAACACCATATTCCCAATATGTGTCAACGGGCGTGTAACGGAATCCTTTATCTTATCATTATACTAGATCAGGGGTCCATTACTTTTCGTGTATCATGTACCCCTTTAATTGTCCGGTGAAGGCTGCAGACCCCTTCTTAGAAAAAATATACATAGAGACATACTTAAGATTTTAGTATACAAATAATATATTCTATTATAAAGAAAAATCGCTACGCCTACATGTAGTCATACATAAATTTTTTTAATGTAAAAAGAATGATAATATTCAGAGCAAACATTTTGGCGAAAATAAAATTCAAAACGTTAGGTTATGTACACGGACCTCTTAGAATTAGTTCTAGTCCGTGGACCACACGGTTAAGAAACCCTATTCTCCAACTAGTATCGATCAAGGCCTGCTCGTTTTGCTCGCTTCCGGTTAATGACTGACTTTCCAGCAGTTTTCAACCTTTTTGAGTCCATGGCTCCTCTGACCAACTACATTCTTTCTGCGGCTCCCTTGTGGGATAACTGGTAAAAACTCTAGCGATCTTTCGACATTTAGCCTAACTTATTTTTGAGCAGAAGAGCTTCGGAAAGGCTTTTAAACAATGCAATTTGTTAATGTAATTTTTTTTTTTAATGCAATTGGACAATCTGTGAAAAAATTACACGTACAAGAAAACATATACACAAAGTGCACTTTGAAAACCCTTACTATAAAAAAGAAAACAGGACAGATAAATTATTTTCTTTCTAACATTTTTTAAATATTTTTGTCTGAAAATCATTCACTGATATACTTCACTCATGATTCAATCTTCATAACCAAAAACTTGTACAGTAAAACTAAAAAAAAAAATATGATGAATAAAGTACCAGTCACCTCAGTGTGAAACTTGAGCTTGCTTGTTGTTACACAGCTTATCAAATCTTGGCACCAATTGAGATACAGCTACCCTCATTTCCTTCTCCACATCAAGTCTTGATATGAGCTTGGTTTTTATGACAGCCACTGCTGAAAACCCAGCCTCGCAGAGATAGGAGGTTGCAAAAGGAATTCATATCTTCAGTGCTCTCTTGCTCAAGCTTGGGAACTCCTGTTTTACTGAATACCAAAATTTTGGCAATGCCATGGATGGAAACTTCGCTTGTAGTGAAGAGTCTGATGAAAGTTCTATCAGTTCTTCCTCTTCGGCAGTACTGAAATCCGAAGGAGCACCACTACTGAAGGGATTTTGAACCCACTGAAACCTGTCACAGTTTTCAGGATAGTATTTTTCAAAATGAACACTGAGTTGAGATAAGTGTCCTTGAATTATAGAAACAATATCTGCACTAAAATCTATTTCATTGTCTGATTTTTGTTCTTTCTTTTGACTTAGCTTTCTAGAAACGTATAAACCACTGATTATTGGTGGCCAGGAGTAAACACTGATATTATCAGGTACGTCAAATCCTGTGCCCAGTGCCAACGGGTACCACCCAAGCAACGGACACCCCCAGTCCACATGGGTGAAATGCCAATAATGGGAACACCATTCGAACGGGTTGTGATCGACATTTTAGGGCCTTTCGAAAGGACTAAAAGAAGGAACAGGTTCATCCTGACCTTAGTCGATACATGCACTTTATGGGCAGAAGCTATCCCGCTAACATGCGCAGATGCCCAGCATGTCGCAGAAGCCCTCGTGCAGATTTTCACTCGGTTGGGATTCCCTCAGCAAGTGTTGACGGATAATGGATCTCCATACCGAAACCTGTTGATGGATGAGATCGTTAAGATCTTGAGGACCCAGCACATCCACACTAAGCCATATACTCCGGCCGGAAATGGGCTCGTGGAACGTGCTAATGGAAAACTCACCATGATGCTAAGTAAGCTGGCACAAGTGAAACCTGAAGATTGGGATCTCTGTATTCCTGCAGCATTATTTGGCTACAGAGAATCTCCTCATACTTCCACAGGATTTCCGCCAGCTACACTCTTATTCGGCAGACCCATTAAGGGCCCGCTTGAAGCCTTACTTCAGTCTCTGACAGACGAGAAGGCTGATGAGACAGTTGTCTCAGCCAGTAAATATGTGTCGGTTTTAAAGGAACGGTTGAAACTAGGGTGGGACCTAGCAACGACTAACTTTAAGCGAGCACGCACCAAGCACGCTAACCGATACAGGAAAGTCGCGGAAGAGAGAGAACTGGAAGCAGGAGAGAAAGTTTTGGTGTTGCTCCCTACCGAGAACAACCAACTGAAGATCGGATGGCAAGGGCCGTTTACCGTCCTGAAAAAGATTTCTAAGGCTAACTACCAGATCTCTATTGAAGGAAAGGAGAAGGTTTTCATTTAAATCTCTTAAAGAGATACTTGGAAAAAACCAGTGCCAACCTCCGACCATCTCCTGACGATCGCCAAAACTGACGAAGATGACGATAGTGGCAGGGATATTCCACCGCTATCACAGGAAATCTTTCAAAAATGTCAGAAGCGGCGACGCTCTTTCAAGCGCGCATATGAGACATTCCAGGGGAAGGAAACTTTGAGGAGTGGACTTGAGTAGGAATTGGACAGAGATGGAGGGGGAATATGAGAGGGAAGAGGACAGACACCCCGAAGCTACGGTTATAGGAAATTAAACTCCATAACGTAGACATGGAGTGCTTCCATATCTTAAAGGGGGGAGGCTCTGTCACGTAGGGTTTATATTCATTTAATTTCCTACATCTTCTTCCTATTCTTTCACATAAATTCTCTCTTTTATTATCTCTGTATTTTTTTTTCCTGTGTATTTTTCATCCATTCGTTTTGCGAATATTATTTTCATATAATTCGCAAACTTTACCTGTTTTCCTTTCTCTTAAACTGAGAATCGCGCTAGGACGATATTACGTAGATGTCAGGGCTGCAGGGCGTCAGAAGGCGTGATAAGTCGGTTCGCTGAACACAGGACGTAGAAAATCGTCTACATTCTCAACGAGCGTGCGAGCTTCTTCTCGGCATAGTCCCGGTGAGGTGTGATACTTTACATCTGCACCGGTCAGTATCCAGACATTTGTCTCGAAAATCCCAAACTGACACGGCGCTCACGGTGGGCCATGGTCAGCTGTAGTGCTAAAACTGCCCTGAAATGGAGTCAGGCTGTCTGGGATTTGAAACTGACACGCGTACATCGTGGTCAGTAGGTGACAGTTACGACACGCGTTAAGCGGACGTAAATGTTGGGAGTAGGGGAGATAATTTCGCTTGGCGAAGTAAGTTTGGGCCCTTTGTCTGATTTTAAGATATTGGCCAAGTTTGAAACTTTAATTTCATTCTCGCTCATAGACTCCACAGTAGATAGGTCGCTCGAAAACAGAATAGCTGTTAGAGAAGATCTCAGTTTGTTTCGGCAATTTGTCGAACTTCTAGACTTCCAGAAATATTTTCAGCATTTTTATTCTTAAGTTGTGCGACTACCTGTAATTCTGTGGTTGAGGTAATTAATATGATAGATATATAGATTTTGTGAGTGTTAAAGTGTTAAATCGCTTAATTCATTTTAATCTATTTCTTTAGCGCAGAAGAGAAATAAAGTGGTAGGCTATTATATTTTCTAGGGAAGCATTCAGTGGAAAGCAGACTATAAAATTTAATTTCTAGCTTATAACGGCAATTGTAGCTATTTATAAATTTAATTTAACTGCTAATACTCAGTCGAGTGTATTTTTCTAAACTAACGTATAAACTCTAGAATCGAGCCTCATGAATGATGACGGGATACGCACGTGTTCCTAAATTCATGAGGATTGCTGATTTTTAATTATAACTTACGTCACGGGAAGTTTAAATGATAAGCAAAGCTCTCTGCTTGCAAGTTTAAATGTAAGTTATAACCAGTTCAGATTCTGTTTATTATATTATATGTGTTATTTTTCCTCCACACAGTGAAAGTTTTGGGGTGACCCTAACTTTACCAGCACCTAGTAGTAGTTTCCATACTTGTGAAGAAATAGACAGTCCTTATTTTGAACCACGTGGGTTTTCTCAAGTAACACTGATCTGACGGTGCAAGTTAGACAGAAATACTAATATCCCTATAACGGGTTTTCAAAGACTGTAATGATAAATACTGGACCTTGGAGCCAGCACTTAATTTCTTCTAGAAACTCTATATAATTTGCTGCCTGGTGGCGTGAATATTAACAATCATTTCCCGACTAGATTATATCTTGTGGACAAATCTGTGGTGTGACTAAAGTGAATCCTATACTGAGGGAAGGCACCGACCTGACATTCATCATTTTTTTAGAAACCTACGCTATTGACACTGTGCTCTGCTAACTCCCGCGCCTGGAATAATTGTTAGGTGACTTAATCAGACATTTGAACAAATTTGCATACCCAAGTAGTCGTTCCCGGAGACTCCAAGTTAAATACGTTTTTTTGGAACTGGGGACTTCTTGGCAGAAGACTGCATTTTTTGAGTCTGTGTGAAAATCTAAAATCAATGTGTTCCAAGAGGCAGCAAGCAAAGTCGTGAGTACAAGTATGAGAAGCCATGGCGGAATGAATGAGTGTACGCTGGGTTGAGTGATATTTTTCACTATTTTATCTTTGACACCCTGTTGCTGTCCTAATTTTTTTTTCCCAATCTGCATAATTTGTTGCTAAGGCTAGAGTTCTTGTGTTTTGTCTTAGGTTAAATCAGATTTTTTTTTTTCAAACTCTGTGCATATAATTACGAGATAAAACAAAGAAAAACTCTTAGACTCAAACCCTATGTATCTGTGACTCGGGCGCCATCATCTGTTCTCTTAACGGGGCCGGGCTAAACCTAGAGTTAACACTATAACGGGGCTATCATCCTTGCAACAGTTCCTTGATTTTTTATGACTATGTGTATATGTATTTTCCTTGATGTACTTTCTTTGATGTTGTGAGCCGATTTTTCCTGATAATAAAATCGCTCTTGAACTTAAAAATCGTGTTTGGTCAGCTCGTTCTAGATAATATATATATCATTGTTATAGTTTTCCCACGTCTGTGTGTTTACCTGTCGTCACGTGTATGTGCGTGCCTGTGAGTGATAGAAATATACGTAATATGTATATTGGTGTAGTCTGTCTGACGCTGTAACAACTGTTGTAGAAGATAGGTGAGAGAGAGAAGAATTCTTTTCGCTTTCAGAGACAGCCACTATATCAAATCTATCATCTCACGTGTGTGGAAATTCTATTACCTTTCACTAACTCTCACTGAGTCTATCACCCATTCAAACCTATTCAGAAGGGACCAAACCTAGTCTTAATTCTCCTATCGGAAATCTACGACATTGACAAACACCAAAAATGAAATTTCCCACAGATCTGTGTTTTCTTTACAGCTAAATACGGGAAAAAAAATCCACGCCCACCCACGGCGCCCCTGACCATCAGTCATGGCGCCCCAGGGCGCCGCGGCGCACAGGTTGAAAGCCGCTGGACTATTTTAATGATAGCGTAATTGTAGATTTTTCTATTTCTGTTAGTACGTGGGAGAAAGGAATTCAGCTCTCAGTGAGCACAAAAATTCGTGCCTCTGAACGGACACGAACCTAAGCCTTCTTTTTTAAACAATCTGTTAGCAATTAACCATGTGCGTAGATTCTAGGGGAAGGGGAGTATCTTAATAATCAAAGAATGAACCAGTGATACCTCAGGCATGTCGTAAGGGGTCGGCTAATTTGAATGTATTCATGGAGGCTAGTAACTTCATCATATAAAACACATAGCTGCAGAAACCACCACTAAAATAGCACAAGAAGAGCTTTGTCGCATGCTCCTTACAAGGATGCCAACTTAAGTGGTGGCTCTTTGGTCCTTGTGGAGCATAAGCTCTATTTTATCAGGGACAATGGCAAGAACAGGGGGAAATTTATCGGACAGAATACTTATTTCCACTGTAGGTCTATACAGACAGTCTCTCTTATTTGTCGACATCTTCTCTGCTTCGCCTTGGATGGTTTAAGTCTTTAAGATCATGTGCTGGACTGGCTCCTCCCCTTACGTCCTTGTCGTCAATCTTTTATTAGTCCATTAACTACTGTCATATTTAATTCTGTCATTTACATCTTTTTTCGTTTACAGTGCTCTCTTAACATCAATTCTTGTCTGTACAAGGGACTATTCGACGGCGGTTTCCCCTTCCCTTATGTCAAATGGATTGAAGAAGAAAGAGATATTGGGCGACAAAAGCAGCTGATACTTTACAGTTTGATATCGTGGCATGTAAATACGTTAAGAAATAAACAACCCTTGGTAGTGAGGTTATGGAGAGACGTGATCATCTACACCAGCGGGTATTGTACTTTAAGAAGCTGCTGTCACGACATCTTGCGTTTGCTCATGTTATTAGGAAATACAGGCACATGGGAAACATGCTTCTTCAAGCTCTTGGAAGTAAAAATATTAGATTTTTTATAAATGTACTGGTATTTTGAATTGACAATTTTCTTTTGGAGCTATGAAATCCGAATAAAATAGTTTACTACTGGATAAGTTGGATGATTCTAATCGTTGTTCAAGATAACCTTCACTCTAAGCATAGTGATATGCGTGCTTTTTCCGTATTTTCCCAAAAAGCTGATGTGATTGTTTCTCACCTTTCAGGCGGACGTTTCAAGTAAACTCTTATTTGGACTATATATATATATATATATATATATATATATATATATATATATATATATATATATATTATATATATATATATATATATATATATATATATAAGGTAAAAGGTAAAGGATCCCGTTACACGCCTATTGAGGCATATTGGGAATACGGTGTTAGGCCCGTATTTTCTTGACCATCGGCATCACGCCGGCCGCTTTAACCTTCCCAGAAGTTGATCTGGTACCCAATTAATAAGGCTGGGTCGACCTCCGGAGCCGTTTGCGGTCTAAAAAATTTCCCACCTCAACTGGGGATCAAACCATGGTTACACTGCGCTACCGCGGCTACATGGTGTCTATAAAGTCTTCATTCTGGTGGACTGCAAAAAATATGACCAGCAGAGGCAAAACATTAAGACATACTGTAGTAACCGCAAGGTAGAAATGAGTGTAGAAAATCTCATAGGCACTAAGACCCCGATCAGAAATACAAAAGTTAATAAAACACTTTATTTAAAAAACAAAAGCTAACAGATTTAAAAAAAAGAAAAATATGGATGCGATCCAGTAGTCTACACTGGTGAAAGACTCGCCCCAGATAAATACGGATTGACCAAAAACCCTCCAGAGAAAAATAAAAACATACCAGTTAAGACAATATCATATTTTGGATAATAAAACCACATTGAACTATAACTACAAAAGTAAAAAAAGAAAAAAACCCTACTAGAGATAATATAGTATAAAATAAATACAAACAAAAACATATTACAATAAATGAAACGCGTCCTGATACAACCAACAGCTCCCTGTATGAGGTAGATGGTTGAAAGGGGCGTGCTACAAGGAAAAGTAGCAAACACCTATTAAAAAAGAGCATCTATTATAGGCTTCAATGGAGTCTATCTTTACACAAGATTACTCTTGGCAGAAAGGTCTATAGAAGAGTAGTAAAGCTTCTATCACATGGGAGTCTTCACAAGATATTCAGATAAGCGAAAACAATGCTGGCTGTTGGTGAGCACGTTAATTCTGTAATCTGCCGACACCTTTTATGAAGAATTTACGCAATGGTTTATTCTAGTCTCTTCCTTGTCCCTCTCATGTCTATGGCTTATTCCTTCTCCGAGTCTCTTCCTTGTCCCTCTCATGTCTATGTCTTATTCCTTCTCCGAGTCTCTTCCTTGTCCCTCTCATGTCTATGTCTAATTCCTTCTCCGAGTCTCTTCCTTGTCCCTCTCATGTCTATGTCTTATTCCTTCTCCGAGTCTCTTCCTTGTCCCTCTCATGTCTATGTCTTATTCCTTCTCCGAGTCTCTTCCTTGTCCCTCTCATGTCAATGTCTTATTCCTTCTCCGAGTGTGTTTTTCCCCGTTGGTTTCCCTCTATTTGTCTTACTCTTAGATTCCAGACAAAAACTGCCCTGTAAGGCTATTATCTGGATTTCTCAGTGTGTATGTCCTATCTAAATAACGCAATTGAAAATAAATGGTCGAGGAATCTTGCTTATCTAGCATATGGAAATTGTCAAGCAACTTCAGAATAAAAGCAGACATAGCAGGTCCTTACGACATAAGCAGCGCTGAAAGACAAAGTAATGTTTTAAACGGGTGCGCTGTTATCAATAACAACAGTTATGAGTTAACATATACGAAGACTTACATGTCTTACTTCCAACACTCTACAGTTTATGTTGGCAATACGAAATAGTCCTCTGATACAGTAGATCAAATTCCCAAGTTCTAGGAGAGGAAAGTCACATTCTCTGAGATGAGACGCTTAATAAAATCCAATAATGTTACCAGGAGAGACAGAATGAGTTTCCCTCTGAAAAGTTGTGAACTATACTGCATTAGATATCCAGAGACAGAAAATTAATACTGTCCTGTATAGAGCCCGGCCTCTACGCCTTAGAAGATCTGGTTTTAAGAGCGCGTGGGAAGACCAAGAGTCAGATGGATAGACAACATCACAGATATGCTACAACATCACAGATATGCTACAACATCACAGATATGCTACAACATCACAGATATGCTACAACAAAATGGACTCAACGCAACCAATGCGACACACTTGGCTTCACAACAAACATTGCAGCTGGTTCCCTGTCAGGAAGCCTGCAAGAATCAGTCACATGGTGTTTTACAGTATTATCTATGTGGCAATTAGTTTTACATGATGAGGTTACAAGCCCCATACACAAGCTCATATTCGTGCCTTATACAACAGTCAAGAAAGTGAAAAGTAAATAAGATCAAATCTCACTGAACGAATCCTGGGAGTAGAGAGACTGAGGTGATACCAGACTAGCAAAGACAGGTAAAAAAAAAGCTACCTTAGACCTGTACAAGTTTAACATACGAAGCGTCAAGACACACCTCAAGGGTAGACACAGAGACAAGTTGGAAACAGAACATCTGGTATTCAACAAAAACGACGCCTGTCGCCAGTTCAGTGTAAGAGAACAGGTAATAATTTTCACACTCAAACCAAGTCACAACAAAGATATGCTCTATTCTCTAGAGAGAAACGACCGTTGTGAAAGTTAACAATACAACTGCATAAACATTTAATCAGTTAGTAAAAGACAGACCTATGGGAAAAATGTATAAATATACTAGCAAACAGACAGAAAGGTAAGTAGGTAGAACGGTCGGAAGGTAGGTTGGTATGTATTTTGTTGGCAAATTTGTTGGCAGGTAGGTAAGTAGATAGGTAGGTAGGTTATTAATAGGTAGGTAGCTTGGTAGATATGTAGATTAGTAGGTAGGTAGGCAGGCAGGTAGATAGATAGATAGGTAGGTAGGAAGATAGGCAGGCAGGTAGATAGATAGGTAGATAGATAGGCAGGCAGGTAGGTGCGTATGTAGATAGGTAGGTATGTAGGTAAGTAAATAGGTAGGTAGGTAATAGGTAGGTAGGTAAGTAGGTAGGAAAAGACAGATCGATATACAGATTCTTAGACAGTGTGCTTGAACAGCAAGATCGTAGCCAGGAATCACAGCCCCTGTAACTGTATGTGGATACAAAAAACAGAAATGTAAAAAAGTCGATAATCTGGAACCGGATATCCTTCTCGGAAATCGAGACAACCTTTCAGAGGACACAAAGAGGGAGAGAAAGGGGGAGAGAGACAGAGAAAGAGAGAGAGAGAGAGAGAGAGAGAGAGAGAGAGAGAGAGAGAGAGAGAGAGAGAGAGAGAGAGAGAGAGAGATTTAAATGAGACAAATTCTTACTCCAGCATGGCTCAGAACTGTATAAGTATACCTGATGTTATTATATTTCTGTGCGTGCTTCTCGGCTAAAGCGTAAAGCTACGCCCTTATACATGATACATTTTATAGATAATAACGCTTATGCAATGTAGATGATACAGCTTATAGAATAGATGATAAAACTTATGGAATAGATGATGCAGCTTATGTAATTGATGACAGCTTATGGAATTGATGATAGCTTATGGAATATATGATGCAGCATATGTATTAGTTGAAAGTTTATGGATAGATCCGACAGTATGGAGCCTCATATAAAATAGAATCGATAAATACATTAGAATGGACAGAAATAATAACACTGCTAAATAAATGAGGGAGAAGCTAACCGCAATTTAGTGACATGATTATCAGCGCTAACAACAAACATACGTATATAATAACTTATTTTGATCACCAGGAAATACTTGTAAATATTGATGAATTTGACATTTGACGCTTTTTCCAGGGAATATAATCATGCGTGTTTGTCACCAGCATCTCACTACCCAGGAGACCAGGGGGGAGGGGGGGGGGGGGGGGGTATGACATCATTAGGACCACTGGTTCTGAAAAAGAATTTCCAAAAATTGTATTCCCTCAACTTGGGAATCGAACCCTGTATCTCTAGAACTCGAGGCGGACGCCATACCTCTAAGCCACTCCGACCCCCAGGAGACGGTAATATAGGTAATGGTAGTTTTTAAGACAATTTTAAGAGCAGTGGAGGACCTTGTCTGCCGATGCTTCCACTATGGCACCCCTACGACCCATGACGGGTTACGGGTTGAGATGATGATGATGAGTTTTTAAGATGGTGATGTGTGTAATTGTAGTTTTGGAGATGTTTATTACGTCTTTCTTAATGACTGCGATGACGATGGTTGTGATAATCGGAGAGGAAAAATATAAACCTCAAGATATACCGGTAAGTATAAGCTCGATCGACAAGTTCAACTGTGCTTTCATGAGCATTGTATTCGCATAAGAACAAATAAAATGTAGAAACTATTGAAACCAGAACAATATTGGATCAAAACTAACATTGAAACTCAGATAAACAAAAAATAAAGGAATAATCTAAGTAATTTCCTAGAAGAATGTGGTCCATAGAAAAAAATAATGAATTCAATTGCACGGACAATGACAGAGACAGCAATAAAACTTGCAAAAAATGGTGCTCGAACAACCAAGCACATAAGAAATCAATACTCTGGTTATAAATTGTGTAGCCCACAACATATAAAATATTGCAACATAATTTCATAGCGAACATGGCCTTTGGCAAAAAGCCGTACATTTTTCAAGCGTGTTTTATCTATTTATTTTTACACTTCACAGTTTTCGCCATATAATATATATATCACGGTATATCTTATAAATCGTTGTTTAATAGCTGAATATTATTTCGAAGTTTTGTAAAGATTTATTTCAATAAATAAATCAATTCATGCCCGTTATCTCCCCCCAAAGACTACAGGCCTTCAACAAACACACGCCAAGTCCTCCTGTCACATACCAAGTCCTCCTGTCACATGCCAAGTCCTCCTGTCACATGCCAAGTCCTCCTGTCACATGCCAAGTCCTCCTGTCACGTGCCACTAACCCAAGGTTTTTCCACGTCTTCCTCATCTTTTTCATTTACGTCTCCATGTTACTTCTCCAAGTTTCTTCTCCAAGTTTCTTCTCCAAGTTTCTTCTCCAAGTTTCTTCTCCAAGTTTCTTCTCCAAGTTTCTTCTCCAAGTGGTCTTCAATCTCGCTGTACATCTCTTACCCTGGGGACTCCAGACCAAGGACTGGCTTGTAATGTTATAAACAGGTTTCCTCAGTGTGTGTCTTCTCCATCGTCATTGTCTTCTTTACCAAAGACTGTTCATTCTTTCATTGGTTCTAATTCATTATTTTATATACCTTTCAGGGAATTGATTTTGTATAAGCATATAGCTCTCTCCCATACTTTAACCATTTGAATTAATTATTCAACCTTTATAAGAAACTGCTACATTATATACTTTATTCGTCGTTTTTAATGTTTAATAAATGTGATACCTCCCAGAGTGTATACTTAATTTGTCGTTTTTAATGTTTAATAAAGGTGATACCTCACAGAGTATATTTAATTTGTCGTTTTTAATGTTTAATAAATGTGATACCTCACAGAGTTTATACTTTATTTGTCGTTTTTAATGTTTATTAAATGTGATACCTCACAGAGTTTATACTTTATTTGTCATTTTTAATGTTTAATAAATGTGATACCTCACAGAGCATGTCGTTTTTAATGTTTAATAAATGTGATACCTCACAGCGAATATACTTTATTTGTCGTTTTTAATGTTTAATAAATGTGATACCTTACAGCGTATATACTTTATTTGTCGTTTTTAATGTTTAATAAATGTGATACCTCACAGAGTATATACTTTATTTATCGTTTTTAATGTTTAATAAATGTGATACCTCACAGCGTATTTACTTAATTTGTCGTTTTTAATGTTTAATAAATGTGATACCTCACATACTTTATTTGTCGTTTTTAATGTTAAATAAATGTGATACCTCACAGAGTATATACTTTATTTGTCGTTTTTAATGTTTAATAAATGTGATACCTCACAGAGTTTATACTTTATTTGTCGTTTTTAATGTTTAATAAATGTGATACCTCACAGAGTGTATACTTTATTTGTCGTTTTTAATGTTTAATAAATGTGATACCTCACAGAGTATATACTTTATTTGTCGTTTTTAATGTTTAATAAATGTGATACCTTACAGAGTGTATACTTTATTTGTCGTTTTTAATGTTTAATAAATGTGATACCTCACAGAGTATATACTTTATTTGTCGTTTTTAATGTTTAATAAATGTGATACCTCACAGAGTATATACTTTATTTGTCGTTTTTAATGTTTAATAAATGTGATACCTCACAGAGTTTATACTTTATTTGTCGTTTTTAATGTTTAATAAATGTGATACCTCACAGAGAGTATACTTTATTTGTGGTTTTTAATGTTTAATAAATGTGATACCTCACAGAGTATATACTTTATTTGTCGTTTTTAATGTTTAATAAATGTGATACCTCACAGAGTATATACTTTATTTGAGAACATTTTCCAGAACAAGGTTTGTTTTGGTTTTGGTTTTAAGGACTATCTTCATTGCACACGGACAACTCCATCAATGACCCAATTTCCTCCCTTAGACCACACAAGGAGGATCTTAGCACAGTGCATGGACTCCGTAGCACCCGCGAGGATCCCAGTGTGTGTATACAGGAATCATACATTCTATATATATTTTTGTAGTGGGTAGGTTGTACTAATTTTGTAAATTTTGCCAGGGCAGCGGCCGTATGGCCTACTCTTTACAATTTCCAATTGCCGAAGGATTTTTAAAATGTGCAACATGCACGCGAGACATCCTATTTTTTTTGCCCTTATCCGAGAAAGCTAGGCATCCGATCTCACTACCCAGGAGATCAGGGGCATTATCAGGACCCACTAGTTCTGAAAAAATGTCCGTCAAATATATTTTCTGTACTGGGAACCGAACCCAGTACATTTAGATTAGAAGTGGACGCCATATCTCTTAGCCACTCTGACCCCCTAAAAACAAGGATTGCCTTGTAATGATATAATCTGGTTGTCTCAAAGTGCATCCTAGCCAAGGTCACTGTCTTCTCATGACCTTTTGTTCCAGTGGTATTTGTTCGGTTCTTTGTGTCAGTTCTACAATAGAGTTCTTTGTGTCAGTTCTACAATAGAGTTCTTGTTGTCAGTTCTACAATAGAGTTCTTGTTGTCAGTTCTACAATAGAGTTCTTGTCGTAGCATTTCAATCCTTCTGTTCTACACAAGCATCAGTTTATGAAAGTTTGCACGCTTCTGGTTGTAATGTTTGTATTCTCCATGTTTCACAGCCATACAATAGGACTGACTTGACATTTGAGTTAAAAATTCATATTTTTGTGTTAGACGTGATTTTATTCACTCTATCGCCCTCTTAGTTCCCGGGGGTCTCTGAAGAAACAAGCAAAGAATAGGAATACTGCGCCATCTTGCATGTTCGTACCAGGTGACTAAAATGAGATTATTCATGTGGCTGCAATAGTGGCTCCATGCTCCATAAGGACCTCAAAAGAAAATGATGATGATGATGATGAATATGTTGATGATGGTGATCGTCTTCTTGATGTATTGAAATATCGCAGCTTTGAATGTTAGCACATCAGTTTAATAGGTTGACAAGGAATAATCAAGCTTATTCTTAACATATTATCTAATTCATTTCGATTTTAACTAAAGGGAGGTAATGATGACTAATATATAACAGAATAAGCTTCTAAGATAGTTGTAGTTTTTAAGGTGATCGTATGTAAGAATTGCTGAATAAGCATTATTAAGAGTTTGTGGTTCAGTAAGGGGAAAGAATCCAAAGGATGTGAGAACAGAAGAGTTTGATGTGAGGAGCGGGAGTAATGAGGAAGGTGGAAAAGCTTGATTAAAGGTAAGGGACGTGGCAGACGAAGGGCAAAGAGTACGGCAGTTGCTAGTCAGTTTTGGAGTGAGAGAGAGAGATAGAGATAAATTAATAGAGAGAAATAGACAGAGATAAATCGAGAGAGAGAAAGAGAGAGAGATAAATTGAGAGAGAGAAAGAGAGAGAGATAAATTGAGAGAGAGAAATAGACAGAGATAAATTGAGAGAGAGAAAGAGATAGAAATAGACAGAGATAAATTGAGAGAGAGAAAGAGAGATAGATAGACAGAGATAAATTGAGAGAGAGAAAGAGAGAGAGATAAATTGAAAGAGAGAAAGAGAGAGAGATAAATTGAGAGAGAGAAATAGACAGATATAAATTGAGAGAGAGAAAGAGAGAGAAATAGACAGATATAAATTGAGAGAGAGAAAAAGAGAGATAGACAGAGATAGATTGAGAGAGAGAGAAAGAGAGAGAGATAAATTGAGAGGGAGAAAGAGAGAGAGATAAATTGAGAGAGAGAAATAGACAGATATAAATTGAGAGAGAGAAAGAGAGAGAAATAGACAGATATAAATTGAGAGAGAGAAAGAGAGAGATAGACAGAGATAAATTGAGAGAGAGAAAGAGATAAATTGAGAGGGAGAAAGAGAGAGAGATAAATTGAGAGAGAGAAATAGACAGAGATAAATTGAGAGAGAGAAAGAGAGAGAAATAGACAGAGATAAATTGAGAGAGAGAAAGAGAGAGAGATAGACAGAGAGAAATTGAGAGAGAGAAAGAGAGAGAGATAGACAGAGATAAATTGAGAGAGAGAAATAGACAGAGATAAATTGAGAGAGAGAAAGATATAGACAGAGATAAATTGAGAGAGAGAAAGAGAGAGATAGAGAGAGATAAATTGAGAGAGAGAAATAGACAGAGATAAATTGAGAGAGAAAGAGAAAGACAGAGATAAATTGAGAGAGAGAAAGAGAGAGAGATAGACAGAGATAGATTCAGAGAGAGAGAGAAAAGAGAGAGATGTTCATCCTGTGTATGAGTGAGAGAATGCGTACCTATGTGTGAAAAAATAAATGAGTGTCTGACAGACTGGGAAGATGTATGGTTGGATGGGAGAAAGAGACAATGTATTTCTGTGTGAGAAAGAGACAATGTATTTCTGTGTGAGAAAGAGACAATGTATTTCTGTGTGAGAAAGAGACAATGTATTTCTGTGTGAGAAAGAGACAATGTATTTCTGTGTGAGAATGAGACCATGTATTTATGTGTGAAAAAGAGACAATGTATTTCTGTGTGAGAAAGAGACAATGTATTTCTGTGTGAGAAAGAGACAATGTATTTCTGTGTGAGAAAGAGACAATGTATTTCTGTGTGAGAAAGAGACAATGTATTTCTGTGTGAGAAAGAGACAATGTATTTCTGTGTGAGAAAGAGACAATGTATTTCTGTGTGAGAATGAGACAATGTATTTATGTGTGAGAAAGAGACAATGTATTTATGTGTGAGAAAGAGACAATGTATTTATGTGTGAGAAAGAGACAATGTATTTATGTGTGAGAAAGAGACAATGTATTTCTGTGTGAGAAAGAGACAATGTATTTCTATGTGAGAATGAGACAATGTATTTCTGTGTGAGAAAGAGACAATGTATTTCTGTGTGAGAAAGAGACAATGTATTTCTGTGTGAGAAAGAGACAATGTATTTCTGTGTGAGAAAGAGACAATGTATTTATGTGTGAGAAAGAGACAATGTATTTATGTGTGAGAAAGAGACAAGAGGAATATGTCTATCAGCGTGAGCACCGTGCAGTTCCCGGGGGTCCCTGACTAGACAAAGAAACAATAAGACTACTGAACTCTCAGACGTGTCGTACAAGGCGGCTAACATGAGGTTTTGTATAGGGCTGGCTACATCATTATGTAAAACATATTGCAACAGAAATCACCGCTACGATAGCGCGTGACTGTCGTGTACATGCTTCCTGCACGGGGACCAGCTTCAATAGTGGCCCGTGCTCCTTAAGGACCGAAAAAGACAATCATCATCATGATATGTGTCACGGATTGCCTCCCCTAAGCTCTGCAGTATGGTCCACCAGTGGCCAACACTCAAGAGTATCTAATATGGGCTTTCAAAGGTGTCTACATGTGACAGAATGGGGCGACCCTTCTCGATCTTTGTTTCACTAAGGTAGTATCAGTTACATTTTTGTACTCATTTGTATTGTGTGCTTTCAATTGTCGCACTTCTTTCTTTATTTCTCTGCTATGTGTAGAAGATATTATGTATTTTCTTTCTTACACTCCTCTCAGGGATAAGTTATTACGTCTGTTTGTTTCCCGTCCCTTCGCTAAGCTTTACAAGGAGCGGCAGAAATAATATTAATGACAGGAAGGTTGGTAAAATTACTTTGTACCAAATCTTGGCCTCGACAGATTAGCCCCGCGAAAATGCCAGCGTATTTGCTAATCGCTGATAAAGGCCAGAGTACGGGACAGATAGCGAGATTGCCCGTCTGCGAATAGATTACTTTCTGATAGAGTAATAATTTCTTACATCTGAAACACAGTTTACAGATGTGTCTGTGGGTTCGTCTGCCAGGCTGTCGGATGTTTTCATATAATATATGTAAGAGATGACCTCTACATTACGTTCAAAATTATCCAGTGTCGGAAATATTTTGAATTTTCCCCAACCCGCATGTTTGAAATGATTGGAGTTTTTTTCTTAGCCTCCATAACAAATAGAGCGGGGGAGGACAGTGAATATAACCTGGCGCGTTTCAGTGTTAGGACACTGTAAGATTCACGCTTGCCAAAGACACCAGACGTGTCAGTTAGAATTCAGAATTTCCATTTATCAGACCGGACACCTTTTATTGGAGTATTCATCAGGACTTACAATTCAGCTCAGGAAATCTCTAACATTTTAAATAAGGAAAACCGGAATATCTGAGGAAACTGAAACACACGGAGTCAGAAAGGGAATTATAGTTCAAATTAACGACCCCAAGTACACGTGTAATAAGGCATCTGCCAGTGCCTTTTATTAATCTGAGCAAAAAGTCTGAGAGCCAGGATTGGCTAAGTTGTGATTTTACATTCTATATTTTATTACTAACACGTGAACTAACATATATATGTATATGGCAATGTGAATTTTAATATGTGAAAATCGCTAGTAGATGTCCTAGTTATTTGAGGCTGGCAACCTCAGCGTACAGAATGATGATTTCATGAACCACCACTGCCAAGGGCTGGTGATTGCTTTATTGCTAGTTTCACAAAGAGAACTAAAAGCATAAAGTAGTCACAGGTTCCATATGGAGCAGGGAGTGAAAGATGAAAGAAATGATGTACATTCTAATTATAATACTTACAGTTTCAAACCAGTGTAAATATCGATGTTAACATATGCACTTTAAAATTAGTGGAAGTTTTAAACTTTTCAAATCAGTGTAAACATAAATGAAAACATATTCTATTTGTACTATTAACCTTTTCATTTAAATTTAATGTAAAGCTAAAGCTATCCAGTTTAAATGTAAAGAAAGTTTTATCCCGAGGGATCAAATTTAATTCTCATCGAGGGTAAATTCTGAGATAAATGGGATGGTAGAATAGCAGAAAGGGGACACATAAGTATGTGTCGGAAAACGCAATACTCAGGAGAGCGTTTCGTTTCTATCCTTTATCATAGTTGTTGGTGGTACCAGCAGAAAGTACTATCTCTGGAACAAGAAGGGAACAGTGGCCTACGCTTTAAGACGAGAGACCAACTTTGTAGACTCTCCTTGGCATTTCTGGGAAACGAGCTACACCCGACAACCTTGACCAGCGACGAGCGTGAGCAGTCTAAAAAGAACCCATCAGCGGGAGCAGAATCTACTATTGGCAGCTGAGTGCAAAATATACGCTGCCAAAGTAAATTTTTTCCCATCGACTCTACTATAAATCAATGATGAAACTTTTCTTCTAAACTAGTCAATTACTTTCAAACTGTTAAAACTTAAGTGATTATTAAATTTTTTTATTTGTAATTTTACAAATTTAACTTCGATTTAATCCTTTTAAATGTACTACATGTTTGTCTCAGTCAGTTTACTACACACACTCTAAACAGAGCTATACCAGAATAATAAGAATTCCACTGAGTAAATCAGCTAAAATTAAAAATTGCTTAATTCTTCAAAAAGTGGTCGGCAGATTCTAGAATTAACGTGCTCAGCAGAAGCAGCATTGTTTTCGCTTATCTGAATATCTTATGAAGACTCCCTTTGTGATAGAAGAGTAATCTTGTGCGAAGGTAGACACTTTTGAAGGCCCATATTAGATACTGTTGAGTTTTGGCCACTGTTGGACCACTACTGCAAAGCAGCAAATGCAATACCGTCACACTACCTTCGCAAAAGATTGCTCTTGGTAGAGTTGTAAATAGAAGGATAATGATGCTTCTACCTCAAGGGAGTATTCACAAGATGTTTTCAGAAGTCAAGAACAATGCTGCATAGGGCAGAGCACTATTAACTTATATCTGATCCGTCGTCTTTTGTGAAGAATTAAGCAATGGTTTTAGCCCGTTCAAGCCCCCAGCTGGTGTAAATCCAGCGAAATTTTTTTATAAGTATTTGCTCTAAAGATGTAAATATATGTCTAGATGTATATATGTTAAAGAGTCTTGCTCATAAGTTTGCTTTCATACCTATAATATCTGAATCAACAATGATTGTTTTGTTTTAAAGTAATAAGTAACAAGTTTTATAATCAATTAGTTTTTAAGAGGTTAAAATAACGATGGAATGGTGGTGAACTTTGCTTGCTTTTTATCCCCACAGGGTACGAGTAACTAGACTCTTTTACCCTTGGCACGGGCAGCCTGCTGCGCCACCGCCGCGCGCCTCTACACAAGGTCCGTGTTGCCACACGGCCGGGAAGCCACCCACCGTGCCTCCAGACGATGGCGCCGCAACCCGCCGTGCATCCACACGATACCGGACGATTGGGGGTGTGTTTTGGGCTTTTTTCCAACCCCAGGGAGCATCTTAGACTCTGAACAGGTTACACCAGGCCCACTTTGGCGTGTGTGTACTGTCCCGAAGTTTGATACCTCTCTACCCTACAAAGGGGGTTATAACTCCGAAGACAGTGGTGACTGGCAGAGAGGCCAGTCACCAAGCGGCCGTGGGCTTTATTGCAACCCCAGAGGACCCCCCTCCAATTAGCGTACGTGAAGTGCCACTGGAAGGATGGTCTCCTACCCTGCAAAGGGGGTTATATCTCCGAGACAGAGGTGGCTGGCAGAGATGCCAGTCACCAAGCGGCCGTGGGCTTTGTTGCAACCCCAGAGAACCACCCACCAGTTGGTGTACGTGCAGTGCCACTGGAAGGATGGTTCCCTACCATGAAATGGGGGCTATATCTCCGAGACGAGGAATGGCGCCACCGCCGTGACTCTACACAGTGTGCCGAAGGACGTCATCTAGTCAGACACTCAGTTCTGCCCCATTTGAACTGGGAAGACCCGGCAACCGGGGCCACGCACAGTCTTATGAGGACAACAATCGTCTTTTTTCGTGAACTTTAGATGTAAATTAAATTGTCTTCACTGAGACTTGGGTTGAGGATTTATAAAAAGAACAATTGTCCTTTTGCTGGTTCCTTTTGTATTGTATAAACCTACCCTCTGTCCTGTACTTACTGTTCTTAGTCTTCTATCATTTACTAGACACAGTATTAAGGTCTTTGTCTTGTGTGGACTGACCTATACTGTATAATAGGGGAACAACAGAAGTGATTGCGTCATTAATAGGCTGGACTGCCCATGGTAAACTTCCGGTGTTATGTGTTGCGGGTCGCACTAATGACCCGTCATCGAAGCATCATTTTTTGTGATGCCTAGATAGCAGTGAGGATAGTGTGATTCGCTTGCATAGCTAGGCGGGGTTGTCGCACGGAAGGTCTTGGGTTCGAGTCCTGGGTAAGCCACTCACGTCTGTTGTTTTTCTGTTGCCTAGTTTTCTACTTCTTTATTTCTTACGAGTGCCTGAAAACATACCTTTATGTTTGTCTAATATTTATTTAATGTTTACAGGCCTCGGGTTTCCCTTCCTTATGTGTTATAAATGTTTGTACACTAACACCCCCACTATCAAACACTCGGAGAAAACGACATGGAAAAATGTGGGGTAAAAATGAGCGGACGGTAAACGAGAATGTACGTGTGTGCGACAGAGAGAGAGAGAGAGAGAGAGAGAGAGAGAGAGAGAGAGAGAGAGAGAGAGAGAGAGAGAGAGAGAGAGGCAGCAACATAAAATAGCATCACCGATATCATAATAATTTCTCTTTTTGCTCCTAACGGAACATGGGGTCACCACTGCCGTTGGTCCCCTTTGAAAGAAGCCTGAACAAAGCAACCACATCCTCTTGCAGTGGTGGTATTGGTGGTAACTTGTTTTACATGATGACGTTACCAGCCGCATGAACAGCCTTATATTAGCCCCTGGTGAGACAAAAACAGAACAGGACTATTGAATTTTTAAAAAAAGTGAAAGAGAATCCCACAAAGGCACTTAGCTTCAGTTTTAGATTCAGAGATGCTTTTACATCTTATTATAAAGAATCTTTGTTGTGTTATCACCAGAAGTAGCAGAATTAAAAGCAACGGAATCAGGAAGTTAGAGGGTAGAACACCATTCGACATGCCTGACAGTGCAAAATTCCTATTCTTTCAAAGTCTCTTCACTGACCCCACATAACTAAATAGAACAAAATAACATATGGCATATGTAAATAGTGTAGACCTTTCTGAGTGTGTGTACTTCATTTCTGTGTAGTAGACGAGTGATGTTCTTCCCTCTAACTTCCCGATTCCCCTGTCTTCCATTCTGGTGATAGTCACAACAATGATTCTTCATAATAAAATGTAAAAGTATGTCTGAATTTACAAGTTTAGCTAAGTGACTGTGTGGGCTCCTCTTTTTTTTCAATTTTTTGTTTGTTTAATTTACTTATTACGATGGAATCTGCTTGACCTTGGCAAAATTTTTAAAAGGCGATCTGGCAACCAAGTTTTTTTTTCGGATTCGAACCCCATATATGACCCACACAAACAGAACAAAACCCAAAAAGGGGGAGATGTGACGATTGTGGATGACTATTTCAATGTCATAAACTGAAGGAATGAAACACTTGTCCAACGACATTGGTGAAGGGCGGTGGGAGGGGTTTACAACTCCTTCCTGAAGATC
Organism: Oreohelix idahoensis; assembly: GCA_024509875.1. NCBI lineage: Eukaryota > Metazoa > Mollusca > Gastropoda > Stylommatophora > Oreohelicidae > Oreohelix > Oreohelix idahoensis. The sequence goes on from JAMPIV010000347.1 coordinate 2,605,342, forward strand.
AAATAATTCGTGTGCACAGCTTTCTACAAAGTTTCTTGTCACTGTGCTGAATTTTTGCCCCCCGTGTTATTCCCATGGATCTCTGACGATACGTAGTAACAATGGGATTACTGCTCCCTCAGCCATGGCCTTTAGAGGCGACCAGTTTCCGGTTGTGCTGACATAACTTCTCATGTAAAACAAATGGCTACAAAAGCCACGTCTGCAAGAGCATATGAATGCTTTTTATACCAGCTTCCTGCAGTTGGGCCAGCTATAGAGTTGACTCCATACTTCATTAGGAACGAAAAGGGAAAATGATGATGAAAGATGATTATGCTTAACATTTTTAAATTCCATTATTCCCCGCCCCAAGCTATTCATTAAGCATTTTTCCTCATTTATCAGGACATCGCCGCCGCATCTTTACAAAGAGTAGCAATGTATGAAAACGAAATAAGCTAGAGGTAAGACAGTAATAAAAACAAAGATAAAGCTAGTAGATCAGCAACAGCATGCTCCAAAGTATCGGTAGAGTCAACAGCACCACAGAGCTAGCTAGTCGCTGGTTACATCTATACTTACCTAACACTACGGGCAGGGCGTCTCCATTAGGCGCTAGACGGAGAGTTCTTCGTTTTTCAGGATTTATCCAGAATTCTTCAGCAACTTTACAGCTATGACTTTTTGCTGACAGCTCACGTTAGAACACAGCTGGGTCATTCTAGCAAAACGTATTGGCGTATCACGTATATTTAATTCCTACCAAATTTGCAACGACTAATGTGTTTATTTTTTCGGGAGGTGGGGGGAGGGGGGAGGGGATTTGTGTGTGCGTGTGTGTGGGGGAGTGTGTTTGTGGGTATATGCGTGGGGTGTGTGTGGTTTGTGTCTCCCTTAAAATAACATTTGGTCACATTTATGTTTTTTTTAAAACAAAGCTGTGCTAACTACTTGTTTATCCTGCGAATTTTTACTTTAAAAAATAGTTAAGTAAAGATGTGATAACCAGGGATGTGGAATCGGAGTCGTGAAGTCGGAGTCGGTAAAACATGCCAGGACTCTTCACACCGAATTTTATGCCATTTGACTAGTAAAAAACTGAAGTCGGAGTTGAGCTTCTAAAATTTCAGGAGTTAAGAGTCCGAAAATTGTTTGGCCGATTCCACAACCCTGATAATAACTGTCTTTTCTCTCTAAACACCTCCCATATTCAGAAAAGAAAATTGTAATCAAGTAAGATCTTCCCGTCTACGGAATTACCCGAGAAACTTCGGGC